>JAWZYV010001651.1:0-1200000 GCA_038373885.1 Cheiracanthium punctorium
AAATATTTTTGATCTAATGGACGTGCAAGGAAGTCATGTGTTGGACACATCAGATTTTTTTTGAAAAGTGGAATCCCTTAATACAGCCTCATTTTTTAAATAATCAACTATAACATGTTTTATTCATCGTTACTCCGATGTACTATATGCGAAGATTTCAATTATCTGAAATTTGGCGGAATTCCCCCAACTAAAATCAATGCACTCAATTGGCGAGAATGCTGAAGATAGATCGCTTGAAATCCCTTAATAACTGCATTATTTCCGCACGGATCATTAAAATTTAACGCTGTATTCTAATAAAACCTTTGCACTTGTTTTCAAAAATCCGTTTCCTTAAGCTCTCAGTAAATTGCTCCAAGCCGGAAACAGTGCAAACCGCTAGAACTCACTTTCTCGGCATTTGAGCCATTTTATTTTTTCGCCAAACTAAAAAATTTTAACATATTAGCCTCGGAAATCTTCAATTCTTATTGTTTTGCGTATAAAACATTTCATTCCTGCTCCGATTTCCCATGCACACGATATTATAATTTAAAAAAAATAACCTTACGAATATAAACTAACAAAAAAAATCATTATTATTCTTTTATTTTTACTTTGAGAATTTAAAACATTTTATTCGGCAAAATCGCCACACATGGCAACCACGATCCTTATTTCACACTTTTTTCACTACAGGGGTTACAATTACGGAAAGCTTTTTGCGTGGAGAACATAAAAAATCTCTTAAATTCCGGGAACGGGTGGACTTTCAAAGTTTTAAAGTGGACTATCATTTATTCTATATTATTTTACATATCTGTGCAAAATTTCAGGCTGATAGGTCCACTTTTGGGGATTTGTATACGAATCAAATCCACAAACAAACAAACAAACAAACAAATAAACAAACAAACAAACAAATAAACAAACAAACAAACAAACAGAATTTCATTTTTATTTATAAGGATTAAATAGTGCATCCGCTCTTCGCAAGGCAAGAAGAGAACATTTTCCTAAAATGCGATCATAACTACTTGTGAAAAAAAAAAAAATCTCTAAGAAAAAAGTTCTGTGACAGTCTTTTCTGTTGAAACAACCGCGGGATATATTAACGCGACGTAGAATTACTTAATGTTTTGTTAGCTGTGATGTAATACGGCTGTTGAAAAATGAATAGAAGACTTAGTTTCACGAAATATTTATTAATGCGGTATATTGTGCTTTGATCAATATTGCCCCAGCATATCTACTAACTATTACTTATACTATCTTTTACTGATACCAATACAATATATTTTCCTTTTTCAGTCGTTAATACTTAATTTAAAGAAACGGCTTAGATATTTGTCACGAATGTAGTCTTTTAGTCTTTGGTGAATTTTGCAATTTATGCATTAGTATAAACGATAATCATTTCACTTTATGGTTGCCACTAAAACAGCTCTCCATACACTTGTATGATTAATTATTGTCAGATTGGCGTATTTAGCACCAGGGCCCTAGTATCTTACGGGCAAATCGGGACTTTGCCCAATGCCTCCGGCTCGAAATGGCCCCCAATTTCAAATGTTGTTCTGAAATATTCTTTTTTATAAACATATATTTTATGAAAAATAAAACAAATTTCATAGATGGGAGGCCCCCAAATTCATTAATGTCCGGGGTCCCTGTTTGCCATAATCAGGCCCTGTTTAGCACCGCAAAATCTTTCTTTTGATTCGAAAACGTGTCCCGTTTAAAATCTCAATTGAATATAATGCTGGATAATTCACTTGTGAAAAAACAGCATTCAATTATTTTTCTGGCAACGTAAAGTAAAATATAGAATTATTTCACGTGCGCGGCGTATGTTTTGCTTGTGAGTCCGTTATTCTGATTGAGTTTCGAAAGAGGTTTTAAACTTATGACATCAAAATCACGCACTTTTCACATGCGATAACTCAGTTATTTTAAAGTAATTTTATTTATTTTTTTTCAACTGGCAATTTTAATCATTGTTACTGTCTCCAAGACAACCAAACCGCAAGATATCATACCGAAAATTTTAAGCTGCTGCGATTGAAATGAAAATCCTTCTTTACTTAAAAATTCGTAAAAATTCTCCTAATTTATGTTTTCCTCTGGTTTTTCTTTTAAAAGAGGACGAAATGTATACTCCGTCATTTGACAAAATATAAAAAGTTATAACAGATAGAATTCAAGATGCAGCAGTTTAAAAAATATTTTACGAAAGTCAGCGTCAAATTTAATTTTATTTGTAAAATTCACAAAAATCTGCAAATTATGTTACACAGTCCGAACAAACAATTTTTAAGCGAAAATTTTCTCCTCTATCCGATGATGTAAATTTCGTTTTCTTGGGAGTGCAATTACCGGCATTATTACGTATAAAGGGAGAAAAATTGCTAAATTTCGGACATAACATAAAATAAAGCATTTTCTAATTCCAATTTCGAAAAAATCGCTCCGAGGCGTGTTAGGATCTGTCCTAGTGAAGCCGTATGCAAAACTGGGTAGGTCTGTGACCAACCGTCTCGGCGCAATGCGATCGAGAGACGCGCGCAAGAAGATCGGAGGTCACAAACCTACCTACATAGCTACATACAATGTTTACTCTCGGATTTTATTATATATAAGAAGACTAGCTGAGTACCCGTTCTCCGCACGGTAGGAAACGAATACTTTCGTTACACATATAATTCGAATTAAACCCAGTGATGTGAAATCTAAAAAAGTGAAAATTATTTAAATCGTGATGAAACGTTGACGTCATGAGTGCAAATCTGAGATGACTGCAACATGATGGCACAAAAACTATGTCAGTGTCACTTGCGACCAAAAAAGAAGCAACTTCTCTTGGATGACCTTGACCAGGCTTTTCTCGGTGGATTCGATATCGTGGAATTGCTTCTATCTATAAGTTGCACACGCGGCTAGGCGTTAAATTGAACTCTCTATCTAGTCTCCACATATGGGATCTAGGTCAAGGGGTGGGGGTGTCCTCCATGGGGGTCTTTCTAAGGGGTCCTAACCCGTATTTACGCTACGTTTTGGAGGAAACCAGCCATATATGTTTCCTAACATATGCATGTTGCGAGTACAGTTTTATTTCCCGAACGGAATACAGGAAAACTCTGAACGGTTAGGTCGGCGGACGCGACTTGTTTTGAACCAGAAACCTTCCGCCTCCCAGTTCAGAGCGCTATGCGCTCGACCACTGGTCGGATGAAGTCATTGCTAGAGGAATATTATAAGCAATTGGGACCTTTATTGTACACATGATTGCAATGCCATTCTCGTATTATTATTATTATTTATATCTCGTATTATTTGATTTATTTTTTATTTTCATTTCATATTCTTGACTTTTCAAGCTCTCTTTATTTTTAGGTCTTTTTGAATGCGCATATTCAATTATCATTCCCCATTAACGTTACTGAATTAAGTAGTTCTCCCTATCGCCACTTCTAGACCAAAGATGTCAATCTGCATTTTCCTCGTTTCAAGAAAAACGCTTACAAAGGTTCATTGCTTCAGTTTATACTGATTAATCAATTTTCTTGCAAACTAATTGGTATTAAGATATGAGGCTTTGACATAGTATACAGGATTTCTTAAAGATCTTAAAAATGAATTTAGTTAAAATTAACCAAAGTTACAGGTTCGAGTTATTGACATGGTGATTGTGGTAATGTTCTAATTGTTTCATAGCCAATACGTTTTCTTTTTTTGAGTCAAGAGCTGTAAAAATGAGTGTTTTTACTTAATTGTTAAATTTAATAGCTTAAGTGGCAGCAACGGATTCCGTAACTACGGAAACTGTAGCAATATTAAAAATAGAACATGAAATGAAATTTATTTATGCTAGCTAGGACTGCCATATTGGCGTAATTAACGCCAATAGTCGATGACAAATAGCCAAAATGAATCCTAAATTTAACTTCACAGTAAATGCAATAATGTATAGGCAATACTAACTATATCTATTAGGCTTAAAAACATTCTCGTTCATCTCCAAAAAAAAAAAAAAAAAAAAAAAAAAAACATTCGTATTTATACAGAATTCCTATTTTGTTATACCCTGCTTGGCGGGATTTAAAAAATTATCTATCCATCCGCTCGTAACATTGGCTCATCTCAATCGTGCCATAGAATTAGCAGTACAAACGCAAAAAACATGCGCTATTAAGTACAGAGTTTCACTACATTTGAATATTTATCGTCAACTTTTCTAAGAAAGGTACTAAAGGAATCTGCATACGCCATTTTGCGAGATTTTTTTTTCTTTTTTTTTTTCTAGAGAATGATTCTAAGCACTGATTTAACAGCAATCAAAATGGGAAATAGTTATTTGTGTATGGTTCCATCGCCAAAAATTAATGTAGGCATCTATTTGAAAAGTACCATAGCAGCAAATTAAATTATCAACTATAACATGTTTTATTTATTCCAATTTACAGAATGCGAGAATTTCATTTCTTTTGAAATTTGGCGACATTCCCCCAAGGTAAATCAATTTACTTAATTTGGAGAAAATTCCGAAGATCGATCATTTAAAATCGCCTTAATAATTGCACTATTTCTGCATGGAAAATTAAAGTTTAACGCCGTATTTTAATAAAACCTACACACACAAACCTAAACCTATTTCGGTTTGCTCGCAGTAAATTGCGCCAAGCCCAAAACTGTGCAAATCGGTAGAACCTACTACTTTCTCAAAATCACCAAATGAGCCATTTTTTTTTTCGCCAAACTAAAAAATATACATATTAGTCTCGGAAATCTCTCATCCCTTATGCTTTTACACATAAAAAACATTGAATTCCTGCTCTGATTTCACATGAACGCAATATTTTAATTAAAAAATAACTTTGTAAATAATCTAAACAGAAAAAAAAATCATTATTCTTTTATTTTTACTGCAGGAGTCTAAATAATTTAATAAAATAGCCAAACATGGCAACCTCGATGCTTTTTTCTCACATTTTCACTACAGGGGTTACAATCGCGTAATTGCGAAGAGCAAAAATTAGCGTTTTTGACGAGGTGTTTTTATCAATATCTCTTAAAATAATTCGAATTTCGAAATTTAAATTAGCGGAGGTTCTTTCTCGAAATTTTCCGAATTCGTGGATACCTCTGTCGAAACTCAACTCCCAGCCGTTTAGGAGGAGATGATGCTACACACACACACACACACACACACACACACACACACACACACACACACAGACAGACGCGCACAGATTTTAATAGTATAGAAGATAATGAAGTATTATGAAGTATTTCAAAGGGATCGTACAAACGGTGTAGTTGTTATTACGCTTTTTGTGCTTTTTAATCTTTTTAAACTTTTTAATCTTTTTGTAGTAATGGTGGTAAAAGTTTTATCTTCGAGTGGTCGCCCGGAATTGTTAGAGAGTGAGTCAAGGATCAGCGTAACTATATAGTAGGATACGTTAGCACTGACGACATGAAAATCGCAGTAAGTTCTAGAAAATACAGACAATTCAATAGTTCACAGATTAGTGACTATCTCCTTACTCGAATAATTGATAGTCTTGTATATTCATTCATCACACTAATTTTAACAAACATACATTAGTGTTTGCTTACTGTCTGTGCTCGCATGATTCCATACTTAATTTCCCTCGTAAGAAACTTAAATCGGCTGTTTCTCTTGAAACACATGCTGATTTATGCAAATTATACTGATTTACGCTTTAAGCTTTTAGTGATACAGTTATTTGTTGTTTGCTGTTTAAGTTTTCTTAAGTGAGCATCATATTGCTCGATGCATTCAAGGCTCAGATGGAATTGCAAAACTTTGTTGCAATATCTAAAAAGAATTCTAAATTCGAGCTGTTGAATCATTTAGAACATCAGTATATCAAAATTATGATTAATCACAAATATTTTTGATGGATAACAGCTGTACTGAATAAATGAGAATTATTATATGTTGCAATAAGCACAAAACCTTTTATTTCCCCAAGCTTATACATTTTTATTAAAACGTATATAAATTTACATTTTAAGTAATAAATTTGCCACTTGAACTCACCTTCAAATGACCTTAAAATGAAAGAAAGTCGTCATTCAGATTCGTAGATGAATATCTATATAAGCAAAGTTGGACTTTTGTCTGTACATTATCTGGAAGTCAAAAATTTTGCAATTTCTATCCTATTTGAAATGAAATTTGGTGACATGATAGGTGGCCACTAAACTTAAACTAGAGGTGTGGATTTTTTTACAAATTTTCATAAGATTATAATATTTTGAAAAAAATATATTCAAATTGTGAAAATATTTGTCAATTACGCATAAACAACTGAAGCGAATAAAATAAAATTTAGTATCGTCGCAGGTGGTCACTTAAACTGTAGGCGTCAAAGTGTACGTTAAAATTTTTATAGATTTTTAGATTTTGCGAAAACTCAGCAGATGTTTTGTTCCATTCCTGAAAATCGTCAATAGAATTGAATGAAGTTCTAAATTATGTTAGATGCAATTTAATTTAAATCTAAATGCCAAAACTGTTTTCAGCATTTCATAGATTTTGGGATTTTGATAAAATTGTATAAATGTTTGTTTTCGCATCCCTTAAAATTGGATTAAGAGAATACAATGAAGTTTAGCAACATAATCATCAACGACTGGAACAATTAACATCGAAATGTTTTGAAAATTTTGAATAAATTTTAAATCTCTCTTTAAAATGTTTATTTACTTTTTTAGATGTGGAAATTATGCAAATTTATTTTTGAGGCATGATATTAAAATATCCGGGGGTTCAGTGGAGCCAGGGCACACCAGGGCGGAGACCCGGTACTTTTTTTAAGGTGGGCGTCGCCCTGGTTAACAAAAATATCAGGTGTTTAAAGAAATGCCCAACATTTCAGGTTTTAGTACCATGAATTTAAGTATTACTTCAAAGCGCTAGAATGTCTTATAAAACATATGTCATACTCATATGCGTCATTAAACTTAAAGGTCCTCCACTTCAAGAATGGTATGCAATCAATACCTTATTCAAAACGTATCCCTTCACATACAGAAATGCTGAAAATAGCCAATCTCGTCATGTCAGTCATCAGTGCTCCACAAGTCATTCTGAAGGAAAAGAACAGTGGTCGTTGTTCTAAACTGGTTTTTTCCTATTTGTAATTTCAAATATACGAATTGTAATTTAATAAACATTTTATTTAAAAAAGAAAGCGTTGGCCACGCCCCTTAAAAAATCGAATGCGACAGACTTTGTTTATAGTGGCTCGTCACTTTTTATTTTAGGACTGCATCCCTGAAAATATCGGAAAAGAATCAAGTAAAATTTAGTTACAGATTAAGAATGACCACTTGACTTGAAAAGCTCATTTAACCAGAATAAAACTTTAATTTTTTAAAATAAAAATAAAAGAAAATTTAAATAAAAATTTCTCGGTTGTAAATTTTAGTCATCCCTTTGTTACGCTCGAACCTGGAATTTTTTAACAATACACAGAAGTTATAATTTTTCTTTCGATACTATTGCAAATGAACTAATTCCATTTTTTGTAAGCCTAAAATGCTGACGAAAATTCAGACTTTTTGGAAATTTGCATTACGCACTAACCTGTCAACGACGGGTACTTCAGCTAGTTAGAAATAAAATCACAAAAAGGCAAATCAGATAGTGCATATATGATTTATATTTAAACCTAGATGTTGTGATGGAGATCACATATCTCATTTTAATAATCATTTACTTTGGCTTTCTTTAATGTAATCTATCCAAAATCATGTATTCTAAATCACTTCTGTTCTCATTTTTCTGCTACTTCGGCTTTAAATCTGTATATTCGCTTTTCCCGTATATATTATTTTTAAATGTTTATTCGTCTCTTCAGACATGGGTGGCGTCGTTGTGCTAAAGATAGATTATATTGCGTCCGTTTGCAAATTCCACGGCCTTTTTTATTCCCTCTTGGCATCCTGCTAGCGTAAGTTATATTTGTGTTGCCCTGCTACATCTTTAAAATTATTTGCTCGCGATTACGTCATTTTAATTTTATTGGATTAACTTTTAGGGTTGCTCTGGAATTGGCGTTATTGATATCGGCCAAGTTATTGTTCTCGCCAATGTGTAATTCTCTGCTGGCGTAATTTTTAATTCATTCCATCTTAATTTCACTGTCTATATAGGACGTATTTTTTATTTCGCTGAGCCACCACCATCCGTTGTAATAAGTTTATGTTTCAATAGTATCTTTTTAATAAAACAGTTTTAAGTATTTAACGTCTTTTTATTCTATTGCAACTAAGTGTATCGAACCTGGATTTTCATGTGTCACAGCGCAGTCTTAATAATTTAAAACAGCCTAACTAATTAACTTCGTTATAGATGTCATTACCAGAAATTACAAAAAATATATTTTTGTCTTTCTTTTCGCATGTAAATTGCTTTAACTGGAGCTTTCTCTAGTTTCATAATTCACTATTTTTTTTTTTTCACCACACTCACAATTCACTAATTTTTCGACTTAAAATAAAGAGTAATACGTATACGTACATGACAAAATCTTAAATATGTGAACAATGTTAGAAATTTTTATTAAATTTTTGCAAATTTCTCTTTAAAAAGTGTATTGTGAAACTTTAGCTTTTATTATACTACCAGTCCAGAATCTATATTCTTTTTCTCTTGATCCTACATGTCTTGCAAGTATAACTATTTTGTGTAGATAAGAGGGTTTTTTATGTGTATGTGTGTTGTATATTGTGTAGATAAGTTTTTACACAACAAAAATCGGTTTTAGATTCAAAACATTTTCAATTTCAACGCAGGTGTAGTGTAAACTAACGACTGACAGTATACAAAAGGATTAATATCAAGAATTTCTAAGATAAACATTTCTAGTTACATTACATCTTTCGTTTTGATAAATGTCATTGATACACTGAAAAGAATCAGAAAGATTTTTTTCAGATAGTCTCCAAGATAATATTGAGACATTGTTAGTAAAATACACAGATTGTTCATAACTAAAGTTCCCCTTTTCATAGCGGTATACTCGTACAGCAAAAACTGCTGGTCACAATGCTACCAAATTTGCAAGAAACATTAACGAGACGATGGGAGAGAGATATTTTGTCATAAATAATAGTTCAAAAAGTCATACTGATCAGTTATGTGTAGTACAATGTTATAGTTGCGAATAAGCAAATTCTCTCACCACGCAGAGATGTAAAACATTTTTTTCAGTATTTCTTTATTGTTTCCTTTGTTTGAGAATGTTTGAATGTTTATTCGTCTGTTTTATTCGTACTAAATCGTCGTAAAACGCCACCTCGCGATGGCTTTTTGAAATGATTTTTTCCAATCAAATTTCTCTCTCTCTGTCTCTCTCTCTCTCTCATAGTCTCATTAAGGTTTTCTGCAAAATTGGTCGCATTTTCACAGGTAGTTTTAGCTGTATACCTCTATGAATAGGGAAACTTTAAATGTGAACACCCTGTATTTCAGTTTCCATGTCTATCTAACGTTCATTTTGGTAAGATGGCTATGTTCAGCTACCAGAGATATTTCCAAGCTATCAATTACCTCTCATGGAACACCCGTACATCTTGTCATGTAATTAATACAGCTGATTCTATGCCATAAACATAGATCCGGATCCAAGCGAAGGAATGTGTGCATTTTATTACCTCTTTTATCGGAAAATTCTGTTAACCACTATCCATGTGCCTTATATGTTTACTAAGTCAGCTTACAGTGAATCTCTATGGAGCAATACTGAGTATTTCTCAAACTGCTTTATTTTATTAGCTTATGGGTGATAAGTGAGTATGAATTTTTAATCTTTGTTTAGCTTTGTTTGATAGCAGGTTCTTACAAATTTCCCACAATTTCGAACTTTTGTTGCACTCGGTATTATGAGACAGCATTGAATTTGTAATTTGAATTATTAATTTATTTGAAAAAAACTTTGCATTAGTCTTATCCATATAAAAAATAATTGAAAGTATGTTATCCATATTAATAATAAAAATCTAGTAGCATATGTGTGCCTCTTACATTTTTCAAACTGAAACTGCCAAATAGATTAAGTAGCAATTTCGTATGAACATAGTTTTTATACCTATTAAACAAATAAGAGGATTGCAGTTTCAAAATGTTTCACTGTTTCAAGATGGTAGCTGCTTCGAGTCAACTGCATCAGTAATCTAAAATTTTTCTTGCTTGATGAGATTTCTAGAAATGATGACAAAGTAATATTTTTTAGTGCTCTTTTAAAACCCAGTATATAAGATTTAGTTACGATTTTTCACAGTCCCACAGTCAGAAAGATTATTGATAGAATCTGTCAATTTTTTGTCAGAAGTTGTTTTTTCCTTTTTTTTATCACTAACGCATTAGTTGCAACCATTAACAGTTCGTCGTTAAGGGCCTGGTCCCACCATATTATTCAAAAGCTTTTCGCTTGTTATACAACATGGCCTTTTAATAATTTGCTTTTATTGAAAAGTGTACAGATTTCATAATATTTGGATACTTTCAAATGAAAACTTGTTATACCTACGAATTTAATATGCTTGCCTTTCTAGATGAATTCACATTACAAGTATATTTACTACATTACAAGTATATTTCTACTACATACAAGTATTCACATTACAAGTATATTTCTAATATATTTTAAAACGCAACATTTACATCAATATATTCTATTTTCCATAGTTACGGATAAAAGCTCAAAAAATGAAACATTCTTTCCTTTATTTTGTATGTAAAGCATTTTCCTTCCTCAATAATTTGCTTTCTTTTGAATAAATACTCACATTTTAAACAAAGAACTAGATGCAAGTTGTGGACCTAAATTCAGTATCTTCTTTTCAACTGAGGTGAATCAATAAGCAGATGAGCAATGCGTACATCTTAGCATTTTTCCGGCATTTTTTTATCTCTTTTATGTATCGCACATGCTTCCATTTTTCTTAATAAGAACAAGAGTGCTGCTGTATCTTTTATCTTAAAGCATAGCGGCTTTCAAAACACTCTATCTGAAAAGGAATGTAATATATCTCAGATTCTGAAAGCCTGTGAAATATTCACGGGATATATGCTCTCTGGGTGAAACAGAAAATACAAGTGTGGGCGATTTTCAATGTTTTATCGCTAAAAGAGTATTAAGCTGTAAACCAGTTTTTCTTTCTGCGTATTAAATGGCTGAACTTGCTGAAATGTATTGTTATAAAGCAGCAATGAGTTTTTCAATAAAGCGGACCACACAAATTTTCTGAAAGAGATGAATCTTCGTAGAAGAAAAAAGAAATATAAATCATCTGAAATGCATCGAACTTAAAATAATTTCGAACATAATTGTTTCTCTTGTACATATACAACCACATATCCAATAAAGGGAATAAAACAATACTTAGATTTAACTATGCATGTATTTTATGTACTTTTTTGTAACTCCCTATAAAAGAGTTACAAAAATGGCACCATTTCCGAAATGTTTGATAGAAAGCATGCTGCTATAAACCTAAATGATACACTTGTTTTATTTTTGAAGAATAACCTCCACATTCACTAGCTTTTGATTCACTTTTGAAGAATAAACTCTACATTCACTAGCTTTTGATGGAGACAAAATTTAAAACTTTTATAAGACACAGCAATGGTTATTGATTTCTTTTTATTTGAAATAGATTAGAGTCTCTTCAATTGAAATATTTAACAGTTGCCATCTTTGGAAAATGTTAAAAACTAGTTAACTCAATTAAATGGCCACATTTAATATAGCATACTTGTTCACACTTTGCAGGATAAATGCTTAGTAATTAAAACTTATAATGCAGTTCTAAAAGGATAGGGTTAGGTGGGGTAAAATGAACAGGTGTGATAAAATGAACAGTTTACAAAAAGCAGACAATAAATATCAAATGCATTGGTTTATTGGCATACTGATTTTTTTAAGCTCATTTACATTATAAGCATTATTTCTCAACTAGTTTATTTGATTTGGTAATATTCTTTTAATATGTAATGGCAACACTTACAGTTTCAAGTTTGACTCTACTGATATAAGGTTAAAATTTACTTTGATGTAGCATTTTTGTGATTTAAGGTTTTTGAAATTTTAATGATACAAAGCCTGCTATCATTCTTGAGGAATACATTTCAGTATCAAGGTAATTTTTATTCATATTATTTTTTATTTTGGAGTAGTTCAAATAAAGTGGGGTAAAACGATCATACTGCTAGGCTTGCATTTAAAGAACACATATATCATTTTAGAATTTTCTTTTTCATCTGTAATATATTTTATAAGATATTAATAGTAATAACGTGAATAAATAAATAGATTCCGTTATTCTACTTTTATTTTTACCTGAAAAAGAGAAAAATAACTCAAAACTTACAATATTGGAATCATACATTTATAAATAAATGCTAACAGAGGGTGTGTTTGCTGCACATTTTGAAGAAAAGCAAGAAGACCATGAAAAGAAAGTGTGCTATTCTTGAAATTTTGTGAAGAAAAAGCCCAATTCTTATTTAAAAAAGAGTTTAAAGAAGAGTTAAAAATGGTATGACTGTAACACTGCTTTCGGACAAAATATCTGCTGGCTCTTAAGTAATGTGGTAAAAGTTTTATTAAACATTTTTGGACAGATTTTGTCTGCAGAAAAGCAGCTGTTTACAATTTAATACTTAGCAAAATCTTTATTTGAAAAATATTCATTTCCAGAAAATGATGATGTCGATGAAGGTCAAACTGAACAGATAATTCAAATACTGCGGATGAGCCAAATTTCGATAGTAGAGGATGTTATACTTTTAACTTCTGATAGCTAGATTAAAATTCTGTGTAAAACTCTTTAATAAAATATTTGTTATCTATTTTGCAGTTGATCTTATTCATATAACATCAATTTCTATGAGTTGTTTCATTTTTTTCATCTATAATCATTTTACCCCACAGTATGGGGTAAAATGATCATAGTAACATGGCAAAAAGAATTAATTATCAAAGATTTTTAATGTTTGTAAAAGAAAAAAACAAAAATTTGTAGTTACTGCCAGATAGTCCAATGTAAAATATTTGTCAAAAAAATTTAATTTGTTATATCATTTTAGATGTGTAGCTTAGTAAAGTTGAAAATAGCTAAATTTATGGTCATTTTACCCCACCTGACCCTACTACCCATGTAAAATGCATAAAACTTAACGCTGTAGTACAGTAGAGCTTCACAAAACTCCTCAGTGACTACCAAAAAAAGTCGATAATCGATCTTACAGATATCCAATATACATCCATTGTACATAGGTACAATCGCCTGCCTTAGTAGTTTTCTAATTACACATATGTTCATAATATTGAATATATAGCATTTTTTAAACACATAGAAAATTATTTTCTTCAACTGGTAAAAGAGTAGTAAAGTTTAGAAGTATTTCTCTAATTTAGTATTTCAGTCCTGGCAAATTAAGCAAACGTTTTAATATCTCATTTTCAAAACAGGGTCATTTGATGACTATTTTGTTACTAGGTAATTTTATTGGATGATTAAGTAATTTTACACTATTTGTCATATTCCAAATTGACAAAAAAGTGGGCATATTAAGTAACTCTTGTGATTGTATATAAAATAGTAATATTCCATAATAGTAGCACTTCTTTTGTTTCCCTTGTTCTTTGAAATAATTTATTCTTCCTTTGCTTAAGGCTAAATTCGTACACATCGGGAAAATTAATTTTGTAAGCTTTAATACTGTCAATTTTTCAGGTCTTTTCTACATATTATAATACTAGAATCAAATTTAAAAAGCATAAAAAATAAACATGTTCCTTGAGAAAGTTCAATTTCAATTAATTCTGCATGAGTACAAAACCATTTAGCTATTTGAATCTAAAAAAACAGTTTTTTCTAAGCGCTAGTGTACGCCTTCAAAGCAACTGAGGAATTAACAGTCTTCATTTAGTATGTATAATTTATCTCATTAAAACAACACTTCTTTGATTCAAACTTAATTATTTCTTCATTAGAACTTGCTTTGAGGTTTGAAGATACATTTTTTTCCCTTCTCAAAATCTCCATTATATTCATTCCCTACTTAGTATGAAACATAAAGTTTTTGCGGCAATTCATTATATAGCTGAATAAAGTAGGAAAGCTTTTTCACTTATAATTTACTGAAACAATTTTTGAAGACATTAAGTAGCTTTCCTGAATTTAAATGACCTTTATTAAGTTGGTTTTTAAGAAGGCGTTCTTTTTTTGTTTTATGTTCAGAAATAATTTACTATGTTTCGGATAATCTATTTAAATGCGAGTTACATACTTTAAACGAAAAAAATTCAACGAGTCTCTTATGTTGAAATGACTGCGAGTTATGTTAACGCAGAGAAACTTATTGTTTAATTAATTGTATGCTTCTCCCCCCCCCATTGAAAAATAGATAACTATAAAAAGCATTTTTAATTTATTATAAATGAAATACATTTATTAACGTGGTATATCGAGCCTTAATCCATATCATAGTTGTTGCGATTATGTAACTAAATTAAAAAATAATATAATAATAATAATATAAAAATTCCTATAAAAATAAAATTAAAAAATAGTAATAATGATAAAATAAAGTAAAATTCGTGGGAAATGTTCAACTTAAATATCTAAATCCTCCAAGGTTTAGCAGAAGAAAAAATAGTTTATTTACTTTAATGGAGTTTAAAATGCCGAACTGTATAAATATCGAGAAGCTATTTAAAATCCAAATAGCGAATTCACTTGCGTATGACATAAATTTCTCGAGAGAGTTAATCAATCTCGAAGCAGTATTTAATTTTTGACGTCACGTTCTGACTGCCGTAAAAGGAATTTCAGTTAGTTCACTAGTTCACCCGGCTAGATCACTCAGTTAATTTTCTAACAGAATTACATTGAAACTTACAGCAGCATTGAAAAATTCCTTACATTGGCCCATTAAAGAGGAACGTAATCCTTTTAAAAATGTGTGTAAAATATTTAAAAAAAGAAATTACGTGCAACTCAACACACAGTTATAACACGAATAACTCTGCGTTACTCTTTAACATTCAAATGTTAAATTTTTAATCTGCTATGTCATTAACATCAATGATAGTGCAATGGAAAAGCGTTTTATGGTCTGTCTGAGTAGTTCTCAAGCTTTTAATCATTATTACCAACTTTTTAAAAACCGAGTCTATGGCAATCCACTTCATCCTCAACGTGTGATTTTTTGCGGCTGCTTTACTCAAAGAAGGGGGTCATTTAAATACATACTATGTTAGGTTTGTAAAAATCGTTTAAAATTACATCTAGATTTGCAATTTAAGGTCTTGTCCCAACCCACAATTTGGGAAATGCTACTCCACCCTATTTATGCGTTTACGATGCTCAGCACTTTTGAAATGTGAGTCTATGAATGGATGCATTGCTTTTTACCCTCTAATTCTGAGCGTTTAATTGTCTTCAAAGACTTCGCAAATTGTAGCAAAGACTTATAAGCTCAAACTGAACTTTCATCATTAAAGTCGTTTCGATCTGAGAAGAAACCGATAAAAAATTTCGCTACTAAAATGGAAACATTTCTATGCTAAAATACAAACATATCGGTACTAAAATACCCCTCCTCATCAAACTAATAGACAAACTTACGCACGGATATCAATACCGTGCAGTGATTGCAATGATCAACCCTGTTTTATGTAGTTTTTTAGAGTTTAAAACATCAAAGACAGAATGGGTGAAAAACCGTTGGTCTCTGATCAGTAAATGATTTTACTTGCCTATCACATAAATAGATTTTCTATTCAGACACAAACAAGACCGACTACTTGTGAAACATTTGATTAAACGCAAAAAGCAATGAATTTCTAGCTTTTTCCCTGGTTTCATGTACCAGTTATTCAAAGATATAATGTAATTTTTCAGATATAATTCTTCCTCTGAAAGATGCTTGAAAGTTCATAGGAAGAATCCTCCTTTCCTTAAAGGTAAACTATAAAAAAGCAAAAAGAAATATTCTTCCAAAACAAGACTCCACTTCTAAACAAATGACTGTTATTCTTTAAAGTGCACTTACGGAGTATCAACAAATACTTCTTCAGTTCCCAAGCTTTCGTATTGTTTCTCATTGATTTTAATATCAATTGTTTGAGTCTCCCACTTTTTTCCAATAATGGAGCGCAGTATCGACAGATAATTTCTGATCCCTCTTTGGATGAAGCCGCCAAAGCATTTTCAGGCAACAGTTGCAGTTACTTGGGAAACCACTCAAGTAGATTAGATTTTTTTCCTCTACTAAAAAAGGTGTCAAAAGTTCGGATATGTGTCAGAAAGTATCTGTTATTTAATATATTTTTAGACTTCCAATGGTCTACGAAAAATCTATTAAAACATTTTCGTTTAGTGTTGCCACGCCGAGTTTACAGCTTATTACCTGAAAGACTAGCATGATGAATAAATATTTAGTTTTATGGTCTCCTGAAAAAAATTCCATATAATTAAATGTTTGTTTGAGTATTTAAATTTTAAAAAATAATCGGATGTGTATTTTGTAAAAATGGTGCGTCACAAATATTATGATAAACAGTAAGAATTTAATCATAACAGCGCTGCCATCAAATAAAGATCAGTCGGAACCGTATAAACAATATTTATCATATTTTTTAAAGTAAAAATATTATTCTACACTAATGTTAACTTTAAAAATGTTCCGTTCCGTACCATAAACATTAATAATTCTGTTTATGATTCTGTACAAACAAAGATTTTTCAATATTTTTAGGAAAAAAAGTTCTATACAAAAATATTTCTCGCACTGTTTTGTTCTACTAGTCACTAAGCAGCTTTAGCATACTGCTTATAGAGAAATTCACTGAAACGAAGGCGATTTAATATGGCATCAGAGACAAATACCACTCGTCTAATAATTAAGTGGCTTTCATCATGGATAACAGGAATACGGACCAGTTCACTTTCATTTTCTTGAATTCACTAAAGACTCTCAGGTGCAAGGTCTGTATTTGTGGCGACGATTCAACTAGTTTGAACCTGTCTCTAAGATGCTGGTGGCGTTTACTAAGACCGATTACAGTCATTCAGGTTAACTTTGATGCATAGACTCTTAGATTATAAGCCACCTTTCAGTTTTCATTATAGGGTAATTCCGGGACTTATGACGCACATTTTTTTATGTACAAAATCGCAGGGTGCAGATACAATCAAATAAATCATTCTCTGTTATTTAATATAGAATATAAAACATGTATACTTCGACAAAAAAACAAAAAAAATTAATTAATATTTTTTAACTCTTTTTTTTTTTTTTTTAAAACACTCCACTGCGGGTGAGACGCCACTCTTGTGCGTGAGTTACGCCGTGCTTGTCATAAGAACTGAAGAAGTAATAACTCAAAAAATACTCGAAAAAATATTCATATCTGGTCTATAATTACTTATTTAGTAACAAAACGGTACTAAATTAGTATAAAGAGACGTACTAGCAGGTTTCAATCAATATTAGTCTGCCGACTCAGTTCACTACCAAAGTTAAATACTTATTTTTAATTGAATTTTAATTATTATTTCATCAACAACGTACCTTCAGTGTATTTGAGAGGAAAAAAATAATTTTATTTTGTCTTATTTGTTTTAACATCGTTTTATACTTTTGTTCTTACATTTTTTTATTCTTTTATAAAACTAATAAATTGTGTAAACAAATTAAAAATTTATCTGGTTTTTAACAATTATATTTCCTTTAAGCCAGATGTTAAAATGTACCGAGCGGGCAGTCCTTGGCTTCCAATTTCGAATTTTCACAATTACAATTGATGACTAATAGCATATTGTGCGTGACCAATAAATGCCCAACTTAATGAGTCTGTGCAAAATGAAAGGAAAAAAAATTAATAACATTTCATTAAATCCAGAAAATATACTCCAGTAACATAAATTCAGTAATATAAAAAATAAGACACGGACAGATAAATTAAAATTTTACTAAAAGCACCATCCCATACAAAAGAAACTGCTGCATGTATACCGGAATGGTAGTACGGCATGTATCCCATTTTGTACTCTACAGACGTAACACATCACAGTTGCCTGTCTTCGCAAAGGAAAGTGGCGTAACCATATGAAGGGTCCACGGGAAGAACGATGAGAGTCCAATACAGCTGATTTTCCGAAAAATCGAAAGGCGCACGGGACTTTCCACGTTCATCCCCAGTAAACTGCATCAATGGGCTATTTTTTCAGTGTATTCTCATCGTTCTTTCCCCTTATGGGTTCGGATATTAATAGTGCCACTAATGAACAACAGAATGCAGTAGAAACCTCAACATTGACGAAAAGTGGACTCTCATCGTTCTTCCCGTGGACCCTTCACAGTGCTACACTTAGTTTCTTCTACACAGGTGCTACACTTAGTTTTGACTTCGAAAGCATGCATGGATTAAGTAATTAGCGTAAAAAAAGCACTTAAGTGTAAGGGGTTAAAAAGTTTGGATAGTGAAATCATGCTCTTATCTCAAAATAAGGATTGTATAGTTAAGCTGAAGTATTGAAAGGGAATCTTGCTATACACGACTTAAGGAAATCTCACTGCACATCTATACTGCGCATGTGACTGCTATCTATCGACAATTACAAGCAATACAGGGGGTGCTTGATCTTTCACGGGAACGGTGACTCTCCCTGAATTACCCTATTTTGCAGTAAAAACCATGCCACCATTGCATGGTAGTATTCTCAATGATGAAAGTCTAAAAAAATAAAAAATAAATATTTATTTAAAAAATCTGCTGTGTAATTGTTTTTTCCGCCAAGTAGTTAACTTTTGTGGATCAAAATTGCTGTTGATGATTGTAATTGATCTTAAACAACACCAACATATATTGTCATATTCCATTTCCCCTCTCCTTTTATGGCATTTTCGTTCATAGAATTTATCTTTTAATATAGGATTTTTTTCATCCCATTATCTCGTCTAAAATGTCAAAAGAATTCAGAAATATTACTCTTATCTCAGAAATCTGAAGGCAAAAGTCACCGACCTTAGTTATTTTAGGTTTCTTTGAATTTCACACAAACCCACCTGATTCATACTTTTTTTTTAAATATCCGAAATATGTCTCTTAGAGAACTTAAAACAGCTAGGTAACACCCATTTGTTTACTGATATAGTAAGTTTTACGTCTAAATTTGGAAGAAATGATTATCATAAACTTTTGAGAATGCAATAAGAACAGTTTTTTTTTTCTTTTCTTTAAAATTCTATAGCAGGCCAAACTGCATTTAATAGGGTTATTAGAGTGGAAATATATTGTTTTTATATGGACATTTTAATGTTTTACAATGCCCAATAACACATCGCAAAAAAGATTTTCAAATCTCAACTTCTATATTTATATATGTCCTACACATTAACAAGATAATGGACAACTTTTTTTCTTGTTTACTGACATATTTGAACAATTTTGTGCATTTTTGGCACGTTTAGAAGAAAAATTTAATTCGTAATAAAGTAGTAACCGTTATGTTAATAGAGGTGCTTTGTTGGCCCATACTGTAGTGTAATTCTGCATTCTTCATGAAGTGCAAATATTTTAATAGCAGACTAAACTTCGAGAGGTATAGTCTACTAAAATAATTAAAGTAAAAGAAAAAACCCAACAATTTAAAGGAGACTTTAAATAGTTTCTTCAGATTCGCCTTATTGTTTTCGTATGTGAAAATTACTTAAGCTTTTGTGCGGCTCTTTATTGCCAATGTAATAACACATTTGAAAAGTAAAATTTATATAAAAGAAATATTTTTAATCCAGTCTGGTGACAGTTGAAGATTAAGGACATTCAGTGGCGGATTAATGCAAGTTAGTCAGGGGGGGCGGTTAGCTTGTCGGTGGGGGCGATTAGTTAGAAGATTGACATGTACATCCATTTTATGGAAGTAAAATAGGATCTTTTACATTAGTTTTTTTTTCTCGGGGGGGGTGGTCGCCCCCTCCACACACCCCCCCTTTTAATACGCCCTTGAGGACATTGAATTTCATAACTTGGGGGACGAGTAAGGTAAGTTTAGATATCAGAATTCAAACTCATCCTTGTCCCTCCAAAAGGATTTATCGTGATTTTTCTAATTTAAATTTATTGAATTTTTTTTCGAATATTTAGCTTCAAAGGGTAGATAAAAGCATAAAATAAAATGAAAATAAAGCGTTCCATAAAAGTTCTGACTATGGACATTTTGCACATTTGAAAATCCTGTAGATGACATTTGAAAATGAGTGCTATTCTACTTTAAAATAACCAAACATGTTTGTTTATTAGCTAATCTTATAGAATCGAATTCTAGCACAAAATGTTTTTCTTTTTACAGGCTCAGTTTAATGGCTCAGTTTTAAATAAATGTAGCTGAATGCTCTATTCCAGAGTTCATATGCTTGGCACAGATCAGCAGCTCCGTGACCTAAATGTGAAGTCAGTGCGACGTGCGAATGAGTCACAAATAAGTCGATTTGACTGTCTAATGTCCTTCTGCGGCAACGTCACATGACGTCACCATGAAGTCACACAGTGACTTGTGCATGACGTGTGGCTTCAATGTGACGTTTCAGCAAGTCACATTCACAGCACTGTGACTTAAATGTTCCACTGATTTAAAACTGAAAAAAAAACTTCTTTTTTAAAAAAAAATTCGCAAAGTTACTTAAGATTCACGAAATCATAAAAGAGTAGCAAGAAAGTAGCAATTTCGTAAAGTCATAAAATTGAGTCGCATGCTACTTTCAAAAGTAGCAAAAATTGCGAAAAGTCGCAAGATCTGCCAAAACGTCACGAACGATCCGTTACGTTGACGTCGCAAAGAAGTCACAAGCTATTGTCACTGGCAAGTCACACTGTGACTTCCAGTTGACGTCACTTATGGTCACCAGTGTGACTACGACCTATGTGACTCACTCTACGACCTATGTGACTCACACTACGACCTATGTCACGGCGATCTCATTGTGACTTAATAAAATTTTTATGTAATAATATATACATTAATAAGTTTCGTTTAATCGTTTTTAAGTAGTGTATATTTTCATAATTTTTTCAAATTTTTTTTATTCAAGTAATTTAGTTTCGAACAAATATATACTCAAGTTGTAGCACAAAAAACACCTTCTCAATCTAAAAGTTTATGAATTATTAAAATACATTCGAAACTTCCTCAGAATTATGAGGCATAGTTGTATAATTTATAACTGAACAATGTGCACTAAACAAGTACAATTAAAAAGAAAAAGAAATCCAACTTCGAATTATTTTTCCATAATGAAAAATTATTCCTTTTTTAAATCAGTATGGTTTGCCAAATTCTCGCGAAATATAACAGATATTTTCATCCCAGCACTTTATTTTAATCGGTCCACGCGGTAAAAAATTACCGCTGTACATACATAAAAATATACATATACACTCGTTGAACATAGTGCTTTTGAAGTCGATAATAATTAATTCTTGTATTTTTACATTTAACTGTGTTTATGTCAAAAATTCTCATTAAAACATTTTATTTACTTTATATGGATGTACACTTTACACGAAACAAGATGAACGGAAAATAAAATCCAAATCGGAATAGCTAACTGCTAATGAGTGATAATGGCTGTCCAATAATTAGATAAAATCAGTGATCAATACGTAGCCGAACTTTACTATAAAGGATAGTTCCTAAATACTTAAATGTTTGCTCAAGAATCCCTGAGAAACGAAGTGCTACGCTTCAGCTTAAGTTTATCTAAATAAAGTAAATTCATTGATTAAATTTGTAAATAGCTTTACTTAATTACTTGAACTGAATGTGAATGCGTATCACAATGAAAGTAAAATGAAAATTCTCAGCCGAAAACAGATATTGCGTACATAAATAACAAATTTGAATTGTAAAAGATGTAATTCCATGATCAAATATACAGGGTGTTGAACAGAAACAGGATCACCCCTTGCAGTTATGCACACCATAAACTTCCTTGGTATAGGTGAAGTAAGAATGCAGAAAGTATCCTCAGAAATGGATTGGATAGCCGCTTTCAGCCATCTTTCACGTTAGCAAAGGCTTGCATGGTATATCGCAATAGGAACAAAAAAAAAATTAGCTCTTAATCCATTCTTTTACATGGATCTGAAAACGAGACACAACAGTAAAACAACAGGCCAACCATAAAACCAAAGTATCTTCACGCCATCTAAAAGCTCTTGAAAGCAAAAAGGCTGCATCATTTAAGACAAATCAAGGCACCACAAGATAAAATGTTTAAATGATTGGGTTCTTCAAATATAGAATCTCTCTATTCTAAAAAAAAGTAAAGGCCGCTGGCGCTGTCGATAGCTTGTGGACCTATCACCTCCTAAACCGTGGGGATTTGAGTTTCGACTAATGTGCCCACAGATTCGAAAAATTCCGAGGAACCTGTTAAGCTGACTTAAATATCGAAAATCGAATTATTTTAGAAGATATTAATAAAAAACTGAAAAAATAAACAGAATAGTTGCCAGATTTGGCATAAAATCATTCATTCCTTTGCAACAAAGCGTTTCCAAGTATCTAGAATCGCGTGAAATTTACAAAGTTAGCATAAAAAGCCTAATAACTTCTTCACCGTTTGCACGATCCGCTTGAAAATTTTCATGATCATGTATAAAAATATAGAAAACAATCTGCGCTTCTTTAAAAATCTAAAAGTCCACCCGTTCCCTCCTTTTTAAGCGATTTTCCGCTATTTTCAGCACCATTTTATTTCCGAGAGTCAAAAAAGTAAATCATTTGCGTGACAAAATTACTCTTTTCAAGTGAATATGACGTCATACAATTGGGATTCAAATTCGTTTAAAAAAGATTTTCCAGATTACACAGTTTATTATCATTTTCTTTTTCACAAATAAATCGTTTGCATGGACATGAGAATAGCTGTGTACACAAAATGAAATCTTTCGATTGCGAAAAGATTCTGCGAGTTTCCAGAACAGCATAAAATTTAATTTGGGTATCTCTCTATTCTAAAAAAGAGTAAAGGCCGCTGGCGCTGTCAAAGCTTGTTGGCCTATCTCCTCCTAAACCGTGGGGATTTAAGTTTCGACTAAGGTGCTCACAGATTCGAAAAATTCCGAGGAACCTGATGATCTGACTTAAATTTCGAAAATCGAATTATTTTAGAAGATATTAATAAAAAACTGAAAAAATAAACAGAATGGTTGCCAGATTTGGCATAAAATCATTCATTCCTTTGCAACAAAGCATTTCCAAGTATGTAGTATCACGTGAAATTGTCAAACATGAAGTAGAAATACACCCATTTTACGCCAAACTAAAAACTACATGAAATACGTAACTCAAAATGTGTTACACAAAGTTGACAATTTTCAAATAGTAAGTTCGCTTAGACAACAGGAATTTAGAATTAGCGATTATCCGTTTTTCCAAAGCAGAATAACTCATATCTTGAAAATGAAAAATAATCAAAATGCAGATTATTTTAAAGCCGGTTCGGTCCAGCTGGATTATTTGCTACCAGTAGAAATATTTGGCGGCGTTAACTATGCCATTATAGCAGTTACAGTACACTTTGGATATTTGCTAGCGCGACGAGATGGTATAATTCGTGGTGCTAAGTACGCCAATCTGCAAATGATTATGCAAATGAAAATATGGATAACGGTTTTCCGGTAACCTTAAATGAACAGTGATTATAGGTTGTGAGCATGTGTAATTCGCCAAATAATGAAAAGTCGCCATTGGTGGTAAGCTATCCTATCTGTTCCGTAGCTTTTATTAACTTTACATGTACGCAAGTCGCCAAATAATGAAAAATCGCCATGGGTGACAAATTCGCAAGGTGTCCAATAGATTTACATATTTAAAAATACAGCTGAAACAGATGTTCTGATTTTATTACGCTTTAGCTCCTAATTAATATAACTTTTTAAGGGCAACATTAAATATCATTGTGTTTCTGAGGAGTGCAAATAATTTTTCCAGCGATTGTAAGCGGAGTCCGCACTCCAGGTGGAGTATAGCTCAGGACCGTACAACACGGATTCTCATAACAAAATATCTTCCGTGTTATGAGGGGGAGGGGATCTACTGTAGTGTGAAGTTTAAATTTTTATGTACCAATGAACCTGCAAGAACCAAGCAATGTGTAGCTTAGTAACATTCTATCTGATCCAATCTTCGGGTTTTGTCTGTTGAAATTATGTCTTTTTTACGAATAAGCCTTATTAGGGGCCGAATGCCTCATACGAAAAGCAAGCGTAGCGAGTCTGGGGGGCCTCGGCCCCTAGTTCATAAAAAAGACTTTGTTTGGTTAGATTTAACTGAAGCGAAATATCTTATAGGGAAAATTATCTTTAACTTTTGCAGCACACAAAAGTCCCTGCAGTAGCACACAAACATGAAATAAAAGATTCTATTAAAAAGGGAAATGTTTTTTAATGGAAAGATAAAAATTAAAGAAACAAATATTAATGAAACACACTTCTCAGATAATCAACTAAGATAAGTACATTTTTACAAAAAATTTGAAAGTGTGGTTAAGTGCTTACACCATATGTGATGAAATTAATTTAGAACAACTTATTTGATTAAATTTTGTGATAAATTAAAAAAGTAAAAGTTCAGATTCTATTAATACGTGATTTGCTTCAAAAATAAATACCATCCATTTCGAGAGGTACTTTTAGTAAGTCATTTAGTATTTGAAAATTATCTAATACCAGGAATCGGCCAACTTTCGTGAACTTGGAAGGCAATTTCATGAAGGTGCAGCCTTAACCTTCATGAAAACATTGAAAGGCAATCCATTTTACAAATTCGCATGCTTATGCAGTTTTATTTGAAGTTTCTTGCTAAAAGTACCGATTTATAAAAAACTTCTATTTTTATCTTCTGGACCACAGCAAAGTTATTGGAACTGAAGTGATTTTGACACTGCGTAAAACTTGTTCCACAAATGTCACTAATATGTACTTGTTTTAATCTTTAGTAAATAAACACATCTAATTCAATAATTTTTTCACAAAAAATCTATTTTTATACTGCTTCTTACCAGAATTATTACAACACAATAAAATATGTATAATACTTCAACATTCAATGTTTCTCCGTATCCTTACGTTTTATTTGAGCCGTGTATTTGTTGCTATGGATTTTAAAAAAATATTGCGATTTAATAATTTTTTTATAATCTTCTTGTCTCTGCAATTATACAGAAACAAGTAATTTTCAGTTAAAAAGTTTAACAGATATTCCAATAATTAAGTTTAACATGTCTTCAGTTTAACTTTCTAAAATAAATTTATTAAAGTAATTTACTTTTATAATAATTGAGATTGATTTTCTTTGAACTCGCTGATTACTACCAAAAATTACTTTTATAAAATGGAAAAAAACAAAGTTTTTATGTGTTTCACCATTTAGTATTTTTTTCTGTGATTTTCTTTTACTTTGTATTTCTACTTTTATGCAAAATAAAAACCAAAATGGTCTATTAACCATAAAACGGACACACATCTTAATAATATAAGGTACTATATCGCATTATGATTATTTAATATGTAATCCTAAATTGCATTTTCACTTTCTTTCTAGTGCTGTATAATTTATTTCTAACTTTGTGGCATATTATTTCTAACTGTTATAAAGCTAAAATTTGTTTATTTGTTTTTTTTTGTTTGTGTTTTTAAGTACTATGAAAAATATTGTTAAAGTCGGGATTTCTTTATACGACAAATAATTTTTATCGTTTTATTTTATGACCTCGTAAATTAAATTATATTTTGAAATTTACTTTATACGTGAGATCATTATTTTATTGCCTATTCATTTCCTTTTAAACAAATTGCTTTAAATGCGACAAAATTCTGTAAAGTAAAAGTAGTATTGAAGTAAAAATTAGATTGTGGGTGTTCATTAAAATAATGTATGGAATGTCAACTCTCTCGTGTTTTCCATTAAATGATTCGTTATTATAATAAGCTATTTTGAACAATTTTCTCTTAAAGAATAATATCACACTCATAATATGAAATACTGAGAATAACGTGATTTTTTCATTATTCTTTTATTTGTGGATTTTAAGCATGATATGCATTTTTTTTTTTTTTTTTTTTTTTTTTTAGTACAAAAATATTTCAAATTCATTTTTATGAGTAAAAAATTATAATAATTTAAGTTACATAAATATTTACATTGTTAACTACTTATATCTTATAAATAAAAATGAAATTCTGTTTGTTTGTTTGTTTGTTTGTGGACTTGATTCGTATACAAATCCACAAAAATGGACCTATCGGCCTGAAATTTAGCACAGATATGTAAAATAATATAGAATAAATCGTAGTCCACTTTAAAACTTTGAAAGTCCACCCGTTCCCGGAATTTAAGAGATTTTTTATGTTCTCCACGCAAAAAGCTTTCCGTAATTGTAACCCCTGTAGTGAAAAAAGTGTGAAATAAGGATCGTGGTTGCCATGTGTGGCGATTTTGCCGAATAAAATGTTTTAAATTCTCAAAGTAAAAATAAAAGGATAATAATGATTTTTTTTGTTAGTTTATATTCGTAAGGTTATTTTTTTTTTAAATTATAATATCGTGTGCATGGGAAATCGGAGCAGGAATGAAATGTTTTATACGCAAAACAATAAGAATTGAAGATTTCCGAGGCTAATAGGTAATTTTTTTTTTAGTTTGGCGAAAAAATAAAATGGGTCAAATGCCGATTTTGAGAAAGTGAGTTCTAGCGGTTTGCACAGATTTCGGCTTCGCGCAATTTATTGAGAGCTTAAAGAAATGGATTTTTGAAAACAAGTGCAAAGAACCAGACACCAGCAAAGAACAAGTGCAAGTCCAGAATACAGCGTTAAATTTTAATGATCCGTGAAGAAATAATGCAGTTGTTAAGGGATTTCAAGCGATCTATCTCCAGAATTCTCGCCAAATGAGTACATTGATTTAAGTTGGGTGAATTCCGCCAAATTTCAGAAAATTGAAATCTTCTTATTTAGTACATCGGAGTAACGATGAATAAAACACGTTATAGTTGATAATTTTAATAAATTCGGCTGTATTAAGGGATTCCACTTTTCAAATAAAGGCTTTCTTTACTTTTTCGCGGTCGAACCATTTCCCATATTGATTGCTGCTGAGTCAAAGCTTCGAATGATTTCCTGAAAAAACGCTTGCAAAATGGCGTATGTTCGCACTTTGGCGGGGCTTAGATTTGAAACTGGATTTTGTTTGAGACTGGGATATATAATGACACTGGTTATAGATAAAAATGAATGTTGGTATAAGTGTATGAGGTTGAAAAACTCCAGCACCGTTGAGCACCTTTGCACCATGAATTTTGGTTCACCTAAGTCTTTATTCATGGAGAAGCTTTTTATGCTATCCGTTTTCCTCTAACTTGCCACCAGGTGGCGCAGCAGAACGTCAAATTCTATTCCGTTTAGCCGTTTACTATGCGAATATCGTCCAACCGATTTTGATGAAATTTGGTACACGCAGATATTAGAACACGGAGAATATTTTTCAGTATCCATTTTGCGGTAACTTGCCGCTAAATGGCGCTGCAACGCATCAACTTCTATACCGTTCGATCGATCGACATAAAATTTCTTATACTTACACATTTCAGCACGAAGAATATATTCTAACTGTGTTCCTTTTGATGTTACTCACCACTAGATGGCACTGCAATGCATTATTATTTTAACTCGCCACTAGATGACGCTGCAGCAGGCCAAACTCTTGACCATTCAAACGGTCGCTATGAAAATCAGTATACATAGCTATTTGAACAATGAGAATATTTTGGCGTTATCCATTTTGCTATAACTCGCCACTTGACGGCACTGTAGCAAATCATTACTTTAATTAACCACTAAATGGCGCTGCAGTGTATCACTTCTTGACTGTGCAACTGATCGCTATGAAAATAGGTATACATAGATATTTGAGCACGGGAAGAGTTTCGCGTTAGATGTTGCGTCAACACATGAACTTCAGGGCTGTCCAGCCGATCGTCCTGAAATTTCGTATTCATCGATATCTGAATGCGAAGAATATTTTCGCCGTATCCGTTTTACTAAAACTCGCCACTAGATTGCGCTACGCCGTATGGCCTTCTGCGCCGTACAAACGATTGCCTTGAAATTCGGTATGCATGGTTATTGAACACAATATAATGCGATATCCATTTTGCTATATCTCTTTATTACAATGAATAGTAATCACCACAAATCGTAATATCAAAAAGTCCATTCAATCCCGTGCGAAGAACGGGTACTTCAGCTAGTTGTTAATAAAGTTAATTGTTTTCGTGAATGAATTAATCCTATAAAGTGAACTTGATGATTGTATTTTAATGAAATGATTTTCAGGTTTATTCGGCAAATAACTGAACAGAAATTCCTTCGAAGTACTTTGCACTTCTATTTATTTACAGTGTGCGTTTTTTCATTTAATGTAAGAAATGCATTTGTCATTAAATATGATGTTTCTTTTTCTGTCACACATGCAAGAATAAATCGGTTAGCTGCGTATTAAAAAACTGTAGTAGAGAAATAAGTGGGGTAGTGGGATGATCACACCCCCCCCCCCTTACTAGAGATCACTTAAACCCAATATTGAAACTATGTTTAATCTGTTCCTAATTGAAGAAACAGGTGCGATCGAAAAAATTGCCTTTCTTATACCAGTGTTGTTTGCCAGCAAGTGTCTTCGAATGCTCCGCCTAAACCCAGCGATTGTGTAAGCTCAACACTGCACCCAGAGAAACATTATGAAAAGCAACACTCCTGAAAGTACAAGAGTCTTCTCCGTTAGGGCTTTTCGCTGTTTAACCCTTTAACGTGCGGTGTCCTCGCCGTGAGGACACCAAACTCTGACGTTTTGACTGAGTCTAGTCACGAAGAACAGATTTGATTTCTATAAAAATAGTTGCGGGTGACATAGCTCCACGAGAATCCTTTACTTTTTTGCACGTCACTTCCCCGTAAAAAATGGTCACGATTATTTTTAAACAGCACTGAATCTGCTGAAGAATGGAAGAATGCGAGAACAGCTGGATAGATTGCCCAATGATGAAAAAAGGGCAGCCGTTGCCATCGCTCGACTTAACTACCTTCAAAATGCCGGACGATCGAAACGTTCATCGCGTGCCACAGATCTAGAGACCCTTTTATGACGACAGCTGGCTGTGCCGGGCACAGCCAGCTGTCGTCAAAAAAGGGTCTTTAAGCTAACTACCAGCAAAAAAGGGTTGCTAACTACTTAGTTGCTAACTTACCCAGTTGCTAACTACCAGCAAAAAAGGGTCTTTTGCTGGTAGTTAAGTCGAGCGATGGCAACGGCTGCCCTTTTTTTAGCATTGGGTAAGGGTTGCACCTCAAAAGGTTAAAACGAGTAGGTTAGACATGTGTTCAAGATAGTAAATGAAGGAGGGGGAGGGGATATTTTTAAAAAATGAACCTCCCTGATTTAACGCTTTGTCATACTTATAGCACATTGAAGCATTTTTTGAATATGCCGCTGTTTCTAAGGCACAATTTCTAGAGTAAGGTGGCTTTCCAACATTTTACAACTGGAAAGTTATGGTTAAGCTGACTCAGTTAAAAGTTTAAAATAGAAATAAAACTACACCGGATTCCCTTTTTTACACAGTACATACGTTCATCCCTGGAACGTGTCAAAGAGCCAAATTAATAATGATATAGTGGTTAATATTTCTAGTATTAAACTCTCCCACTTACGTCTGCCCATGCCAATTAATAAATCTATAATAATAAAAGTGAATGCTTATTAATCTGTATGTGAGAGATGGCCAGACAAGAATGGCCAGCTCTGAAAATTTTAACATATAAGCCAATGAGCTCGATAATGTGCACCTGAGAATCAGAATTTTAAATTTTTAACTACTATTTTAATTATTAATTAAAAATCATTTTTAGGTTGCCATGCTTAGCGAGTTTTGCCCACATGAAATGATTTATGCTTCTGAAATAAAGCAGAAATTTATTACTACAATGCGAAATCGCGTGCATTTGAATAGCATGAAATAGCATGGAATCCTTCTACAGGAACTATTTAAGTCTAAATTTGCTTGTTAAAGTTCTTAAATTTTCAAATCCTACTAATATATTATAAATGTTTGTATGTTTGCGTGCTTGTATGTTTGGATGCTTGTTACTCAATCGCAAAAAAATCGGCTGAAAGTATTTAGATAAAATTTGAATGAAGAGAACATATACCCTGGATTAACCTCCAGACAACCTTTCATGAATATTGCATAAATAGTTCTTTTACAGAGACACTCAAAATAATTCTAATACATTGCGCTGTATGGGCATCTCTGTAACTACTGAACCGATTCTAAAATTTTTTTACTGATAGAAAGTTACACTATTCCTGGTTATTATAGGCTACCTTTAATGTATATATCACAAAGTAGTTCTTTTACAGAGACACTCATAAGACTTGCATTACTTTCCATTGGTATCTCTGTAATTACTGAACAGATTCTAAAACTTTTTCCACTGATAGAAAGCTGCATTATTCATGAGCATTATAGGCTACATTTCATGCACAAAGTATGAATAGTTCTTTTCCAAAAATACTCAAAATAATTCGTAAATATTGTCGCAACTGTCTCTATTCGGCAAATGCGAAAAAAAAGATATAAATTTAATAATTCTACATATACTATGTGTTATACTTCATTTAAAAAAAAATATAAAAAAATAAACAATATTTAAATACAGTCATTTTCATGTATAGAGGAAATGTCATCAAACTGTTTCAATTTTTATTCCCACTGCTTCATTTCTCTCTGGAGGCCTAATTCTAAAACCGACGCGGACGAAGACGGCGATAGAAGCTGGTAAATAAATAAAGGCAAAAAGTCTAGAAAATTATAAAATTAACACGATTCCTGTTGCGCACTTTTTAATTAATGTTAGGAAAAGAAATATGTTACATTTTTACACAGTGCTACTTTGAACTAGTGTAAAAAAGGAATCCTTCGTAGTAAAAAATTGCTGTCAACATTTAACGTGAAATATAATTTAACGTATCTTCCTTTTACAAGATGTTTACAGTACTTAATATATTTTTTTATCTTTGTGGCAGTGATACAATCATTGTGTCAGTTTTTTGGCACTCTGATAAGTTTTCAGTCGGTTATTTCTTTTCAGTCTCTTTGGCAGTTTTCAGTGATAAAGTTAACGGTCCTGCTAGTCTTATCTGAGGTTTTTTTCTCTCTCTGAAAATAGCCAGAACTATTTGTAATAGAAATCATGTACTATTTATGTTCTATTTCACGAAAAGTGAAAACGGCTTCCCTTGACCAATGCTTTAATTTTCTAAATTTATAATGTCATTTAATATTTAGTCTCTACTTTTATTAGAGAAAATAAAACTGCCAAGTGTTAAGAAATTATTCAAATCACTAGAATAGTCTTTAAATTTCAGTTTAAACGTAATTTGTTTCCGTTTTCTGGATAAACTCTTGTCCATAACCATCTATTCACTTATTTAAGATTTCATTTCATTTTTTGTTTATTTATTTCAAAATACTTTTGCATTTATTGAATTTAAATAGACAACGATTATTTCTCAAACAGCTATTTAAGATTTTTCACCGTAGCTTATTCCAATTTTGATATCCTGAGGTGCATATTCCAAATTTTTGCAGAAGTAACGTCAGTAATCATTAATTCTATTTTCTCTTTTTCAACAACAGGGCCGAGTGGATAAGACGCTCAAAATGGTAGACGGCTGAGGTGTGAAGGACCTGGGTCCGGGCCTGTCGAGCGGCTATCGATCTAACGAATAGAAGTTTGGGTCGGTTTTCTCCAGATGTAACGTGAATACGCATTAGAACCTCTTACAAAGTCCTCCTATCCAAGGCACTCTCTAGCCTAGGCAGGCAGCCCATGCGTAGCTTTGCAATAACAACATAATCAATCAAACAAATTCTCTTTTTTAAAAATAATTTATGGGGCCGTTTTCATTGGAAATGTGTGACAGAAAACCAAGTTTAATTAATATTTATTCATGTTTTGTTTTAAGGAATGATTTATTTTGTCTATTACTGAAGAATGTGTGTGTGTTATTTATTGATACTGGATAGTTGGCGCGCAAAACTTTCACTGAAAAATAAAAGCATTAATACAATATATTTTAAATTGTGGAAAGAATTGTGTCACCAAACTGAACACATTTCAGGTAAATCTTCTATATTTGTCAAGAAATTTCCAAAACCTACTATTTATATTTATGGAAATATTAATTAGAGTCTGTAAAAGGGGTTTATATCTCTGTAACTAAAGTTGAAGTAATAGTTGGAATGTGCAAGGCAGAGATTGTAAAACAGTATTAATAAACGATTTTAATATAGATTTCAATTCTATATTAAAAGTGTGTAAAGGAACAAAAAAAGGCAAATACGGCACACTCAGGGATTATGCTACCCTTTCCAACTTAATGGAAGAAGGAAGAGAAATAGGGATGACAGAGGGATAACAATATTCTTTTAATAGTGTTAGGAATTTTTCGGGTGATCTGTTCTTTAAGGATAAAATTTAGGCTAAAATTCGTATTTTATGTTTATGTCACTTGCCAAATAATTTTAATTTTTACGATAGAATTTCAACCATTTCGACCATAGAATTAGTTCCATTTTTATGAGTAAAAAATGTTTAATTCCTTCCATGCGAGGAATGGGTGTGCAGCTAGTATTATATAAGATAATGTCATTTTTCAATTATTGAAATTTTGTTGAGTTCTTTCAGTATATAGGCATCTTACCATAATGCTTCAATAAGTATCCCTCAAGTATGCATGACTTGAAATAGCTAATATTACCAAAAATCTAAACTCCAATCAATTAATAAAAAATATGCAGTAAGTTATTGTAAATAATAATAATAATTGTGTCGCCTGAAATATTACATTAACGGCGATATCGTCCAATCTGCAATCACGTTGTGACAGATCCAAAACAGATTTATGAAATACGTAAGGGGGTGAAATTGCCTTTTCGCAAACATTAGTGATGCACCCTTTCAAATAATCTCTAATCTAGCAAATACTGGGTTGGTCTTAAAAAATGGCTCATTTAAAATAAAATTTGATTTATAAAATTTCTTTCAAATTACATATTTTTGAAAAATTTATTAGATATCTATTAAACTAGAGTGAATCTAACTTACTCAGGAATAGTTTAATACGCGTTGCATTCTACAGGGTGTTTCAGTACAGCGTTTACAAATTTTCAGGAGAGATAGAGTTCGGAACCACATTACTGTGTGATTCCGAACCCAGACGGTTCGGAATCACATAGCAGTGTGGTGTCGGAAACGTCGTCTTCATGTCCCTGTTAATAATCAATTTGGAAGAAGTGTTCAAGTAATAGTAAACTTTACAACAATGGTTTTTCAAAAACTAATCCATCTTTCACCGATTGCACTTGATAAAAAATGGTTAATTCAGAATTTTTTCTTTCATTACATTGATAAAATTGTCGGAAAAAAGCCCATTGTTTATGAAACTTGGTTAAGAAATTAGACGCACACTTCAACACTTCTTTCAAAGTGATCATTAACAGGTACATAAAGATGACGTTTCCGATACCGCATTCCTGTGTGATTCTGAACCGTCTTGTCACGCTCTATCTCTCCTGAAATTATGTAAACACTGTACTGAAACACCCTGTATAATAGTTTTATATTTATAGTTTTAGTTTTATACGGCTAGAGAATAATTGTATATAAAAATTGAAAGTGTAAAACACCCTTGATTTTTAATTTTTATTACGTACTTCTGACTTTTAACGCTTTAAGTTTGCTTTGCAAATGTACAAACATTGTTTTAAAAAATAAATTAATATGAATGTACGATTGAACTGGCTTTATTCATACTTATTTATCTTGTAACTTCGAAGTTCTTTTCAGATATCCTGCATTTGAATGCATAAAACTATGACTTCCATATTTCCTGGAAATGAAGAACCAAAGCAAGTCTTATTAGTTAAGGTTTTACTAGTCATTGGCAGACAGCTGGAATTTTCATGCATTCCACGAAGAATTCAAGAATGTTGAACTACTGCACAACGCTAGAGAATAGTGCTATTCAATTGAGGTTCCATGCACTTTGAATTTTCAAGCGCTCACCTATTAAAACTGAGAAAGACTTGAGTTGGAATTATTTGCATAATCATATGCGCATGTGAATAAACATAGTTTTGAATGATTTTCGTAAATAACTCAGTTTGCGTGTGAAAACTTGGAAGAGATGGCTGTCATATCTTTAGTTGTACTGTAGTATTATTAGATTGCAAGAGGCAATATTTAATTGTTTTTATTGCTATCTTCATCAATTTTTCTAAAGTTTACAGATTGAGAATGCAGCAGTCTAAAGGTTTTTCATTGTTTGTATTTTTTTTTATTTTGACTACACTGTAAGAAATAACGGAACAACTACTGGAAACTTTCCGTGAAATTTTACGGAAATTTCTATTTGAATACATGACAATTTCCGTACATCAAGGGTCAGCGCCTCTCTGGAACAGAATTTCTATACTGAGTTTACAAGAATAAAATACCGAAAATTTACTTAAATAGTACTGCCGTCTCAGCTACCAGTACTTTTTCCGTATTTTCACGGAAATTATTTTTACAGTGATAAATAATCTCTTAAGGGGACAAGGGACGTTCAATATTCAAAATTTTCAACTTTAAATTTATACTTGTAATCAATTGTAAAGTTGCTTAACACAAAATCATAGTTGTCTAGCATAATAGCTTGCACATATATTGAAACTAAAAATTTAAAAAATAATAATAATTTTTTAAATGAGAAATTGATATCGTTTGTAAAAAATACGCCTTCTGTTTTTTTATTTAAAATATCCCATGTGCATCCCAAATTAATAAAAGCTATATTTTTTTTCAATATACGCTTGCAATATATGTATGAACATGTCTGTGCATTCATTTTTATGTGTGACAAGTTTAAGCTTTGTAGAAAAAATAAATTAATGAGAGATGTTGCTTTTTTTTTCAAATTTCCATCCTATTGTTACATTTAAATTCCTATATCTCTATTAAATAACCTTTGTTTGAAAATTTAATGCTTAATTATGTTTATACATGCATTACAAGTGTACTATAAAAAAATTACAGCTTTTTATTAATTGGGAATGCGCATGGGATATTTTGAAAAAATAGTGAATGCGCATTTTTTTTCTCTAAGCTATTAATATATTTTTTTAAAAAGTTTAGTTTATTATTTTTAGTATTAATGTAAACCTTTGTTTTAGACAACTTTACGTATACTTTGAGACTAAAAATTAAGAAATGACAGTTTCCAATTTTAAAGTCCCTTGTCCCCTTAAGCACTCTGAAGCAGTACTGCTTAGATTATACATGCAAGGTGGTTATAATTAAACTTCCCCTATAAGCAGCATTCTGCAGCTGTAAAGTATGAGCAGATTGTCACAGAATTTTGCATGCGGAACGAGATCGCATGACACGAGCTGCGCTCAAGGAAGTTTTTTAAAATGTTTAGCTCACGAAATGTCCTCTGCATAGTCAAAACAGTTCAAAAGTGACACAAGTTAGTGAATAAATGTCCAAACACAATTGAATAAATACTGAAATTGTTCGTATATTTCAAATTAGCCATTTCAATAATTAAATTTGCTGTTTTTTCATGCAAAGCACCACATAATGGTCATTTTATTTAACTAAAATTTTACTTTTTCGAAATTGTATATAGTCTGCATAACAAATTTGGTTGCAATCCGTTTACTCGCTTTTGCTGTACAAAGACGTGTTATCACTTATTGACTTCTGTGAACTGCATACTAAAGATTGTTCATCAGCCTTCTAGAATTAATAAAATTTGTGCCTCGTTCTGTCAATCGGACTGTTTAGAAGAACTTTAGATATACACTGGACTTTTAAGCCACTGCTTAAACCCTGAAATTAAGCAGTTTTCTGCAACAGTATACAGTAGGGTGGAGCGAAAAAAGTCAAATTGATATTTTCGAGTCGCTATAGTGCGGAAAAGTTACGATTGCTGAATACAAGAAAAACAAAAAAAAAATTATTCAAATCGGACATTATCTTCCGATCGCGCAAACCGTCTAAAAATTAAAGAAAATTGAAATTTTCCGATTTTTTCAGAATTTTAAAAAAAAAATTTATTATATATATTTTTTTATTGCTATATGGAAATATATTGACAGATTGTACTGTTTAATAATAATAATGAAAAATGACTGCGTTTATGGAATATCTTCCGATGGCGCAAGCTCAATAAAAATAGGGAAAAACTCAACTTTGAGTGATTTTGATGTATTAAGAAACTAATCCTCTGAGGTCAGTTTGCGTTCCAATGTTAACATTTTCATATAAAGTGTGCAACTCTTTACTTATTTAGATACTTGATGAAATTTAAGCAACCCAGAACCCCCCACGAGTAGGTGTTTGAACTTAGAGTTCCACCCACACTCTTCCCTCCATCCAACCAATGAGAGTGTTTGCATTTACATTACTTAAATCTATAGTTTGTTATTTCATCTGTTTAAGTCTGATTTTTAGACTCGACTTTGTACTGCGATTTTGTGTCAAATTCCTGTATCACGGATCTTGATTTCAGTGTGGCCTTGATGAATCCATCTCTTGATTGGGACCCACATACCTTGAGCGATGCTTCCGTTACCAATTTAACACACCACTCGACAGCTTGCGTGTGGCAGGGAAATTTTTTAACATCCCAGTCTGGGATATCACCTGATTGTATAAAGGAATGTATTTCTTCAATGGTTATTCTCCGAAGAAGATTTGGAGATGATAATTTTGCTGCATTCCAATCAATTACTTCTGTATAGTCTGCCGCATCGAAGTTTAAAGTAGGTGTGATAAAGTTTCTGATGCCTTTACCTTTTGAAACAGTCTGCCTGGATTTGAACACTCTCTTTAGCCATAGCTCTCTTATGTGCTTTCTCTTATCAAAGATCATTGCCAAGAGTGAGTTTTGGATGAGCAAAGAACGAGTTTCGTTCAATTATACTGAATACCACTTTCTTCAGGTCATCAGGCAAGCATTGAGATGTTTCTATTGTTCTGTAGAGGTGAATAGGCCCGTCTGTAATGTACTTACTGCATTTTATTTCAAACCAAACTGGCATGTAACATTTTAAAATGAATGTCACTATAGCTTTTAAGGAATCCGATGGGTTTTATATTCTCACGTAAAGTCGAAGGACTCTATTTGCACAAGTGAGCCATCTGGCATGTGAAATTGGGCCGGGGTCCCTTTTTGATAAGTCATTTGGAAACTTGCCACTTTTGATTGCTTGACTTATGTCGAAAAGATATATTTGGTCCTTGATCAACAGTTGCCTATCTACTTCTAGAATTTCACAATCAATTATTTGAAATTTTGTAACTGTGAGCTTTTCACAACCAATAAGACTCTGCCCAATAGGCCCACTAAAGAATCTTGGGCCAGTTGTTTCACCATCCAAATGTTGAAAAAGATGGCGAAAAGGTAACAATAAAATGCAACAAACAAACAGCCCACTGGAGTGATCGTCCGAGATGTACTTCCAGCTGTCTGATAGTACCACCTTTCCATCCAGTATTGGTATTTGTACCATCAGGGCCTACCAAATCTAAGTATTCTAGTGAAACCTCTTGTTGAGTACGACACGATACTATTAAAGCTGCACTGTCCTTAGCAGATCCCGAGTTTGGAAACACATGACCCAAATAAACTGAGCCAGGTTCTTTTATGTTAGAAAAGTGGTCTTCTTTATTAGTTCGACGATACTGCTTTGATCCGATTCTTTATATAACTAAAGTATCATCTTTTCTTCCGTCAAAATATATGCTATGTAGTTCATCTGAATCTAGATGACTTTCCTGTAAATATTTTCTAGTACGGTTCCTTTCAATTCTAATTTTGTGTCGGTCAATGACTTGAGAAGTGTCTGTTTCAGTTATTACACCGATATCTTCCAGCACACTCGGTGCTATAGCAGCAGCTGCACGGTCAGATACCTCGTAGCGATCACAGTGTAAATTGTCCCCAAAGCCCCCAAAGTTCCCCATTTTCCATAAAGACCTAGGACCCTAGTAGCAGTCAATCGGCCTTAATCCACAAATAAACAAACAATAATACCCAGGGAAAGTGTAACTTTCAGTGAAAAAAGTTCTAGAATCGGTTTAGTAGCTACAAAATGCCCATAGAGATCAATGTATTAGAATTATTTTGAGTGTCTTTGTAAAAGAATCATTTATGCTATATGCATGAAAATTTGCCTGTATGTTAATCCAGAGTATGAACTTTCTTCATTCCAAATTTTATCCAAATCCGTTCAGCCATTTTTGTGTGATTCAGTCACAAACATCCAAACACATAACCGTACACATTTATATTATTGGTAGGATTTGGAAATTTATGAACTTTAAGAAACACATTTGTACTTTTCGTTCTTATGCTTTTTAATCTGGCGTAAAACTAACATAATTTCCAGTCCATTTCCTGTTCTCCAAATGCACGCGATTCTGCAAATAGAATTTCTGCTTAATTTCAACTTGCCAAGCATGAACACCTAAAAACGGTTTTTAATTAATAGTTAAAAAAGTAATTAAAATTTCAAATCCTCAGGTGCACATTAGCGAAGTCATGGGCAAGGGCGGCTCCATTGAGGGGGCCATGGCCCCCTCCGAAATTTCGTTTTAGAACTTTAGATTGGCATACTTTACGATTTCACACTCCAATTTGTATTTTTTAACAATGTATAGACCTATGTAAAAAGTTCAATGGCCCCCTCCGAGAATTCAGTCTGGAGCCGCTCTTGGTCATGGGCTCATATACTCAAATTTTCAAACCTCTGCGTGCTGTATATTTGTCTGGAAAACATTCATTTTTATTATTATAGATAGGTAGATTTGGCGTAAAACTGTCATAATTTCCGTGGTAATTCATATTTTTCAAATGCACGCGATTCTTCGTTAGCATTTCTGTTAGCTCAAAACATGAATCATTTACACGGGCGAAACTCGCCACGCATGGACGTAAAAACGGTTTAAAATTAATAATTAAAAATCCAAAATTCTAAGTAGCCTATAGCCGTCTCCAGGGTCTCATCTGTCTCCATACCAAAATTCATCATAATCGATTCAGCGGTGTAGGCGTGAAAGCGTAACAAACAAACAAAGAAACAAACTCACTTTCGCATTTATAATATAAGTTAGGATTATAAAGTTTATTATCACTATGTACTACTTAAGCAGATAATATTACAATAATTACTATAACAAAATTGCCTTGTTATAGTAATTATTGTTTAAAAAAAGTATTTAAAATTGCCTTGTTATAGTAATTATTGTTTAAAAAAAAGTATTTAAAATTGCCTTGTTATAGTAATTATTATTTTTTAAAAAAGTATTTAAATGTGCACAAGCATTCTTCAATTACTATTCCTTCAACCTGAAATTCTGCATGAAGTTCTGCTTATCTCTTCACAGATTTGTTTCACTATGGTTTTCTTAGCAAATATTCACTAACATCTATGGTGAACGTGTTACCATACAAACATCAATGGTAAACGTGTGTCCATTCTTCGTTATAATTTTTACATCGTGAAAACATGAAAATGCCATTTTTCTTAACAATATTTTTCAGTGTCATTCACTTCCGTGGAACAGGTGTATGACGGAAATTACCCTCCATTTTGTAACCAGTTTATTCTGTCAAAACTCGTCACTTTCTTTGACAATATAAATTTATTTTTCTGAAAAATCTTGGACTAAATGACTTCAAAAAGCGATTTTAAAATATGTGAGCACAAAAAGTTACAGTTTAGTATGTTTGGAGTAAATTTATCTTATAAAAAGGGCTTGAGGACCCATTTTCAGGTATAACACTGTTTATAAGAACATAAATGAATAAAAGTAAGAAATTTGGCACGTTCCTACAGGAATCTGAAGACATTATATACCCACCAGGTTATAATCTGAAGTTAAGAAGGTACTAATCTTCCAAACTTTGTGGATGGTTTTTTGCAGCTGAGGAAAGGTTGACCTTTTGTACCACCCGCAACAATCATCCTAAGATATCTCTTTTATTTATGTGTGTTATTTGACCAAGTTCTTAATTCATTTCAGTTTTTAATTTCCCTGTGAACGTGTTAAAAAAATATATAACACGAGCTGCATATAATTTTTTTTAAAGTGAAACGTCACTTCCTAAAGATTTACAAAGCAAAATTTCCTAACGAGTTCATGTTAAAGTTTGACTATAAAACTTAAACGTTTTTCAAGAAAAATTAATCGCTCAAAGTTTTGAAGGTCTTTTCTGGCGTCCAGTTTGCCAAGATACCGTTAATACACGCCAAACTTGGCGACCGTTTGGCAAGATTTTGAATGTAATATCCAAAAGTCATATTTATATTCGTCTAATTTTGGGAAATCCTCTGAAAGAGACATAAATATTTTGTCTTTTTTTTTTGCAATGGAGAGTAAGGTTGCATAGTCGCTTATTATACACAGTATACTTGTCTTATTTCCCTTGAATTGGGAGAATATCTTTAAACTGTCGCTGACTGTCATGTACGGGAATTCTTTTGCGTATTCCTGTAAAAGAACTGTAAATGCATCGTGCACTATTTTTGATCAAAAACATCCTACTATATAGTTACGCTGATCGCTGACTCACTGATTCTCTAACAATTCACGCCAGGATAAAACTTTTACCGCCATTACTCCAAAAAGATTAAAAAGTTAAGCACAAAAAGCCTAGTAACATCTACACCGTTTGTACGATCCGCTGGAATTTTTTCCTATTTATGTATAAAAATAGAGAAAACAATCTGAGCTACTTTAAAAATCTGAAAATCCACCCGTTCCCTCATTTTTAAGCGAATTTTCGCTCTTTTCTGTTCCATTTTATTTCCGAGAGTAAAAAAAGTGAATCATTTGCGTGACAAAATTAGCTGTTGAAATCGACATGAAGTCATATTGAAGTCACGTCCATCATGAAGTCACGCTTTGAAGGTAAAGTTGCGATTCCAGTTCGTTTAAAACAGTTTCTCCAGATAGCATAGTTTAATTTTTTTTCATTAAATGATCGTCTGCATGAAGCATTGATATAAGAGGGGCTGTTCCCACAAAACGAAATCGTTCGAATGCGAAAAGTTTCAGCGCGTTTCCAGAACAGCATGAAATTTTATTTGGGTATATAATAAAATTGAAATGCTTAGTGCATGCAGAAACCCTAAAAAAGCGTTGGAACGGTACGTCTGCCACAAAAAACGGAAACGTTATGTACAAACTAGAAACAGCATTTTTAGCAGCAGGTCGATACAGGACCATGTATTGGCAAAGTCTTTTTCTTAAACACCCTGCATATATATTTAGTAATCGTCGCATATTTACGACAGTTAAAGTACAGACGTAAAGTACAAGGAAATAATAAATACTTTTCAACTTTATTGGACAATGTTAAAATTTAGTAAACGAAATCGTTCGAATGCGAAAAGTTTCAGCGCGTTTCCAGAACAGCATGAAATTTGATTTGGGTATATAATAAAATTGAAATGCTTAGTGCATGCAGAAACCCTAAAAAAGCGTTGGAACGGTACGTCTGCCACAAAAAACGGAAACGTTATGTACAAACTAGAAACAGCATTTTTAGCAGCTGGTCGATACAGGACCATGTATTGGCAAAGTCTTTTTCATAAACACCCTGCATATATATTTAGTAATCGTCGCATATTTACGACAGTTAAAGTACAGACGGATAAAAGGAAATAATAAATACTTTTCAACTTTATTGGACAATGTTAAAATTTAGTATTACCATCAGCTCGGCGCCCGTAGGCTCCCTCAAAGAATTCTATCACTTCCTCCTCCACTCCTTCGTCCCTAAATTAAAAATATAACTTAACTAAATTAAGAATAATTAGTGAATCAACAATTTATTAGAGTTAAATAACACTTACTATTAAATGCAAAAAATGGTGGCGTGGCTACTGCGGACGTTGTCAGAGCGGGCACATTAGATTTCGTGGTCAGAGCGGACACTCCGAAACTCATCGTGGTTAGAGCGGACACATTTTTTCCCCCATCTTAAATCAGATAAAGGGTGCAGATAAATAAGTAAATAAATACTTTAAAAAATCACAAATATAATTTAAAACAGTATTTTAAGTGGCAAATCTCTTTCACGTGGGATAACTTTTTTTTTACCGAAGTTTTCTGCTTATGCACTCGATTATCGAATTACAAGGAACACGAAATACACGACTCAATATCGAAATACATTTTTGCCAATCAAATTTAATTATTTATATTGAATTGTTAAGATATTACAGGGAGAATGCATTTTAAACATAGCAAAATGTAATAAAACAGCAAGTGCAGAGCTCTTGCCGAATAACGAATACCGAATATTCGCTTGAATTTCAAATCAAATATTCGGCCGAATACCGAATACTTGGTTAAAATTTATTAAACTTTGCACATCGATTAATTTAATTAGTTTCTTTTTAAACAGTATTTAATATTTCATATGGTGTTAAAGTACTCGAAAATTTAATTTCCAAGTGTTTTTTTATATATTATTAATCATCTTTTTAAATATTCGTGAAATTATGATCATTCTTTTAAACCTGCATATTTCATTAAAAAATTACCAGTTAATTGACTTTACACATTCACGAACACTTAATAATGGGGTTCTTTTTTCTCTGGTTACTGTTTCATTTTCAAATGAGTTAGTAAGGTTAATTTAATATGCCATTACTTTGAATGTGATATTAGTAAGTAACAATTTGAATTAATTTTGTACTATGGTATTACACTATAACTTTCATTCATGGTATAAAACAAAATGTGTTTGTTTGCCAATCGTTGAATAATAAAATGTGTTTACTATTCGGTAGCCGAATATTGAAATATTCGGTATAACTAAATATTCGGTTTATCTGCCGAATAGGCAGTCTACTCTACTGAATACCAACCGAATATTCAGTGCATTCTTTACTCGAAACTACACAATAGATGGCATGTGTGACTGATTAGGGAAGCAACACAATAGGTGCAAGAATGTCCGCTTAGGCCACCCAGCTCCCCTCACGTGCCCGCTGTAGCGGTAGCCACTGTCCTCTGTGACCACGTCCGCTCTGGCCACGTAACCGTAAAAAATACCAAATGGGAAAGATGTTTTGATTTATTTGAGGGGGGGAAGGGAAATTTAGATTTAATTTTGCGCCCTAGTCGGACTAGCGGGAAATACGGCCCTGATTACCATATTTAATTGAAACTAATTCCCTTGAACTAAATTTTAGCTTTCGAATAATACTACCAACAACTGAATATCTTTCGGTAACAGTAAACACAACTGTGGATGAAAAGAATTTGCAATTTCAGACAACAGATATTTGTCAAGAAAAATCAGCTTGTGCTTCATTCTTATTCAAAGAATGGATTCTCGATGGTTAAATGTTAAAAAGCAGCATTTTACTTAACGTTGATTAAAGAAGTAGCATTTATGTACATATAACAATGAAGCAAGTTAATGATTTAATTCACATTGAACTCGCCATGAATACAAATGATTAAATCTCTTTGCAACTTCGTAATTAGTTATCCGGTGCTTAACACATGCGAGTAATCATGTTAACCACGTTCAAGAACAAATATTTATTACTGCAGAGTTTCACTTACTATCACCTTTGTGCGTAGCCACGCAATTAAATGGTGTAATCTCGAAATCTAGTATTCTCCTACTAAGAGAAATTAGAATCTGTAATAAGTGGATATCAAAGCGTTGAAATTCGGAATTATATTCTCGATGATTTTAGAATATAGGAATATATAAGTATGTGTCTTAAATGGAAATTGTAAAAAGTAGCACTTTATGAAAGAACATATTAAATCCATTTTTTTTTAAGAATTCCTTGGTATTTAACTTCCAGAGGTCTAATGGAGGTATTTCATTTTAAAACCTTGCTTTGTGATTTCAGTTTCTTTAAATTATTTCTTTTTTCGAAAATTTGTTCCGTATGTATCGAAGTCCGAATTAGTATCGAATCCCTATTAAAATGCAAACTTATTGTTTATATACATGTCAAACAAAATGTATGAAACTAACAACATGAGCTGTGTTCTAAGCATAAACTAAAAAATAATAATAATAATAATAATAATAATAATAATGATAATAATCCTTATAAATAGAAATTGGGGTACAATGAAACAAAATTTACTATATATATATTGTTCACAAATTTGCATGTACAAAAATAAAATTAATGGACACTTTTAACCTACTCTTTTCCCCAATCTAAGAGAATTTTTATGAGTTTTTAAATAGCTTTTCATATTAAAAAAATTACAAAATGTAAATGTCCGTCAGTGTTTCACTGTAACCCATATACCGGGGTGCAAAGAAACACTTAAGACCTCACAAACACTCAAATAATAAGAGTCGAAATTCCAATTTTAGCAAAAAAAAAATTATGTACAGTTATAATGAACATTAGTGTGATATAAATGTGAAATTGAAATTGAAAAAACAAATTTAATTAAACTGTTATAGCTTAAGATAAAAATATAACAATTCTGTACAATGAAACAAAATTTACTATATATATATTGTTCACAAATTTGCATGTACAAAAATAAAATTAATGGACACTTTTAACCTACTCTTTTCCCCAATCTAAGAGAATTTTTATGAGTTTTTAAATAGCTTTTCATATTAAAAAAATTACAAAATGTAAATGTCCGTCAGTGTTTCACTGTAACCCATATACCGGGGTGCAAAGAAACACTTAAGACCTCACAAACACTCAAATAATAAGAGTCGAAATTCCAATTTTAGCAAAAAAAAATTATGTACAGTTATAATGAACATTAGTGTGATATAAATGTGAAATTGAAATTGAAAAAACAAATTTAATTAAACTGTTATAGCTTAAGATAAAAATATAACAATTCTGTTAGAAGTTAGCCTCTAGTTTTTCATTTTGTATTAAATTCACTTAACTCAAATTAAAAAATTAGTCTTTCTGCTTTCCTTCCTGTACCACCTTATGGAACAGGAGATGGTAGTTTTGATACAATTTGAGTTTTTCAAAAATGTATGTTTCCGAAACCGCACAAATTTGAAGCTTGGACCCAGTCGTTTGATGAACAGAACTTCGCATTGCCTTTGATTTAATAACACCCCCAACAGAGTACATTTCTTTGCATTTAAGTTCAACTTCCTTCATTAAAACATAATCATTTAGAGCGATACTGCTTGTGTCATACATATTATGTGAGAATAGTTCATAATCAGTATTGTTTGGATTGTTAATTGAAAGACAATCTGCATTGTCACCATCTTCAGAGTCTGAAGGAGATAGAGTACGATTTAAAAAACAATTCCTTATTAACTTTATGCGCTCTATGGTGATCTCAATCTAAATATTTAATAGTAACATCTTTATTTTAAGTGAATGCATTCAACCGGGGTACAATGAAACACGTTGCATTGTACCCCATCTACAAGTGTTTCGTTGTACATCAAATGGAGGCTACAAACTAAATAAATTTTTACTAATTCCTAATACTTATTTTTTAACTCTGGTTTTGAAAGAAGACCACACCATAGTGATTATAATATTTGAAAAATAAATACCATACGTATGAAAGCAAGGAGGTAAAATAAAATTACTTTCAGTTACGAAATTTACTTTCAATGGTGAAAATCCAATAATCTCCTATAGGGGAGAGTTGCCCAAAACGGAATAGGCGGGCAAAACGGGATATTGAGCCTCGGAGCTTGACTGGTGGTGCTATTTCGCGGGAGACAGGCTAAACTGGTTCCCGATCGCCATGACAGCAATCTCAGTTGATCTCTCAACGCTAGCCACGTGTTTCGCTAAGAAATATTTTTTCAAAGTTTTCAAGCGAGATTTTTACTTACTTTGTACTTTTTCCGACAGCAGAACAACTATCCTTGTGCTTCTCCGTCCTTCGGAACAATTCCGGTAAGTACTGTATTTCATTCATAGCTCTTTTAACAACAATTTCATGTATTTAAATATTGCTAGTGAGTGACGGTTCAGGGGTCAGCCATTTATGTTGTCAAAAGCATCACGGTCGGGCAAAACGGGACACTTTTGGGGTGCCCAAAACGGGATACAATTTTGATGTGTCCCGTTTTACCCGACCATTTCCATTAATGTCTTGGCAATGTGTTTAAGTTATTTTAAGAAATAAGTAATGAATTAAAATTTGTATAATCAATTACAACAATTTATTTTAATTTTAAATAATTATATTTTGTAATCAAATAATTTACTTTACTTTTTGGGTACAAATAATTGCCCTCAGTTATGTACAAAATTTAGTTATAGGTTAAAACTGTAAGTCATAAAAATGTTTTAATCAGAGATTTAAGATTTAAATTAAAAAAAAGGGTTTTTTAAAAAATCATTTTTAGGGGGTGGCTTATACAAAGATAAACCAGAAAACCACACGTCGTGCGCACTATAATATTATAAAAAACATAAGCTAATCACAACTAAATTTTGACCATATTTTCTTTGGCAATTTTTAAAAAGCTAATAACTTATTTTGGTTTCAGAATACAAGATGCCTCGCAATTATCAGCGAACTTCATCTAGAAATAGCTAGGACGAGCAGAGCATGGCAGAGGCTGTTCGAGAAGTTTTAGAAGGGAGGATGGGTTTTCTGAAAGCTGTCCATTCATTTAATGTTGAGCCAAGGTTGGACGTCGTCGTCTTAAGAAGATGAAGCTGAAAAAGATGAAGCATGTATTTTCTGCAACGCTCTGTATCTTGAATCGAAATCTGGAGAAGGTTGGATACAATGCTCGAGCTGCCAGGGATGGGCCCACGAAGCCTATTTCCAAAGCAGAAGAAGATGACGGCACATTTTAATGCGATTTCTGTGTTATGTAATTTTTCAAATTTACAATTAAAAAGTTTCTTCCTATAAAAACGTAGCCTATTTTTGTTCTAAAAACTAAATCAAAAGTAAAATCAGCAAAAACGTAATGACATACAAATCCCTATCCCTTTTTACCCACCTTTGGTAGGATAAAACGGGATCGTGTAAGTGTGAAACCAGTATTTTTCACATAAATATTACAGAACAAATGTGACAAAGGTATTTTTTGTAGTTGAAAAGGTGTATACTTTTAAATGACGTCTAACTTTGGAATGTACCTTGTACACAATAAGAAATAAAGCGAAGAATAGATAAGCTATCCCGTTTTGGGGTACTTTCCCCTACCTCTTGTTATTGTTGTAAAAATGCGATTGTCTCCGAATTACATCAGTAACTGGAACATATATTTGTATAATAGGTGTGTGAATTTCAACTTTCTGTAACAAATCCTAGTGGTTTTAGATAGCATGTTTCATTGTTCCCCAATTTCCCCTATAGATTTCTTCTCATTTTTTTATCTCTTTGTAAAATGTTTGTTATGATTTAACGCCATCAACTGATTTTTTTTTTATTCTTTACGGACTATACAGGTTGATGCAAAATTAGTGTGACCAATTTTAAAAGCATATAACTATTTATGGTAATTTCTTATCGCTTTACCACTAGTTTTATTTTTAAAATGAAACGTTAAAATTATCAATTGAACTATTTTTATTAGTTAGAGTAAATTAGATCCGAAGTTAGATCCTCAAACCCGAAACGAAACTTTAAAGCTTTTGAAGGATGGCTGCTGAAATTCTGTTATAAATAAAGCATTTAAAAATTAGAAAAGACATTTTTCTAATGTATTACTATCTAAACTTTAAATAAATAAAATTTGACTGGAAAACAAAAGCTCCAGCGAAAAAAATGTAGACGAAAGGAAGTCCTTGGTGAAAAAGAGAAAAAGAAACTGAAAAGATTTACCGTTGTAGAAAATCGTCTACCTCTAAGAACTTTAGCAAAGAAAATACAGGTATCGCAATCGACAATTTGTCGTCCGATAAAGAAAATTGGCTATAAAATAGTGAAAAAAACCAGTCTGTCATCAAATGTCTGCAAAGACCGTAGAAAACGAAGAAAACGCTCTAGGCCTGTGTATTTAATGTTACGCAAAAGTAGACACAAAACATGCATAACTTCGGATGAAGCATTGTTTTAAATGTCATCCACAACTGGCAAAATGAAGATACAATATATTTCACGCGAACAGCGTTGCAAAGACGCAGCTGTTTCGCAAAAGTAAGTTGACCGTCAATGTTATGGTATGGATGGGAATGTCCTCTTAAGGTTTAACAAAACAATTTTTTGTAGAAATGAAGGATAAAATTGATGCTAAATACTATCAGAATAAAGCGTTAACATGATCAAAGAAAGTAAATGTCTTTAGCCTCAAGGAAACTTAGTTTTTCACCAAGATTCTGCAAAATAAACTATAAAATGGCTCAAAGATTTTTTTAAAAATGAATTTTCTTCCTCCTGAGAAATGGCTACCATCATCCTTTGATTGTGCTCCTTGCGATTATTTTCATGGGGATACTTACGCAAAACAATTAAATAGACGTAAAGGAAGAACACTTCAAGGGTTTAAAATATCAATCAAAGAGGAAGGTGGAAAAATACCCTTAAAAAATTGTCGAAAAAGCTCTTTTGGCTTGATCTAAACGATTGCGTAAAGTGAACTATGCTAAAGTAAACGACATTGGAATTTTCATATAAGTAACTTTATTCAATAAAAATTTATGATGCTCTGAAATTGGTCACATTATCTTTGAATCAACCTGCATAGTTTCAGAAGCTTCGCCGCTTACAGAACTATAATATTAAAAGCCTCCAATTATTTTACAACAAATGCCGACCGGAATGTATGGTGGGTAAAGCAGCGAACTAGGGTTTTGGGTTCAACTCCCGGTGGTCGGGGTTCGGTCCCCGAATGCGTTGGTCCACCTACTAGGTGCCACCATAATAAAGAGGCCAACAATTACGGCCTGTTGTGGCCAAAGCCTTCAAGGCAGGGGCAGGCCATTGGAAAAAAAAAAATACACCAAATCCGTCTCGAGTGTGGGACACACACAATTGATCTTCGGAAGGTTTTTATAGTTTTTTAAGAATTTTTGTGCATACTTTTTACAAATCTTCGTTAGAAGTCATAAAAATATGCAAAATCAGTATACGTCAGTTCATTATCCAAACCTTTTTTTTTTCTTATAAATGTTGCCCCAAATCGAGCAGCTGCCTTTACCAGGGACATAACAAGTCGAAACCGTGCCGCTAGTTGATTCTTGCTGCGACTTGAACCAAAAAGGGACGGCCTCGAAACCAGTCAAATCACTCTAATATCCATGCTCAAAGGCACCTCAGTGTAAACCGTGTAGTCAGTGGAGACGATCGTATGTGGGCTCAGTACACAGCAAAATCGTTTCCGAAAAATGTGTGGCTGATGAGAAACTGGGAGAGTCGTAGCCGGGTCGAGGTCTACCGCCTCGATACTCTATTATCTGGCTCAAATGGAGATGAATGAACATTCTACAGCCGCACGCTCAGAATGAGGCAGTCAGGGCCTTGCTAAGAAGAGGGAGCGCCTCCCCCCCCCCCCGCTTAATGCGCCTAAACTTTGTTAAATTTAGAAAAATTAGATTCCTAGTAGGCAAACTTGGTAAAAAAAATTTAAACAAAGTCCATAATTTACTTTCTATTTCTGGTACACTTGGGAAAATTACACAAACCCAGTTGCCAAAAGTAAGAAGTCGGTAATATAGTTAATAAAAATAATAAATAAGTTGGTAAAAACCGATATTTGACTTGGCGATTTATCGACATGCCTCCCTCTGAAAAGAATCTTGACAATGGCCCTGGAGGCAGCTCCTCACGAGTCTGTGCAAGTGGATACGCAGCTTATTATGAACTAAGTATTACGCGTATCCCCCCACTCCCTTCCAAAAAAAAGCACTGATAAAGACTGACACAGAAAGAGATGGAACTGAGTTTTTATGTTTTCAGCAATTCGCGCACAGACAAATACGAACGACGCCCTGTTCATCATGCGGGCACTTGAGGTCATTACATGCAGATACAGGCCAAACATTTGGGTTTTGACTATGACATTTGTACACCAGCGTGGCGATTCTACTGAATCAAAATTTGAAAAGTACCCTGGGCACAAAATTATAGTCAGTCTTCGATAACGAATCTTACTAAAATCAATATTTTGCAATAATTCAGAAACCTTCTTTACAATTCAATACTTTAATTGGAAGGAAGGGCAGGCGGGCAAAATGTTACTCTCAATATTAATCTGCTGCCCTATCAATAACGCGGCGATAATAATTTACACGCCGCTGCAAACTGAAACATTTTAAAGAATTCTCAGCACGTTCAGCGATCATTCTCTGCGCTCCGTTGCACTCAATCACTCGCCTTTAAACGATTCGCATAAATCTTAACTGCGCTTTGCAGCATGGAAGTGTCATAAAGATTCTTTGATACTACGTGATTCCCGATAAGTCAGCAGTTTTCTGCTCGCAAAATACGATAAGTCGTTATTTCCCTCATTAATAATAATTCTCTGGAAACAAGCTTCCCCTATTGAAGCCTGAAAATCCCTTTTTCAGATATTCCTTCATATTCACGCCTGAAGCAGGATCATGGGATGTAGGAAAAATAAACATATATACAGATGGATGTAAGACTCTGTTTTGCGAGACGAGACAAAGATTTACAGCTTTTTTGCGAGACGAGATAAGCATTTTTGATATTACGATATAGGGATTTTGCGAGACGCCTATTTTCTGTCTCGCGTCCATCCCTAAACATAGACTATGGGTGACTCAATCGCACGGCGGGCTGAAGTCAGGAATTGTTGATCATAACAACATGACTTGTTTATTCCCTCAGAGCAAAGGTCTCCTAACTGCTGCCCGCTAGCCCCTCTCTTTCGACCCGTGGAGACCTTTTTATCTACGAAAAAAATTAGTTAAACTTACATGTGTTCTGCCAAGACGTTACCATTTTACCGAATTAAAATAGAAGCGAGCAGTAGTGGGTTATGTTTTCCAACTGATCACTACACATTACAAAACCTCATTCACTGCTTTTTTTTTCTACTTCTGTTCATAGTCATTGAGATGATATTACAATTTTATCTGATGATAATCCCAGACCACTGTTGATGTTGGGGACATCAAATCTAAAGCCAGAAATGTCTGCTACTTCGGCATCCAGGAAACAATGTTACCCTTCCCACTAACACGAATGTTCATGTGTAATGTATGAATGTGTTATTGGATAATAAAAGAATAAGATAATATTAAACAAATAATTAGAAACAACATCAGTGTTTTGATTCTTTTTTATTTGGACCTTGAGTGTGTAGTCGTCCCCCAAGCGATAGTTTAATGCGGCCCTCGGGCTGAAAAGTTTGGACCACCCCTACCTTAGATGAATCAAGCACTATTTTCACAGAATGACAGAAAACAAGATCAAGCCCGAGGCCTCAACAATGCAAAAAAAATGGGATTGTGTTATGTCTATGTAAAATAAGGTTTTTAGTAATTATTTCTCAACATGCCCGATAACTCCCATCTCTCTTTAGTATCATTTACGCTACGGTTACTATCACTGTCTCCAATTTGGTCAAGATTTCATAAGCAGTCTCTGAGAAGTAGTCGAACAAATGCCCCAAAATTCAATAATTCAGATTCAGTGATTATTCCTCAATGATACGACCAATCACTATCATCTCACTTTAGCATCTTTCATGGCCACTATAACTGTAGCAAATTTGGTCAAGATGTATAAGCGATCTTGGAGGAGAATGCAAACAAAACCTGCTACATAATAGGTGGGAATATTTTAAAAATTAATTAAACTTCACATTGAGCATTTCAAAGAGAGAAACGGAAGAAAATACTATTAGTATAAATAATGAGTAGTAGTAGCTTTGTTACGTACGATAACATGGCTTAATGTACAATGTACGGTGTTAACAAATATTTCGTACATATTAAATTAGAAGCATTACCTTCATTTTTAAATCAGACGCCTTACAACTAAGTAAACGATAAGTAATCCAACATTGTGCTGATATATCTAGTAGTAGTTTAAAAAAGAGAGTATTTGAACTTTTTTTTTGTCTTTACCAGTGGCCATATGCATCCATGAATCAACACATTATCACGCCGCAGATTTTCTACGCCTGTTCATTGAGATATAAACAAGTTATATCACATTTCACTTAAATATCAAGTATAATTCGTAGCTAGATTAAATTAACCGGATAATTCATTTATTATCTCTGAAATTGTTTAACAAGATTTCGAAAGTTTCCGCCTTGTTGAGATTTCGGAAGCTGTAATTCTGTCGGGTGGAGGCAGCTCTCTGAGTGCGCAGGATTATGCCAGAGAAATGCCATAAACCGTTTATGTCTTTCGAAGATATTTGATTATTATCTCAAAACGAGAGGGGGAAAAGTTAAAAGCGTTCATACTGTTGACATTGATTAATGAGTTTTTGAAAGTTTTTATAACTAAAAATATTTTGAAGTAATTACATTTTTTTTTCTTTTTTTTTTCTTCGCGAGATCGTTTCCTATAAAGTAATAATAGCTCTTTGTTGATTAAAAATTGATTGAAACTAAATTAAATGAAGTAATTTAACTGTTTTTAATACCCCTCGGCATATTACTTTTTTCTTTTGCATTTCATTTAACCAAAACAAATAAATAAACCTATAATATAAATATGTGTCTGATTATCTTGAAAAACAAAGGCCTTTTTTTTCGGGAAGGGGGAGGATTCTAGATGTACAAACCCGTGCAAGCGATTGTTCTTGTGCCCAGGGTTTGCCAGTTGCATTGATTTAGAATAGGTAGTGCTGGTGTGTGTTTGTGTACCAGCCCCCATAATTTTTATCATTAAAGTATTATTTTCTACTTTAATTAAGAAATTCGGTAGTTCTTTAATTAACGAAAAAGTGTCACAAAATATTCTGGTTTCCTGCTGGTATTGCCAAAATAACTGTACTGAAGTCGGTTTTCTTTTATTATTATTGTTATTCGCCAACTTCGTTGGGTTTATTCTTTCTCGGGATAGAAGTCGAATGTTTTGCAATTCTAAGTAGTAGAATAACATTTTACTTTTACATTACATGCCTTTAGTTAGTACAGAGACAACCATAATATTTTCTAAATAAACAAGCCAATTTTCTCTTTGAAAACATGGTTGAACTAGCCAAAATTTTCATTTTGTTTCATATAAGTTTGTTAATTTGTTCGGCAGTACTGATGTAATCAAATTTAATTTATCAACAGTAGGTTTAACATTTTACAATATTTGGGGATATTGTGACGAATTTACATACCAACCAGGATAAAATCGATTTTGGGGATATATTTTTAGAGCCAAATTCAAAAATATGTCGTTAAACATTTCCAAATTAAGTTTTTGGTAAGATTTTGGAAATAACCTCAAACAGAAGTATCACATTTAATTTTTTCTTTGCGAGACTACGTAAATACGACTCAAATGTTATTCCTCTCCTTTTAAATGAAGAGTAAGATTTTACGAATGTATATAGTATATATGCTTATGGTTATTGTGCTGTGTTTGATGTTGATAACTGCCATAGACTATAATGTACTGGAATTCTTTTGTTGGCTCTGTAATGCAGTTCATCACATATTTTTAATTAGTTCTGATTTTCCATTTCCTATTCTAAGTTTAATACTCGTTGCCATTTTTAAATTGGCATCTCTTTGCGTTACGCTATTTTATTTCTGTTTTGTAAATTTAGTTTGGCGTTCTTGTTTGCTCCTTTCTCTATCGCCAAGTTGACTTTCTATGTTCTCACACATTTTTCGAGCTCTTATCGTTTTGTGTTTGTCCAGATAAGGCCCGATCACAGAAACAACTATAAATTACTGAAGACGTAAGAATCTACACGGATAGTTCCAGATTTCCGCCTGGGACGGGTGTTGCCTTTTATGCTTTCCACAAAGGAAAATTGATTAAAACTTGGAGGTGAAAACTAAATGAAAAGAACTCTGCTTTCCAGACGGAACTATTGGTAGTCCAATGGGGTTTGGATTAGTTCATCTCAAACATTTATAGATCAGTAATAATATAATCAGTAACAAAATTGCTTCTTAATGTTCAAAACAGACATCCAATAGCTCAAAAAAATCCTAAGTATGATGTACGACTCTGGAAAATTAATATTCATAAAATGGATCAAATCTCACATAGGTATATTTGGTAATGAGTTTGCGGACACTCTTGCAAAATTGGCAGCTTTATAACAGAAGCACAAGATCTAACAACGACACCGATTCCGACTTCCCTAATTTAATATCTGTTAGAGACTAACATGCTCGAGACTTGGCAGAATTGATAGGATTCTGACTCTACAGGAAGATGTACCTTTTATTTCTTTCCAAAGGTAACGAGTACAAGAGCACAGACTTCTAAAGCACAGAACTCTACACTTATTCTTTACTAATCATGGTCCATTTTTTGTATATATAGAAAAATTGGTAAGAGTGTCCTCGGACCTATGTCTACGTGGCTCTTTGTCGAACTCCATACACTACATAAGAGACTGTCTCTTGACAAAAATTTATCACGTTAATATTTCTCCTAGTCAGACTTTATCATCTTGGTCGGAATACTTCCAAGCATGTCCACTGCTACTAAACGAATTAATAAAAGCTGTAAGTTATGTTGAGAATCATTATTATTTCTACATAATCCTTCAGCTGCATCATCTTCTTAATTTCTGGGTTATTCTGAGTATATATAAACAAGAATATTAACAAAATATATATAATTAAATAAATAATAAATGAGGAATAATAGTTATAAGATATGTTGTTTAAACTTAAAAAAAATAAAAAGGTATTTTGAGGAAACAAATTAAAACATACTGCCTGGGCGAGCCTGTCCTGTTTCACCGCAAAAAAAAATTGAAAAAGAAAAAAACTTTGTAAAATTAGAAGTGCAATAATGTATATACTATATAACTGAATGAATGTAAAATGTTTTTAAAAAATGTAGACTGTACGAAGGATGTAAAGAAGAAATCTGATGTAATGTAGAAATGGCAGGAGCAAAGATGACATAAAAAATTTCAGTACTTAAAAATTTTGGGTCCTCCTCCTAGCGAGCCCGTGGTCTGCGAGACCGGGCCTTTGCCGTGGCCTCACTGGTAGTAATTTGGAAGCAGGCATGTTTACACCGTAAACCAAATGAGGACGGTGGCATGTTTTCATCTGAATCTGTCCAGATAAACCACGCATGTTTTCTCTATGCTACCAGCCACCGTTATAATTATTATCATTTTTAAATAAACTACACTGGTCGCCGCTTATTCTGGTTACATCGGAATGGATTGTGATGGACCGGAATAACCGAAATCCTAAATAAACGGCGGAACCAAGGTAAAAATGAAACATTTAAAAAAAAACAGTGAATTAAATTTAAAGTACGTGAACTTAGTCAATAGTTTAAGGTATGCACTTATTTATGAGAAGTGAAAAAATACATATGTATATTTGAAAATAAACACTCAAAAAACTGGTGTTATAAGATAAAATAAATAAAAACTTTGTGAAAAAAAACACACATAAAAGGTTACTTCAAGGCGTAACGATCGTTTCGACCGAAAATTCGTTCGGTCTTCTTCAGACAAACCCTTCCGTCAAACAGAGCAGAGGGAACTCAGCCTCTGCTTTGTTTCTTCTCGAGGGAACTCAGCCTCTCCTCTGCTCTGTTCTCTGAACCCTTCCGTCAAACAGAGCAGAGGGAACTCAGTTCCCTCTGCTCTGTTTGACGGAAGGATTCCCTCTGCTCTGTTTGACGGAAGGGTTTGTCTGAAGAAGACCGAACGAATTTTCGGTCGAAACGATCGTTACGCCTTGAAGTAACCTTTTACGTGTGTTTTTTCCACAAAGTTTTTATTTATTTTACATATGTATATATCTATTTAAATAATAATAATAATAATAATAATAATAATAATAATAATAATAATAATAATAATAATAATAATAATAATAATAATAATAATAATAATAATAATAATAATAATACAACTTCTTGGGAGGGGGATTCAAATTTAAAGACTGTTTTAGGAGCATAGTCTCATGTAGCGCAAATTGAATTTCACTTAGTGTTATAAAGGGGTGATCATATTTACGCTGTGCTCCTTAAATGCTCCACGTTAAGAGACTATCGTGTTCAGTAAATTTGCTCTTATGAGACTTACCCGGTTCGAGTACACATACACATGGCCGTCGTCATCATCAAATGCCTCATTAGTTTTTGTGTTGTACTGATCACTGTTTTTATTAAAACTCTGTTAAGAGTATTAACAATTGTTTTGATTGAACTACCCCAATACTTCCACACTTATGCGAGTATTCTCTGGCTGGCTTTCACTTCGCCCTAAAAGCTAATTAAGTCGAAATTTCGCATAATCTCTGAAGATTACCTGACCGGATTATACGGCACTCACTACCAAGGTAACCCGCGAAAAACCAATGCAATTTGGTTATTTTACCATTTACCGATTTTCACCGGAATAAGCGGCTAACCGCGTAAACCACCAACCGAAATAAGCGGCGACCACTGTACTTCGATTTTCAATTGGATTTTATTCATATCTGTAGTGAAACGAGCGCTGATTATTCTCTACGCAATTTACGAAAATATACGTTCACTAATGTTTATCAGTTCTTAAAAACTTTAACTCGACGTCTCAGCTTATCATACACTGCAGGCTCCTGTTAAAAAAAATAATAATAATAATAATGTTTCACTCACCATTTTCAGTATGCAAAATAGTACATTACATAGCAATAGCATGTATAAATTTCGTAGCGATCAATGCATATTTACCACAATCAGAGCACGGATGAACGAACTGAAGTAAGAAAATACAAGGAACGGGTAAATTTTAAAAACGAATCAAAATCGTTTTCCGCATTTTAAATTTCTGGAATTTCGACCAGACCAGAGAAATGCAATTTATTCAGAACACAAACTAGCGAGTAAAACTAGCAACTGATGTGGAAATAATGGTGCACATTTCATTATAGTTGTAGCATTTATTTCAATAATAATTATTATAATTCCCTAAAAATAATACTTTGCACAAGAGAAAACTTTCTTCCAAACTATTCCTTCTTTTTTTTTAAAGGGGATCAACCCGATTGACGGTGATTCATTAAAATTTAATACTCAAGCCCATTTATTTGAGATGATCCAAATAAATTTTAAACCATTCATTTTCCCGTGCGGAAAATTCTTTGGTTTTACAGAATTCCCATTCGTCGGTGGTTTCTACGTCCGAAGAATAATAAGTTTGGTTCCTTATTAACACGCTTCGAATAAGCTCTAACAGCAAATTAGAAGATTTTCCATCTAGTGCTGCATGAACTTACATTAATTGGACGGCAGTCTATCACTGCTATGCATGGATACGAGAAATCTGTTTCCAACGAAGCAGTATTATTGATAGAAATTGAAAGCTATTGCTTGTCTAAACAGTATTTCAGAAGGATATCAGTTTTTATCTGTTTTTATTAAGGATACTTGTTTTTTGTATCAGTTTTTTATCGAGTTAGCATTATTCTACTGGGTATAAAAACTAGGTTTTCTGAATATCTATATTTTTGTTATATGGGAGACTATGTATATATAAATTAATGATATTCTCGAGTGATAACGTATGAGTTACCTCGAATACCTCATATGTATTAAATTTTTCATTGTGTTTCGTGTCAAATAGTAGTACAACTTGACTAAAGTAGCCGGTGACTATTAACACCAAAGAAACATATGTATAAGTTCTCGATTTCAGTACATGGAAAAATACAAAGTACATTTCGAGAAATAATAAAGGCAGTTAAAAGCTATTTTAAAAAATATTTCAAACTCCATAATTTTTTATTCTATATAAAATAATTTTAGCATTTAACGGATATCTACGCCTTAACTTTCAAATTGTTCTATTAAAAATAATAATAATTTCCTTTTAGCTTAATTTATTTCTCGAATCTCATTTACTTCAATTATAAAATTCTAATGCTGTCTGGTGAAAAAAAAATTATCATAAAATTTTAATACTGTACGGTAAAAATTTTACGAGCTAATGTCTGGTGAATATTTCAATACGTAGATGTTTGTAATTTATAAGTTCATTGTAATAAAGCAAACAAAAGGAAATCGCATACACCAATAAATCATTGCTAAAAACTTTTTACCAATATTAATTGTACTTTTCATAGTTCTACATACCAAATATAAATAAAATTCGAACTTCAAATAAAGTGCAATAATCTGCAAGATTTGATTGGAATAAGCTTCAGAAATAACAGATTTATTCTCCTGCAAAACTCATTGTTCTAAGTGGCATTTGCTTCTCAAGTTTTTTTTTTTTCAATGTTATAGATAAAAAAGATGAATTGACTAAACCAAGTTAAATACCCATACCTTTTCGCAATGTTTTTGTGGGGGTATGTGTGCAAAAAGTACACTCACAATAATTTTTTTCGAGGCAATCTCACTGGCTCGAACAAATTTCATGCCCAAGACGAAAGATTTTAACGGCACCCTTTAAAAACTTTTTTGAACGCCCCCCGCCACCCAAGAAGTGCCGCCTGGATAAGACCACTTGTTTAATTACGCCACTAAACCTGTTGTGACAAAGTTATCTCAGCAACAGAAGACTAACAATCAACTGAGGAACAGGGCAGGAATAGGTTCCAATATCTAAGGGCTGCCCGCAGGGCTCATGCCCAGGGCCTACACGTTGGAACTTGTTAGCTGACAAATTATTAAAAATTCAGAGACCACAAGAGGTTGAAGTATTTGCCTTTGCAGACAATTTTTCTTCTTTGCTAACTGGCATATGTAATAAAGACATTGAAACACAAGCAGCTACCTACCTCCCCCATTTTACCTCATGTCTCAAGGAACTGGGCTTGGAGATATCTAAGAGCATTTCCCAAGCAATAACTTTCAATAAACTACGTATTCTACGAAGGGAACCAGTAATCAAAATAAACAGCAAAAGTGCAAAGCACATCGCACCATAAAAACTACTCGGTCTCACAATCGATAAAAATTTGACTTGGCATCCCACATTGACACCCTCAGGAAAAAGACTACACAACTACAACTGGGCATAGCAAAGGTTTACAGGAAAGTCCTGGGGAGCTTCAAAACTTTGCTAAAAACATAGTACAGAGCCATGCAGTTACGACAAGTACTATACGCAGCGAGAATCTGGGGACTTGGCATAAATAAGCAGGCACAGCAAAAGCTCCTCTCCGTTCAATATATTCCACTTCTAGGAATCACCAAAGGTTACAGAACTACATCGACTGAAGTATTATGCGATATAACAGGGTTCCACAATTGCCTCTGGAGCTAGAAGCTGAGGCAATAAGAGTAGGGCTAACGAGACTCGACTCTACTAGGAATCCCAGAACTTGGTCCTCTCCCAACCTTCACAAGGAAAATACCTAGAGGGCATCTACGCCCAACAAAGGAATTAAGTGCCAAAAAAATAAATCTAAAGGCAACAATCTCACCACTGACTAAAGGTGGAACAATCTACACAGATGGATCGAAATCGAAGACAAAGGTGGGAGTCGCCTTTGTAGCATACAACCACGACATTGAAATTACGAACTACACATGCTGTATCGAAGATCACACAGTTTTCCAAGTAGAACTGAATGCAATCTACCAAGCCCTTAAATGACGAGGGAACAACAACCAGTCTCCACACATATCTACAGAGCCAGTCTGTCTGGCTTAGCTGCAATAGCTCAACATGGTACAGCTTCCAGTCAAGTCCTAGACATAAAGAAAGAGCTAATCGAGCAGCCACATATCAGTCTCCACCATATCAAGGAACGAGAGAGCAGATGAACTAGCCAAAAAAAGCAACAGTACTGCAAACTCCAGCTCAAACAATACCCCCACTAGTCTTCAAAAGCAAATTAATAAATGAGCTAAAGAAATGATGGCAACATTAGTGGAATGCAAGCCTAAAGGGTCGTTACACGCACAAGTGGCTGCCAAGCCAGTTTCACGTGAGTTTTCTCTCACATTCCTTACAACTGTTCCTCACAGGACACGAGCCATTCCCTGCCTATTTCCATCGGTTCAATGTCCGGGAAGACGATCTCTGCGTCTGCGGTGCAGCAGGAACAGCAGAGCATTATCTCTTCGATTGCGAAATTTTAAAATTTAACCACTTGCACAGAACAGCGGAAGAACATACTCCGGAATGGACTCTAAGCGTCCTTCGCCGCAAAGTGGTCACAGGGGGGAAAAAATGGGGAGTACTTTCTTAACGAACATAGCCCAACAGCATAGCAGCGGACCTGTCACCCAGATCATTTAGCAAACAGATGAAAGCAACAATGCAGGACCTTCTGTCCTACATAATATTGTTGCGGAATTACTCTGCTACTCCTGGGGGTTCGTCGTTCTAAAGTCCAGTTGGTGTAAAAAGTTCAAGTAAAAAGTCACTTGTCAGGATGGAACACAAACTTTATTTCTTCTAGAACTTCGTAGAACAATCAGCTGCTCACAATTCACAAGCACAATCTAGCAGTAACGTGCTTTTAACAATCCGCTTGGATCAGAAGCTCTCACAAATGCTGTATTTCTCACACAAAATAAGTCACTTTTACAGGCAAAAATTCCGTGGAAATATTCAAGGGATATAGTACACTATCCCTTAAGACACAGCAATGAAGAATTTACACACAGCACTTTAAAAACAGCTTCACAAAGCAAGCTAAAACGCAGCTTCTATAGCACTATCAGTTCACACAAAACAAGCGTACTCAGAGCTCTTCACACATTGAATGTTCAACTCGCAACTGACTCTTCGGGGCGATGCACGCTTCTATAAATAGCCGACGCAGGAGGTACAAGAGGTTTCCAGAAAAGTCAATTTCTCGAGGGTTCTACTTAAAGCGTGGATTTTGATTACGTCATAGAAGAGAAATGTTAGGTTATTGTGCGTTTTTAATGCAGGAAAAACAACTTCCAGGCCCCATTGGGAAAATCGCGCCAAATGACCAAAAAGTCGCCAAGCTTGGCGACTTTTGGCGAAATATCGCCAAATTTGGCGCGAAAAATAAGTCCTCAAAAGTGAAGAGATCTAAGCTCTAGGACTAATATTTCTCGAGATTTCTAGAAGCCCATAGAAAAACATATGGGAAAGCGAAACCTCCGTATCTCCGGTTCTAATTGGCCGATTTTGATGCAACAAAAAGCAAAATTTATCTATTTGAAGCGTAGAATACGAATTTTAAACCATTTTAAGCCCCAGAGCAGCGGGTTGCCCCGAAAATTCGTAACATTGCCCCCTTCCCAAGGACTGCACGTCCCGGGCAGTACAATCCCTAGTTAGGAGGTCACACAGGTACCTACACTGTATAACACTTAACAAGATCTTAACAACATAATTCAAGCAAGTAATCAATAGCACAATAAGCAAATACACATTAATAAATAAATAATCAACATAATAAATAATTACACTGTAATAAGTAATCAATGTAATAACAAATACACATTAATAAAATCCAATATATTACAAATATATACACTCAACATGGCGTAAGTAGTGAGAGAAAGAGAGTTGAAGAAAGAGGAAGAGAAGAGAAAGACAGGAAAGGAATGAGAGATGAAAGAAAAGAGGAATTACGCCATAGTGACCATAGTCTGAGCTAATTACAACCGCGGTAGATGGCTAGCCGATCGTAATGTACAACTCTTGGCTTCGAGTTTGGTGACTTACGAATCCGTACGATGACGTCATTCAGCCGGTTTAGGACTGTGTAAGGACCGTCCCACGGCGATTGCAGCTTGGGAGACAGGCCTTTCCGTCGAGTAGGATTCCATAGCCAAACTTTGTCACCTGCGTTGAACTCGTGTCCCGTAGCCTTCGTGTCGTAGCGAGTCTTCATCTTTTCCGTGTTCAGGTTGATCCGCTCCCGAGCAAAATGATGCACATCTTCAAACCGTGCCCGAAGGTTTTCCACGTACTCCTCTGGCGATGAAGGCGCATCTGGAGGGCGGCCGAACACTAGATCGGCGGGAAGACAAAGATCTCTGCCGAACAGCATCTGGGAAGGTGTGAAGCCGGTAGTCTCATGGACGGCACTCCTATAGGCCAGCAGGAACAGGGGGAGTTTCTTGTCCCAGTCCTCTTGATTCCTAGATACCAGGAGCGAGAGGTTGTTCAAAATTGTACGATTGAACCTCTCCACCATGCCGTCGGATTGTGGGTGTAAAGGCGTAGTCTGGGTTTTGTCCATTCCGAGAAGTTGGCATAGTCCTTTAAAGACTGCAGAGGTAAAGTTCGTTCCTTGGTCGGAATGAAGTTGCAGAGGGGTTCCATATCTGGAAATCCAATCTTGCACCAGTACCTCTGCTACGGTCGTAGCTTCTTGATCGGGAATAGGAAACGCTTCGGGCCATTTAGAAAAGTAGTCAATGACAACTAGAATGTATTTGTTGCCATTCGAAGTTCGCGGAAGAGGTCCCAGGATGTCGAGGGCAATCCTCTCAAAAGGCGCTCCTACATTATAACGATGTAGTCTTCCACGGCTTCGTTTCTTCGGGCCTTTACGGGAGGCACAGGCGTCACAAGCTTGACACCACTTTTCGACGTCGCCTCGAGCCCTAACCCAGTAGAAGCGCTCGCGAACTTTCTGCAGGGTCTTCATTACGCCAAAATGGCCTCCAGTTAAGCCATTATGAAGTTCTTCTAGAACCTTCGGAATCCTCGAACGAGGGAGTACTAACTGCCATCGGAGCATCTTGCCGTCGTCCGACTCCCATTTACGATACAGGACTCCATTCCTCAGGCGAAGCGAATCCCATAAAGCCCAGTACTGTTTTGTTGCCGGACTGTAAGATGATATTTCTTGCCAACTGGGCTTAGCGCTGGATTTTTCCATAAATTCCACAATAGGTTTGATGTCGCTGTCTGCTAATTGGTCCGACCGAACATTTTCGTCACTCCAGGGATCTTGGGATGGTGTCGATGATGTAACTTGGCGGACAACGGGATGTTTCAGATGGTAATTTTTCTCTGCCCTGGAGCAATAGCGACAACTGTCTATGCAGGGCCTTCTCGACAAAGCATCTGCATTTCCATGAGATGCCCCTTTCCGATGACGTATCTCGATGTCATATTCTTGTAATCGCTGTATCCACCTGGCTATTTGGCCCTCTGGATTCTTGAAATTTAGAAGCCAGGTTAAAGAGACATGGTCCGTTCGGAGCAGGAACTTTCGGCCGTACAGGTAATGATGGAAGTGCTCCACGGCTTTAATGATAGCAAGAAGTTCCTTTCTCGTAACACAATAGTTACGTTCTGCCTTTGAGAGGCACTTGCTCCAGTAAGCAATGACGTGTTCTTGGCCATCTATCTCCTGGGACAAAACTGCTCCAACACTCTCCTTACTTGCGTCTGTGTCCAGGATAAATGGCTTGTCAGGGTGAGGATACGACAGGATCGGCGAAGATGTTAAAGCCGTCTTCAGTTCGTTGAATGCGTCCTCACATTCCTCAGTCCATAGAAATTTCTGTCCAGTCTCGGTCAATTTGTGAAGGGGTCTTGCAATTTGAGAAAAGCCCTTCACGAATTTTCGATAGTAAGTACACAGACCGAGAAAACTTCTTAAGTCATGGATATTCTCGGGACGACTCCAGTTCTGGACTGCGGACGTCTTTTCCGGATCGGTTCGGACTTCGTGGGCGGATATTATGTGCCCGAGGTAACGTACTTCCCGACGAAACAAATTGCACTTCGATGGACTCAGTTTCAAGTTCGCCTCCTTTAATTTCTGCAGCACCTTTCGGATGTTCTCAAGATGCTCTTCGAAAGTCCTTCCGACGATGATGATATCGTCCAAATAAACGAGACATGCTTCGTAGGAAAGTCCTCTCAACACTGTCTCCATTAGACGCTCGAATGTAGCCGGTGCGTTGCAGAGTCCAAAAGGCATAACTTTGAACTGCCACAATCCTTGTCCCGTGGTGAACGCAGTCTTTTCACGGTCATCGGGATGGATTTCTACTTGCCAGTAGCCACTCTTGAGATCCAGAGTGGAGAACAATTCATTTCCCGATAAAGTGTCCAATGTGTCGTCTATCCTGGGAAGAGGGTAGCTGTCTTTCTTGGTAATGTCACAGACGTCTATAGTCAACGCAGAACCGGGTGGAACCATCTTTCTTTCGGACCAAAACAATCGGCGAGGCCCACGGACTAGTCGATGGCTCGATGACGTCATCACGCTGCATCTCCTCTAAAAGTCGGTTCACCTCTTCTTGCTTAGCAAACGGCAGCCGCCTAGGCTGTTGCTTGATGGGAGAATGGCTGCTTGTGTCTATTCTATGCTGCGTTAACCTCGTACGGCCAAAGGCACCGGAAGTACGGGAGAAGAGGTCTTCAAATTCAGCTATTACTTTCTCCGCAGCGCTTCTCTGTTCTGCCGTTAACTCCACGTCTTGTAATAATTCCTTCGTCAGGCACTCGGAAGATTTAGCTGTCGTTTGGTTGATGTTCTTATTAATGCAGGTAACAGGAGTGCATGTCGCCAACACTTCATTTTTCTTTATCACCTTTGACTTGTCCGTCACATTTACCACTCTAACTGGAATTTCTGTTCTCGACAAGTCCACAAGTGTTGCTCCCACAAGTACTCCTCTGACGGAATCACTATTGTTTGGGTGTTCGATTAATCCAAAACGGAATTAATTGCTTTCTTTTACTGTTCCAGAAATTATTGAATCAGTTCTGGGAGGTAGAGTGATATCAGTCAGGGCTATTATTTGCTGAACAGGCAAAACAGTTTCATTTCTAATATCGAACGCAGCTATTTCTTCTGAGTCTGAACGAAGCTCATTATTCTTAAAGTCCAAATTAAATTTGTGCGATTTTAAAAAGTCGAGTCCGAGAATAAAAGAGTCTGTAATATTGGCGACATATACCACATGGTCGTATCTGGCATTTCCAAACGTGATTTCTACTTGCGCTTTTCCGCCCACTTCGATCTTGTCACCTGTCACAGTCTGGAGGGTCAGCGAGGACGGAGTCCAGATAATCTTCAAATTTAATTTCTTGGCCAGATCCGTCCTTATGATGGTTACGTTCGCTCCAGTATCAATCACCATGTGGCATGGGGAACCATTAACGTATCCCTGTACGAAGAGTCCATTACTGCCACCATTCACTGATGAAATCTGCAAGACTTTTAGGTGGGGCTTTTGACTACATGGCAACCTCCGCCCCGCGAGATGGCCACCTCCTAGTTTCCCTCTTTCATGTTCTTAGATTTCTCTTGCTGGTCATAAGACTTTCGACCACAATGTTTTTGTACATGCCCTTCGACGCCACACTTCCAGCATTTTACTTTCTTTGGGCCATCTCTCGTTCTATCGGATCTTAATTTTCGCTCTATGAGATCTTCAATTCTCTTCAATCTGTTCTCGACGCTCTCTGTGTCTTTGTTAGCTTCCTCTTGGACCGTGACCGCTCTAACAGCATGCCGATCTTTTCTCACGGCCCGCTGGGCTGCCTCTAGCTTCATTGCGAACACCAGAGCAGACTTCAAATCCTGATAATCCTCCAACATGAGTGCCTTTTGGGTTTCTGGATCACGGATGGCTTCAATAAAATGACGCACCGCCATTTCTTCTCGGACATTATCAAGGTGGTCCATGTAGGCTAGATGACACAGCCTATCTCTGTCCGAAGCCAGCTCTTGAAGGGTCTCGCCAGATCTCTGTATCCTTGACTTAAGTTGGATTCTACTATATTCTTTCTGGCACTTCTCTCCGAATTTCATCTCCAAGGCACTGGCAAGGGCGTCAAAATCTCCTATCTTCGTCGCTCCGATAGTTTGCAATACATTAATTGCATCTCCGCTAAGGGAAGCGGCCAGTTGATTAGCTTTCTCGGACTCGCTCCAACCATTGGCTCTGGCGACGATTGAAAATTGGGTCTTGTAAGCCTCCCAGGGAGTCTTTCCGTCATAAGGCGTTAGTTTCACTGCTGGGTGGCGTGACGACAGCCTGATGTTTTCTGGTACCTTTCCCAGCTTTACCAGACTGTCCAGTTTTTCTTCTAACTTGTGATCGATCTTTTTCTCAATTCTTTCTTCGTATTTCGCTTGACTTTCTTCGAGGAGCGACATTCTCTTCTCCATATTTTCTTGATTTGTCTCTACTCTCTCCAGTCCGGATTTCATTTCTTCTAGCCCGGTTTCTATTTTCCGCTCCAGTCCTGATTTCACCTCGTCGTGTGCGGCTCTTAACTCCTCTAATCCGGTTTTCATTTCATTGTGTGCAGCCTTTAATTCGTCCAATCCGGTTTTCGTCTCGACTTGTCCGGCTACAATTTTCTTTTCTAAATCGGTCTGTCCGGCTTCAATTTTCTTTTCTAAATCCGCCTTCATCTGTTCTTGTCCGGCTTTCATCTGTTCTTGTGCGGTTTTCATCTCGTCTTGTCCGGCTTTCATCTGTTCTTGTCCGGCTTTCATCTCGTCTTGTCCGGCTTTCATTTCTTGCATCATATTCATGAGCTTTTGAAGTTGTTCTTCCATTTTTTGTCTAGTCAAAACCATAAACTGGAAAATTAAAGTCCTTCTTTAGAACCCCGATTCTGACACCAAATGTTGCGGAATTACTCTGCTACTCCTGGGGGTTCGTCGTTCTAAAGTCCAGTTGGTGTAAAAAGTTCAAGTAAAAAGTCACTTGTCAGGATGGAACACAAACTTTATTTCTTCTAGAACTTCGTAGAACAATCAGCTGCTCACAATTCACAAGCACAATCTAGCAGTAACGTGCTTTTAACAATCCGCTTGGATCAGAAGCTCTCACAAATGCTGTATTTCTCACACAAAATAAGTCACTTTTACAGGCAAAAATTCCGTGGAAATATTCAAGGGATATAGTACACTATCCCTTAAGACACAGCAATGAAGAATTTACACACAGCACTTTAAAAACAGCTTCACAAAGCAAGCTAAAACGCAGCTTCTATAGCACTATCAGTTCACACAAAACAAGCGTACTCAGAGCTCTTCACACATTGAATGTTCAACTCGCAACTGACTCTTCGGGGCGATGCACGCTTCTATAAATAGCCGACGCAGGAGGTACAAGTGGTTTCCAGAAAAGTCAATTTCTCGAGGGTTCTACATAAAGCGTGGATTTTGATTACGTCATAGAAGAGAAATGTTAGGTTATTGTGCGTTTTTAATGCAAGAAAAACAACTTCCAGGCCCCATTGGGAAAATCGCGCCAAATGACCAAAAAGTCGCCAAGCTTGGCGACTTTTGGCGAAATATCGCCAAATTTGGCGCGAAAAATAAGTCCTCAAAAGTGAAGAGATCTAAGCTCTAGGACTAATATTTCTCGAGATTTCTAGAAGCCCATAGAAAAACATATGGGAAAGCGAAACCTCCGTATCTCCGGTTCTAATTGGCCGATTTTGATGCAACAAAAAGCAAAATTTATCTATTTGAAGCGTAGAATACGAATTGTAAACCATTTTAAGCCCCAGAGCAGCGGGTTGCCCCGAAAATTCGTAACAATATGTAAATTATGCGGGGACACTATATGACACAGGCCCCTGCATAGGAAACCCCTGTGCCTGGTCTTCTGAACTAAGTTTTGTAAAAATCATTTTCTTATCCCAATAAACTCCGCAGTATGCCGCGAAAGGATTGAAGGTCAGCTCTGCCCACCAAGCCGGCAAGACTGTGACATTCAAATTCAAATTCAAACCTGTTGTGACTAATTTGTCGGTGGCTGTCATCCAGTCAAGGTGCCAAATGGCAATGCTGTCACCGTATTCCCCCTGTGCATCTCTCGCTGTAGTGGCGTAACAATTATTGGGCGCTCGGGGTGGTACACCCCAGTTACGTCACTGTCTCGTTGGTTGAAGCTTCTTAAACTGGGCGGACTGGTCCTGATATTTTGATGTGGAAAACGATATTAACAGCCTAATCCATAAATAGAAAAGAAATTTTTGGAAAGCGACTCAGAGGTAGGATTTTAAAAAACGGCCTAAATTGTATGTAGCCCAAATGCAATTTTCCACATCTTCTGCATGGTCAAATGAGCTGGGCAGCGAGTACAAGTTTTTCTCCTGCAGATAGGATTTTAAAAAAAAAAACTTGCTGCCTGGCTCGGACCAGAATATTCTCTTTGCATACGTTATTTATATTGAACTTAAAATCTCTAAAAACTTTTATCTATCTATTCTATCTATATAAATAAAGCAATCTGTAAACTGTCCGTTTGTCTGTCTGTCTGTCTGTGTCTCGCGTAGCTCCGAAACGGATGATCGTAGACCTACCAAATTTTGTACGGAAATTCTCCAAGACGGGTCTCGACACACCTCGAAGCGATTTTTTTTTTTAATTTGAATTAGAAAATGTTTTATTTTATGTTTTGTCCGATTTTTAGCAATTTTTCTTGCGTAATACATAATAACGCCGGTAATTGCACTCGCAAGAAAACGATATTTACATCATCGTGTAGAGGAGAAAATTTTCTTTTAAAAACTGTTTGTTCGGACTGTGTAACATAATTTGCAGATTTTTGGGAATTTTTCAAATAAAATTAAATTTGACGCTGACTTTCGTAAAATATTTCTAAAACTGCTGCATCTTGAATTCTATCTGTCATAACTTTTTTATATTTCGGCAAAAGACGGAGCACACAATTCGCCCAGTTTTAAAAGAAGAACGGAGGGAAAATATAAATTAGGAGAATTTTTACGAATTTTTAAGTAAAGAAGGATTTTCATTTCAATAGCAGCTGCTTACAAATTTCGGTTTGATATCTTGAGGTTTGGTTGTCCTGGATACAGTAACAATGATTAAAATTGCCAGTTGCAAAAATAAATAAAATTACTTTAAAATAACTGGGTTTTTGCATGTGAAATGTGCGTCATTTTGGTGTCACGAGTTTAAAACCCCTTTCGAAACTCAATCAGAAAACGGATTCTCAAGCAAAACATACGCAACGCATGAAATAATTCAATATTTTATTTTACGTTGCCAGAAAAAAAATTGAATGCTGTTTTTTCACCAGTGAATTATCCAGCTTTATTTTCAATTGAGATTTTAAACGGGACACGTTTTCGAAGCGCAAGAAATATTTTGCGGTGCTAAACAGGACCTGATTATGACAAACAGGGACACCGGGCATTGATGAATTTGGGGGGAGGCCCTATCTATGAAATTTGTTTTATTTTTCATAAATCTATATAAATAAAGCAATGCGTAAACTGTCCGTTTGTCTGTCTGTCTGTCTGTCTGTGTCTCGCGTAGCTCCGAAACGGGTGATCGTAGACCTACCAAATTTTGTACGGTAATTCTCCGAGACCGGTCTCGACACACCTCGAAGCGATTTTTTCGAAATTCGAATTTTTTAAGGAGATATCGATATAAAACGTGTCGCAAAATGATCATTTTCGTTCTCGCCATTTCGCAATTGTAACCCCGCAGTGGAAAGAGCGAGGTTTGATCATATCTAGGTTGCCATTTTTGGCAAGCTTATTAAATTTTTCAGACTCTTGAAGTAAAAATAAAAGAATAACGATTTTTTTTGTTTGGATTATTTGTAAGGCTATTTCTTAATTAAAATATCGTGTGCATGGGAAATCAGAGCAGGAATAAAATGATTTATACTCAAAAGAAAAATAAAATTTGGAAATTTTCCGAAAATAAATGTGCAACTTTTTAATTTGGCGAAAAATAAAAGGGGTTTATGTGCGATTTTGAGGAGGATTCTAACGCTTGGCGCTATTTATCGTAATTTAATCGTCTGCTATTTGGGTTATGAATACATCTGAGAATAAGTTTTTGAAATTTTCATTCAGTTGCAATTGTGCATTTTTCTGAGCAGCTTTTCTGCATCTATTTCTAATGTATTACATCCAGAAAAAGGATGTTAGAAATATCAATTTTTATTTTGTTTAATCACGCTCATGAATAATGATATACTTTCCAACTTAATGAAAGAAGGAACGAAAATAGGGAAGACCCATGGATTATAATACGATTTTAATATATAGCACTTTAGTGCGTATTTAAAATCTGAAAGTGTGTCAGATTTTCTATGATTCTAGCGCTTGGCGCAGTTTAATGAGAGGGTATTTTTAAAAACAAGCATAGGTTATCTTATAAATAAAAATGAAATTCTATCACAACAAATCTTAATATCATAAGTCCATTCATTCCCGTGCGAAGAACGGGTATTTCAGCTAGTTGAATATAAAATCTCACACTATTAAGAGTACTCTATAGCAATGTTCTTTCCTAGGTTTACTAAAATTCCAAACTTTTGAAATATTGTATTATGGTGTGATATTTTTTAATGTGGTCCTGTTTTTTATAAAATATGAAAACAAGTTTTCTCGAGTATCTCAAATAATAGGACATTTTAGGAAATTTTTTCAAGAGCTCGGAATTTTAACAAATTAAGGACTAGTACGAACCTCGTGTAAGCAATCTAATTCATTCAAGTAACAGAACAGCACTAAAAGTGCCGTCGCAGATTAATACGGTTGGGTTTCTCCTGACAAATATATAGCAGAATTCATTGTTTAAAAACAAAATTTAATAAACAATATCTCTCGAAACATTCAATGTTTGAAGATTTATCTGAAACATTCTTTACGGTGAAAAATTCCTCCAATATATTTTCAAAAGCAGGAGCAGAGGAAAGCACTTATTACAAATCAAATACTTTCAAAAGATACTGTAAAAATATTTTCCAGCTAAAGGTGCATAGAAATACCAAGGCACCCAGCTCAATAACAAAACGGTGAAAAAGTCATATCACAGAAGTTCTAACCGCTGAAATTTATTGAAACAGATTCCAGTACTTCGAAAGTTTTCGCTCAATCAGCTAGAAAAATGGATACCATCTACCATCTCGCATCAATTTCAGGTAAAAATGCTTCACAAAATTTTTAAAAAACATATTTCTCTCTTGTGCCTGGCGACAGATTTTGAGAAAACAACTGAGAAAATATTAAATTGAAAACCAAAGAAAATCTTTAGTTTCCTGAGTTTTGTAAAAATTGTTTTTAACAGAGATTTAAAAATGCTGACATTTTTATGCCCAATGCGGTGATGTTTGTAAGCAGTAATTTCCATCTGTTTCCACGGCAAAGGCATTAGGAATAATTAGTTTAGCAGAAATTTAGTATAAAAACATAAAGGGGGGGGGGGTTAGTTATGACTAAAACTAGGATTTTTTTTTTTTTTTAACTATTTTTACTTCCTTGTACGGAGTATAAGGAAGTAATGTGATCGCGGAAAATTTCGGGAGCCAGATTTCCACAAAAAAACCGATTTTGACTATCTGTAAATTTACTTTTAAGAATTTTTTTCTATGCATCTTATCGGACGCTAGCATGCACGTTCATATCAATGCATGTGCAATCCTTTTTGACCGACCACAAGTCTATTTTGATTAGTTTTTCTATACCGTGTGTACGTATGCAACTCCCATATCTCAAAAACTATTGGTCGCAGAATGTTGAAACTTCATATTTAGGAATGTTGTAACATCTAGTTATGTACCTCCTCTTTTGGTCCCAATCAACTGGATAGTTCATCTACAGGACCGCCCAAAAGATTCTAAATGCATTACGTTCTATGGGCCGAAATTCATGACACCCAATTTCATATCATTCGCTTCAGTCGTTTTTACGTGATGCTTAAACAAAAAAAGCGTCACGGACAGAGTGACAGAACGACAGAATGACAGACAGACAAACTTTTTTTTTGAGAGTCGCATCGGATTCCCGGGTGCTTGAAACGGATAGAAATCGCAAAATTTTTGAATTCCATGAAATGTACAGACAAAAGTCTAATTTTATATATAGAGATTTAATAGACGTACAAGGAAGTCATGTGGTGTCATCATCAGATTTTTTAAATGCGAATTTGCACGTGTTAGTATATGCTGCCCAGTTTGCTCGCTAGTTCTATAATGAAACACCGTTTATTGATAGTTGTTTTTGATAGTCTGAGCCAAAGTATATATGGGATGGCTTTGCATATAAAGTAATCACTAAACATTTTATTAACAACGGACACTTTTCATAAACAAAAGAAATTGACCATTGAATTCGTAAAAAGTACAGTAGCTCGCAAAGGTTTGAGATGATTTTTTTTCTGACCTAACGTTTTCTGTAAGCAAAGTTTCTTAATTATGTAATCTAGTTATTTCTAGCTTTAATCATTCTACATGGTGGTGCAGCTAATAATATGTACAAAAATTGTTCATTTTAAAAGTACGAAGTTTTGTGTTTTAAGAGAATAAAGCAGAAGTTTTGAGACATTTTCACTTTTTCTGCTTTCATTGAAATTAATCGTCTTCATGTAGTGATATACAACAATTTGTAGTGTTTTGTTGCGTATCGTTTTGCTTTGAGAATTGCGGAAAATCGTCTGGACATGGAATTTAGTTTCTGAAGTGGAACTAGGGAGTTTCAGCCATCCCGATTGAAGATCCTAAAGGAGTTCTGGCTTTGAAGAATGCTTCCGTGTCCTGACTTTTCTTCCGACGTGTTCCAAAAGTGTTCAACTGGATTGAGGTCAGTTGACTGACTTACAAAATTTTAATTTTCTTTGCTAAAAAAACATTTTTTTCACTATTTTGAATGTGTACTTATCATTATCCAAAGTTTTTTTTTTAGTTTTTTTAAGTAATTTGAGGAAATACGAGGTCACATGGAACCATTTTTTTTTTTTTAATGCCCCAACCGAGTGACTTGAGAACATGCTGGCTGAGTTTTATTTATTAGTTTTCTGCTACTATGTTACATAAGTATATTCCAGTTCTGAAATACAATTTATCTCTTATAGATTCATAGGTTCTTGTAACTATTTCTTGTAAAAGATACCGCATTTAAACTTGATCTCCACATTTTGAAAATTTGTTTCGGGAGGAAAAAAAGATATATTTATGTAATTCCTCTAAAATCTTGCCCGGAAAATATTATTGTGATGCTGATCCCTTATTGCAACATTTAATCCTATTTCAGCTAATCGTATTTGGAATTATTTTTAGAATGTTAGATATCTTTAGATTGTGTGCACTTCATACCATGTTCCCGATCACGCCTTCATTGTTATTGGTACGGTTAAAATACTCAAAACCAGCAAAAATATTGTCAAAATTCTACTAGTCACTATTGTACTCTTTTAAAGGCTTCCAAAATATGTTTTTCGGGTAATGAATGTATTTTTAGTGTGGTATCATTTTAGTGTAGGTCTATTCTATAATATAAGTGACCATACGAGTTATTTGATAATTAACTTGCCATTGAGAAGCTAATCAATCACATTTAACTTTGCTACAACACAATTTGACAAATATCAATTTCTTTGCTGCTGAGGGTCTTCTTCGAGTAAATTTTTAAAAAAAGTTCCTTAAATTAAAAAAAAAATAAATAAAGATAATTTCAGTTTTCGACATTCTTTCATGCATACACATGCACTGTGTACTCGTATTTTGTACCGAAAACAAAAAAGTATAATACACCCTGCGCAATGATTTGTATTTTTATAAACTACATAAAAAACTGTTTTTTTTTTGTTGTTGTTTCTTTTATATTTAAAAAATTAAATTACTACATCAATTAACTACGAAACTACATCAATTTTCTGTGCAGAAACACTTTCAATCAAACACTTTTGTTCCCTTAATCCAATAACAGATCACAAATTAATTAGCAAATTATTCTCAAAGATAGTATAATTTCAAAAAATAAATAAATACTGTAACACATAACGTTTAACTTTTTCTCTTCACTACAGTTACATCACAGTCAGCGCTTCTTTTCTTTTGTGAAGAGAAATGCGCTAACTATCTAATCAGAAATATCCGAGATATAAACCATATCTCATTAATCTCAATTAGGAAGCACCAACGTTCGAGTGCAGCTATTCCATTCAGATTAATTCTGCCTCTTAACACTTGTTTGATGAAAAGGATTTCATTAGTCTGTGTAGTATCGTCAAATAAAGGTACGGGCGACGTTATTATTTAGAAACCAGGAAATTATTTCCGGGTGCATCTGTTCATTGTGAAATTTATAGGTTTGTGTCCAAGTTCTATTAGCAATTTTCGCCGGTACGATTTTCAAATGGTTTATGTGTTCTTATTCATAACGTTTCAAAATAAACAATTTGTAACAGTGTTCACATTTCTTTTTAAAAAGGGCATGAGGAATTTATACAAACGGGGCCTTTCTTTTGAGATAAGGGGAACTTTCTGTCGAGTAAAAGGGCGATTTTCTCAACATTCCAAAAGGATTCTTTCCCTTTTCAGAGTTTTTTCTTTTCGTTGTTTGCTTGTTTGTCTTTAATACACTTTACTGGGTGTTTCTCTTTGCATGGTATTGTACACAGGCGCACAGAAATGTAGAACGAACAAGTTATTATAAAATACAGTACGCTCTTAGTAATCCGACAGTTGGTTTGCCCGACCCATTCAATAATCCGGCGCTCTTGGGAAACACGTGCCATATTGCCTTGCGATTACGATACACCAAGCACGGCGGTTGTAAGCAAGAATGCTCGCTCTTTAGCTTTCCTCCTTCTTTCGTCATTGTTTTCTAGTTTACCTAAGGTGGCCATACGTCCTCGAAATTCGAGGACAGTCCCCAAATATAGATTTTTTTTTAAGTTTGTCCCCAAATGTCCTCAAATTTAGAGATGTGTACTTTTTCTTCTTCAAAATTTCAGTTATTACTTTCTGGTGGGAAAAAACTGAAGAAATAGAAAAAGAAAACAACAAAAACCGGCTTCTTCTTACAGAAACAGCTAAACTCATCTCTGAAAAGGTTTGTTCTCATCATGAAGCTCTAAGGAGACTCATCGGGAATGGGCGATCAGGCGGGAAAACGGACCAGGATCCATTTTCACCGGCAGGAGGCGCAGCGCACCGCTCCAATAGGGATTTAGCGTTGTTTTGATTGTGAACGAGCTATATTTTTTTAATAAAATAAATTATTTTGATAGAATATGGGTCGAGTGAGTCACTGCTTTGCACCTGGATGTGACAGTGGATATCCAGAAGCCAGAAAAAGAAATGTATCGCTCGGGAAGAAAAATCCAACGTTATTTAAAGCTCCAAACAGCATCAATATAGCATCACCATAATATTTCTTTAATATGGCCCCTTATAAATGTATAACATAAAAAGTAACACTATGTAAATAGAAAACCTTTTGTACATGTTAGTAGTAGTATAATGCTAATATGAACACTTTAAAATTGGCATTTGGCCCAATAATCAAATTGAAACAGCAGTATAATACTTTGAAATTGTCCATTTTTAAAAAAATAATAACAGTTTTATGAATAATATTTTTCTGTTTATTAATTTAATTAGGGTGGGGGAGGGGATTTTATAATATATAAGAGATACACAAATGAATAGATATTTTTGGCATAAGTCTGCAAAACTTATACAGAAACAAATATTTTCAATTCAAAGTCTGTTTTTTTTTAAATACAAAATTTTTCAAAATTAAAGAAATATTAGATTTTTTCTGATATGTGAAAGCTTGCAAAACTGATGCAAAAGAGTCAATCACTGAATATGCGTGTATTTATTGAATTAATATTTTTTTTTCCTTTATGCTTTTTATGAAATTTTTTGTAGTACTGAAAAATGATATTGAAACTGAAAAGACATTGATTTTTATGTAATTTTTTGTGGTACTCAGGTCCTTATTATCGCACGGGCAAATCGGGACTTTGCCCAGGGCCCCCCAATTTCAAATCTTGTTCTGAAACATCCTTCTTTATATCAAAATTTTATGAAAAATAAAACAAATTTCATAGATGCCCCCCCCCCCCAAATTCATCAATTCCTGGGGCCCTTGTTGGTTATAATCAGGCTCTGGTGGTGCTGAAAAACGGCGTTAAATGTTTTTCTCTTTCCATATTTGTTTTGGTTTTTTGGTTTAACTAACCAACTTTAAGACTAAAGACAAAAAAAAAAAAAATAATAATAATAATAATAAATAAAATATAATGTGGAAGAGCGGGTATATAAGAGGAATTTATAGCCTGAAAGAAGGCAGGGAATATTTTTTAATTTTTAGCGAATTGCTACCAAAAATATTTGTCAAAAACTGATCTATTATATCGTTCGCATGCAGTTTTAAAGAGAATTTATTTAAATTATTAATTAATTTATTAAATTTTCAAACTGATGTTACATCGTTGTAACTAAGTAATATAGAAACAAAATTATTATACATGCATATTAATTATCATATTTATTTATTCAAATGTTAGTGTATACTTCATGAAATTTCAGCATAAATGAATAAATCCCAATTAGAGAAGCATTAAATCGCGCGCGATGTTGTTTTCCGCTACCGTCAATAGATGGCGCAATCAATGGTAGCCGCAGTTTCGTCGGCAATTCTCATACTGCGTAGTTGGTCCAAGTTGGATAACAAGTCGATGTTTCTCCTCCCGAGCTTCATGGTTCTCATCATGGACTTAGACCTGTAACTGCATGGTTCTCATGCGCGATAGAATATGAATTAGGCTATGTATAAATATAGCTTTCCATATTTCTTTCACGTTGTACGTTTTTCAAAAACGCAATTATTATTCACAAATCTAAACTAGGAAATTTATCTCTTACTCGAATACTTTTTTTTTGAAGGGTGTACATGGTAATATGTTGTGTCCTCGAATAAGTCCTCGAAAATATTTTCTAGTGTCCCCAAGTTTTGCTTAGATTCGAGGACAATGTGTAATTTGTCCCCAAATTACCGTTTAGGAATATGGTCACCTTAAGTTTACCTAACGTATTGTTGCAGAATGCTCTGCTTGTTTCCTGAGTTCGTCGTTCAAAGTCCAGTAGAGGTAGAAAGTTCTAGTAACGAATCCACTCGTTAGGATGGAACGCTAACTTTATTAGTTCCAGACATAGGCGTAGAGTTATATGGGCCCGTGAGGCTCGACCCCCCCCCCCAATAAATTCTGAATAAGGGCTGAGCCCACCCAATAATTTATCACTAAATACAGAAAACTAATTTATACTAACATAAAAAAAAGTATTCACGCCATTTACAAATGTTTAAAAAAAACCTTTACTTGTACTTTAAAAAATTTTCTTCTTTTGATTTCATTCATGATTTAGTATTCATTGTGACGCCCTGTAACACAAAATGTTACTATAAGCTGCCCTCGCCAGGCTCTGGTTAATTTAAATCAGATTATGCAATGTAAAGTATGAAATGAAGAAACGTTCAGATGTGTCTAAAATGCACTATCTCATCGAAAATGTTTTTTTATTTCCTCCTTTGGATTTTTTACTTTGCTTCTATTTTTAACTTATAACATGGTAGGAAGATACTAACATGGATACTTACCTTACATAGGTGTAGAGTTCTATGGACCCATGGAGATCGAGCGCCTCCAATAATTTATCTATATAAATAAAATTAGACTTTTGTCTGTACATTTCTTGGAATTCAAAAATTTTGCGATTTCTATGCGTTTCAAGCACCCGGGAATCCGATGCGACCCTCAAAAAAAAGTTTGTCTGTCTGTCATTCTGTCATTCTGTCATTCTGTCCGTGACGCTTTTTTTGTTTAAGCATCACGTAAAAACGACTAAAGCGAATGATATGGAATTTGGTGTCATGATAGGTGGTCACTCAACTTAAAACATAGGCGTCGAATTTTTAAAAAATCTTGATTAGATTTTCAGATTTTGCGAAAATCGTTTCAAACTGCGTAAATTTGTGTTCAAGCATCACGCAAAAACGACTAAAGCGAATGATATGAAATTGGGTGTCATGATAGGTGGTCACTCAACTTAAAACATAGGCGTCCAATTTTTAAAAAATCTTGATTGGATTTTGAGATTTTGCGAAAATCCTTTCAAACTGCGTAAATTTGTGTTCAAGCATCACGTAAAAACGACTGAAGCGAATGATATGAAATTGAGTGACATGATAGGTGGTCACTCAACTTAAAACGTAGGCGTCGAACTTTAAAAAAATCTTGATTGGATTTTGAGATTTTGCGAAAATCCTTTCAAACTGCGTATATTTGTGTTCAAGCATCACGTAAAAACGACTGAAGCGAATGATATGAAATTGAGTGACATGATAGGTGGTCACTCAACTTAAAACATAGGCGTCGAATTAAAAAAAATCTTGATTAGATTTTGAAATTTTGCGAAAATCATTTCAAACTGCGTAAATTTGTGTTCGCACATCACGTAATAACTGCAAAGGTGAAAAAATGATATTTGGTGAAATGATAGGTGGTCACTCACCTTAAACTATAAGCATCTAATTAAAAAAAATCCATCAGATTTCGAGATTTTGTGAAAATCGTTTAAAACTGAGTGAATCTTTGTTCCCGTATTACGTAATAACGACTAAAGCGAATGATATGAAATTTGGTCACACGATAGATGGTTGTTCAACATAAACTATAGGAGTCCAATTTTTTAAACATTTTATTAGATTTTGAGATTTTGTGAAAATTCTCTCAAAATACGTTTATATTTCTTCAAACATCACGTAATAACGACTAATACGAATGATACGAAATTGAGTGATATGATAGGTAGTTGGGTTGCTAATCTTAATTTATAGGCGTTGAATTTTAAAGATATTTTGCTTACATTTTGAGAATTTTCGAAAATCGTTTTAAAATGCTGAAAATTTTTTCCAGCATCACGAAATAAAGACTGCAGGGAATGAAACGAATTTGAGTGACATGATAGGTTGTCACTCAACTTAAATTCTAGGCTTCAAATTTTTCAAAAATGTTGATTAAATTTTGAGATTTTGCGAAAATTATTTCAATATGCGTAAATATTCGTTCGCGCATCCCATAATTACGACTAAAGCGAATGAAATTATATTACTTAGTTACTCTCTAACATGTAATAGTTTAACAATACATAAAAATTATAACTTCGCTTTCTTTACTTTGGCAACATACTACATCCATTCTGTGTACTCCTACAATGCTGACGAAAGTTCTTGCTTTTTGGAAATTTTCATTCACTAACCCGTCGAGGACAGGTACTTCAGCTAGTACTTATATATAGTAAGTCATAGCTGCCAACTGCTATGGAATATAACTAACCACTTTTTGTAAACAGTATATTTTTTAATTTTTTATTTTCAAAATAGTAACCAGCTCGCGCAAGCATCACAAAAATTTTGCTATATTTTAAGCCGAAAAATCATGTAGAAAAAGTGGTTAATTATATTCCGTAGTAGTTGACAACTATGGTAAGTTATATGTACGTGAATCAGTGGCGTAGCCAGAAATTTTTCATGGAGGGGGGGGGGTTACGACTTTTGAAACTCACTTATATGTATATACGCCACTGACGTGAGTGTATGTGGTTGTGGGCCCCGGCCCCCCCCCCAATAATTTTGAAAACTTTACGCTTATGGTTCCAGAACTTCGTCGAACAATCAGCTCTACAAAATTCATAAGCTCAATCAGCCAGTATAACGTGCTATAACAATCAGCTTAATACAGAAGCTCTCACAAATGCAGTATTTCTCTCACAAAATAGAACCACAGGCAAAAATTCAGTGGAAATATACGAGGGATTTCGTAAACAGTCCCTCCAGACTCAGCAATGAAGTATTTACGCACAGCACTTTAAAACAAAGCTTCAAAAACGCAAGCGAAAATACCGCTTCTATAGCACAATACAATTCACAGAATAATCAGAGAACACATTCAACAAATGCTCGGTGAGAAACTGACTCAAACTGGAGAACCCGCCGCTTATATAGTCTACGACGAACACCGTGGAAGGTTCCAGAGAGAACCAACCATCCGTGGAATGTACTAGAACAAGCTCGATTTTAATTTAGAAGAGTGATATCTGGCTATTATGCAAGTTAATGCAGGAAAACCAGCTTTACAAGCAACATTGGGATAATTGCGCCATTTCACCGAAATGTCGCCAAACTTGGCGACTTTTTGTAAAATATCGCCAAATTTGGCACCAAAAATAAGTTTCTAAAATTACGGTTAGCGAAGGCCCGGGACCAATATTTCTCGAGATTTATAGAAAATGCTATGCAAACCAATAGTGAAACCCAAAACTTCGTATCTCGCGTTCTAGTTGACCGATTTTGATGCAACAAAAAGCAAAATTTAGCTATTTGACGCGTAGAATACGAATTTTAAACTATTTTAAACCTCAGAACAGTGGGTTCATTTTATGAAAGTAAAATAAGAACTTTTACATTAATTTCTTTTTTATCGAATGGGGAGCTTGCCTCTCCATCCACACCCTCCCCCCCCCCCTTATAATCCGTCCTTGTTTCATGATGCGGCAGATATCAAGTCAAATTCTTCCCATACTCACAAACTCGTTTTAACATGGTAACAAATGCAGTTGTGATCCTTTGGTGTAAGTTTCGTCTTTGGCACGAACACACGATCTTTTATGTAACCCCATAAAAAAATCGCCTTCAATTAGGTCCGGAGTACAAGGTGGACACGGAAGAAGGCGATTGTCGTCGGCAGAACCTCGTCCAATCCAACGACAAGGAAACCCATTACTCGTGAAGCAAAACTTGCAATATTCCTTTCTTGGAGGACTTCACTACAGAAAGAAACATTGCAAGTTTTGTTTTTCTTGGAGAAAAACGAGTTGCCCTTCCGCCCACCCCGACAAAATTGTATTAATCCCTCTCTGTCACGGAAGCTCCACATATTGGGCTTTTGTGAAATAAAACTTATAGCAATTCTTTCTTCAATAAAGTCAACTTTGTTGCTGCATTGGTAATACATATTTTTTAAGACTTCCAAACCCGGGAGGGAATTGTAACACACATATATGCATTGTTAAAAAATACCTAACAGCTAGGAGCACAATAAATATTTATTATTAATTTACAAATACATATTTATTGTGCTCCTAGTTATTAGGTACCTTTTTAACAATGCATGTATGGCTAAAGTACCTCAGTATAAAAGTTAAAATATACGAGTAATTAAAGTTTGAACTCTTGGAAACAGAGTGGACAAAAGCCCTTCACTATGAGTTTTATCATTTCTTTAATTCTATATTCACACTTAACTTTTATCTTGCCATCATCAAACACCATACGGCTTGAAAATACTACATGCATTAATTCTGAAAAATCGGCCTGAAAAGTTGCTAGTAGTTTAATATATTTAAAACTCCATGCATGTAGCCGTCTCCCCGAAAGGATTAGGTTAATCCCACTACTTCAGTAGCACTAAAAAAACATAAATAACTTTGGTTAAATTAAGTAACTTTTGTTAAGCCTATTTTTTTCAACATGCTTATTTCTTTTTACATGATAGTAAAAGAGGACAATTAATTATACTGGTGTATAAAATGAATCTGTCTAAAAGAAAATTAATACTTTCGTTAACCTGAAAAGAATTTTATGTTGCAGTTTCCTAAATAATACTAAAGAATAAACAACATTATTTTCCTCTTGAGTGCATAAAATGTAGCAGTCATGAGAAAAGGCTTTCCATGTGACTTTATCTTTTAAAAAAATCTCACCTTAGATCTTATAGAACAAAAGAGCTATTGGCTCTTTTTTTCCCTAGTGAAGGTATGTGCCTAGATTCGGAGCAATTAAAAAAATGTAAAATTTTAATAAAAAATCCACGTTCTTAACTAAAGTGGTGTTTAAAACTAAAAATTTAAATGAAGTTTTATTAAAACTAGTTGTCTGCCAGTGGTCGAAATTCAACCATAAAGCATAATTTTTTTTTAATTTGAGTGTGAATAAAGTTCTTCTGCCAAAGAATATGTCTGACCATTTCATAAAACTGGAACTTACTAAAGTGACCTCTTGGCTAAGAGACTATCTGTCTTTAGTAACGACTTTTGTTACAATTTCACTTTAAAACCACCACACTTTTCTGTGAAGGTGTTTTTGTAAAAACTCTATAAAACTACTCTCCCTAAATGCAAAGGCAGCTGCAGCGAGTGGGTCATTGGGTCATCTCCCTCTACCGACCTTATATTTCACTCATTCAGTTTGCATTTTTAACAATTTAATCTAATCTAAAAAGTCTAGGGGTCCCCTCCGAAAATTGAGCCTGTACCTGTCCTCGGCTAAAGGCCCACTATGTTTGCAGTTATAAAATCTTAAAAAGTCGAATGATTCAATTCTACTTGCTGAGGCGTACCACTGATGATTTCAAAAAATTGAGTTTTTTGAAAAGATATGGTAAAATAGCACCAGAATATTTTATAAGTGGAATTAAAATTCTTTTATTGCCTGCGGTTCCATTAGGGCCCCCGGCTTTAAAGGGCCCCCAATATCAAATGTTGTTCTTTTTTACATCCAAATTTTATGAAAAATACAACAAATTTCATAGATGGGGGCCCCCAAATTCAGCAGTGCCCGGGACCCCTGTTGGACGTAATCAGGCTCTGCTGAAACACTGTCTTTTCCCCCCAAAAAAGGCGGAAATTTTAATCCGTATACAAATTAGTATTTAGATACAGAAACATTTAGATCAATTTATACAAAAATATCAATATACTAAAAAGAAATTTGTATGCTTATTGGTTACATAATGGGGAATTTCTGAAAACGTGTGGAATTGAATAAAAATACGAAATTAAATTAAACTTCCAAAATATAGAAAGTGATAAACAACTATGTACTGGAAATCGCTTTAGGTTTGTAAGAATTTGGCGCAGATCACAATTATTTGGCAATTTTTCACTTGCTCCCGGCTAACCGAAAAAAAAACAAACAAAAAAAAAAACGCTCACAGTCAAAGAATTTAAAAATTCTACTGGATAGTTATTGATTTTATTGTCTTCATAGCAAATTATTTTATCGTAGTTAGGGTGATATGTTCTCTATTCATCAGATACTCGATTAAGCCAGCATTAATAAAAGTTCAATCATCATTTTTAGGTTCTATTATCACTGACTTCAATATGTTATTTTTGAGTATGTTTTCGGAAATATTCCATGCACTTCATTAATAGTATTATTTTCATTCCCTCTTAATTGCTGAGGTATTTCTTCAATAATATTTTTGGAGAAAATTTGCTTTAGCATACTGCCTGGTTGGAGATTATGAAGAAATTTTCGAATTGGCGCGTTTCTGTGCAGCGTCTCTTGGATTTCGACCTGCCTTGCTCGGTTCGTTTTTCCCTTGGAGGAAGGAATAGTAAAGACTATTATTCCCTCCTCCAAAGTTTTTCCACACTATGTAAACTTCGAAATAATGGCAAATTTAGAAGAAATTTTGATAAAAAATGGCATTTAAGGCACACCTCCTATAAATAATTATAATAAATATTTTCAATAATGCTTATACAGTGCATAGCGTATTTATCTGTATTGTGAAACAAAAGATTTGCACAAGTTCAAATAATTATGAAAATATTTCAATTTTTGTATGAAAACTCAGTACTTTTTCTAAAAAAATTGTCATAAAATTAATAAATTAACACAGAAATATTATATTCTGCGTCATAACAGAGCTAGTAGTTATTAAAATATCCTGGCAAAATTTCAAGACAGTATCTGAAACACGTTACAAGGTAAGACTTGCATCATAAAGAAAATTTACGAAGAACACACTTCTTCAGAAAACGCGCTTAAAGATTTTAAAACTGCACAAAATACTGTTATCCATCTGGTTCACACACACACACACATTATTATATCTTGTATAACTTAACTTCTAGTTATGGTAGAAACAAAAATAAGACGGTTTTGGAATCCCAATCGTGTGACCTATAAAATAAGCAAATAAAAATTCTCTCAAACGTTTTCCAAAAAACAAGAAATTTTTTAATAGTGTCATACCTTACTGAAGTAACATTTAAGTTTAAAATAAAAATATGTCAAGAAAATTTTACTAACATTGGAACCTCAATATATATATATATATATTGAGAGTTGTGCATTTCCCCCTCTGACGAGGACAATGCATTTTACAATGTTTTGATATATTAACAATGACTGGCTTGGGGGGTTTTTCATTATAAATTTTCTAAGTATTATGTATTATTAAACACGTTTTCTTTAATGCAGCTTCTTTAAGCGCTCTGTAGCATGTGAAACAACTGTATTTTTGTGTATTTTTAAATAAAAGTTCAACTATATATATATATATATATATATATATATATATATATATATATATATATATATATATATATATATATATATATATATATATATATATATATATATATATATATATATATATATATATATTTTTATATATATATATATATATATATATATATATATATATATATATATATATATATATATATATATATATATATATATATATATATATATATATTTATTTATATATATATATATATATATATATATATATATATATATATTTTTTTATATATATATATATATATATATGTATATATATATATATATATGTATATATATATATATATATCATCTGAATAATATATATAAATCATCTGAAACCTACGGTGTAGAGTTGTGCATTTCCCCCTCTGACGAGGACAATGCATTTTAAACTGTTTTGATATATTAACAATGACTGGCATGGGGGGTTTTTCATTTTTGTTTTCTAAGTAATATATATATATATATATATATATATATATATACGACAACTGTACATAAAGTAGTGGCAGCACATATAGAGGAAAAAAATCTAATGGTCTTAAAAGTAAAATTAGATTAAATTTCTTTCATATTATCAGCACTAAAGATTAGTAGCTTTTGACAAATGTCAGGAAGACTCAAAATATCATTGACGAAATGTTGTTTTATTAAAAAATACTCAAGAAAGCAGGCGTTAAGATCAACATAAATTTGTTAGAAACACTCATATATTAAAAATAGGAAGGATGTGCGTTTCAGGTGGTACAAAAGGTCCACCCTTCACCATCTTTGAGAATACCAGCAAAAGCTAGTAAGAGTTTACTTCTCCCATTTCTTTGCTTGCATGTGAGTTAGTATTCTCGCAGCTGATGAAGGATGGTTCCCAATTTTCATTCCACAAATCATCTGAATTTTGAATGACCTTGATGAGTAAAAAATAAATATAAAGTTACTGAAACGTACTTTATATTTATTTTTAATTTGTGCGCTTCTAACAAAATATTTTTAGTTTTGAGGTGTTGTTTACTGATGGTAAGGACACAGTGCCTTACTGCTCGGAGCGCAGATGATTCTGTGCAGATATCTTCCTCCACCACACATACACATACAGATAGATACCCATCGTGAAACATACCTGTACGATATCGCATTATCGTCACAAGTTTCACGTAACGCCTTCATAATATTCAATTGCATTTTTGGAAGGGGCAATTCAGACTTGTAAACAACGACCATTAATCCCCTTTGTTAAAATTGCTTTACATCGATAATGACAAAAAATACTCATTTGCCCAGTCTTCAATTACCGAGGTATAGCATGCGCGTTGTTGATCTCCTGTCGCCACCCCCATCCCCCATAGAAAGCCACTCGGAGGCTGAATAACGATGTTCCAAGTGTTTTTCTTTTTCCCGCCCTTTGTGAACATGAGAGCTGCCGTGTGTTGCGGACTTTTTGTCGTGTGACATGTGATTTGGGCTTTACTTCTGCGCATAACGTACTTCGAATGAGTGAGATGGATAAAGTCGGTGCTGGATGGATGACTCAGTGCCATCTGTTGCTGAAAGCGAAAGAAGGCCTGTTCGTTTCTCCGGATCATCAGTGAGCGATCATCAGTAATGAAACTAAAAAATTAGGGTGTGTGTGTATATATATATATATATATATATATATAGAGAGAGAGAGAGAGAGAGATAAATAGATAGATAGATACGTCAGATATTCCAATAAAGTTCCAGAGTTAAGGCAGGTAAAACGGTTTATTGAACATTATCTGTAAGTTACAGTATAGAGTGAGAAGAGGGGAGGGGACACGGGTACGAAAATCTGCGTGGACTAGATAAGCAGTTCTAGTGGCAGAAGTCTCGATTTTCGAGGTTCAGGGATATTTACGCTTACCATACCACGTGGTTTGCAAAGACATAACTCTTCCTCTCTCTTATCTCTAATCGAATTACTCTAATCGAATTTATTAACATGACCTACATCCGGGGTTACAAAGGCGTGGGTACACGTGTACACTGAAAGAACACAGAATCGATGACCTGGTGTCTAGCAATTAACTAAAGAAATGTAGCTCCAGAGCGCGCGTGGCAAGTATGGCAGGAAAGCAAAACTTACAGTGAAAGTACCCGCTTGAACAATACCCAAACTAGTAAAATCCAAATTACCTTTTTATACATTACATATATATATATTATATATATATTATATATATATAATATAATATAATATAAAACAGCTTAACTTACGTAATATGGAATCCCAAGTAAAATATTAATTGATAGCACATAATAACAAATAATTAAATAATAAACAATACTGCAGAATAAACAAAATAAGTTAATAGGAAAAATGGGGAAAGAATACATATACGTAAAAACCTTTATATATGGATGTAATAAAATACTGATATGAATAAAAAGGAAAGATGTAAATCACATGATCTTAAACGCGCAAAAGCAGCTAAATTTAAGACATGCAAGGATTAGTATGAAATTATATTACCAAATATTGGCGATATTTTTAGCATTTATGCATAGAACAGTGTAAAAATAGAAAAATATTCTGAAAGATTAGCGCATTTTGCAGCATAATAAAACAGAATAGTATATAATATAAAATAGCTTAACTTACGTAATATGGAATCCCAAGTAAAATATTAATTGATAGCACAATTAAATAAACAATTAAATAATAAACAATACTGTAGAATAAAAAAATAAATGAATAGGGAAAATGGGCCAATTATGGCCAATAAAGTGCATAAAAAAATGTGTATAACTTAATAAACGTACAAGTAAGTCATTTGTTAGCCACATCAGATTCTTATTGTTTGAAGCCCAGCCACTCAGTGAGTTTTCCGACTCAGTTTGTCGAAAAATCCTGTACGCTTACATTTCGCCCACTAAAATATTTATGATTTTTGTGTAATAGAAATAAACATTAAACTATACTTCTACAAAATTCTTTTACGGTGGGAAATTAATAAAGCTAAATCACTGCATAAAATGTATGTATGTCAATTTATGCAGTGATAGCGCAGGGCTTTTATGTCTCCCAGGAAAAAAAGTAAATAATTAGTTATAATATAAATTTAATTTGTCACTCAGAAGTATTGATTTTTGAAAATTGATTCTTTAGAAACTATTTTGAAATAAATTAATGCACATTATTTACATGTTGAAACTTTTCTAATTTCAGTTAGAGTATAAATGAAATTTTTCAGAAATGGTCTGTTTCAGAACTTGTTACTGCATAGGTAAAATTTTTCAAAATACCGCTTCAGAAAAACAGTTGATAGTTTTCCTCACTTTGACATTTTTTTGATACACCTCCTAAGATACATATAAACTATTACTATTGTTTCGGTTTTTTGCTCTAAAATAAATTTGAGTAAAGCAAATTGGAATCTTTATAGTTGAAAAATTAGCGTTTTCTCAAATATAATGCTGAAAAAAAAAATTTTGATACACCTCCTAAGATACATATAAACTATTACTATTGTTTCGGTTTTTTGCTCTAAAATAAATTTGAGTAAAGCAAATTGGAATCTTTATAGTTGAAAAATTAGCGTTTTCTCAATTATAATGCTGAAAAAAAAATTATTTTGTATTTTATGTGTATTTTGTAATTTGTATTTTTTCAGTTCAGAAAGTATTTTGTATTTTGTATTTCCAAGCAGTTCAATCAATGTATCTTGTATTTTGTATCTAAAATACATTTTCGATGTGTTTTGCCCAACTCTGCTTCTGGCCTCTTCTTTTTTGGTATCATGCTGATGTTTGCCTGGTTTCTCCACTCGCAAAAGAAACAGCAGTATTTTGCAGTATAAGAATGAAAATCGAAAGTACTTTAAAATCCACACATACATATTCCAATTATGGTGAGAATGGTTTCTATGTGAATCAAGCATTTTATACTATAATAATAATATTCTGCCTTTATGATAGAGTATGCAACTGTAACAGATGATAGGGCATTTGTATTATGGTGTAGCACATGCACAAGACATAGCATCTTTTTCAGCAGCTGATGAATGTGATTTTTTCGAATTATATTGGAAATCTAAAGCAGAATTTAACCACTTACATCATTACAATACTATAAATCACGTTTTGTGAGGAGAAATAATTGAATCTTATGTCGATCTCTGTAAGTGGATTTATTAGTCTCTTTTGGAGAAGATTCCAACTTATTATTTTTATCTGTTCCAGATCGCACAAATCAAATTTATCAAAGTAAATTCTGCTCTTGTTATGTATTTTATAGCTGTAAGAAGTAAATAAAATGTATCTGTTTATCAAGGGAATATAAAAGAAAAATGTATTATACAAATCCCAGACAGCACAGCAAGCTTGCATCAAACTTGCAGCAAGCTTGATTTATCAAGTCAATAAGCTTGAAAATTCCAATCGTGTAAGCTTGATGCAAGCTTGAATCAAGTGTTCTAGTTTACACTTGCCCAGCTTGCATTAAGCTTGACATTTCAAGCTTGATATTTCAAGCTTAAAAATTTTTCCAAAAAAAACATTTTTTTAAATACACGGGGCGCCCGCTGGCTAACGCGCCCCACATAATTTATTTCTCCTCGCATTTTCCCCCTCTACACTGAAATTTCAATTTAATTTAATCTGTTTCCATCGAGTGTCCGTCGCTGGGATAGAACCCGGGCCCTTTGGCTTCGTAGTCGAGCACGCTATCCATTCCGCCACCGTAGCCTTGTGCAGCTATGACTAAAGTTTGATGTGACTTACCACGCTGTTTTCTCGCTAAATTGATAAGTGGGCGATGTGTTATTTATTTCTTTTATTTTTCCGTGGGATGCATCAGAATTAAAATAATGCATCAAAATAAATTAAAATAAAATAAAAAAACACGTTTTAAAATTTTCAGTACCGCAACACTCATGAAGCAATACTGCTGGCCAAAATCGAGACAAACGACTGATTTTGAAATCAATTTCGTAGTATAATTGTATTTTATTTTGAAGAATTTCCGTATTTGGAAATATAGAATGGGTTTACTTAACACAAATTTTGTGTTAAGTAATCTGAAATGAAAGAAACAGATAGTTAAACGTTACTTCGAAATGCTATATCACAGTTACTAACATGTATGGAATACAAACACTTTAGTCATTTTTGTAAATATTTCTTAAAATAACAAATAATTGAAAAAATTTGCTATTTTTAAACGCCAAAAATTCTCTTTACAAATGTGGTTATTTTCCTACATATTGGTATGCTATATTGATATAGAGCCTTTCGAAGAATTAAAAATAAGTTAAAATTAATTTATACAAATGTAAATTTGAATTATTTTCATTGTTCATACTTTATAATTAAAAAAAATATCAACTTCTGAATTTTTTTTATCCTTTGTAATTTTATTTTTAAATTACAAAAGTGTAAGATGTAAGATTTTTGGGCCCTAAAATCTGTAGTCCCTGGGCAGTTGCCCCGTTTGCCCGGCCGGTAATATGGCACTGGTAATATAAAATAAAACACATCTTTTACGAACTTTCAGCAAATATTAGGACGCTAGACAATTAATGTCCATTCTCTTTCACAGATGGCGCCATCAACGCTCCTTTAAAAAGGAAAAATCACGCGAGTATCAATTTTCAAGCTTAAATCAAGCTGTATTTAAACTTGACAATTCAACTTGACTCCTGCAAGCTTGCTGCCAGCTTAGAATGAGTTGAACTGTCAGGCTTGCATTAGTGCGTCAAATTCAAAGAAATGTCAAACTTGATTTAAGCTTATGTGCTGTCTGGGATAACTGCTATACGATAGCGTATTTAATCCAAAACCTAAAAACTAAATTCATTAAAATTCGAAGGTGATGGAAAATTTTTACAAACATATTCTTTTTCAACCCTTTGAAATCTATAAGAAACCCCCATTGTATTTTGAGGATCAGAAAATACGTTGAAATTTGCTTATCAGTGTAATATGAGACGGTCCACTTGAGTAATGGCGGTATAGCTGAACCTTTGGGATCGTAGAAAATAACACACTTCTTTCTTCCTTTTTCTTTTCTTTTTTAATTTGATAATCCTAGTTTGGCATGAAATAGAATAAATAAGTTGTTTTTTATTTTATGTAGGTACTTACATAATATATTTTTTTACTATATTCACTGAGAATATTTAAAATATTGGAAATACATCAATACCGGTTCAAATAAGAAAATTATGCAGATAAAACTGCCGAAATTATTTTACATTATTCAGTCCTAATTTTGCCTTTAAGATTTCAATTTAATAATGTACTATTCCGTTTGAAAGTTTTGTGTAGTTTCTTAGAATTATAAAAGTTGTAAGTCGAAATCTAGTACGGTTCTTTATTCATAAGCATAAATGTAATTACTTGTTAAGTTATTTTCGTTATTAATAATTTCATTATCCTTTTACCATTGCATCTTGACACAATATAATTTTCGTTCTTTACTCCTAGAAGTAAAAATAATAAAGGAAGCAAACACAGTAATAAATTAGCAAAGCTCCCTTTTTTAGATATCTGTCTAAATTACAAATAAGCACTCAAATTCTCAGTTGACCCCTTTGAAGCTGATGAAGAACGAAAGCTTTCCGTTCGAAACGTGCTTTCTGCTCGTGTTATCAAGTTCAGAGCTCTAAGTTCAGAGACTAAGTAGGGAAAAGGGCAGGGCGCAAAGGTTTTAAAAAAGGGCATCATTATTTTAAAAGGCATTGTGTTTCTTTAAAAAGGCAGTACATATCCTGATTAAAAGCACTTACAAATACCAGTTATTTTTAAATTTTTTGAAAATGGACCACAAAAGCTAAAAATTTTTTCAGGATTATCTGCAGCTATTATAAGTATTCTTCTGTTGATTTTAAAAATCAGCTGGTCACCTATGTAAGTGGCAATATTGAAACAGCCTGAAATGAGATAAGAACCTCAACCCTATTTTTCTCCCGCTTTCCCCTTTCCCTAGCTCAAAAAGAAAACCACAAACAAAGAAAGAAAAATAATATGCTCTGACAATAAAGTTTTAACTTTTGTTCGAATTAAGATGTCTTTTCAAAATTTGGACTGTGAATAAATTTTTGCATTTAAAAGTGATCCCCAAAATTTCAAACAAATCGGTCCATTAATAAAAAAATTATACACTGCTCAAAACAATTAAAGGATATTGTAAGTTTTATATAAAATAAAGATATAAGCGAAATTTTTTTTGCCGAAAATGGAAGAAGAGAATCTCAAATGCAAATTTTTCTGATTTTCAAACTGTGGAGTATGCTAATTTTGAGTTCGAGGTCAAAAACGTCGCTTCAGCGGCAGCGAATGAAATTGGACTTTCAACTGAATAAAAGACAATGAAGACAAGGATGATCGGCATTCAGTGACTGCTTTGTTTCGATGAGCACGATGTCTCAGCGAAGTCATTTAACCGATTCAGAAGCTTGGAGAGTTGTCGGTAGGTTAGAAGGGGGCCAAACTCAAGCCGAAGTAGCGCAAGCCATTGGAGTGTCACAAAGTGTGATTTCCAGGATCAGGGCCGGCCCTAACAGTTTTGCCGCCCCGGACAAAAATATAAAATGCCGCCCCCCCCCCAGTAAAAGTGTTATTAAAAGAAATAAATTGTTTACAGATTCTGTTTTCATGCCTAACAGCCCAGCTAAAAACCAAAAGAAAGAGAGAAAAATCAAGAGTTATTTTTCTGACTTTTAATTTCGCAAAATTCCTGACTTTTTCTCTTAAATCAATTTTTCAACTAATTCATGTTCGATAGCCAATGTAGTTAAATAATTTAACGTGTCTGGAAGAGTTGTGGAACATAAGAAATTTTTAGTTAAATTTAATTTTGAGAAACTCTTCTCTGCACTTGCCACACTTATCGGCAAAGAAAGCGAAATTCTCGAAGCAATAGCCAGATGTGCGTGTAAAATCTAGAGTTGAAATTAGCTTTAAAATTTCAATTGGGCTTTCCTTTTTGCCTAATAATGCCGTAACTGACACTATTTCATTTACTAGATCAAGCGCGTTTATATTTTCCGATTCCCCATCGGTCAGTATTAACTCCAATTGTTTACACTATAAACAGTGTTAACACTGTTACACTGTGTTACAATGTTTAATAATACTTTTTATGAGTGTCTTTTAACTCATTTATGCCGTGCAAAAATGTAAAATAATTACATTGTGTACTTATTAAATTAAATCTGCACTGTTAGGTATTAATCGCTTTGTTTACTGTAAAAAAATAAAACTATCTTAAATTTAAATTTAGGATCTTTCCCCAGATCATCTCGTGATTCGCAATCCAAATTAATAGGTTACGCGGCTGCTTAAACTCAGTGTTAACCAGAATACTATCTCGTCGGTCAGTTCTCTTGCATAACAGAGCATTTCATTTAAAATCACATCCAATTGAAGATCCTTACAAAAAAATCTTTACAGTTTCTTAAGAGTTCTAGAACAGATGGTTGTCTTTTGACTGCAATAGCTTTCTTAATGGATTCATGGAATTGAAGATTTTATACTAAATAATAATAGATCATACTTATAACTGATCATACGTACCTATAAAATATTTCTAATTCATTTAAAAGGTTTGAGATTTAAAACAGTTGTTTGAAAACTGTGTGTAAATGTATGTTCGCCCTTTGTTAAAAAATGGCTCAATGGAATAGAATGAAATTTGGAATTATATTGAATTGTAAGTTAATTGAAACAATAGATACCAAAATTGTTTTAAGTAATTCATACACTTTGATATTTTGTAAAAATCGTTTAAAAAGTTTGTTCTGGCATCCATCAAAAACGGATTAAGAGAACAGAATGAAATTAGGTCATATGATGGCTAACAAACCATCATCGAAATTTTTTAAAGATTTGAATAAATTGAAAGGGTCTGTAAAAGTTGCATTCTATTTTTTTTCTTTTTTAGGGGGCGAGGAGAGAGGGGGGGGCGTAACTTTAAGGCGTCTGGAGGTAATACAAAAGTGGCTGTTCGACTTATACAAATTACGTCGATTTCTTTTTTTAAATTATTATTATTATTTTTTTAATTTTGAGAAAATTGTGCAAAATTTTTCAGACATAATATTAAAATTTCTAAAGTTAATAGAACAAAATTCAGTTACTGACGAGGAGATTGAGTTAAATAACATTGTTTGAATTCTTCCTAATTAAATATATATTTATATATTATTTCGAGAAAATTTTGTGTGACCACTTCGTGAAAACAACTAGTGGTCAGACAAAAGGGAATGAAATGAAATTTTGTTAAAAAGTAGGCGGTTAGTAAATTAAAATTACAGGTTTTTAATTTTCTACAAATTTGAATTACTTTTGAGGTATGACGTAAACTTTGTAAAGTTCTCTGCGCATCAAGTAAAATGATCAAAATATAATTCAGTCAGATGTTGCAGTGCATAAATATAGGCTACTTGCTATTACAAAGCATTTTCCAGGTATTCTCTTTTCAGCTTAATATTCATTACTAGCATCTTCTTTTGCACGTTTAATTGACTTTTTGATGTAGGAAGCTCACCCACTAAAAGAAAACGTTAATTTTGAATGTAAAATATTTTCTCTATTGACAGTTTGTCTCAGTAATTTGTTACTCTCTAACCTGTAATCTTTAAACAATACACAAGAGTTATAACTTTGCTTTCTATATTTCTGCCAGTATGCTAATTCCATTTTTTGTACTCTTACAATGCAAACGAAATTTCGCGCGGTTAGTAAAAACCCATCAATGACGGATGGATACATCAGTTAGTAAAGTTATATAGAATGATATTCTTCGGAATATTTTTTTTATCTTTCGGAATTCCTTTGCTAATACAAAATGTATTTTTCAAATTCGGGACAAAATGCCGCCCCGGACAGGGGTCCGGTTTGTCCGGCCCTAGGGCCGCCCCTGCCAGGATCTGGAACCGCGTTTTGGCGACTGGAAGTGCAGGCCGAAGACCAGGGCAAGGTCGTAGACGGGCAACAACGCCCAATGAAGATCGTTATTTAGTGTTAACGGCTCGGAGACACCGGAATATGAACGCTACTCTTCTCCAACAACACCTTCGCTCGTCTACTGGCACCACGGTTTCAACTCAGACTGTCCGAAACCGGCTCCATGGTGTAGGTCTGTATGCTCGCCGACCGATGGTATGGGTTAGACTAGCATCAAGGCATCGTCGCGACCGCAGGGAGTGGACAACAGAGCATGTGAACTGGAGGAGAAATGAATGGAGCAATGTTCTTTTTCCTGACGAGTCCCGTTTTTCAGTTCATCCTGATAATGGCGTATTTCCAGCTGGAGGGACCGTGGCAGTAGGAATAATCCTGCGTTCGTGCACGAAAGTGTCAGCTTTGGCGGTGGAAGAGTGTTCGTGTATGGTGGCATCTCCAATGACGGGCGCACAGACCTCTACATCATTCGAGATGGACCTCTGACTGGTCGCCCATATAGGGATGAGATCCTCAGACCTATTGTAGTCCCTTACGCTGCAGCAATCCGAGATGACTTCATTTTAATGGACGATAACTGCTGGCCACATCGTGCTAACTTGGTGGAGGATTTCCTTTTCGAGGAAGGAATCGTACGAATGGAATGGCCAGCGTGTTCTCCAGACATGAATCCAATAGAGCACGTTTGGGACGCTCTAGGAAGACGAGTTGCTGGCCGCCAACCACCCTACAAACTCTCCAATAACTGGAAAGAGCTCTTCTGGAAGTGGGACAGAATACCCCAACTCGTGATTAATAGCCTCATTGACTCCATACCTCAAAGGTGTTCAATGTTGCTGGCCGTCCGTGGAAACCATACCCCCTACTGAAAATGATTTCCTTTGAAGAAAACACCTTTTCTTATTCTTTTTTTCTCATATGCACAAATTGTGTTTTTTTCCTTTTCTACATAAATGCGCAATAAAATGCACTTTTTTCTGCCAAACATGTGTAATTTATTCTCATATAACCTACTACGTCTGTCGACCATGTATCAATCAGCTAAAAAGTTTCCCAGCCACATGATCCATCTAAAACCGCAATATCCTTTAATTGTTTAGAGCAGTGTAGATGAATGAATTTTTACACAATTGATTTCCAACCGCCTTTCTCATCAAAAAGACATCCCCCAACGGGAAACAGACGGAACGTATCCCTAACAACTTCCTACAAATCAATCAGCATCCATCATTTTCCCCCCTGCTCAGCGATTTCATGTAAAAGAGTTTATTTGTGAATTTAATAATGCCCGCACTTCACGGGTATTAAAAATATACAAAACTAATTTTAAACATATCTATAAAAAAGTTTAAACATTTTTCTATCTGTGAACATTTTCTAAACGAATATATTGGATTTCCAATGTAGTTTTGACGGATTATATCTGCTACTGCATGAAATTTTAAACTTTCAACTGAATTTTAACCACGTTATCAGACAAAAATGCACAAAATAAAAGTGTTCCTATCTAGGCAATAGTCTGCTGTATAACCTACGGTATATTTTTTATTAAAATATTTGAAATTATGCCACTAGGGAACGGGCAAAATTTCGTCGTAGGTTAACATGGGAATGGAGAATCCAAGATGGCAGCCGTCCAACGCTCTTACCTAATCGAAATACATTCTTGAGTATTTTTATTTACAGTAGCTAAATATCCACATTATATATGTTACAGTGAAAACCCGAAATCAGTCAAAACCCGAATTAACTAGGGAAAACGGATTCTAACTGAATGAGTTAGGGAAAACCAGAATTAACTAGTCAAAACGCGTTCTGACTGACAGCGCTAGGCAAAACCCGAATTAACTAGGGAAAACCCGTTTTATTCGAGTAGCGGTAGCACGGTTTCGAGGGGCCCCTACAGCGTAGGCATATTTTCCAGGGGGCCCCCTGAAATGATGGCCGGACCCACTGATGCTTTTTGGGGTTTTGCAGAGGGCCAGCGTTAGCATATTTCCGAGGGGGACCCCTTAAGCGATGGCTGGAACCATTGATGTTTCTTTGGGTCTCGCAGGGGTCCAGAGTTAGCATATTTTCCAGGGGGCTCTACAATGGTGGCCAGACCCACTGATGTTTTTTTGGGTCTCGCAAAGGGCCAACATTAGCATATTTTCGAGAGGGCCCCCTGAAGTGAAGGCCGGACACACTGATGTTTTTTTGGGTCTCGCAGAGGGCAGCGTTAGCATATTTTCGAGGGGGACCCCCTACAGCGGTGCCGGACCCACTGATGTTTTTTTGGGTCTCGCAAAGGGGCAGCGTTAGCATATTTTCGAGGTGGCCGCCTAAAACGATGGCCGGACCCATCGATGTTTTTTTTGGGTCTCGCAAGGGGCCAGCGTTAGCATATTTTCGAGGGGGCCCCTTGAAGTCATGGCCGGACACAGTGATATTTTTTGGGTCCCGCAAAGGCCAGCGTTAGTATATTTTCGAGGGGGCTCCCTAAAGCGAAGGCTGGACCCATTGATGTTTCTTTGGGTCTCGCAGAGGTCCAGAGTTAGCATATTTTCCAGGGGGCTCCCACAGTGGTGGCTGGACCCACTGTTTTTTTGGGGGGTCTTCCAAAGGGCCAGCGTTAGCATATTTTCGACGGGGCCCCCTGAAGTGATGGCCGGACCCACTGATTTTTTTTGGCGTCTCGCAGAGGGCCAGCAATCAGAGGCGTAGCCAAGGGGGGGGGGGTTAGGGGGGTCATAACCCCCCCCATGAGGAATTTTTTGCCATACAAAATGTATGTTCTTCTCTACATTATCACACACACGTATACATATATATGAGTTACAGTAGTCATAACCCCCCCATGAAAAATTTCTGGCTACGCCCCTGCCAGCAATAGCATATTTTCGAAGGGGGAGCAAAATCCAATTTTTAGTGGATAAAGCATTAACATTCCTGAATTCACATGGGAAAACATGGGGTCCTTCCACCACCGTTTGGGGGCACCCCTCGAAAAAATACTAACACTGGCTCTTTACGAGACCCGAAAAAAATCAGTGGGTCTAGCCATCACTTTAGGGGGTCCCCTGGAAAATATGCCTCCGCTGTAGGGGTCCCTCGAAAACGTGCTACCGCTACTCGAATAAATCGGGTTTTCCCTAGTTAATTCGGGTTTTGCCTAGCGCAGTCAGTCAGAACGCGTTTTGCCTAGTTAATTCGGGTTTTCCCTAACGCACTCAGTTAGAACCCGTTTTCCCTAGTTAATTCGGGTTTTGACTGATTTCGGGTTTTAACTGTAACATATACAAGAGGAGATTTCATACATCCGGATTACATGAATATGTTAAAATAAGTGCGAGAAGAGAGAGTACGCAGTACAGCACCACATTCGGGAATTTTACAAGGAGTACTTTTTACGTCATCCCGCTAGGGAGAAACCCGATTTTTAACATTTATAAACAGCTTTAAATTCAAATTGTTGGGGATTATTTGTAATGGATTCAGTTGGTTAAGCAAACCTTCGACAGATTTTTCAGCGACAGCATTACCTATTTTTTCTGCGGGATATCTTAGGTGTCTTGTTCCCCAAATGTAAAAAAGCAATTGGGGATAATTTTTAATTATTACATTGTTTTTAATTAGATTACTGTTAATTATAAAATGTCCTCAATTTTGTTTCAAGTTTGAGGACATTCCCTCAATTTTAAGTTCAAAAATATGGTCAGTTAGTCTGAACGGCACGGACAGTCAATATGAATGCAGCTTTTGATGTTCTAGCGGTCGTGCAGCGGAAAATACGTGCAGTTGGATGTCACTCAAATGATATCATTGAAAAGTCATATCGAAAATATTGATCTGAAGTGAAGAAAGAAGCGTGTTATCGTACCATTCGTAGCAGGGTTGCCAGATTTGGCTAATATTAGCCAATTTGGCTATTTTTGATCAAATTTATAGAGGGGGGGGGGAAAAAACGATTTTTGTAATTTGTGTGTAAATTCATAACTGAAAAAAATTAGGCATTTACCACATTGGAAGAAAAAACCCTTAAACTAAAATCATATACTGTAATAATTTAAGGGCCTCTTTTAATCGGGGCCCTGGGGCATATGCCCCTGGAATAATCAGCGCCTGGGCGAGAGCCCCCCCTCTTAGCTATGCCACTGGGAGGGGCTGCAGAGCCCACCTTCAAAATAAAATCCTGTCTATGTTACTAATATAAACAGAATTCCTCAGTCCATTCTTATTTATTGTACAGTATGAGGGATTGTTCATTAAATTATTAGGTACTTATTTGTTCATTTGCCTTATGACCGATTTTGTTTTTCTTTGGGGGCTGAACATGTACGGAATTCAAGATCAGAAAATAGAAGTTTCTCTTTGTATTTTTAAACAAATGCTTTAAAAGATTTTGTGAGACTGGCGTGCAGAGCCTGATTATGACCAACAGGGGCCCCGGGCATTGATGAATTTGGGGGCCCCTATCTATGAAATTTGTTTTATTTTTCATAAAATTTTGATATAAAAAAGACTATTTCAGAACAACATTTGATATTGGGGGCCCTTTCGAGCCGGGGGCCCTGGGCAAAGTCCCGATTTGCCCATGCGATAATAAGGCTCTGCTGGCGTGTCCTCCCCCCCCGTAAGAAAACGTGTCCATACTTTAACGTCTGCTTTTAAAAGTTTAAATAAAAATCCAAAAGATGGCGCTGCAATCGCCGGTTTGGTTATTTTTGGCTAATTTTCAGAAGCCATTTGGCTATTTTCATAAATTTTGATCTGGCAACCCTGATTCGTACTTACCATGTAAATAAACAACAGTAGCAATGTGAGTGAGCAGAAATTAAATTGTTGTTTGAGAACAATTTCAAATCAGATGTTGAATTAGCTGTTTTACATATTTATTTTATTTGAAGACAAAGGTGGTATATTTTATTAATTATTATAATGCTTACAAGAACACAGAAACGTGTCAAAATCAAAGGTAAAGCTGATATCTTTGTTAGGGAACTGTATCTTAGAGACGATATACACTGTAACAGTTCACTCTGCGAATCTTGTTCACCTGAAAAAGGTTAATTGTTCATCTTAGTTGTATTTAATTTACTTTTCACTGAATTTTATGCTTATTAAATTTGAACAATATCTGTAAATTTAACGTTTTATCTCTTTTTTTCTGATAATTATGTATTTATTTTTTACTTTAGCCTCAAAAACGATGCGTCTTGATAAAGATGCTGACCACTATGCTATACCATGTTTAGATGTATTGGAGAATTATTTAGAAATTTTGGAGTGTCAAGAAATTAAAGGAATTATCATCTTACAAAGTTTACTGGGAAAGGTAAATGACATAAATATGGGGTAGTTTCCTAAAACAGGCTACCGACTCTATGTAAGTATGGTCGCTGGGTCGTAGTAGCCAATATTAACCCATACAAACCATATAAATACCCACTGAAATAAAGTCATCGGTGAAAACCTCACCTGAAAATAATATTTTTTCCCTTTTTTTTGTGAATCTTTGACGAATGGGATGCTCGGTATTTTGGAGTTGCTTCTGACACATGTTGATTTTTGTCGATTAATTTTAGATTTTCCAGGAGTCATTTAATTACATAGAGGAATAAATTGAGAGTTTCAGAGGCACCGACTTCGCAAAACTTTTGTGGGTGTTCTAGAAATAATAGTTTTGTCGAGGGGGGGAGGGAGAGATGATTAGATATGCTTCTTTAGAAAAATTTCCATACCTTATACTTCCTCCAATAGCTTTACATTTTTAAAACACAAATGGAAGCAAAAACATTTACAAAAGATAATTTAATATTTTTGTTATATAAATGAAATATTCTGAATTACTACATGTACTTGGACATCATCTTATGCTGATAAGTGACCCAATACAGAAAAGTTTGGGTCTTATTGCAGAAATCAAATAAAAGACTTTTTCTTAAGAAAACTGTTGGATGTTTCCCAAAATTCTAATAGATCATTTTCTACAAAAGTAACTAAAACTGTGTCTCAAGCTTTTGTACATACTCCACATCTACGCAATTATGTGGGTGCTTGTGCCTCAGAGAACCCACGTAGTCGATACCACTGGAGAGAGTCCTGCATAAAATTAACTTCAACTTATAAACTAAGGAACACCCTAATATATATGTTTTATCTATGTTATTGAGTTTTGGTGATCTGATTAACTAGATATTTCATACTAGCTCTAGCTTAGGTGGTTGGAGCACCAAAAAAGTGGGGGGGGGGGGATGTCAGAAAAGATGCTTGGTGTCTAAAGCTGATTTTTTTTTTTTTTTCTAGTTGGGCCATGTTTCAGGATTTAAAACATCATTATTGATTGAATAACCTTATCTAATTATTGATTAAATGACCTTCAGAGGCGAACTGTTTCTAGTTCACGTTCATTTTCTTCTCATAGTTTGCGTATTGGGTTTCCCTCCATCAGTTTTAGATTGATTGTTACTTTTGATCATTAAAACATGAGGGGCCAATGCCTCTTTGCCTAGGGAAATGAGGGGGTAGTTACCCCCTGCCCCCCATATGAGCCACGTATGCACACTAGTTACTCAATGAGTTTCTGTAAGTTTCGAAGAAAAGTCAGCTGCTGAGTACTGCTTATTCTTCTCTATTCTATTTGTAGGCCTCTCATTGGCAGCTAGATTATTGCTATTGGCTTTTTACTACCTTTAAATAAATTTTACTTACATTATACTATATTCTTGATTTTTTACAAAAGTAACAGTTTGGCATATTTATATAAAAATTTGATATGAAGAAGGAGAGGGTTTAGATAAGCAAAAGAGAATATATTTAACAGATTTGGAGAAAAAAATTATATTGTACTGCATTTTTTTTATTATGTAACATATTTGTTTTTATTAAATGCTTCTGTTTAAAAGATACACAAATTTTATACTACTTGAAAATTATCAATTAAAAAAATCTCCTTAGAGAATGCAAGATACACTTTTTCCCCCCCTTTTTTCAAGGATACACAGGCAAGCTCATTACTGGACCAAAGTTTGGCATTTTCTGCATGATTAGAATTGGTATATTGTGTTATTTAGCATTAAAGCTACACATTGAAGCGTGTTTGGCTTGGCTTCACAGTGGCTTACTTAGCATTGTCTTTAAAGCCAGCGAATATTTGCCCAAAATGGCATTCTTTACTAGAACAGGACAGAATTAATTTTTTTAATTATCTTCTAATGGCAGTCTGTATCAAACATTGTCATCTAAAATTTTATCTGACTTCCCAATCTACTAATGAACTGAAATATTTCTGAATATTTTTATCTCTTAGCGAAGAATAATGTATCTATTATAAAAGTTTTCATTTTAGGGTTTAATTTTCTGATTCACACTTTTAATTATTTTACTAAAATTAAATCAAGACTAGGAAACAATTCATTAAACTAGTTTGATTTTTTACGTTGCTTTTTCAGCAACTGAGAAAATAAAGGTAAGTATGTTAATGTACTTATAAATTTTATATTTGTGTAAATTACTTTCTTTACATGAAATTAAATTTCATATAAAAATCTTTTTCCTTTTCTTATTTCTTTCATAATCAGTAGTTAAATTAATTCTAAGCTTGAGGGAAATACTCATCTGAAGTTTATCAAGCAATGTTCCCATGGTATCCAGCATTACAGCCAAATCAATAAACTTTGATCCCCAAATCCCACAAAACCAAAAACAGTGAGGGTTACATTCTCAAATCATCATCGCCCTGGAAAAGGGTGATGAAAATGAAAAATGGGTGATGATGAAGATGAAGAATAAGAACCAGTGATCACATGGGTGCTCATACCTATTGACAGGGAGGCTATAGTTTCTCCCCACCCCCCCCCCCCAGCTCTCATATTGTTATGATTTACATACTGATATAATGCATAAATGCTTCAACACTAAATATTGTATTTTTTCTGGGGCAGAACCCATGACTTGTTCCTCCCACCCCCCCACCCCAAATAATCATATATGGTTGCCCATCCAGCAGTCTTTTTAAAGATGAACCTCAGTTAACCATGCAAAAATGTATGGCTTCTTCAGTGTTTCATACCAAAAAAAAAAAAAAAAGAAAGCCTTTTGTCACATGCTTTTGTATTCTCTATCAAAATTAGCTCGAGACTAGGAAGACGAGTGCCTTTTTACATTCTTGTTTTTTAGCTACTAAGAAGTAACTTAGTATATTATTATCAATATCATTACTATAATTTTCATATTTATGTAAGGTATTGTATTAATTATCAAATAAGATAAATTATTATTATCAAACTTGATGGTGCTTAAAATGTTACTTTTTCTACTTTTCTCTATTGAAATTAATTTTTAGTTGAATGAAATGTCAATCTGGCAGGATCAACAAATCTCAATCCCAAAATCCCTCAAAATGAAAGACAGTATGGGATTGCATTCCCAAGTTGATTGTTTTTATTTAATAATATTCGATAATGTTGATGTTATTGTAATTTTCATGTATAAATGACATTATGTTTATTTAATGTTCAATAAAAACTCATTTATTTATTTGTTTTGTTCTTCCAGGAAAGTACTTATTTTTCCAATTTTATGATGGCAATTTTAATTTATAATTTTGAATTGTTTAATAAACAATAAAATAGGGATGTAACAAATATTCAGCCACTTTGGTATTCGGTCTATTCGGCTGTTTTGCCGAATATTCGGTGGGCTGAATATTCAGTTAGCCAAATACTGAACAGGTATTTAGCCGAATATTGCTACATATTCAGCTGAATAATTTTAGAACAAAGAGAGAAAAATATTTTTTTAATTCATTTTCAAATAATATCGCTTAGTTATACTTCAATGTTTTAATCTCATACAAAAAATATCCTAAGTCATTGAATTTTAAGCTGAATGTAACATAATCTAATGTATTTAATAATATTACAGAAATACAGACTTTTCTACTTGGTGACATTACTTGACTTGATTTTCTAATTTCTTTATTGGATGGTGGTAGAAGTAATTTTTTCAGATCCTCAGTTACAAACAGAATTTTGAAAAGCTGCTAAATATGTTTTGCTCAGAGTGAAAGCCCAATACCCAATGTGATTATGTATTGTTACCAGATTAATCACATTTACCGTAGCATATTTATTAAATTATGAATAACTCAAAATATAATTATGCTGTTACAGTGGTCACCGCTTATTCCGGTCACACCGGGATGAATTGAAATTGACCAGAATAACTAAAATTCGAAATCAACGGTGGTACGAAAAGTAAAATTGAAAAAATTTAAGAAAAAGACCAATAAATTACTTCATAAATATGAACTATAGTAGTCAATAGTTTAACGTATGCACATATTTCTTTAAAGATTTGAACAAGTGAAAAATACATTTGGGCATTTATTTTGAAGTTACTTCTTGGAGGAAAAATTCAAAATAAAAGGCTATTATAGGGACACAGCAAATTGAATCTCACTTAATGTTGAAAAGAGGAGATGCGATCATTTACATTGTTCTACTCAAATGCTCTACGTAAAAAGTCTATAAAGCATTCAGCAAATCTACTCTTGTGACATGTAACTTGTTTGGGTGCACCTCCTTGTTGTCGTCATCATCACAGGTGGCTCGCTGGTTACGAGGGTAGGATTGATAACTATTTTTAATAAAATTCTGTTATCTGACCGGATAAAGCAGCACTCACTACCAAGGTAACCGTTGGAAAACCAGTGCAATTTGGCTATTTTGTTCTGTTCAAGCTGATTTTCACTGGATAAACCACTGACTGAAATAAACGGCGACCACTGTATTAGGTTTAACTTTGTAAAAGATATCTTTTCAGGACCAAGATTTTTTCAGTTTTACAGATTATATGCTGTTGTTTGTTTTTAAGTACCTACAAGTAATATAAAATTAATTTTAATTAGTCTCTATTTAGTATAGAATACTGATTTAAACATTTATAAAATAAAAAAAGTATTGCTGAAGGTAAACTTATTCCATTTTTAGTAAATTGCTTTTTAGTTTCTGGAACTTTTATGTGATTAGTTGTAAGATACACTTTATGTTCTCACATTTTATATAATTCAGTTTTTCTTCAAATTTCAGTATTCTTTAAATTATAAGCACTTCTGATGAAATTAATGGACAAAAATTCCCATATTTGATTTATTAAATATTATATTTATATTCAAAGAACGGGGGCTTAGGTCTGATTTACTCAAAAATGCACCATTAAAGATGTAGAGAAACTATATACAATCAATATTTCATACAATTAAAGAATTACATTCATATTGAAAGAAGTTGTTTTTGAAACAGAGATATGCTTATTTAAGCCAAAAAGAAGACACCTAATTTTACAGATTTTGCAGTATTTAACTAATAATTGATGTTTACAATGACATTCCAAAAGCCTTATTTGTATCTCGAAATTCTACTATGACACTGCATAAGCGAAAATATTAGTTACATATAAAATGTTGTCATAATAAATATGAACATAAAATACAGTACAGATTTAGATAACTATAGATTTGAAGGGGGAAAAAAAAATGTAATTCCAGCGGTTTCTTTACAACAGTTAATACAAGAGTAAAAAATACTTAGAAAATGTATTTTGTTAAAAGGCATAGAGGACAAAACGCAATGAAGAATTACTGGTGCACAAGGCATTAAAATTGTTACATACTGAAAAGTAAGTAGTGAATTTTGATTCATTTAAATTACAATACAATACTACAAATTTATTAGACAATTATTAATATACTATCTATGGATTATGTAAATATTTCTGTAAAATTAAAGCTAAAAATTATCAAAAGCAGAAATGAGCAAAGAAATATGATCAAATTTAACTAAGTGGATTTTATTTTTTTATAAAATATAGTGTATTATGACAAAAATTGCAACCGAACTGTCAAAATGACTGAAAATAGACACTTTGCCTATGTTTGACGCCATTATTGGCATACTTTCGTAGCTATGCAAGAGTTGCTATTTATCATGTATGTATACATTTATAGTAAATAAACATCTTTCTCAAAGATTTTTTAAACATCTTCTGACAAATAAAGTATCACCTTAAAACAGTATACTTAAGTGATTGAAAGGGCATTAATTAAAATTTTTAATTAAAAACAAAACAAATATTTGGAGTATATTAATTTAAATCAGAAAATTATTTATGGAAATTAAAAAAAAACAGAATAATCAAAACTGTATTCATAAAGATAAAATATATTTGCATGCTTTCGTTTGCTAAATTTGTCATCATAAAAGTCAACAGTAGCAGCTACTTTTCTTTCTATGGACAAAATAGCCAAATTTGATAATCTTTATTCCCGCATTGTTGATCTTAGATAATTTTTAATTAGTTTAAGTTTCGAAAAACTTCTTTCGCACGAGGACACAGAAACACAGATAGTTATAAAATACTGCAAAATTGAAAATTGAATTTACAAAATTAAAATCACACCCGCACAAAAATGTCATACTGAAAAAAAAAATTATGGATGTTCTATGAATAAAACATTTTTTTAACAGCATTTTGCATTGTTCCTGTTTTTAAAATATGATTTCCTCTGGTGAAAAATAGTACGAAGTTGCTGATATTGAGCTGAACTTTTACTATGCAGTGGAATATGAAAAGTTATTTGACATCGGAAGGAATATCACTATCAGAACAAGATGAGATTTCTATGATGAAATATTTGAAAGCAATACCTGGCTCAGCTTTTACTTGGCTATGCCACGCCAAGATGACGCAGAAATAATTACTGTAGACAAGATTTTTTTTAGTCAAATTGAATTGATTTCAGTTACTCCATTTACCATTACTAATGTAAAAAGTATCAAAACAGCTCACAATCAACTATACAATAGACTCTATAAAAAGTACTATCATATAAATAATCTGATAGTTTATATATATATATATATGTTACTTTTTGTTTGAAATGATGTTTGCCGATTTTGTTGTAAAATGGTACACAAGTCAGAAATAAATTATGTAGATTTGTGACAACTTCTTTTAATCGCAATATTATTTACTTTTTATTTATTTTAAATGAAGTATAAGATATGGTTTGTGTAGAGTTACATTTACATAGTATTTTTTTCCTTCAGTTGGCGAATGGAGAAAGTTATGACATTATTTATGAATTATTTTGAGTGTTCCTGTAAATTATGCTATATGCATGAATTTTAGTACTCATAAAGTTAATACTCAGGAACAGTCATAGTGTAGCTTTCAGAGGAAAAAAGAACTATTTGTGATACATGCAGAGTAAGTTTATTTTTCTGTAGTATTTCTACAGTCGATTCAACTTCTAAAAGTAACGACAAAATGCTCCATGCGTGTGAGTAGAATGTCCCAAATAGAGAGGTACTTTTTAGGATTTTTCTTGGAAACAGTTGTACCTTCAAAAAATGTTTTTTCATAATATGAAAATACTAGGTTGATGCTACATCTCCATGCCAATAGTTCTCATGTGGGAAGTTAGCGTCGGCTGTACCAGTCCTTCGAAATTGTATAAATAAGCGTTAACGACCATGTTTGGGGCCCCGTACGGAGAGTCCCTGGGGCCTTCAAAAATTTTTAACAGTGGATTCATTTTATATGAAGATGTATAACTGCACTGTGCAAAAAATGTTTTCTATATCACGCCAGAACCAACATTTAAAGTATTCTTAAAAACTGTATTTTTCATGAAATTGGAGGTATTTGGGGGGCCCATATTTGGGGCTCTGACTATCTTCGAATGAATTTTCAATACGAGTTGTTAATATTCAGGGTTGGCTTTTTACCGGTAAAAACTGGTTTTTACCAGGGCATGGTAAAAACTAGGTTTTTACTGGTAAAAACCTGGGAAAAAGGGGTAAAAACCTAATGATACAATAAACTCCCCGAGTCATAAACTGTATATTATTGGTATTTATAAAACTGTATTTTCATGTAATTGATGTGGATATATCATCATCAGGACATACTGAGGATACAAACTACATTATGTAATAAAAGTATATTTACAATTTTCATTTAAGTAAAAATTATTCAATAGCCTGCATTACATAATTGTAATAAATATTGTTATGTGCCTTCTCATAATAATAGTTTTAATAAGTTTAATAATGATAAATGTACATTAGCATCTATAACTTTGAATTCTTGTAAAATGAAAACATGGATAAAAGTTTTCTGTGTTTATTATATTCCTTAAAATGAACTATTTTCATATAGCATTCTTTTACTTACCAAATCAGACACTGAATTAGGTGAATATTGTTATATGGAAATGGAAATAGTGGTATTAAATGTCCTGAACTTTTATCCCTGAGAAAATGAAAAAAGAGCAGATAAATCTTCATTGTTTGCTTGTGGATTAAGGCCGATTGACTGCACTAAAGTCCTAGTCTTATAGGGGAATACCTTCCTATCTCTAAGAGATCCTAGTCAGTATTTATGCGCAGTTTTTGAAAAAAAAAAAAAAATCCACAGAAAACTCCGAACAGCTAGATCAACAGGCACGACCGGGATATGAACCTGGCACCTCCCACCATCCAGTTTCGAGAGCAGAACCTCTCAGCCATTGGTGCAGAGATAAATCTTCAAAAAATAGTCAAACTAATAAGTTTTTCTCAAAGGTTGTAAAAACCCTGGTAAAAACATGTTTTTCCAAAGACGGTAAATACCGTCCAACCCTGTTAATATTCAAGGTATCTTACCAGATAAAAAGAAAAAATTCTCAAGCACCTCAGAGCCAGTCACAGTCAAGAAAATAGCGTGGCAAAAAGGACTGAAATTATTTGTACATCGCTCCTGTGGGGGCTTATTCACATACCTCAAAATTAGACAGGGTAGCTGCTACAGGACAGCAGCTAATTTAAGGACCCCAATCATGTAATGGCACCATTGTCTATTGTAGAAAGGTGTTAAGTGTTTCTAGGAAATTCTTGCTTATCTTGGACAATTCTCTAAAACGGTTGCGTCGGTCATTGATTTTGAGTATCGTGGAAATAATTTCGCCACGGAATGAAAAGAATCGTGCAAAACTTTTGGAGCTTCTCAATATTTTGATTATAAAAAAGGTCTTCCTATGGGAAAAATAATTTACATACAGGTCGTGACTAAGACAGTAGTAGGACCTAAGTACTTTTCGAGGGGCCCCTATACATTCATACCCTGCTGACCCATATACATGTATAGTCACTAGAATTTTTCAAATTAGAACTTGAGCTCTCTTAATAATCCCTGAGCCTATAGAAAAAAACTTAGGGTAGGGGGGGGGGGGGACAACTTCAAATAAATTCTCTAGAGCGGGGCAAATTTCACACTTCTAACAATTTCATTTCTGATTTTGCTTTCTATCTTTGCTTGCTTGCTATACTTGCTGATCTTTGCTTTGTGCAGTTTTGTTTACATCCTAACTAAACAATGCACTAAAACTCTGAGGGGGGGGGGGGGGAAGCAAGCGGCCTACCTTGACCCCTTTTATGGGTGCCTTTGTAGGGGCCCCTAGGCCGAGGCTCTCTATACAGTCATACCTAGCTGACACATTTATGTATAGTAACTAGAAATTTTTAGACTACAAATTTCTAATAATTCTCGGCCTCAGGATTATTTGGCTTCGTCCCTTGAGATTTCGGTATAGTCTTGAACATTAACATCGTTCTAAAGCCACCCAGGTGGTTTAGCTACTAAAGAACCATTCTATCACGCATTGGGTCTGGGTTCAAAATACCGCCTGGGCATGGATGTTAACTTGTCCATCCCTTCATAGGGGTAATGCAGTCCGCCCACTGGGTATCCCCATGATGAAATGGACAGTAATTCCGGCCTTTGTAGTGGCGAATGCTTGATGAGCAAGTACCCACACATTAAAGGAGGGGAGAAAGAAAAAAAAAAGTGAAACTGGAATTTAACAATTTCGGGGGGCCCGGGGCAGACTGCCCCCTCTGCTCCCCCATTAGTCCGCTACTGATAAAATAGAAATAATGTTCCTTGGGTGGGCCGATATCATCTCATACACGGACTAGGGGTTGGTGACCATTCCTATATAACATCACGCTACATTAATAATATTCACGTGTGTCAAGGAATAGTGAAAAATTTTCACCTTCACAGCAATGTAGCAGCCAGCACTATACTGGTTAAATTATTTTTAGATTAAATTATGTGAGTTTGAAATAACTGTAATAAGCAGTATGTGATAAAACCTGTATGAATAAATGAGTCGCATGACAACTCATCTACATAGGATGGAGTTCGTCAAATAGCACTATAACCAAACACAAAATCACCTTACCAAACCGAACAGAGCAGATGTTGCAATCCCAGAGATGGTCTACAGAAACAGCAGTTTGTTGACAGTTATGTTACCCAACAGTGGGCTAAAGCACATTTTCACCATAAACATATTATAATTACATATGATCAAAATTCATGTAATTCTATTTTAAAAACTTCAACCATAATATGCCTAAAGGAAATCGAAAATTTCTAAATATGACTACATCGCATTAGAGGGCAGCAGAAATATGCCAAATCAAAGAGTCTCATTTAATCTCTGGAACTACTGAACCGATTCCAAAAGTTCTTTTACTAACAGATGATCATAAAGTAGCCATGCAAGTCTTGGATAGTACACATTAATATCGCATACTAAAGAATCTAGCTCTGAACATTCGCAGCAACTGACAGACAAAAAGGTTAAGAACTACACAGTATTACAGATAAAACCATGGGGCACAGCTAGTGAATCTATGTTTTAGTACTTTATTTTCGTGATTTACAAAATTCGGTGTGCGAGTATATTTTATTTTAATAAGAATGATTTTAAAATTATGAATGAACAGCTGTAATGAGTTTAAGAAAAATTAAAAATTTTGGAGGAAATGGATTTTTATTTAAAAATAGAACAAGGTTTCTACAGAGTAACATAGTTAAATTATTAAATTTGCAAAGTTCGTCTGATATTTTTGAGAATCATTTCACATTTCAAAAAATTTCAGTATTTAGTGCTGTATGCACAGAAAATAGTGTTCTGTGCAGATACCTTTTTTTTTTTTTTAAATTATGGAACTCGCACTATTTTTTCTGGGCACACCACTAAAATAGGTCACAAGGTGTCATTGCCATGAGCTCAACTTCTGTTAAACCACTATTGCAGGAAACTTAATAAATGTAAAGAACCATCAAATCTATGAAACTTGTTCATGTTACCATATATTGATTGTTAATTCTTATCTTAATTGCTCTTGTATTCTTTTTAGTTTCTATCTAAATTAATTTCTTTCGCCTTCCATCAGGTTACAACTAGCTTTGGTCATCGCTACAGAAAAAAAATACTTAACATCTTAAAGGATGCTCGGCGTGGCAATGCTCTATTTTTAAATGAAATATGCAAGCAAACTCATGTGAAACGATTGCCAACTCAGACCATACAATCATTGCAAATGCAGTAAGCATCTTTTATCATATTAAATTAAATTATTACTTTCCAAACATGTACCATATAAGGAAAGTATTTTAATCATAAAAAATTTCAACACGTTTTGAGGTCTTCTGAATTCATTTATGCTATTTTTATTAGAGGTGTGTGGGTGTGCACGTGTGAACACAATAGCTCCTAAATGGTGCATTCGATTGAGTTCAAATTTGGTACATATGTTATAAACCGCCATTGCAAGACCAATATTGATTTTGGTGTGTATAAGACTTATAGTTTTTTTACAGGGCTATGAAAAAGATTTCTTTTACATTATGGCCATGAACAGAAATTCTTGAAAGTCTGCTAGCGTCTAAATGGTGCATTCAATTTATCGCAAATTGGACATGTATATGAAAGATCATGGCTGCATGATCTGCATAGATTTTGGTGTGTGTAGAGTTGTTATTTTGTTCATGGGATTTCAAAAAATAATTGTTAACATTACGGCCTATGGACACAAATCATTTAAAATGCTAGTGTCTATATGGTGCATTAAAAGAAATTCAAATTGGGTATGGTCATTACAGGTCATCGTCACACAACATGTATAAATTTCGCTGTGTATAGGACTTATAGTTTTGTGACAGGGCAACAAATGAGTGTTCTTTTACATTATAGTCTATGGACAGAAATTCTTTAAAGTGTGCTATGTCTAGGATGCATTGGATTGAGCTCAAATTGGGTATGTACATTATATAAGTCATGGTCTCATGGCCTGCAAATTTTTTGGTCTGTATAATGCTGATAGTTTGTTTGGGCTTGCTAAAAGTAATTCGTATATATTACGGCATAAGGAGGCAAATCATTTAAAGTGTGCTAGTGTCTAAATCGTGCATTTGATTGATGTCAAATTAGCTACGCATATTATATGCCATTGTCTTGCATAGTGTGTGAATTTTAGCGAGTGTACTCTGTACAGTTTTTTACAATGCTACCAAAAAGTATTCTTACACATTGTGGCCTATATTCTTATACATTGCGGTCATCTTGGGCTTTCTCAAAATATGGACAATGAGCCCCGAGCTGGAAGCATGTAGTTATGGGAGGCTGTAGGGACCAAGGCTCCCATCTGCTTCCCTCTTCCCTGTAACATAGCTGCCAAGAGTTCCGATTTCGCCGAAGTTTCTCCGATATTTTTAATGTGCTCCGGAAATCCGATAATAAACACAAAAACTCCGATTTTCGGTCTTCAAAATTTATTTATAGAGGCAGGGAGAAATTTTCAATCTTTCTTCATCCTTCTTGTAAATGATTATCATTTACTGAGCATTTTTTTATTGAAGTCTCCAGTACCTAATAATTAAAAGTGAACCCTTATTTTGCAGTTTTATTTATTTATTTATTTTTATTCATTAATGTTATTTAAAATCACTTATGATTTCCTACATGTTGCAATTGATTTTTAAGGTCGAATTCAAATCTGCTTAAAATATCTCCATTTGAAATGTGTTTGTGAAATAGTTATTAATGAATTATAATATGGCTGCCTGTGCAGATGGTCATGTTATAGCATGCTGTTTCACCAAAAGCGGATTAAAAGGGGGGCAGAGGAGGTGACCCCCCCCCCCCCGAGAAAAAAGAAATTAATGTAAAAGATCCTATTTTACTTCCGTAAAATGGATATATATGTCAATCTTCTGACTAAACCCCCCCCCCCGAACAAACTTGCTTTAATCCGCCTCTGTGTTTCACTAGTTTAAAATAATTGTTTCAGTTACTACTGCAGTATTGTGCATGATAGTGTATGATTATCACTCCATGTATAAAGTAGCTTGACTAATCCTTTATTTCTCTCTCTCTCTCTAAAAAAGTGAAAATCTCCCTACAATCAAACTAATGTTTGATTTTTTTAAATGAAGTTAGCCCCCCCCCTTAATTTTTCGCTTATGGCACCATTATATGGATGCTCCTATATTTTACAATTGGAGGTTGGCAGCTCTGCCTGTAAGAGTGTCATGTTCTCTTTTACTGTGTATTTTTAACCTGAAAGTAGCCAGTGGCACAGACAGAATTTTAGGTTAGGGGGGCTGGAGTTATAAATACTGCTGAATGCGGTTATATCAACCTAGATTACAACTATAATAGAGAATTTTTTAACGTTATAAGAGAGTTATTATCTCTTATAATGTTGAAAAACTCTGCACCAGTTAAAATAATAAAAAAACTTTGTAAAACAACACCTTCAATGGCCAGACAACTGTTTCGAACAAAAACTTTTTTTCCTTTCCTCTGTGACAACCAGCTGATCTTATCTTCCAGTGATTGTCACTGAGGAAGGGCAAAAAAACTTTTGCTCAAAACAGCTGTCTGGCCATTGAAGTAAACTTTATGGTGTTATTTTACAAAGTTTTTTTTTTTTATTATTTTATGTTTTAAACAAGAGTTATTTTGAGTGATTTTATTACTTCTGTACCAGTTGCTCATAGAACGTAAGCCCACAATCAGTGTAACTCATTATAGAGTCATAAATAATTATCCAATCTTTTTAGTGACTTGTACCAGAGTTTAACTTTATTTCATACACTAACTGTAAGTATTTATTTAAAAACCAATGTCCTCACCCCCCCTTTATTGTAAAAAGTTTTTAGAATTAATTTGAGCACATTTTTTTAAACAAAATATTTTAATTCATAAGTGACAATTCTTCATTTTTAAAGCTTTTCACATGTAACTCTCCAGCTTTGGGGGGCTTTAGCCCCCACCTTGGGTGGGCCTATGAAAGTAGCTGTATATTTTATAATTTCCTCTTTAATGTGAAATTAGTTTCACGGCTTGCTGGAACTTTCATATAAAGCAGTTGTACTCAGTCTAGGGGTGGCAAAAAATTACCTTGGGGGTCCAAGCTAAATTCAAAAATTGTAAATAAATTTAATGGAATACAAAAATTTTAATTATACACATTTTTGCAAAAAAGGTATTAAATTTTAAAATGTAAAGTTTCACTAAATATTAAAATTTATGCCATCACACACTATGAAAGCAAACACAAGCAGATACATTTATTATAATTGGCATTTTGTTTATTATTTTTTGCTACTTCACGCAAATACCTTTCAGGTTGACATGATACCTCAATGTCCCAAATAGAATAGCAGTACATATCTTGGTGCACCTGTCTGGATAAAATCTCGGATTCTTACTTTTACCAAACAACAGCTTGTGAGAACCCGACTCGTTGGAACAGGCTAATACAGCGACCCCTTTTTTTCATTCTTTTCCTTCTGGGAGTGGAAGTTTCATTTACCGCAGCTAAACTTTTTTCAGGAAGGGCCTTCCAATGTAGCCTGGTTTTGTCACAGTTAAAAATTTGATTTGGGGTTAAGTTCTCATCTTTCATCAATTTTTCGATTTTTGTGACAAATGAATCATTTGCTGCAACATTTCCAAACATTTTTTCATCCTCGATATTAAGATGTCTTATACCGTGGCGAATTTTGAATTTTTCTAGCCAACCACTACTGGCTTTGAAGTCATCAGAACCACCAAGCTTCGAGTTGAGAATCAAAGCTTTTTCTTGAATCATTGGCCCAGATAGGGGTATTCCTTCACATCTTTTCTGCACAAACCATTTGTACAAAGCCGCATCTAAATCTGTATGATCAGCTAATTTCATTATTTTTCAAAATTTGGCACATTTCCCAACATCAAATTCAGCTAAACACTTCTTAATTTTTTCCCTTAGTTCCTTTTCATCTCACTGACAGTTGCAAGTTTTGTCACAACTTCTCCCGATTCTAGTCGCGTAACAATATCATATTTTTCCTGTATGGTTAATAAGATTCTTTTTCTCTTAATGGAAGCCATGAGAAGAAAGAAAACTTGAGTATAAAAAAATAAAGACAACGCGTAAGCTCTATCAGATCTTCCGGCAGTTCAAAACTACCAACTTCACTGATAGCACTCAAGAAAAGAGAACAAACAGAAGAGCGCTGAAATTTCAAAAAATTTCTACTCTTGAACGATGAATTCTATGGAATTCTGGCCAGTTGCCAAAAGTGACCGTACCTAAAAGATCGTCCTAGTAGGGGTAGAAAGAGAATAGCAAATGGGTTTTTCCTTCCTTTCTTCCTTTGCCCTTTTCTAGAATAGAATTGTCCACAAAGGATAAGTGACACAAAGTGACTCCTCCCACTTTTTAAATTCTGCTCCAATGAAAATTTCTCTGTTCCTGAGATGACAAAAGAGGTTAGGTTCTTTGCGCTTGCTTACAATCAGAGGTTCAATAACATTCGATTGTTCTGGGACTCGGCAGTGTGACCTTCCAAATTTCGATATGGGGTGTGTTTTTGTTTAGAACAGGGATGTTGGAAAGTGGGGGAAGAGTACACTCTTACAGAGATTTGAGCTTGCGAGAAGGAATTCTATAAAAGGGAATTCCAAAATATTTATCTGCACTTGTAGTTTGGAAAGGACGATTTGCATACAAAAGGAATGTGTGGGGGGGGGACTTTAAAAATGCATGTTTGTTAAGAGAAAATTTTGGATGATGGTAGAAAGTGAAAAAAAAAAAAAAAAAAAAGTGAAGAAGAAACCGACTTCAGTTAACGGAGAGTTTCGGTTAATCCAGGTTCTACTGTATATACTTTAAGTAAATGCCTGTCTCTAAACTGCCACTGACCGTGATGTATTGAAATTATTTTGAGTGCTTCTGAAGAAAAACTATTAACTATACAGACCCTATTTTCGATGGAAAGCTTCATCTTGTTATCCTTAATAACATATATCAATTTTGTTTCATTTCAAATAGTAGAATACCTCGCTAGGAATTTACAACAGGCGCTAGAAAAAACATTTGACGAAAACTTATGTACACTCAATAAGTTTAATCTTCATCCACCTGAAATAAATAACCTCATACTAACTTTTTATTATATACTAGAAGTCAAATCCCGTTGTGAAGGCAGTTACAATAGGCGCTAGAAAATCATTGGATGAAAATTTGTCTGCATTCAATATGTTTAATTTTCATCCACCTAAAATAAATAAGTTCATATTCAATTTTTATTATATACCCAAATAGAATTTCATGCTCTTCTGGAAATGTGTGGAATGTTTTTCAGTCGAAAGATTTCATTTTGTGTACACAGCTATTTTCATATCCATGCAGACGATTTATTTGTGGAAAAAAAAAAACATTAATAAACTGCGTAATTTGGAGAAACTATTTTAAACGAATTGGAATCCCAATTGTCATTTCCACTTGAAATAGGTAATTTTGTCATGCCAATGATACATTTTTTTGACTCTCAGAAATAAAACGGTGCTGAAAATAACAAGAAATTGCTTTAAAATGAGGGAATGGGTGGATTTCCAGATTTTTAAAGTGGCGCAGATTGTTTTCTATATTTTGATTATGAAAAATTTCAAGCGGATCGTACAAACGGTGAAGAAGTTATTAGGCTTTTTGTGTTAATTTTCTAATCTTTTTTGCAGTAATGGCAGAAAATGTTTTATCTTGAAGTCAGGGATCACAGCAGAACTATATACTGGGTGATCCAAAATAGATGTTAAGGCGATTATTTTTTAAACCGTAAAGTGATCGAAACATACTTCCAATTAGAAAAGTTCGTCAAATAAAGAGTAGCTTTCAGGTATGACAATTTTTTACAGGGGGTTGTATACATATTAAAATACAAAATTTAATTTTTATCCAATCCCTCCTTTCCTATCCTTTATATTTAGAAGAATGTTGCCATAGCTGCCATACCTCCCGATTTTTCCGGGAGACTCCCGAATTTCAGAACGTTCTCCCGAACTCCCGAAAAGTTTATAAATCTCCCGAATTTTTCCAAATTATTCCCATGTTTTATGTACTTATCAATTTTTGAAAAAAAAATTACAGAACTTGTTAAATGCTAACGACAGAAACTGAAGAAACTTCGCTATTGGACGAATCTGATATTTCGTAATGACGTCATAGCACGTAGAACATAGCAAGCTTTCTCGCCGATTCCCCATGAATTTCCGAAAGACGACGGTTGGGATTATTGATAACACTCCGCAGAATCGAATTACAGAGCTTTCCCCCTCCACTCCACTCCACTCTGCACGTGTATGTTTTGTTTATGTATTTTGCAATCCAGCATGCTAGATTGTGGTATCCGTAGTTGAGTGAGCGGTAAAATTATGTCTGGAAAGAAGTATTTAATGCAATTTAAACCGGATTATTCCAAGGACTTTAAATTTATCAAACCGTCAAATAAAGGTACAAACTTTGCATTTTGCACATATAGTACATGCGATATTGCTATCGTGCACGGGGGAAGAAATGACATTGTGACTCACACTAAATCGAAAAAGCATCAAACCAACACTAAAGCGTGTGCAAACAGTTTAAGATTGACTTCTCATTTGCTACATCCTAGGATCTAAGCGTGATAAAAGCAGAGTGCTTATTTACTAAGTTCATCTATGAGCATAACTTGCCACTAAGTTGCTCAGATCACGCAGGAGCATTATTAAAAGATGTTCCCGGATTCCGATATAGCCAAAAAATACGGTTCAAAACGTACAAAACGTTCTCGGTATTTTAATTCATTTGTAATGAAAAGATCGGCGCCGCCAGAATATTTCCCAGGGGGGGGGGGCAAAGATTACTTAAAAGTATGGTTACCATGTTGAAAAGAACAAAAAAGCAAGGGAAAACACTGCATACAAAAATCCAGGGGGGGGCCTTGCCCCCCCTTGCCCTATGTTGCCGATGCTTATGAATGCAAATAGTTCAAAAGTATTTACTGTTTAAAAAATTGTTTATTTCTTTAAAAAAGTATCGCATTTTAAAATTAGCTGTTTTAATAAATGTTTTAAGCTATAAATTTTTCTTGTATATGTAATTTTCTTGGTTACTGATATATTACGCATGTGTACATGGAGTTTTTTCATCGATAACAAGGGTTTTTTAAAGTCTCCCTAATTTTTTAAAAATCTCCCTAATTTTTTTGAAAATCTCCCTAATTTTCATTCTCCAAGGTTGGCAGCTATGTGTTGCTCTTTGCCTGATAAAATTAATAAAATAAATCCCCGTGTCAGTAGGTAAAGTGACGTAAGTCATCATTTTCAAAATTAATTTTCTCGCTAACTATTCCACGTAGAGTCATGGGATTTGTTTTATTAATTTTCTTAGGCAAAGAGCAGCATTCTTCTAAATATGAAGGGTAGGAAAGGAGGGACCATATACAAATTAAATTTCGTATTTTAATATATATATATACAGCCCCCAGTGAAATAAATGCCATATCTGAAAGCTACTCTTAATTTGACGAACTTTTCTAATTAGAAGTATGTTTCGATCTCTTACGGTTTAAAAAATAATTGCCTTAACATCTATTTTGAATCACCCGGTTGTAGGATGATACGCTTAAAAGAATAACTAGAAGAGAGCAATGTATTGGGAATATTTTGAGTGCTCCTATAGAAAAACTATAAATGCTACATTTACTATTTTCAATAGAGTACATGGTACAGTAGATAAGAATAACATATTTAAATTTTGTAGAAATCGATGCATATTTACGGAAGTTAGAGCACGGATGGACAAACAGACAAACCGAAATCACAAACATTTTTCAACTTTGTTGGGTTTGAAATTGTTTTTCATTCCCTCTGCTAATATTTTATTATAATTTTTATGTATCAAACAAGTATATTTCCTGAAAAATATCCCCTTATCGCTTTTCTAGCTTCTCACTAAGTTTTATCCTTAATTATACACCAAAAAACAATATTCTTTAATGTATAATACTTAATTATTCATAATTTCTTTAATGTGTAATATACTTAAGCATTATTAAATCATTTTTATAATGTATATAAATTCAAATTAATTCAAATTACTTGAAACTTTTAAATAAAATTATTTCATGTGTACTTCACGTTAAGAAAATTCAAATTATTATTAAATTTATATTTAGGATTTGAAATAGAATTGTATTTTAACTTTAATAAACATTTGAATTTCCTTAATGTGTAACATATAAATATAAATCTATAATTATGTTATTTAAAATATATCAATTGTTATTTCATGTACCTGGGCAACACAGCTAGTTTATTATAAATATAAATGATTTAGTATTCGGTCAAATACTGTATTGTTCAGTCAAATCAAATGTTTGGTGTTTTAACCGAATACTGAATATCTATATCTATATACTATACATAATTTCCTTTATAAATAAAAAGTGTTATAAAGCATAAACATTTCATAAGAAGAAAAGATTATGAAACATTATTCCCCTGTTGATCTAATATTATGTGTATCCAAAAATCCATGCTGTGTCTTGTTAAATGAAAATATGAAAAATGTATTTTTTAAATGTCAATACTAAACAAAACAAGGATAAAATATTGTAGTTCTTATTTTTCCAAAATGTCATTAAAAAAGAACAATTTAAAAAAATATTTTTCTGCCTTCTCATGGCTTGAAATCATCTGCAAGAACTAGTTTATTTTATGCATACCTACACTCAGAAACGTAGCGAGAAAAAAATTTGGGGAGGTATGAAATTAAGTAAATCGAGAATAAATTAACTGAATTTCTCCACAACTTATTTTTTGCTAGAGCTTATACTAGCCAATCCAAAAATTTTGGGATGTGGTGGTGGTTCAGGGAGGGTAGGATATATTCACCCTCCTGGTTTGGACACCCAACCTCCCCCATGTGGAAGCTATAGTTACGTCCGTGAGTGGTCCAGTTCCGATATTTCTCTCCTTCCACAGTGAAAGATGAAATAACTGACATTTGAATATAATTATAGTATACTGTCAAAGAACACTGTACATAGAAAGACTGATGTTTTATTTCTCAGAGATGCAGAGTTGTAACAAAACTATCGGTCAACTTAAATAATTTAGTTTGTGTGATTATGGCAGTGCTGCACTAGGGCGATCTGCCAAGTATGGGGCATGCCTTGGTAGATGGAATGTCTAAGAATTTGGAATGTGTATTCACATTACATCTGGAGAAAACCTACCAAAACTCAGGACTGTTAGATCGACGTCCGCTCAATGGGACCCGGACCCAGGACCTTCACACTTCGGCTGTCTACCATTTTCAGTGGTACATAACCATTGTGCCACGGTGAGGCATAATTTAAAGAAATCTTTGAAATTTTCCATTCTGTGAGATAAAGTAAAAAATAAAAAGGTAGTTTGATTTAGGGCCCCCTGTGAAACTGCTAACTGGGTGCCACTGGCATAAATTGGCATGTAACATTGGGAGATAAAATGCTTCCTATTGTTGAAAATACTATTTTCAAATGGGTGATATCTGAATTTTCTTGAATTTTAGGGAGGGAGCAATTTCCCCCCCCCCCCATTCTAAAATACAGGGGCCCCCTTCAAAAGATTTCAGAGGGGCCAATCCAGGGGGCCCCTTTTTGGCGGCCTGGCTGGACCCTCCCCCTCCCCCATGTGAAAGCTATAACTATGTCCGTCGACAGATTTAACAGTTTTTATGATCACATAGGATCATCTATATGTGTGTGTGTGCAAACATGTATTCACACTTACCTTACTCTAGAATGAGCCAAAAAGAACTTTCTCCTGAATTATTTCTTAACAGCTGTACGTTGGTTTGAATAAAACAGTTACAAGATTTTGATAAGTTGTGACTATAACTAAGGGTTGTTCATTAAGCTTGAAATCTAGAAATATTTAGAAAAAAAATAATCATGAAATGTTTAAAATAATTCATTTGCCAATTATTAAATTGGGCTGTCTATAAATCAGACTAATGAATTGTAAAATTATATATATTTTTTATCATTATAACCCGCATTTTGTTTCTATCAGATATGCCATAAAGTCAGCAGAATACTATGCTAAACATTTAGAAAACAAGATCCCTATAATCTTGATATCAGAAGATGTTCAGGTATTTTTAGATATTTTTGAAACTATACTTAACATTAGTGCTGTTACTGTTCCAACTTTTACTAGAGCTCATTAATTTTATAGTATACTCTTTGAAGTAGTTGTTAATTAGATTTGCTAACAACTTGGCTCAAAAAGTCATAATATGTCTTTATTTGTATGAATGTATGTATAACATTGTCAGAGTTGCCAACTCTTCTGATTTAGACAGGAGACTTCATTGATCTCCCTAACCCAATTTTTAACCATAATGAAATACTTCGAATGTGCCCATGAAAAACATTTGTTAAAAAGCTAAGTGTAAGTAAATCAGGTTTAAGTTTTAAAAAATTCTTCTTTGATAAAATTTAGATTTATCTATTCAATTCTTTTCAGTATTAAGTGGTAACAATAAATTAATATATTTTGTTTTATTTGAAATAGCATTCTTATATACCACAGACTTTCAATGAATTGAATGTATTCATGCACCTTAATATATTTAAAGTCTTTTGGGTGACCCTGTAAATAAATTACCCAGTCAACTGCAATCAATAAAGATATTAACAGTTAGATGTTGCAATAGTTCTAAATACAAAATTTTTACATTCTACAGTTAAAAGTTTTAGAGTTATGCGAAATACCAAGTTATTTTTGCTGCCAAATTTGGTGAGATTTTGGGTATGGACCAAACAATAACTGACTACAAACATAATATATTGAAGATGTCCATAGACATGAATGTATTGTAATTGTTTCAGGTGGTCCTGTAAATAAACTCTCCAGTAGATTGGAACCGAAAATCGAGATGCACAACTAGGTGTTACAACAATCTTATATATGAAATTTCAACATTGTACGACTGATAGTTTTTGAAATATGGGAGTTAAGTACATACACACATACCCAAAAGTGACCGGGCTTGGCGACTTTTGGCATAATTGTTGAGGGAGGGAAGTGACCATGGTCGGACCATTACGGTATTGTGCTTGAAATGGATGAATGTCTCTAAAACTGCCATTGACGGTAATGTGTTGAAATGTTTTTGAGTGTTCTTGTAGAAGAACTAAAGTGATAAAGATACTATTTTCTATGGAGAGATTCATTTTGTAACCCTTAACAACATATATCACTTCTGAGTCATTTGAAATTGCCTAATACAAAATACACTTTAAGGAATTTCTGCCCATAGAGTGTAATGTATTTAAAATCTTTTGGGTGGCCCTGTAAATAAACTATAGAGTCATTTGGGACCAGAAGAGGAGGTGCACAACTAGATGTTACAACAATCCTAAATATAAAGTATCAACATTCTACGACCAATGGTTTTTGCGATATGCGAGTTACATACACATGTACGTACAGACGTCTGGGAAAAACTGGTCAAAATGGGTTGTACATGCATTTATATGAACGTACATGCATGCAAGCAATAAGATGCATTGCAAAAATTCTTATAAGTAAATTTAGAGATGGTCAAAATCAGTCTTTTCGTCAATATCTGGCTACTGTAATTTTTCAAGATCACATTACTTCCTTATACTTCGTACAAAGAAGTAAAGAGGGATACATATTATTTTTACTCATTTAAACATATACAATTACATGTATCTGACTTACTTCTAATTTGCATACCAGCCTATTTTTTTTTTAAATCTAAATATTTTGATATTTATTTGTCAAATTAATTTGTTGAATTTGAATATTCTTGTTGAAATGAGATAAAAGAATCGAATATGACACCTCTAGTTTTTCTTAAAGAACATTTACTTATTTTTGAAGAACTGGAATCGATTTGTTTGAATTTGAACTTGGATGAAAGAATTGATTGCAGAACTCATATCAGAAGAATCTGTAAAATAATCGAATTGTTTCCCATCACAAGTTCTAGGGGACCAAATAATGATTTGGTCATCATGATACATTTTTGTATTCATTAAAAGTATTATGTATGTGGAAGAACTAGATAATCTAATATAAATGTTTTTTAATTTGATTGTTTTTTTCTTTCTTTTTTAATATCACTAAAAAGCGTATAATGTTACTTTTATTCAATCAGTGTATGGTGCACGAGAAATGTTAGTGTTTATATATAAAAGACTGCAAGTAAATAGAAACATCAATTTGATTATTTCATCTTGTGCATTCTTTTTGTTAATGTAACAATGTCATTAATATATTTTTGAACAAAACTTTGGAGAAAATGCTATAATATTGACTACTAAAATTGGACTAAGAAAAGGTATGCTATTTGTGTAAATTTCTAATGTTTCTGTGGCTACTAATGTTATCATTTTTGTTTCCTGACAATCTTTGACACCCTGTTGAATTCTTTATCTGGGATTACATTTTCTTTTCTTTTTTTAACATTTCAGCTTAATATATCCAGTTTACATCTAAAATATTCAACCCTAATTTATTATTTTCAGGCATACCAAGCTTTGTTGGGTGATAGTACTGTGGAGGTACTTTCTCTGAAGGAGTATTTAGAAAATAGGTGGAAAAAACTAGCTTCACTGCTTGAGTTATATGATTCCCTTAGCTTAGCCCTGTCAGCAGGGAGTGTAAAAGGTAAAATATTCTAAAAAGAATGTTCTTCCATAAAAAAAAAAATAGATTGATGTGTAAACACCATCTGACTTTCTTGTGCATCTACTTATTACTGGCTGAAGTACCTGTCTTTAATGAGTTAGTGTGTAATGCAGATTTCCAAAAAGCTTTAATTTTCATCAAGCATATTGGTAATAGTATACAAAATAAAATAGTATTGAAATATAATTTCTATATATTGTTAAGAGATTTGCAAGTTTGAGTGTAACAAAGTGCTCAGTAAAATAACCATGAAAAAATTTCTTTTTATTTTCAAAGTTTTCTGGTTGAATGAGCTTTTCAAATCAAGAGGTCATTCAAAATTTGTAACTAAATTTTGTTTGATTTCCTGTAGATATTTTAACATAATGCCTCAAGAAAACTTTGAGACAGATACTTCCCAAAACATGTGTAATTAGTAGACTCCCATATAAGACAATTAAAATGTTACGTGTTGTATGAAACTGTGTTACATAAGAATTTTCAAATTGTGTGTTGTAGAAAATTATGTTGTGTGAAAAAGTAATCCCTATCTTTATAGCGTGTAGAAACTTATATTACAGATTTTGTAAAATGTTTTGTGTTTCTGTGTACCTTTGTAAGAAAATTTATACAAATGTTACAGAATTAACATAAAATTATTTTATGAAAGTAGTGTGCGTGTGTGTGTAATGAAAGTAATTGTTATTATATATTTATATATATAATAACCCCACCCATAACCCATAATAGTTTCTCAATCCCCACCCTAAATTTTGATTTTCTATTTTGTTCATTAATTTATTTGTGTGTGTGTGTGTGTGTGTGTTTACACTCGTGCAAAAAATTTAAAAGTATGTCCAATAAGCTCTAAAACATATGTTTTTGAAACTTAATCTCAAATGCAATGGCCAATTTTAAATTAATTATATGAAAAAAATCATTTTTATTGTACAGAGGGTGTTCACACATTTTTGTAACGACTTTGATTTTCTCCATGAAGTTAAATATTAATTTGAAAATAAAAATGTGATTGGCATCAAATTGTAATAAGGCTTATTTATCGTCTGCAGCATTAAAAATATTCTGTGCTGAAAAATAAACAATGGATTGAAGGCTATGTTTTTGCTCTATAAGAAGAGAAATACTCTTATTCAGTTATTTAAAAAAAAAAAAAAAGATGTCAAAATCATTTTTAATATTTCTACACATAAAATAAGTAACATAATTAACCTTTCTACCCTGTCTGGGTTGATTCGACCCATTTCTAAAATTGATCTTTCGATATCTTCCATAGGTTTTAATTTAGATCTTTCAAACATCATGTATTCCTCAAAAATGTGCACCCGTTTAATATGTGAGTTTTTCAGAGTCGTAAGAGTTTTCTTTAATCACCCTGAAAAAAAAGTGACATTTTACCTGTCTGGGTCAAATCGACCCATGTTATCATTATGCGTAGAAATACATGGAAAACCCACTCATATTTTGAATAGACTTTATTTTATTGTGTGGTCGAAAGATGACGGCAATATATTGAAGGATGAATATGATCTATTATCTGCCTGGTATGCTTAGCCATTTCGTTTTTAGTTCAATAACATAGCAAATCGCAAACGTAAATTTTCTGAAGAAGAGATCAGAAAACTCTTAGAAGAGCTTTCTGATCAATAGTTTTCAGATCTATCTGATATAGGTGAAGATGAATGTGTTGAAACAGATGAATCAGAACACATATCGAATGAAGATATTTCTGATGAAGAGATAGATACGTCAGATATTGAAGAAAGCATTCAGCCAGCGTCTATGTTTGTTAGTAGAAACAAAACTGAATGGTGTAAAGTCGCTCCTACTTCATACAAAGATCGGTAAGTAATCTAATTTCAATTTATAGTTATTTTTCATTTGATTTTTACAAAATGTATTGTTTATTAAAAAATGCTGATATTCCTAACAATTTTTATTATTATTATTTATTTATTATTTTTTTGCTGTATAGACAACACAACATTATGAAATTGAGTCCTGGTCCTATGCGTTATAGAATTCAGCAAACAACTGAGCAGTCAATAACAGCCGTGAAACTTGTTGGTGCTTATAAATCAGCAGGAGAATCTCTCAAAGAGTTGTGCAGCAAAGAAGATGGCCGAGCTATTTGTTTTCCAACTATGTTTTTACAACGCATTGAAACAATTAGGCAGTTCTTTTAATTTTAGTTCCTTAGGTTTGACAACAAAGAAAGCACAACAAGTCGTCGACACCTGGATAAATTAGCACCAATAAGATCATTATTTGAGATGTTTGATGCACAATTTCCGAAGATGTTTGTGCTTTACGATTGTTTGACGATAGATGAACAGCTCGTGCCATTTCGAGGTAAGAAGTTACTAGCTGTAAAAGAAGGCGATGCAGATAATTTGAAAACACCTAAACGAGGATGGTGCAAAGAATGCAGCCCTAAGAAATATAGAAAAACTCAGACAAGATGCGGATCTTGTCAGTCATTTCTTTGTCAAGAGCATGCAAATACTTATTGTAAATATTGTATTAATACGTAAAATAATAAATAATGTGCAATAATATTTCATATTTAAGTAAAATATGTAGAAATAAGTAAAATAGTAAGTAATTATTTCGTACGTTTAAATATTTTAACAAGCCAGATACACAACGCAATCAAGCAATTGGTCGAACTGGGGGAGGAGGGGGGTGGAGAAACAGTATAAAGGAGGTAAAATATACATACTTAATCCTTAACTAATAATAGCATCCAAAATGAGCTAAACGGGAACTATTGTAAAAGACTTGAGTAAATCTATACGAACTGGGTCGATTAGACCCATCCAGGTAAAACGTAACTTTTTTTGTACAGGGTAGGAAGGTTAATGTGAAAGGAAAGAAATGTCAAAGTTTATATTTCACTGGGGAAAAAGGCAAAAAATGCATATCCAACAAAGGTACGTACACCTCTTATTAAATCTGAAGTCACATCTCATGTTTTAAAGGAAAATTCAACTACCCAAAGAACTATCCAAAATCTTTAAATATCTCTGTAGGAACTGTGAACAAAATTATAAAATCCGATTTAAAGTTAATCAAAGCAAAAAAACACTATGTTCATCACCTAATGCCGAAACATGTTTCTCAGCATAAGACTACGTGTAGATTGTTGTATGAAAATTATTTGGCTGGTGAAAAATGGAAATATTTAGTTACAATTGATGAAGCTTGGATACATTTATCAGACTGCAATAGAAAAAGATTGATTTACTACTGCAAAAGAGGAGAAAAAGGCTTAACAAGTTGGTTTAGAGAAAACAAGGAAAGTTTTTCTAAAGGTTTTATGGTTATTACTGGATTTTCTTATAACGGAAAACTTACAATAAGGAAAGTAGAAAAAAATGTCAAAATTAATTTGGATTGCTCTCAGAAGTATGTTTTAACACCTATTTTTAATGAAGAAATTCCATCCCTTTATCCAAACAATCTTCACTGTGGTAAGTTCCATCAGGATAAAGCTCCAACCCATACCTCTAAATCTATTGCTCTATTTTATGATAAATGAAACTGGAATTGAAGCTATTCCCTTTAAATGCATCCCACCCAAGTCCCCTTACGTGTCTCCTATGGATTACTGTGCATTTGGACTTTTAAAACAAGCTCTTTATAAGCGGCATCCCAAATCATTGGGTGGACCCTGGAAGAATGTGAAGGGGAAGTAGAACAATATCAGGCTTGATGTTTTAAGAAAAGAATTGTTATCTTGGAAATCAAGATGTAATATGATAGTTCAAAGAAAGGGCTATCAGATTGAACGCATTAGAAAATAAAATTCTTATATTTATTTCTATATATATCTTTAAAAATCATTACAAAAATATGTGAACACCCTCTGTATTTATTCTTTGCCATCATAACTGTTGACTAATATTTTGTATTTGCTGCACATATTTTAAAAAATTACTTTCTATGTGCTATGGTAAGCAATTTTTTTAACTAAACTCAGTAGCAGAACAGCACACCTGTGGCATAATATATTTTAATGCAATTCTTATGTTTAATGTGTTAGGAACATTAAAAGGTCTGTAATAGTTTTAAGTTTTCAGAGTTCCCTCGCTCGGTCTTCACCGCTAATTTTAGAATTGTGACTGGCCATGACTTTTTGCAAAAACACCTATACCGGATTGGCATTGTGGACAGCCCTATATGTAGTCTGTGTCCTTCTCAAGCTGTTATGGATTTTAATCACTTGACAAGCTGCCCAGCACTTTCTTACTTGAACTCTTCTGCTGACAACTCTGTTTCCAAGGCTAGTTTTTATTGGGCTGCCAGAAGGCTTATGGCCAATGTGACTGCAGTCCAGACGTAGGTGAAAAAAAAATAGTTATCAGAGTGGAATCTTTTATTCTGAACTAAAATAAAGCAATTACATTTTATATTGCAATTATTTAATTTTCTATATTCATTTTACGAAGTTGTTTTTCAATTTTTTATTAACAAACTTTGCTACACTGACTCATTTAGGTGTAGAAAATCTCCAAGAAGAGCGTTAAGTACTTACTCTTGAAAGGAAAATGGTTTTACTTATAATTTTTGCCTTTTCTTCTCCTATTTGTTGTCCATGATTTTTATAATCCTGGGTCTTGAATTTGTGCCATAAAATGAAACATTTAGTTAATCCGAATCGCAACTGATCTGAAAATTTGTGGTGCTATAAATTACAAGAACTTTTTCTTTTAATTTCTAAATAAGCTTAATCTTCAAAATCTTAAAATTTGTATTTCTCTGTGCATTGAAATTAAAAATAGTAAATTAATTCTAGATTTATCCAAGTCATATGATAGTTACTTGCCACCTGAAATTTTAGAAGCAGGAATTAAAGCAGGTAGATATTTAAAAGGACATTTACAAGTGAACAAGCATCATGCATCACAAGAGGCTTTTGTTGCTTCATCAAAGTAAGCTTCATCTTTCATGTAGCTCTATCCCTAATAGATTTCCTCTAGCAAAAAAAATTGTCATTTAATTCAATAAGAAAATGTAGATTAAAACATTTGATCTGTTTGTAAAATATCCTTCAAAATCATACTGATTTTGTTGACTCCCATTTTTATAATTTTCTTAGTATTTTGCATCTATATATTTAAATTTGTATTTTATATTTACAATAATCTAATCATGATATATAATTTTGATAACAAAAAACACTCAAAATAACTGGTATTTAGAACATAAAATACATAAAAGTTATTGTCAGGCTATACAACTCCTTTGATTGAAAAAATTTCAATCTTCTTCAGTGACGATGTTAGTCAGTTATAATTTTGATATTCAATAGGCTTCATGTAAGTGTGTCAATGCATGATACTGGTTTTTGATTTGTCATTCTCTTTAAAATATGTAGATTTGCTAAACCCTCAAGACATTAATTATTTAATTTTAAATGAGCACTTCATAATTCAGAAAATTTTATTAAAAATAGGGTAGAGTGGGGGGCTAATGGGACACTTTTAAAATTTAAGCTGTATTTCAGTGAAATATGCAGATATTTAAAAAGAAATTTTACTAAATTAAAGCATGCACATGTGATTCCCAAAAAATGTTTAATGTGTTTAAAGACCTACTAATATATATATATATATATATATATTAATCCTTTTCTGAAATTATATCATTGTCCCATTAGCCGCCATGTATGGGGAGGTCTGATGGGACAAATATAAAAAATAAATACATTTTATACTAAATAAATAAATTAAAACTAAATTATGTATGTGAAACTATCCAATCACAAAATATTAATACCAATGCTCTTTCATAATTTATTTATGAAATATTGTTTAAGGTCATATAGAAAAAATTAAAACTCAAAATTGTGGATGATCGCATAGTTTATCGGTCGAATTTAGGTAGTCGCAATTTTGACACCATTTCAGCAATATCAGTCCAATGCTTATCTTCTTTTTCTGGATATATGAATTTAAAACAGTCAGTTTTTTCCGTAGATAGTTTTAAGTATTTAATCATTGCTAATCTCACTAATGACTGATGTAATAGAACACTTTTCGCTTTCCTGCAAATTTAACTAGAACAAAGTCATTTATATTTATTTATTTTTTAACTTATCTTGGATATTGCACCATTAAACTCAGTTGATGAGTTCTGTAAAAACATGCTACTGTATACAGAACTATCTGAAATTTTACACAGTTAATATTTTTTGGCTAATTAATTTTCATTAGGCCTAAATTAATTAAATTATAGTCCTATTTTAACAACTTTTAGTCATCATTTATATCTTAAACAGGATATTTATAAAATAATAACTGGTTTACTGTCTGCTCAGCTGTCTCATTAGTCTCCATATAAATAGTCTCATTTGACCCCACAGTGTAAGAGTTCAGAATTTCAAGAAATAAAACCACGTATTCTATCATACAATGCTTGACTTATATTATCATAATCTATATGATATCTGCTATCTTGAAGAATCTTTCCATTAATTAAAAGTTATTTTAAATTATTAAAAAATTCAATCAAATATAAAAATTAAAATTTACTTTGATGTGCTAGAAACAACAATCATGTTCTCTGTCTTAGTACTTAACTGCTATGGTTGACCTGCTGTTGTTCAAAGATGTAGTATTACTGTACCCATTCTGTGGTATACAAACTTTTCATAGAGATATTTTATTTTGCACATAAACTGTTTTGTCCCATTAGCCTACAGCTTCCCCTACATATCATTTTAAAGCAGAGTTTTACTTTCCAAACATTTATCATGTAAGGAAAGTAGTGTGGTCATGAAAAAATTCGACTTTGAGATTTTGATGTATTTACACATTTTGGGGTCTTCTGAATTCATTTATGCTATTTTTATGAAATGTATGTATGTATGTGTATTTGTGTTTGTGTGTATGTAAGTGAACACGGTAGCTCCTAAATGATGCATTCGATTGAGCTCAAATTTGGTGTGCATATTATAGGCCACTGTCGCAAGACTGTTTTTGATTTTGGTGTGTATGGGACTTATAGTTTTTTACAGGGCTTCAAAAAAGAATTGTTTTACATTACAGTCTATGGACGGAAATTTTTGAAAATGCCCTAACGTCTAAAGAGGTATTCAATTGAGCTCAAATTTAGTATATATATTAAAGACCACCCTCACATGACTGGTATTGATTTTGGTGTGTATAGGACTTGTAGTTTTTTTACAGGGCTACAAAAAATAATTCTTTAACATTATGGCTTATGGACAGAAATTCTTGAAAGTGTGCTAGCGTCTGAGCATAGCATCCGATTGAGTGCAAATAGGTTGGATGTGTATATTATAGGTCATAATCACATGACCTGTATAGAGTTTAGTGTTTGTAGACCTGATAGATTGTTCACAGGGTTATATAAACAATTCCTATACATTATGGGTTGTGGATGCATATCATTTAAAGCCTGCTATTGTCTAAATGTTGCATTCAGATAAGTTCAAATTGAGTATTTATATTATAGATCACCGTCATACAGCCTGTTCAGATTTTAGTGTGTGTGGTTCTTATAGTCTTTGTACAGGGCTACAAAAAAGCTCTAATACATCACAGTGTAACTTTTTACAAGTGCGCTGGTGTCTATATCTTTCATTCAATTGAGCTCAAGTTAGATATGCATATTCATAGTCTTATGAATATGCATACCTAACTGTGGGAGGCTTTGGGCTATCTGTACAATATGTCATTGTCTTACATATTGTACAGATTTTGATATTTGTTGGTGTACAGTTTTTTACAGGGCTACAAAAACTATTCTTATATGTTGCAGCCTATTGAAGTTCACTAGCATCTAAACATTCTATTCGATTGAAATGAATCAAATTTATATGTGTGTTTTTTAAACACTGGTAGAGATCAAGCGTTCGGAAAGTCAAGTGGAGTCACTCTAGATTTATATCTTTTATTTCTTAAAAAAATATTGATCAAAAGTTTTAAATATAGTCCTGTTCAAAATTTTAAGTGTATTTTTTCTTACCCAATTTTAGAGTGTTCTCTAAAGGAAGTGGTGATATATTCATCAATGGCATGATTGATAGGAATAGAGCTATCCATGGTGATGTTGTAGTAGTAGAAATGTATCCTGAAAACCAATGGAAATCTAGATCTATGAGTTTAGTTGAAAATCCAGATGAAGGTGGTTTGTGCTTATAAATATATTTTGCTTATAAATAAAAACTGTGAAATTAATATTGAGTAAATAAATAATAGTGGAATAATATAAGTTTAATAACTTGAATAAGCTTTTCCTTTTTTTTTTTTTTTTAATTGATACAAATTTTTGCAAATTGGCTACTGAATCTCACCTTTTATTTATTTTTAATGTGTTCTTAAATTTTTCTTTTTTTTCAAATGATATTAAACTAAAAATTTTATGACCAAGTATTTATACAATGGTTTAAAATGGTTGCATATCTTCACTCTTTAGAAAATGAAACTGAGAATAGCTCAAATATTGCAAAAGCACTTCCTACTGGCAGAGTTATTGGAATTTTAGAAAGATGTTGGAGGGATTATGTTGCTACTCTACCTGAAGAAAGTGAAGTAATTAACTGCATTCATTTATTTCCTTTTTATTTGTTTCCTTTAAAATGGAAAAGGAAAGGGTAATCCACGTTATATTTTGCTCTTAAGACCATTGATTCCCTACTGGTGGTCCATAAACAAGTTCTAACTGGTCTGCAAAGCCAGTGAGTGTTTAAAAAACTATATCTTCACAACTTCAAAAGACAAAAATCGTAATTGTTTATGATCATTTTTAGAAAGTTAAGCAACAACAAAAAGTTTCATAATCCTTGCAAATTAGGAAAGAAGCCAAGAGTTCCACATCTAGTCAAAGAAATATGTGATAATAAACCACATTAATGCCTGAAAGGCAGAAATAGGGAGGCAAACACTTATAATTCGTTTCTTAATCAATCTTTCAAAAAAAAAAAAAAAAAAATGTGTGCACTTCTAAATTTATTTATTTATTTGGGGGGGGGGGGGGGGGGACACTTAATGTCTTACTAAGCACAATGATTCTTAAGTGGAGTTCATGTTAAATGCAAAACAAAATTCTAATTGTTCATGTGAGTGTATCCATTATTAACTTACATTATAATTTATATAAATTACTAGAATAAGAATTTAAATTAAGAAAACTATGAAGTGAAGACGATATGCAGTACTTATAATTTAACTGTACAATGTGTCTTATTTAATCTGCTATCATACAGAAATTGAAATGAAGAATAGTCCCAAATGAAATCCTAAAATTCATTGATAAGGCAACAATTTTTGTTACGAAAAATGCTGAGAATCATACAATAAAACTTAAGTACTTTTAGTAGATTAACCTTGATAAAAAATGGCTCCAGGTTCTTATGTTGCACTCTAAAAGTGGCGTCCTAAGTAAAGTGGTTGAAAAAATAGCAATGTAGTAAGCAGAGTACAAAATGCGAAAAGGCATATTAAAAACGTTGTGACTTTTGAAAGATGATGTAATATGCAGAGTGCTACTGCCATAAGAAAAAGAAGTTTTGGGGGGCCAAGTTCACCAACCCTGTTTGTTTTTCATGTAGATTTCAAAGGAATCAATGTTGTTTTAGGGAGGGGGAAAGTTTAAAATGAAAAGTACATGAAATAAGTGCTTAAAATGCATTTTAATTGTGTTATCTTTATAAAAAGCATTCTTTTTTTTTAATTACTGAAAATCCTTTGCTAATGATAAAGTACTTAACATGGTGATTTTAAAACAAATCAATTCAGATTGCTAAAGTTTGGTGGGGGGGGGTGTTTCCCTGCTATTCACAAGGATTTTTATTTCCTACCTAGTGTAATACATTTATTTATTTTCAAATGTAAAGTTTAACTGTAATCTGTTTTTACTCTTAATTGCATTGTCAGCAAATAAGTTGCACAGTTTTATTTTTTATTGAATCTGTAAAAGCTTTTTGTTGTTGTAATGTATCATTAACAGTAAAAAATAGACAAACATTTACATTTCTTTGTAAACTTATTACACGAAAATTTTTTCTAAATGTATTAATTTTTTTAACTATTCGGTGTTCAATTAATTCATCTTCAATTCAAATGCTTTTTACATTATTTGTTTGATAAGGTATTTAAAATATGCAATATTAATTGTATTGCAAATTTTTCAAAACAAAAATTATATTTTTTATGTTATGTCTATCTATTTAGGTTTTAAAATGGTTTTGTTTGTATCTTTGACTAATTTATTAGGTATAGAAACAGGAAATTGTAGTTCGAACTTATATTACATGAGGTTTCATGCCTTATTAAAAATGAGTATTATTATTGTTGCAGTTGTGTTTCACAAATATGTGTTCTAATTTGTACTTTAGAAGATTGAGTTGTTAGATTTTGTTGTCTTTATGTAAACTGTCATTTCGTATAAGTATTTTAAATTTTCAGATATTGTTCAATTTTATAGGATTCCAACTCATCATCCAAAAAAGAAAGAATCTTAGTTGTTCCATATGATTATCGCATACCTAGAATTCGCATTTCAACAAAACAAGCTGAACATATTCGAAATCAAAGGTATAATTTTATCAACTAACTTATCCAAAGTATTAATATATATATATCTAATATATAAAATTCTCGTTTCACAGTGTTAAGTTACCATACTAATCCGAAACGGCTCAACCGAATTTAATGAAATTTTATATGTATATTCTTTAGGTCTGAGAATCGGTTTTTAACTATGTCTCATGCTCCTAAGTCATAAGGGCGCTCCACCCCAAAATTTTTAGCACCAGAGTGCTATTAATTTCAATCAGGTTTTTTGTGTAGACATTAGTGCGTCGAGTCTCAAATGTGTTTGCTTGATAAATCAAATGTGCTTGCCAGATAACGTGAAGAGGGGGGGGCGTTAATAAAATGTTGAAAGTTGTAGAAGGTTTGCAATTTTTGATAATTGATCGCTAAATGTGGTGCCAAAACGTGACAATTTATTATAAATATATTTTGAGTATAGTTAGAAAACGCCTGGCATATATTTTTAAACAGTTTTGGTAGGCGATTTTAATACAGATTTCTATTCCGAAGAAGTGCTTTGTGGAACAAGAAAGGAAAACACGGTACACTAATGGATTATGATGCCCATTCCAAACAGTATTTAAAATGCAGGGTTTCTACAGACCTGGAAAGTCAGGGAAATGAGTTTTGGTCAGGGATTTGGGAAAAAAGTCAGGGAAATTAGCAGAAATTGAAGAAAGGTCAGGGAAATGCAAAAAAAATTGAATTTTGCGGTAAAATCAAGAAAATATTTGCTGTTTGAACCTAAGTATAGAAATTGTTTTATTTTCATTTTCTCATTCAACCTTATAAATAATTTTAAAATGTGTTCTTTATGAGCATATCTTGTGCAGTTGAAATATGCTTAATTTTATCCTAAATTTTTATCAAACATGGTTTTTGTTGGAATCCAATGATGTCAAATAAGATTCTTGTATATATTAATTTAATATTATCTGTAAAAAAGGGGGCAAAATATATAAAAAATTATTAATTAAAGCATCTAATGTTAAAAATAGAAACACAAAATTCGGGAAAGCATGCTAGATAAAGTCAGGGAAGCAAAAGCTGTGAAATCTGTAGAAACCCTGAAATGTCTTTGCGGTATAGTTGAAATATGCCAATAGTACAAATATGCCTCGCGGTGATTGTAAAACTGTTTCAGTAGGCAATTTTAAGATACATTTCGATCCCAAAGATGTGTTTTATGGTACAAGAAAGAGTTGATTCCTATTTTAACCCCACTTCACCCCTTACTCTCGCCAACCTAAAAAATCCCCGTACTTTGGCGAGCTTTGCAGTCATGGTTCACTAGGAGTTATGTACAAGTTTCAATGGTACTTACGTATTATCCCAGCAGACCACCAAGATAAATGCTGGGCACATGAAATTACTGATGGTTTGGAATACGATTGGCAACAGTTTGCCAGCAAATTTGGCGAAAAAGTAGTTTGGCGGAAGTGACCGCTGGGATAATACGTAGGTACCGTTTCAATGCTCCCAAAAGAACTAGATGAAAACTAAAGTAAACAAACTAACACACAAATACAAATTAGCGATAAATGCACCAGTTAAGGAATTTGAAGACATTTCATTATTAAAACTACATTAATTGGCAATCCAAAATAAATAAAAATGTAACGGTATGCTGCACTTACATGTTGTTCCAAATCGCCATTTTAATTCTAAATTACGATTGCCACATAAATGCAAAAAATTGTCATGGTAACTGCATATGTTTAATGATCGCCACCTCGGCGAGAGTCGAGGCGTTAAAGTAGGAATCAACCCAAGAAAGAAAAAACACGGTACACTCATGGATTATGATGCACATTCGAAACAATATATAAAACGGTGAAGTATAGGTGTAATATACTTGGTGAAGATTGTGAAATAGTTTTAGTAGGCTATTTTAAGATAGATTTCGATTCCAAAGATGGGTTTTATGAAACAAGAAAGAAAAATACAGAACAGTCATTAATAATGATACACCTTTCCAACTTAATTGAATAAGGAAGAAAAATAGGGAAGATGCATAAATTATGATAAGATTTTAATATATAGCACTATAGTGCATATTTAAAATCTGAAAGTGTTTCAGATTTTCATCCCTTTTTATTTTTATTTTTGACTAAATTTTTTTTATGGAATGACTGTCAATAAGTCTCAAGGTCAAACTATGTCTGTTTATGGCTTAGATTTGAGCACACCATGTTTTTCACACGGACAATTATACGTGGCATGCGCTTTAGTGGGCAAACCATCCGATTTGTTTGTGTTAGCTAAAGATGGGATAACAAAAAATATTGTACACTCTATTGCGTTAAGGGATTGATATTATTTTTTAGTAAAATTATTGTAATTAGCGATATATATAAATTTAAAGAATAAATTACAATGATTTAAAAATATAAATGTTTGATATTGTGTTATTTTTATATTCCAGCATCGTTCACAGCACTTATTGCCTCTTCCACTCATATACCACATTCTCAAACACTTACAATAATTTAGTTATTTCTTTCTACTAAAGTAATCCTAGGAATAATTTATATGGTAAAACGTTTGCCGGTCAGCTAGTATATATATATATATATATACACACATTAAATATCACAAAGCCTATTAGCTTTCTTTGCATATGTATATGGTGCTGAAAGAAATGGTTGTAAGATAAATATATTTCCCTCACAGTCCTTTTTTAATTGTAAATTGTTGTATAACAATATTATTTACTGTATGAAGAGTGCCTTTAATGTACAGGGTGTCCGTGATTAAAGGGAAACCCTATTTAGAAACTATGTAGCCGAAGCCAGTCATCTGAAAATTATGAAATTTTGTGGATTACTTGAACATGGAACTTTGCTTCAGAAAAAGATATATTGCCACTAAAAGGGATATTGTTAATCACACATTTAGTCATGTTACAGAAGCAAGCAGAATAAAAGTATCATCTCTCTGAATTTTTCTGTCTTAAAACAGCATCTGCTTGATGTAAAGGCATAAATTTTTTATTTGCGATTACTTTTTCTCCTGGCTGGAACAAATTCTCGTGTCTTTATTAAGCAAGCCACAAAATTTTCTTAACTTGTCTGGTGACTGCTTTCAGTTTGAGAGCTTTGAAGTGAGGTCATTTAATTATGAACACCCTGTATGTATCGCATTCAGTTAAATAATGGATTCTAAACCCATAAAAGTGTCTCTAATACTTGTACCTTTAATATGTCTCGTGTCTTTCAGGATTATTGTAAGAATCGATCACTGGGAAAAGGATTCTCAATATCCCAATGGTCATCTAGTTAAATCACTTGGAGATATAGGCAATGTTGAAACTGAAATACAAACCCTTCTGATAGAGCATGGTATTTCTGTTGGAGAATTTTCTCAGAATTTAGTAAGTTTCTTTTGCTGTATAATCCCATTATTGTGCATGGTTTTTTCTCTCTCTTTCTCATATATTAACCACCCCCCCCTCCAAAAAGAACCCTTTTTTTTTAAGAGCTTACTTAAAATCTTTTTAAAAAGTGGTTTTTGTTTCTGTAGTAAGCTTATAAATTATTTTATTTATTTTATAATGTTATTGAAAAAGTACCTGCAAAATTTAGTAATGCAGCCCAAATAATCTTACGATTTCCTGGCACTAATAAATTTTAAAAGCCATCACGTCACCCTATTGTAGTATTCTTGTATATGTTGTTTAAAAAAAAAACAATTGTTAATACTGCAATACAATGCCAACTCTAAATAGTAATAAATATTTTTTTCAAGTGGTGTGTGATTAATACTCTTCTGATAACAATTACAAAGTTAATTTTATCTAAAATAAAATTTTCAGACTTGTGCAATGTCTTTCACTTTTCTATAATTTAGCATGTATATCTATTCAGTTAGTATGTAACTGCATTTAATTTATAGAATATCATTCTGTCATATGACGCACACCATATCACATAAGCCATTTTATTTTTGTGTGTGCTTCATAATTTCTTTTCCAAAATGTTTCTTGTCAGTATCTACTGAGATATACCTTTCTTATCAATAATTTTCTATGGTGTTACTGTCTAACATGAAAATCTTCAAAATCGTTTGTTCAAATTTTCCCCCTTATATGTAATAGGCAGACTTGAAAGTGAATTTTTTTAACATAAAATCCAAACAAATAAATTTTCAGCAAGTTTTTGATTACAGACAAGCAATGCGTAAATGTGGGATTCATTTTTCTTATGTTTTAAAGAAAGAATTATTTAGATATTATTTTCTTCTTTCAAGAAAGGTGGCCACCCTTCCCCTTTTTTCATGTGTGCCCTCACTGGAAGACAATATTCAAAATATTCTGAGATTGATTTTTAAGTATTCGTGAATGTTGTGTTTTACAGCAAGAATTTTATGAATACCTTGAATGTTTTATCCTACTGCCGCCATAGGTAACGATTTTTTGAAAATGCTGTCACGTCTAGCAACTATGTTTAGGAAACTCGCATACATGCCACATTTTATATTATTAGCTGCTGTAGTTTTGGCTATGTAGAAATATTGACATATGAAAAAATGACAATACTTTCTGATCCCCCTAATTATATTATCCACATCTCATCAAAATATCTAAGTAAAAATAATTGTATGAAAAAGTTTTTTCCACTTTTTAATATCAACTAGATAAAACTTTAAAAATTATGAGTTAATATTTTATGACTGCCACTGCTGTCTAATGCTTTATTAATTATTTTAGATGCAAGAACTACCTCTTTGTTCTAAAGACAAACCGTGGCAAATGGAAGAAAAAGAAATTTCTAAAAGAAGAGATCTTCGTAATTCTCATCTGATTTTTAGTATTGATCCAAAAGGTTGTGAAGATGTTGATGATACATTATCAGTTAGGTAGCATGATTTAATTTTATAACTGTTCTAAATAATATTTGTCATAAACTATTTGATTTAGAAGATAAGGTCTCAGAAGAAAAAGTATATTTTTTTGTTAAATTCCTGAGAATTATAATGAATTTATATTTTTATTTGATAATTAAAGTTAATTAAAATACTAATAATTTTATATAAGTACAATATTGTGCTAATTAATGTTTATACAAGTGATAATTTCAAGAAATGCTTACTGATTACAAATAGTAAAAAACAATTTCAGAGTTACAGATTTTGTTTTGATTTTGCCTTATTAATCCTCCCCCTTTCCTCATTTTAGGGAGCTAGACAATGGTCATCTTGAGCTTGGTGTTCATATTGCAGATGTAACTCATTTCGTCCAGCCCTTTTCTAGAGTTGATCTGGAAGCAAAAAGCAGATCCACTTCTATTTACCTTCCTGATCGTCGTTATGATATGCTTCCTCATGTTTTGAGTGGCAATCTTTGTTCATTGTTGGGTAATGTAGACCGGTAAGTTTTATGTTACCTATATGCACTTAAAAAAATGCATGGCCTAAAATAAATGTAAACACATAAGTGATTTTGAAACAGCCTGTTTTTATGTTTCTTATGTATACACGCACAAAAATTATGATTATTATATTTTTAAAAAATTTTAAGTGAAAGTACATAATAGTTCAAACAATTTTCATCAAAGATTGCATGATCAAAAATAAATGTAAACACATAAATGGTTTTGAAACAGCCACTCTGGAAATATTTAAACAGCATATTTTTGTTGTGATTTATTGGGAGAAAAAAAAAAACACATGTTGCGAAGAAAATTTCTAATTTCAGAAAAATAATTTTAGCCCTAACATGTAAGTACTTGTTATAGGAGGTTTATTTTTAACAGAAGGATAAAAGTGACTTTATGTCCATGATGTCAATAAGGGATGAAGCATGAAATTGAAGAGAAACACCTAGGTTGTCAATGAAATTGAAAACAAAATTATTTATGATAATATGGAATAAATGGCTAGATAAGTGATTCATTCACCATAGTACCATATCTAGTAGGATTATACAGGGTGTCCCAAAAGGTGGTAATGGGCTTTAATTCTTTATGTATTAGAGATAAGCGGGCAGTGTTAAATGGGAAAAAATGTTCAAAAAAAGGTTAGGAATAAGACTCCGTTAATAAATTCCTCACGTTCATTTACAAAAAAATACACTTTTTAAATTTGTATACGACCACCATACAATCCCAGTTATTAAAATGTGCCCCATACACTAATGAGTTGAGGTACCAAATTTGACCCTTTCATTGTACAACATTGCAGAGAAGGCGTTAAAGGAAAATGATTGGGCGCTATACATGATTTTGAATGTAAAAGTTTATTGCTAGAGTGGGGGAAAAAAAAAATTATTTCATAAATTCTGTACAGCTGCTGAAATCCAATTATTCGACATGATTGTTTTCCATTAGAGAGCCATGGAAAAGTGGTTTAAGTCAGCATTATATTTATCTTCATATCTCTGACACTTTTTAAGGTATACTTCTCAAATTTTGTATGTCGCCTCATGAGTGTATGGGGCACATTTTACTAATTGATAATTGTTTTGTATGAGGGCCGTATACAAACTTAAAAAGTGTACTTTTTTTTAAATGAACAGAAGAATTTTTTCTTAACAGAGTCATTTCCGACCTTATTTTGAACATTTTTTTAATTTATACTGCCCGCTTATCTCTAATAGATAAATAATTAAAGCCCATTACCACCTTTTGGGGACAGCCTGTATAGTGAGATGTCTTTCATTTGATAAATTCTACATTCCCTATAAACCCTTAATGAAAAATCAATGTAACACAAATGATGGAATTCAAGTACTGTAAAATCACTTATTTTCACGGGCCATAATTTTCGTGAAAATGAAGATATCGGTGATTTTGCGAGCTGAAAATTTATATGAATAGAACCGAAAGTGTAAAAATCCCAAAAATACCTCAATAAAGAACACTTTTTGCAAAAGGCATTTTAAGAGACTTTCTTTTATATGGAAAGTTCTTTCCCCTTCTCCATTTTGAATGGCGTCCAGAAAGCTAGTATAAATATTGTAATGGAATGAGCTGCAATCTATTAGTCGTATTATTGTTTTATATTTAGAAATAGTTGTAAGAAAGAAAGTTTCTCTAATTGTGCAATAAATCATTAAATTTTGGTAAGTGAAAAATTTCTGATTTTTATTATTATTTGAATTTAAAAAAAAAAAAAAAAAAAATTGCGAGGATTAAATATTCTCGATTATGACCAGCTCGCAAAAATAAGTACTTTTATCTAAGCTTCCATTTATTTGTTTATAATCTTTTATTCTCGTATCAGTTGCTTACTGTTATAAATTTCAAATCCATATTTCAATTTGCAATTAAAATTTTCATTTATGATTTATCATGCACATTTAGTTACTCTATTTGTTTAATCATTAATGGAAACAATAATTTTTTGCTAGCCAGTGCATATAACAAAACAGATGTGGGTTGGACAGAGTACCCACATCATCGATGTTCAATACATTTTTTCTGTTCATCCAAGAGCATAGGATCTTTCTTCTGATCATTTCTGAATTGCATCTCTTGGTTTCTTATAAAAAAAATCTGCAAATAAATTTTTGGAAAAAGTGATTAAGGATTCGGATGTTATCCAGAATGAGCCATTAATGTTCCCCTCCAATTACTATATTTTTCAAACTCCTTACCATGGTTCAAAAAGATTTTAAAATTTATGTGAGGAACTATTATGCTAACTTCAATTCCTTACGGGCCTGCATTTCTTGAAGTGGTCCTTTGCTACAGGCACAAGTAATAAATTTCAGTATTTTTCTATTGTTGTATAATGTCCAAAAAATAAATGCTCTGTCATAAATTTGTCAAATCTGGTCGTCACTGGTTATTGCTTCTATACTAACTTTTTTTTTTTTTTTTTTTTTCATATATAGACACCACATGATTTCCTTGTGCAATTATACACATTTTTATGCACTTCATTTAAGATTATTTCATTTGAAAGTGTGATACAGTACTTTAATAATATCAGGGTTTGGAAGTGTGATACAATACTTTAATAATATTACCATTTCCTATATTTGGCAATTTTTTGCCAAATACAGGAAATATTGCCAAACCAGGTTAAATTTGGAAACTTATTTTTGATGCCAAGTTTGGTGATATTTCACTAAAAGTGGCACAGATAGCAAAATTGTGGACACGTCACAAAAAATTGTCTATAGACTTTAATGTATTGAGTCTTTTAATATGTAACTCTGATCTTCTGACTCCCAATCATTTCCAAACAAAAGGGAGGTGCACAACTAGATGTTACAACTAGCATAAAAGCAAAATTCTATATCTAATTGTTTTTAATTTATTCAGGATTCACATATTTTTATGTATATATAGATGTCATGCTTTAATAGTATTCATTTCCTCGCCAGTTCTGAAATATTACCACTATCAGGGTATATCAGGGTCACATATCATTCAATGTGGAGCAATATGCCATGGTATTTTGGTCCGATAATAAAGAGATTTATGGTTATGCTGATTATACATTTGTGAAGGATTCTTGAAAATTTCAAAATTAAATTGCAGATCCTTTAATTGTAACATTTGTAAAAGTTCAAAACCCCAAAAATTTTACAACTTTTTTTAATCTAAAAAGCAGATATTTTCTGGATTTTTGAACATTTAAGAAAACACTTTTGTGGCCTTGAAGAAACATTGAAGTTTTATAGATTTCATTTTAAAAGAATTCTTTCAAATTTCTGAGCTTTTTACAAATTCTATTTTTAATATCATGACTTTGTGTCAAATTGAAATTTCAAACATAGATTGTTATTAGAAGCAAATTGTTCATTTTAAAAAATCACAACTGTGTGCCATGTCAACTGATATTTAAAAAATGATACATACAATAGATGGTGAAATTTACTAATCTACTGGATTTTCTTCACTACATGTTGGCAGGTTTGCATATGTGTTGACATCAGGCAATAACTTATCAAAGTAAATTTTGAGATGGTCAAAATTGATATTTCCATCAAAATCCAAAAGTGAACATTTTTTGCACTTGCAGTTTTTTCTAATCAACTACTTCATATAAGGTTTAAAAAAATCTGATGTGGACAATACATGACTTCCTTGCACGTCTATTAAATCAAAAATATTTTCTGCACACTTCATCTAAACTTGAAAGAGATAAAATACTGCAGTTATACTAAGTTTTGGCGATTTCTAGCCGAATGTTTCTGATATCGCCAAGCTGGGTTCAGTTTTAAAGATTTATTTCTGAAACTTAGTTTGCCAATATTTTACCAAAAGCCAACAAGCTTGAGATAGTTTGCGAGATTTGGGGGACAGCCAAAGTATTAATTGACAACAGACTTTCAGTGAATTGAATGTATCTATACATCTTAATCTATTTAAAGTCGATTGCAATCAAAAAAGAGATGCGCAGTTAGATGTTACAAAAGTTCTAAATACAAAATTTTAACATTTTATGGTTAAAAGTTTTAGAGTTATGCAAAATTAGTTTTGGTGCCTAATTTGGCAATATTTTGGTAAAACTCACCAAGGTTAATGACAAATGGTGAGATTTTGGGCATGGACCAAACAATGACTGTCTACAGATATAATATATTGAAAATGTCCATAGACATTAATGTATTGAAATTCTTTTGGGTGGTCTTGTAAATAAACTCTCCAGTAGATTGGAACCAAAATATCAGCATGCACAACTAGTTGTTAAACAAGCTTTCATATGAAATTTCAACATTCTACGACTAATAGTTTATGAGATTTGAGGGTTAAATACATACACATATACACCAAAAGTCACCAAGCTTGGCGACTTTTGGCATAATTCTTGAGGGAGGCACATTACCTACCTATATGGTAGGACGGTGTTGTGCTTCAAGTGGGTCAATGTCCGTAAAATTGCCATTGACTGTAATGTGTTGGAAATCTTTTGAGTGTGCCTGTAGCAGTACTATAAATGATAAAGACACTTTTTTTGATGGAGAAATTCATTTTGTAACCCTTAACAACATATATCACTTGAGTCATTTGAAATAGCCTAATACCTCTAAAATATACTTTAATAAACTTCTGCCCATAGAGCGTAATGTATTTAAAATCTTTTGGACCCCCCAGTAGGTAAACTATCCAGTCAAATAGGGCCGAAAGGGGAAGTACACAACTAGATGTTGCAACAATCCTAAATATAAAGTTTCAACATTCTACTTCTAATAGTTTCTGTGGTATGAGAGTATAATGAATTTCGGCCCATAGTTCATTATTTAGAATCTTTTGGGCGATCCTGTAGATAAACTATCCAGTCGATTGGGACCAAAAGGGGAGGTGCACAACTACATACGTACGTACATACATACAGACGGCATGGAAAAAACTGGTTAAAATAGACTTAGGGTCAGTCAAAATGGGTTGCACACGTATTTATATGAACATGCATGCTAGTGTACGATAAGATGCATCACAAAAAATCTTAAAATTAAATTTAGAGGTCGTCAAAATCTGTTTTTTCGTCGAAATCTGGCCACCAAAATATTTCGGGGTCACATTACTTCCTTATACTTTGTACAAGGAAGTAAAAAATGAAATGCAGTAATTTCTCCTCTACATCATGCAGTAAAATGTAATGTGCAAGGCTGTTTGGTTTTAGCCAAATTTTAAAATAGAAGTGTTTTTTTGTTGTTGTTGTTTTGTTTAGTTTTGTTTTGGCAGTTTTCTCACTCACAATTATTACTAATTTTTTTCCTAGATGATTCAGCCAGGATTGATTTTTTGTTTCATTTTCTTTTGGAATTGCAGATAGAAAGACATAACAGTAAATTTTTTGTATTTGTATTTTTTTTTTCAATACAAAATGCTTTAAGATGCAAAAAAGTTTTTATTAGGTTGATAATTGTAAATAGTACTCATCTTTGCAGAATTAAGTGATTATAATACTCAGTTTTGCAGCAAAATAAATTTGCTGTAACAGGATGCCTGCCAAGTCAAAAATTCAGGAAATCAAGAAAAATAGTTCTGTAGTTGAAGGGGAACATGAGGAAACACAGTCTGCCTACTTTTTCATTTCAGCACATATGACCCCCACTTTTTACTCTCAGGGGAGATGCTCATTTTCTAGGCTTTTTAAAGACTCTTCAAAGAAATTAAAACTTTTCTTTTGCATGCTCATCACTTACAGTCCCATTTGTGAACACTTCAGTACTGAAAACATATCCTTAAAAATGGAATAGATTATAATCTTCCCAAACACACTCTTGGTAAAAAATGCCTTTCTTGAATGGTCGAAAGTGACGAAAATCTGTCACTTTGACATTGAATTGTTCACAAATGTAGATTGAAAAATTAAGTAGCGTGCACTGCTTTTACTAGATCAAAATGACTTTGTTTTTACTAGTAACAAATAATTAGTAATTTAGGAATTAATTACTTTTAATTAACGAATAAACAAATAATATTTAAACTAATGTCTTTTTGTTGTTGTTCTTGTTTAAGGAATAGTTGGATTTAATTAATCACACAAATAAGTTTAGCCTAAACATCTTCAAAAATGCACGCCCCCCCCCCTTCTACTTTTTTTTGGGGGGGGGGACTACACCACTGAAGAAAAAGTAACTCAGTCAAGGCTTTAAGTCATGGAATTTATGCAAGTTCTCACAAAAACATTCCCTGTGAATTCTGTGAGTTGTCACTAATGTCCAAATTCACTTTTGAGCATTTGTGACATCCTTTAGATAAGATTTAATCAAATATAGTTTATTAACAGTTCTAATGATTGCTTATATTGATATTTGAGTCAGTTTTTAACGTGTTTGTTTTTTGGTCACTTGATTAACCCTCCAAGCGGCTGAGACGTAAAATCCCGTCATCTGTAAACGTTGTTCAAAACGGCTGAGACATAATTTTCTGCTCCTTTTTTTCTGCTTCGAAAGCGGCTGTGACATAAAATCCCGTTACTGCTTACCCCCACTCACCGAAACACCTGTGACACTTAGATTGATGGGTTGCAAAGGAGGGGAGAGAGCACAATGGCCAAGACATGCCTACGATACTTAATTGCAGCTTTCAACCCCCCACAAAATTATTTACAGATGTGGTGAACATACCTTTTCTAACTAAAGAAGAGAGAGGCCGAATGATTTCGGTATTTTTTCAGACAAGTAATCGTTTGAACCGGAGTCCCTTCTAAGCATGGTCGGGCATGGGAAATAAGTTTGAATATTTCGTAGTTTTCAAAGATCTCCAGGATACTTTTTCATTTATAATAATTTTAAATGTTTAATGAAAATAAGAAATTTTGAGTAAATATTTTACTTCTTTCAAATTTTACCTGAAAAGGAAAAGCTGTTGCCTCGAATACAACAAAACAGTTGGCATATTAAAAAAAAAAAAAAACTTTTATTATAAGAGACCGATTTAACATATATGGAGTCTTGGGCACACATGCTTACGGATGTAGAGGGGCTTTAAAGAAATGTATTGCATATTATTATTTAAATTAATACAAATTTACATGTCATAAACCACTCCTGTATAAATATTTGTAATTATCCTATTATATAGTTACGCTGATCCGTGATTCACTCTCCAACAAATCCGGTCCCGCCACTTCCAAACAGAACTTTTACCGTCATTAATCCAATCAGATTAAAAAGTTACTGTGTAAAACTTTAATGAAATTCATACAGTTCGTGCAATCGGCTTGAAAATTTTCATAATTATGTAAAAAATATATATATATATAAACGATCTGCACTATTTTAAAAATCTGAAAATCCACCCTCTCTCTCATTTTTAAGCGATTTTCAGCTTTATTTTATTGCGCATTTAATCGCGTTAAGTTTCCAGTAAAATCAAAATCAAACGTCAATAACAGAGCTTGATCAGTGATTAAGTCCGTGATTAAATTACAAGACAGTCGGAACACGTACTCAACTTCCCTCACTATTTTTAGGAGAGTCCAATGTCACTTAGGTTAAATGTTTATCTTACATTTCATTGTTTACATCAATAATACTATAAGGACGTTTTGGCAACCAACTATGTTTCAAGAATATTATTTTTCCCATTCCAATTTTAATGAACTAACGCATTATGTAGAAGCTGTCTGGTGTTATAAAATAAAGTAAAGACAACTTCTACATAATGCGTTAGTTCATTAAAATTGGAATGATAAAAATAATATTCTTGAAATATTAGAAGCCAAAAAGTCCTTATAGTATTTTTCATGTAAACAATGAAATGTAAGGTAAATATTTGATCAAAGTGACATTGGGCCCTCCTAAAAATAGTGAGGAAAGTTGAGTATGTGTCCAGACTGTATTGCTGTAAACTAGGCCTCAGTTATTGATGTTTGAGTTTGATTTTACTGGAAAATTAACACGATTAAATGCGCTATCAAATTTATCAGTAAAGCTCTATTCCGTCCTAAAGATTAAAACAAAATTAAAATGACTAGTTGAAAAGAACGGTTGTCTAAGATAAAATAAAATTAAATCCCAGTTAAATTCAGTGGTGATGATTCCCCTTCTATGATCTGTGGGCCTCCCACCATGGCCCAGTACACAAGGGGCTGAAAATGGTAGATGGTTGAAGAGTAAAAGTCTAGGGTTCTGGGCTACCGCTCGGCTGTCAATCTAACGGTCTGGGGTTTCGGGCGGTTTCGCTAGATGTCTATCGTGAATACGCGGAAGAACACCTGAAAAAGTCCTCCGACCAAGGCATTCCGACTTGGCAGATACCCTGAGTGCAGGCTTGCAATAAATGCACTACACTACTCTCTATGATCTGTGAGGTTTCCCTGCTCACCTAGGTCTTTGAATAATCTGCCAGTTTAGCGGAGTGTTCAAAGATCCACGCTAAGAAATTACACATGTAAGAGAAGAGGAATCTTCTCAAAATCGCCTTTTCAGTAATGAATGATGAGAGCAACCATCCTAAACCTGGTTTCAGACGATAAGTATTATTTAATCAAAATTTTAAATTTAAAAAGATCCATTTTTCTTACAAAATTTCTCGCATATTGCCTCCTGCCGTTGAAACTTTTCAGGATCCTCCACTGTCTTAGTTTTACCCTAACTACAACATCTTTCCAGAAAAATTAACTTCCCACAATGAACTGCAAAATTTTTGTTGTTGTTGTTTTTGTGTTATGTGTGTGTGTGTGTGTCAGTTCATTTATGTAAATATGTATACATGGTAGAAAAACTTTTAAACCTGTAAAGAATTAAAGAAATTGTTACGTAAAGAAATACACAGAAATAGAGCAATTTGTATAAAGCCAAAATTTTCATCTTAGATTTCGAAGCATTTAAATTTATACCGGCTCACATGGAAATCGTCAGTTTGTCATCGATTTATTATTTTATTAATGCTGCTTTTAATTGAACAATACAAATTTTAATTTCTATTTTTATTCTATATTAGCTGATGTACCCGCTCATCACACGGGAATAAAGATTACTTTAACAATTGGTTAAACTAAGCTGCCAAATAGGCAAAAAAGTAAATAAGTAAAATTTCCAATTACCTAAATTAAAAAAGATTAATTTTAGTGTAATTGTTTGAAATATGAAGTTCAAATCGAAGAGATGTTGCAAATCAAAGTCATGATATATAAACACATGGAGAGAGAGGTGGGGATTTTCGTTTGATTATTTTGAGAAATCGCAAAATTATTAAATGTTTAATTTGAATTTCGAGTAATTTATTTTTACATATACAAAACATGTTATAACTAGCTGCGTATCAGTTCTTCACGACGAAGAAAGTAATGATTTTTTTTACACATGCATTTTTAATTATTCCAGCTATACGGAAACTGAAAAAAATGCAGAAAACTTTTACTCGAACCTAGCGTTACGGATATTAAAATATGATGTCATAGCTAGCCAATATAGCTTTTGGGTCACACGATGACCCAAAAGCTATATTGGCAGTGTTAACAATCGGGTGACAACCCTTTCTTCTTTCAATACACATAAATTAGAAAAATGTTTTAGTTAATTAAGTAATTTAATTTTTCCTATTCATCCTAAAATAAATTTTTAAGGAGTCGTAATAACCTTGTGTGCAGAAAGTGAAAGGATTCGTTTTCACATCTCGGCTGATCAAAAACCGCTATATGTACATGGCGCAAACGTGAACGATAAATCTGTGGGTCCGCAGCTCCTCTAGCTGTATATAGGCTGGTATACGGATGAGAGTTGCGGATCCGGAAATAACATCCTTTTGGGTGATGCCCTACACTAAAAAAAATTTTGTGGATTACTAAGAAGTCTCTTTGAAACAAACATGCTATAACTTTTCTTGGTATTGCTGCTAAATAAAGTCATGTAAATCAATTGGCAAACATGGCTTTATTTAGAGGTAATACTAAGAAAAGTTATGGCATCATACTAAAAAAATCTGGAGTGCCTCCACTCGACTTTCCGAAGACTTAGGATTAGATCATTACCAAGCATTTAAATAAATTTTAATCGATGAATAATTCAAACATATATACCAAATTGAAACTCAATCGAATGCACCATTTAAACGCTAGCACACTTTCAAGACTTTCTCCCCATACACTATAATGTCAAAGAAATCTTTGTCGTAGCCCTGTAGAAAAACTGTAAGTCCTATATACACCAAAATCAATACCGGTCTTGCGACGGTGGTTTATAACATGTATGTCCAATTTGAGCTCAATCGAATGATCCGTTTAGGAGCTATCGTGTTCACTCACATACACACACACACGTACATACATACATCTCGTAAAAACAGCATAAATGAATTCAGAAAACCTCAAAACGTGTAAATACATCAAAGTCTCGAAGTCGAATTTTTTCATGATTACAATACTTTCCTTACATGGTGCATGTTCGGAAAGTAACAAGTAATGGAATCATTGTTTCCTAGAGATTTCTTGGTAATCAACTGATTTTTTTTTTTTTTTTTTTTTAAGAGTGTAAATTGTAGGGGAAAAAAAAGATTCTCCACGTTCTAGACGATCCCCAAGTCTGGCATAATAGCTATAAATCAGTTCCATACTGCTAAGCTGTCCGTATTCGGCTATTAAAAAAAAAAAAAAAAAAAAAAATTAAGCAGAAAGGCTTAATTTAAAATGCAGACTTTTTCTAAGAAGGAAAGCGTTCCAAATGAGTTAAAAGGTTAACTCTAACAAATTATATGTCATAATCTAAATAGGTTTGCAAATTTTTGCGATTTTAAATCGTTTGAAATAGCTTCTCGAAATTATTAAACTTCTACTTCTTTTAAGAATATTAAAACGAATAAATTGTTTTCGCCTAAATAAAGCATTGATATAAGGATTAATATATATTAAGCATTTCAGTGGTCCAATTCCAAAGGATTTTTTTTTTTTTTTTTACATGTGGGAATGGCGCCAGTTGTACGTCATACATTTAAAATTGACAAAAATTTGTACTCATGTTTTTTTAACCATTACCGTTGACAAATTAACAGCGCTTCGCTTTTGATTACTCCCTCTAACTGCATAAAGATGCACAAAATGATAGAGAGAAGACGTAGGCGACCTTAAAATTTTGAAAATCCACCCGTTTCCCCAAAAATACTAAAATTCAGAGCCTTATTATCGCATGGGAAAATCGGGACTTTGTAAAGGGACCCCAATTTCAAATGTTCTGAAATAGTCTTCTTTTATATCAACATTTTTTGAAAAATAAAAAAAAATTCATGGATGGGGCCCCCAAAATTCATCAATGTCCGGGGCCCCAGTTGGTCATAATCAGGCCCTGCTTAAATTTAGCAATTTAAGTCGCTAAAATTATTAAATATAGATAATTTAAATTGAATTAAATTCATTTAATTCAATTTAAGTCAATGCGCCAGTGGGTCCTAATCTTGCGCGCAAAACTTGGTATAAGCGCTGAGCATTCAAATAATACAATATATTCACATAAAAACGATCCAAAAGAATTACTTTCAATAAACTTCTGCTGCAAGAATTTATGAAACTTCGAATTTCAGTCAAAATCGAAAATTTTCAGATTTTGGTCTTATAAATCTAAAAGCGCATTCAACTTGCGTCTACTATACATGCATTTTTTTATAAGTGCTAGTACATGTCTTTCAAAGGACTCCTCTTTTGCCTTAGCAACTTGAAGGCGCAAGCTATGGTTAAGCCTTAAAAATGACCCCCCCAAAAAAAAAAAAATGAAAATGTGTGTTTTTGTGACTTTCAGTGACTTTGCGTCGATAACCTGCCACAGATTTCTCATATATTTCATGAAGTTCTATTGTCTAACATTATAGATGTGAAATAAATATCATGGCAAGTTGTTCCCGCAAAGAGTTTCTGACCACAGCATTTTCTATGTCTGAGAAAAACGCCCTCTTTTGTGTGCTGCACAGACTTTTTTACAGGCTCGTAGCCAAAGGGGTGCCAGGTGGGGCTGAGCCCCCCCCCCCCTAGAAAATTTCACATAAAAAAAGTTTAATGCAGATGCTTTGAAAAATTTTGTATATAAGGTAAAGTTATCAAAGTTTTATATATACAAAGTTTTTCTTTGTAATACTCTGTCATTTTTGTTTTTTGTTCTCATCTTCCAAATATGATCTTGACAACTTTAAATCCATTCTGTTTAAGCCAAGGAACTTTTAGTTCTTGGAAACCGTTTGGACTTTTCAGAATTTATTTAATTATAAACTTATGCTATTATTTAATGAAGAGAAATATAGATAAAAGTGTTATCATTCAAAAAAATATAGGATGCCACCCCACTTAAGTTAGGGTGCCCCCCCCTGAAAAAAAGAGGGTGCCCCCTGAATAGAAAATCTGGCTATGGGTCTGCTTTTTTAGTGGGCCATAAAAAATGAACAACTCACTTTGAGACAAAATATTCTGGATTTGCTACATTAATAAGATAAATAACAACTGGGAATTTTTTGGTAAAAATCTCAGATGGCATGAATCCTAGGTGTGTTACTTTCTCAGATTCGTGCTCTTAATTTTTCTTGGAATTTTTTCACATATGCAGAACATAAATAAAGGTCTTTAGAAACGTTTATTATCTAACAAAGATTAATATAGATATTTCATTTAACAAATTTACTAAACAAGTCCTTTAAATGAAACATCGAAGAATTTTTATTTTTCTCGTACGCTTGAGATAATTTAATGAAAGCTTTATTACCCTACACTCAAGTACATTATACTCTCTCTCTCTCTCTCTCTCTCTCTCTCTTTTTTTTTTTAACTGTCATATTTTTTTGCATTACAACTTCAAAAATGATCGAGTGAAAGCCAAATTTCCTATTTCTCTTTCCTAACTAACTATATAAACTTTTATGAAAAAATGCACAGTTCGAAAAAAATATAAGAAATAATAATAATTATATGGAACACTTTGCACATTTTATGAAGGACAGCGTCTTATATAAGGTTCAGGTAAATGAGATATATCTGACATTGGACACTTTATTGAAAATATGTACACGGGGTCTTATCGCATGAGCAAATCGGGGCTGTGTCCAGGGCCTCATCTTGAAAGGGGCCCATTAGATATATTATTTTTCGTTCATTTCTACCAAAGCTTTATAAAGAAATTTTTCAGATAAAGAAGTATAGTAAAAAGATAATCACTAATTTTACTATTTTTAAAGCACAAGCGTCACTCTCACTACCTGCTCATTATGAGAGGGGATAAAAAACAAAATATCTCTTTTTCCAATCTTCATCAGCCAAAAATCTGGCTCTGGGTGAGTGTACATGTAAGCCACCGAGAAAAGAACTTTGGTTTCCTACAACTTTGCGTAGATTCCGAGTATTTAGGGGGGAAAGAGGTGAGGGAGACCAGTTGGTCAGATTCACCGGACATGTGCTCCTACAATGCAAAGTAATTTATCAGGCAGTAGGTAGGCTGTCACGTCGGCAGTTTGTTAATTACCTTGTTCCCCACGCCTTTTATGCGGAAATGGGAAAAGCAGGTTTTTCTTGTGCATTTTCGAGAGATACAGATCTCATACACTGGAACTTTTTTGAAGTTATCACTAGGCAAACTCCAGGCCGCTCGGAGGGTTAAAGACAGGTATCAAAACTGCGCAACTAAAGATGCCATTGATTTCATTTTTCATTTTCTTTTGGAATTGCATATAGAAAGAAATAACAGAAAACTACTTAATTATGTTGACAATAAAAGATATATTTATTAAACTATAAATTAAGTTGTTTAGCTCTTTAAAATATTTTTTTCATTTTGCCTGACATATCTGGGACCCAGGAAAAATATTCCTCTAGGGGCTCTGTTGAAAATATTCTTTGGAGAAGCTTTAATTCTTATGATATAAGATATGTTATATGTTGAACTGGGTGCAGAGCTTCCTCTCATGGCGAGACATCCAATGCAAGTTTATCAATGCTACCTCTCCCTAGATACTCCCTGGATCCCCCTGATACAGAGTTTGCCACAGGGAGAAATTCTTAGTTGTCTTCTCTTCAACATCATGATAGATGACCTCACGATGGCCATCCAAAAAGTACCTGGAGTAACATGCCTCTCTTTGCCAGCAACGTGGTAATTTGGGCCATGGGCAGCAACATTTGTTCCCTGGAAGACACCCTGAACAACTCATTACTTAACCTCGCAACATGTACCAACATCAACAAAATGGAAGTCAGTATTGAGAAGACAGTTTCCCAATTCTTCACCTTGTCTACTAAACAGCTTCCTTTCAACCTGGAATATACCTGTTTCCCCCATCCTTGGCAGATCCCCCAAGTGCAGCGTTGCCATAATCACAAACAAACAACCTGGAATATAAAAGAATTCCTCTTAAACAAGTATTTTTGTCCAAATACCTTCAAGTCAGTCTTCATTGCAGGCTTCACTGGAGTGCCCACATTGCAGTCACATCAGAAAAAAGCTTAAAACTAGGGATGCTCCGAATATTCGGTTAGTATTCAGTATACTGCCTATTCGGCAACCGAATAGTAAACAAATTTAAATAATCATCAATTGATAAGCAAACACATATATTTTATACCACATATAGGTGACTTCTGGCCCACGGGCCGGATGTGGCCCGCCACAACTTTTGATCTGGCTGCAGAAAATAACAAAACACATATAAAACTCATATAATTCCTAATTATATGGCCTGCAACTTCACTAACATCCTGTAGTTTGGCCCGCAACTCTTCAAAGGTTGCCCATACCCTATTTATACCATGAATGAAAGTTATAGCATAGTACCATAGCACAAAATTAATTCAAATTGTTACTTACTAATATTACATTCAAAGTGATTTTAATGTAAGAGTAAATATTCAGATGTTAAATTAAAATTTTGTTGGTTTTCAATTTTTCTTAAATATTTACACATTACATGCAACTCCAGACCGGTATTAAGCCTCTCGATAGTCGCAGGGACAGATTCACTCTCAAATTTTGGGAGAGATCGAGAAGAGTGGATTGGAGGCACTGGGACAGATACAGACATGCAACACAGAGACTTAAGACTCGTACATCTCTTTCACATGCGGAATTCCTTTTGAATAAATACCAACTGCCATTATCGACGATTCGCTCCTATACAGTGCTACTCTATAGCTGCATCAGCTTTTCTATCTAAACGGCTTGATCTAATTTACCCGATATCAAGAAAAGCTGAGGCTATTCCTGAGGAGCTTAAACCCTGTGCTTTGGAAACCATAAAATTAAAATGTCCCGCAAATGATCGCTTCATATCTACACTGGCTTCTCATACCTACCAGTAATAAACGTGGCCGATGCAGGATGGTTTTGCCGGTTGTTCGAGGGCTCATTCGCCGTGGTGAAAAATGCCACCCACTACAATGGGAAGGTCTCAGCTGTCTATGAAGCTACAACAAAGCAAAGAACATGATAGGCATGTACTGCTATCATCCAAAAAACCAAATGCCTTGGGAAACCCTGGCCACAGTGGGTCCTATTCCGAGGCACCTGGAGAGAGCTGAGGTGGTTGCCCGCTTTCGCCCAACAACCGGACACAATTTCCTTGGAGTTTACCTCCCCGGGCTTGGCCTAGCGCTGACGAGGCCTGCCCACTCTGCGGCCATTCCAGGATGAATGGTGGCCACCTGCCTAATTGCACTGGATTAGATGTACACCCATCTGATGACATCGTCAGTCGGTACTGGGAGGCCGGGTGTCAAATGGAAAAGAAACCAAGCATAGGCGTTGGATAAATAAAAATAGTGATATAAGAAAATTGAAAAAAAGCCATCTTGTGTGCCACTTTACTTTCAACTCAGAAGAAATTAATGTTTTATTGTTCACAATGTTATAGCATTTACTTCAAACCATTTAATTTACTTTATATCTTATTTCTTATTTATTAACATGGGTTAATCCAGGAATTTTTTTCAGGGTCCCATTTTTGTGTGAATTTCAACACTTCTAAATTTTCATGCCAATTTTTAATAAAAGTCACTTTTGTGTTAAAATAATTGAAAGATTGAAGAATATAGAGATAAAAAAGATTAAAATATCTTGTAAAATGCTAATGAAAGGTCATTTTAATCAATAATATTTTTGTGAAGGGCCGTTTTAATCGATTGCATTTTTGTGAAGGGGCTGTTTTAATCGATTCTAATTTTGTGAGGAGGTTGCAAAACTGTTTATATTGTAAACTGCATACTGTTATGATTTATGATTTTTTAAAGATTCATACTATCATAATTATGACTTTAATAATAGAAAATACATGAGCTATTCTCAGACACTGTTTAAATTAAAGCATGGTGAACATGATGTAATAGTGTATTTTAAATGTAATGTACTTGGTGATGATTCATGCCCTGTCAAAACTTATCTCAGAAAAAATACTTATAATTTTTAGAGCTTGGAATGTTAAGTGACTTTAATTACTTTTAAAATGTTGTGTAGAAATTTTAAGCAGCATCTTACAGCAAACTTTGGCTGATAGTTTATATTTTCTTATTTATATATGTGCATCTATTTTTATTGTAAACCTTTTCTTCGGTTGAACTGAACTCATTCTTCAAAGTAATAATGCTTATTAATTAATTTTCAGGTATTTATTTATACATGTGCATTTTTTTTTATTGTAAACCTTTTCTTCAGCTGACCTAAGCTCATTGTTCTAAGTAATATTCCTTATTAATCAATTCATTTTCAGATATGCTGTTAGTGTGATATGGGAATTGGATCCCAACTGCAAAGTAAATAATGTGTGGTATGGAAGAACTATTATAAGATCAAGTTACAAACTTTGTTATGAGGTATATACTTCCAATCTTTTAGCATTTTTTAAATATTTTTTATCTCTAAAATATGTATTATATATATTTCCGAAAATATATATATAAATTAACTTAAAAATCTTCGTTCCCTAATGAAGTAAAATGCCAAACTATTAAGTTCTATCTGTTGAGTGTTTTTAAGAAAATTGCATTTTTGAAGATTTGAAAATGATTGTATGCTAATAATTTGGACATTGAGTGGTCATCAGTGGTAGTGTGTGCTATGATGATGCTTCAGGCAGCAAAATCTAAGATCTTGAGATCAAAATTAACAGACTCTCTTTTATACTTTTTTTCCTGAAAAAAAAAAAAAAATCTATAAATAAACTTAAAAGTTGTCTTTGTAAAAGGACATAATTTATGTTCATAAATTATCAATTTCATTTTTCAGGTAATTTGGTTTGATTATTCCATTAGTCAGTTGTCAATTGGAGATTTTATCAAATGAAACACATGGAGCCTGGGTAATATAAATCATAAAAACATGTAAAATATAAATTATAACAGCATCTGCCTTAATACATTAGTCAAACACTCAATCTTGCATGGAGATTACGAAAATTGCAAATCTTACCTTGTTAGTTTCTTTTTTTTTTTTTTTTTTTTTTCCCATTAAAGTTCTGGATGGAAAGTTTTTAGCTTTATATATGATATATGCTGCACGGTTTGTGTAGTGGTTAGAGAGCCATTCTACCACACCACGAGTTCAGGTTCGATTACCAGCACGAGTTTAAATTGTGTATCCAGAGGGGTACTGAGGGTCTGCACCCCCCCCCCTCCTCTTCCCTGAAATCTGACCCTTTACTTAGCTTACAATTTGATATTTAGCTTACAAATGAAAAGTAATTAACAATTTGATACATTCTTCCCCCCCCCCTTTTCTGAAATAAAATCTTGTCTATGCCAGTGGCAGTCTTGAGTGTAATTTCATCTGTCCCTTCATAGGAGGCAATGCTGGCTTACATATAAGTGCTTCCTTAATAAAGGGACTAGTAATTCCGGCCTTGGTAGTGGCCAATTCCCTGTAAACGGCAAGTCCCTGTCATTAGAGAAAAAGAAAAATGCTGTATTTGGTACTTCTAAGATAATTTAGATATTCATTCGCTTAATAACCAGTTTTTATTTTAAATAATTAAACTTTCAATTATTGGTTTAATTAAGGTTGCTCAGGATATTCTTTATGGTGCAGCCCTTGAAGAAATTATTCCTGAAGTACCTGAACTACAAGGACTCCCAGAGGAGAAATTACAAATTAAGTATGCTTTTTGCTATAATATATTATTGAATTTTTTTGCTATTTTTACTTAATGGAGAATACTATTGAGTAAATTTTCAAATCTTCTGTCTTTCATTATTAGCATTCAAATCATCATTTTTCCATTTTTGCACTTTCCATTTGAGCACTAATCGATCTTTGCTCCAACTGTACTTCTTGGAAGATTTTTCTATTATCCAGTATAGAAATCTCCTTGTCTATGATGCTTCTTCCTTTTCTTTCAATCATTCTGCTTGGGAACAGTTATTGGCCCATTCCTCAAATTTTGAAAACATGTCACATAGTGTGTGGTGATGTATGTCACAAACATGACCTGCAAAATTGTATTTTTTGTTAAAAATACTTCTTTTAGCTTTGTTCGTTCTATTGTGGATTGTTGTATACTGAATTTCAAAAGTGAGCTATTTACTCCAGTAACAGAGGGAGATAAGGGAAATTTTTGCTAATTTCTGTTCAGAGATCTTGTTTTTCCTTATTAGAATGATTGAAATGTTTATAATTCAGAATGTTAGCCTAATACTTTTATGAAAACTAATATTCTCTAGACTGCACAGACACCCAAGCTAGCCCAGAGAATATTTCAGGTGGTCATCCAGTTTTCCTAGAAAATAGACAAAGAATAGAACCTTCAGAGGCAAAGTGTTGTGTTTAGAAACCTATAACACATAGTAAAATAAATAAAATGTGTAAAAAAACACACATAAAATGATTTAGTTTTGTGTTTATTTCCTAACCTGAGTGAAAACAAGAGCATTCTTTTGAACAGTTTGAGAATGAATGAAGTTTTTTTTCTTGTACTTTCCTTTTTTTCTTAACAGTTTTGTTCGCTGCAATACTTCATTTTCGTACTTATTTTAAGTCACTTTTATTCATTTTTAATTATAATGGCAGCAAAATTGAACGAGAAATTTTAATGAAGCAAAATTTTCCTTTAAAATAAGAAAAAGTTTGTTAATTTAAAAGAAATAGTAAAAGTAATAGAGGAGATCAAAAATTTAAGCCAATGTAAAAAGACTTGATTTCAGCTGTAGCAGAACCCATATTAATATTTTTTTAACTCATTAAAAATTGAATATGTCATGGACAAAAAGGTGTAATGTATAATATGTTTCATTATTACTACAACTTTTCCAATTTTTAAATTTGATTACCAATTCAAACATACCAGACAGATGAACTAAATCATCTAAAAATACCCCCAAATAGTGAACAAATTAATCTAAAACAACTCTGAATAGTATCACTATAAAAGTAGATTAAATTCAATAGCTCATGTATTCCTTTGTTATAATATTATGAACAATTTTAATTAAAATTATTTATAATAATAATATAATGGTTACTATGAGGATTATATTGTATCCATAGCATTCCTTGAATGAATTATGGCAACCATGTTTACAAAAACGAAAATCAAAAAACAAGACCTCCAAAGAGTGGTCATCTCATATAGTGACTATTTTTTGATGGAGACCAAAGGTGGACATTCTTTGGGGGTTTCACTGTATATACATGCATAAATATAGAAATTTGATTATATTTCAGATTTGAAAAGCTGAAGCATTCCCTTTCTAAACTTCTTTATATTGCTAATGTTCTTCGAAAAGACAGGCTTGATGCTGGAGGTTTGGAACTAAGCAGCATTAACATGAAATTTGAAATTGACAAGATGCTTCCATCAATTGTGTCTGATATACGATCCACAAAGGTGATATTTTTTTTCAAATTAACATGTTATTTGTTTGCATTATTGTTACTTAATTTAGAAATTGTTCAGTAGACATTGACGCATCAGTATGGATCAGTTTGGACATCTATTAGACCTGATTTGGACATAGTGTGCTGTGTGGGTAAATATCTGCTGACTTAAACCATTTTTCAGTGTCTCTCAAAAGAATAAAAAATAAAGTCAGGTGATGGCATTTCAGGGGTCATACAGCAGTTGCGAAAGAAAATACTTTTTAGCTCTCTAGCAATAAATGTTTGCATTCAAATTCATGTGCAGTCACTGACTATCTTTGTTATAAGATATCTCTGAGACAGTTTATATGATGAGAGGCTGAAAATTTTTACATCTAATTAGTGTGTGAGAGAATATTTTGCTAATTGGTAATTTTTTTTTATAGAGCTAGTGTACAAATGTAAAAAGTATAACATTTTGAAAATTAACAAGAGGAATTTTTTCAATTTACATCATGCACTTACCTCTTATAAAGAAATAGTTAGTGTGTTTCCACCTTTTTGAAACACCCTATTATGTATACACCTTAACTCTGTGGCATGAAGTGGGATAAGGGTTGAGTGTATTGTGCTGCCATTTTACAGGTCTTAGGTTGGATCTTTGAGCTGTGCAAGGTCACTCAGCCTGTCATTCCTTGAGTGTCTCAATATACTAACAGCTAAGCACATCAGAGCCCCTATGTCAAGTAGGGAATTCTAAGCAATAGCCTTCATGTGGGTTGTTATGTCCCTAAGTTTAGTTCATACATACTTGTTTTACTTTGTTTATACATATCTATTATCTGTCCTTTAAATCGCTTGAAACTATTTCTATCTTTTCTGTGTTCTTTTGCTTTACTAATAAATATTGTTTATTGATGTGTTGTATATGAATATAAAAGTTACAATTTTTTTAAGATTAATGAACACTTCAGTGACAAAATTTTAATTTTTAATAAAATTTCTTGTATTATTTAGTGTAATATAAAAATATTTATCTACAGGAATTAGAAATTCATAAAACAGTTGCTGAGTGCATGATATTTGCAAACCATTGGGTTGCTAAGAAAATCTGTGAAGCCTTTCAACATCAAGCTGTTGTAAGTTAATTCATTGCATCTTTGAACAAAAATGTTGTTGTTTTAAGTAAAAATTATTGCTTTTTTGTGTGTGTGTGTGTGTTTTAATAATATTTCATAGTGAAACAAAAATGAACAAATTTATTTCATTTTTATTTTTCTAGCTTCGTAGGCATCCTAATCCAAGAGAGGCAGATTTATTAGAACTACAGAAATTAGCATTAACTAAAGGTTTTTTGTTAGATATACAGTCTAATAAAGAATTGGCTCGTTCTCTAGAGAAGGCTGTTGACAAAAATGATCCAAACATCAATATGGTATGCTGATTAATAATGTTTCTTTAAAAGTAAATCTGTACTAATGTGTAAAGAGAGAGAATTTTTAATTTGTTTATTACCTGGAAAAAAACCAAAGTAGGGTTAACATAATTAGTGCCTTAGCACGCATTTACTATGTTCCATTATTTTGGACACATGGAAAACATTTTTATTCATCTGAAAATTTTTTCAATGGGTGGAAAAGATAAAATTTCTTGAGATAATTCGTCTAGAATGGTGTACCAAGCGGGAAACATTAAGAGTAAATGATGCAGAATCGAGGGACTTTTAACATTATCAGGATAGGAATTTCTTGGGACCAACAAAAAATAACGTACAAAGTGGGATTATGTACAAAACAGGTTACAAAAAATCAGGGTTCCACTGTGTGTGTGTGTGTGTGTATATATCTCTACTTATTATAAAAGAAGATATCTGCGTGTGTGTGTGTGCAGCATTACGGACAAACGGCTACTCCTAGAAACACCAAATTTGGTACTCGGGAAGTTCTAAACATTAAGTTGTGCACCTCAAAGTGATTTTTTCAAAATTCGACCTAGAATTTTTTTTTATTTTAAGCGATTTTTGGCATTTTTTCTCACATAATTCATAATAACGGCAGTAATTACGCTTGCAGCAAAACGGCATTTGTATCGTCGGGTAGAGAAGAAAATTTTCTTTTAAAAACAGTTTGTTATGAATATGTAACATAATTTGTTGATTTTTAGGAATTTTTATACTAAATATCTGTTTTGGCAATTTTTTTCGTAAAATAATTTTAAAGCTGTCGCATATTGAATTCTATCCGTCATAACTTTTTGATATTTTGACAGATCGTGAAACATTCCTTTCTTCCTCTTTTAAAATAAAATGAAAACATTGTGTAAATTAGGTGATTTTTTATGAATTTTAATGTAACCTAATGTTTAGAATTTAATAGCATCAACACGGAGAGCATCTTACACCATTACATTAATTGATCATGGCACGAGATAATTTTGTTGTGTTGCCACAAAAAGGATTAGAAAAAAGGTTTTTTTTTTTTCAACCAATCGAGTTTTTAAATGGAATATCAGAATTTCAATTCGCAAGTAATCATCTATGACGTCAAATGCTTTAAGATGTGTAAAACTTACGCCACAATTTTAACGTATTTATCTCTGCTATTCTATCTCTGTGCCCCTAGCGATTCTAAATAGCTCCTCGAGATTACAAAGTTTGATGTTTTCAATCGCTATATTGGATACATGGATATTTAAATTGGCACCCCTTGAATATTTTCCACCATGGTGAGATGAAATGTTTTGTAGTGCTAAATATGCCAATCTTACCAAACTATGCATAAATTAAATATGTATGGAGAGCTTCCTTAATAGTAACCGTTATGTGAAAGGAATAATGTTTATGGTAATGCGTAAATTGCAAAGAATCGCCATAGAATATAAAGGTCCCATTTGGGCCAAATAATGTAAGCTGTTTCGTTAAATTGAGCATTAAAGAGGGAGAAGCATAGATAAATAGTATTAATATGTGTAATAGGTAGAATTAGTAGATTTGTGAGGATAATATGAATAAATCACAATATACCACATCCTAACTAATATTATAAATGCGAAAGTGAGTTTGTTTGTTTGTTTGTTTATGACGCTTTCACGCCTAAACCGCTAAATCGACCCTGGAGTTGGTTATAGGCTACTTAGAGTTTTAGATTTTTAATTACTTTTTTAATTATTAATTAAAAACCGTTTTTATGTTGCCATGCTTGCCGAGTTTTGCCCGTATCATATGATTCATGTTTTGAGCTAACAAGAATGCTATTACTTCAATAAAGAAGCATGTTCATCTGAAAAACATTAAATAATTCGGAAATTATGCCAGTTTTATGCCAAATATATCTATCTCTAATAATAAAAATGAATGTTCTCCAGTCAAATCTACAGAAAGCAGAGCTTTGAAAATTTGAGCATGCCTAGACTCATGACTTCGGTAAAGTGTACCTGAGGCTCATCGCACGCATTTGAAAAACATAAATAAGTATGGAAATTATGTTGATTTTACGGCAAATTAAAAAGCATAAATAAAGAAAAGTGTACTTATGTATTAGTCTGGCAGTCTGCCAAGACGAGCGATTTTTTGCCGAGATAAATGCCGGGTACATGAAATTATTAATGGTTTTGAATACGATTGGCAACAGTTTGGCAACTCATTTGACGAAAAAACAGTTTGGCGGGAATGACCGCCGGGATAATAGGTAAGTACCAAGAAAAGTCCAGATGTGTTTCTTAAAGTTCGTAAATTTCCAAATCCTACAAATAATATAAATGTGTACGTTTATGTGTTTGGATGTTTTTGACTGAATCATACAAAAATGGTTATATAAACTGAATCATACAAAAATGGTATAATAATAAAAATGAATGTTCTCCAGACAAATCTACAGAAAGCAGAGCTTTGAAAATTTGAACATAGAAGCCCATGACTTCGGTAAAGTGCACCTGAGGCTCAGAATTTTGAAATTTTAATTACTTTTCTAATTATTAATTAAAAATTGTTTTATCGCCCGCACAAAATGATTTATGCTTTTGAAATAAAGCAGAAATTCTATTTACAGATTCACATGCATTTGAAAAAACATGAAATGGTATGGAAATTATGTTGATTTATGCCAAATTAAAAAGCATTTGAAAGAAAAGTCCAAATTAGTTTCTTAAAGTTCATAAATCTCCGAATCCTACCAATAATATAAATGTGTACGTTTGTGTGATTAGATGTTTTTGACTGAATCGCACACAAATGGTTGGACGGATTTGGAAAAATTTGTAATGAAGATAGCTTATGCCCTGGATTAACATACAGGCAACCTTTCAAGCATATAGCATAAATAATTCTTTTACAAAGACACTCAAAATAATGCTAATGCATTGCGCTCTATGGAAATTTTGTAGCAACTAAACCAATTTTAAAACTTTCTTCACTGATTGAAAGTCTTAGGCCTATAGGGTCCTAGGCGTATATGGAGAATTCCTCTGTGTGGAATTTTCTAAGGGATCCTAGCCCGTATTTTCACGAGGTTTTTGAAAAAACATGGAAAACTGCGAGCGGCTTGGTCGACAGGCGCAACCGGTGTTTGAACCTGGCACCTCCCGCCTTCCAAGTTTGAGAGCAGACCCTCTTAGATACTGGGGGGGACCCTGAGTGTTATAGGCTACCTTTTATGCATATATCACAAATAGTTCTTTTACAGGGATACTCATAAGAATTACATTACGCTCTATGTGAATCTCTGTAAGTACTGAACCGATTCCAAAACTTTTTTCACTGATAGTAAGCTACACTATTCTTGAGTATTATAGGCTAAAATTAATGCATGCAGCGCAAATAGTTCCTTTACAGGAACACTCAAAATAATTCAATACATTACGCTCTATGGGTATCTCTAACTATAGAACCGATTCTAAAACTTTTTCGCTAATAGAAAGCTGCACTATTCCTGATTAACATAGGCTAAAATTCATGCATATAGCATGAATATTTCTTTTGAAAGAACACTCAAAATAGTTCGTTCACAAATACTGTCGTAACTGTCTCTATTCGCTAAATGCCTGAAAAAAATCTAAATTTAGTAATTTTACATACTCTGTTATTTTAAATGAAGTATACTACCATGCATTATACTTCATTTAAAATAAGTAAAAAGCAAATAATATTTAAATGCAGTTTCTTTAGTCGCAAACATATTTGTTATTCACACATGCTTCGTTTCTCTCGGGACCTAATTCTAAAGCCGACGCAGACGAAGTCGCGGGTAGCCGCTAGTTAATAAATATTTCATGAAATTAAGTGTTCTGTTTATCCTTTTTTAAGGGTTGTTTTACAACCAACTGAACGATATGTAATTCTAATTTGCGTTGATATATCCCACAGTACTTTCAACAGAGGAGATTACTTTAACTTTTTTTTAAATTAAATTCTGTTTTGTCACATGCAGATGTGATTTTAGTAAAATATTTGCTTCTTCCCATATGAAGAGCGGTGCACAGCTATTTTAAAATAAATGGTTTTCCATTTCATGTAGTGTCTGAGGTATTTAATGCTACAACTTGAACCTAAAAAACAGTATGATATAGAAAATAACACATTTTGAAAGTCAGGAGTTCTCTTCAAACCACTAAGCTTTTCACTTTTCTGATCGCAAATGACACTGACGTAGTTTTTGAGTCCTTATATTGCAATGATGCCAGGTTAGTACTCATGACGTAAACTTTACATCAAGAGTCAAATAATTTTGATTTTATTTTACATTTCACATCACTGGAATTAATTGGAGAATCACACAAGTTAGGAAAATTTTTGTTTACTACCATGTGAAGAACGGGCACGCAGCTAGTATATATATACAATGAAACCTTGATTTTACGTCCCCCGAATCTATGTTTTTCCTGCATTTTACGATTTTTTTCATCAGGTCCCAGTTTTTCCGTATAACTGTAATGTTAATTTAACCCAGTTCGTAAGTTTGTTATCTATGGAATTTCCCACGTTTTCTCGGAAAAGTGAAAAAATAAAAAAATGTTCTAAAATAAGCAATATTTTTCCTTTTGTGCTTTTTTAAAGGTAATCCACATTGTTGAAAGTTAATCTATGAAAACAGAAACGCATTCCACATACTCATGTCTTCTGAAACTGATTTCTTCTCATTCTTTGAGAACACATCATGGTTTGGTTCGCCCCCTCCCCCTCCTTTGTTGAACACTTGCTGTCTCAGACTCCTCCCTTCCCTGAATACTGAACAGCTGGCGGGGGAGCAAAGTACAGAAACAACACACTTTAATGGTGTATGAATGAGATGGGCATGGGAAGAGACACTCCAGCTACCAATCAGATGGGGTGGCTTCTTTTCTTTTATTGGGGAAGGAAAGGGGTCTTTACCCTTCTACATCTTTTCAGATTTTGTTGCTGTTTAGCATGCAGTGGTCACATTTCTAACCTTTTTGCACCAAAATAACAAGTAAAAAATGCAAAAACTTTTCCATTTCTGAGAAAGCCGAACTTGGGAAACAATATGATGAATTTCACGGAACCGAAGTAGCTTTTGCACAATTGCAAGGAATTCCCTTGACAACCATGCAATCTATACTGCTGAAAATAGATTGATTGAAAAAAAACACTGAAACAGTGGGTGAAAAAAAAATGCCAAGAAACGGAGAACATTGAAAAAATCACCGTAAGATGAGCTAGAAGTTATCTTAGTAAATGGGTTTAAAGAAGCTCGTGCCGCGAATGCACCTGTAAATGGCATGATTCTAAGAGTAAAAGCTCTAGAAACTGCCGATTGGCTTGTTGGTTTGAAAGATTTCACAGCTTCAGATGACTAGATTGACTGTATGAAAAAAAAAGACTCAATCTTGGGTATAGATCGCTTTCGGGAGAATCATCAAGTGTAGATGAGGCTACAATAGAAAGATCTACCAAAAAAGAAAAATCTACCAAATTTGACCAAAGGATACAAGCCAAAGGACGTATTCACTGCAGACTTTACAGGACTTTTCTTTAACCTCCTACCGGCAGTGGCGGCTCGTCATTAAGGGCCAGAGGGGCCTGGCCCCACCGACTAAGCACCATCTAAATCAAAGTATCTTCCTATTATGTAAGGCAGTTCTTTCAATAATTTACCTTCATTTAAAAAATACACGCGTTTTACTCTATTTTAATACTATCCATTAAAAAACGCACTTAAAAAAGCGATAGTTATATGATTTCCCCCCTATCTAAACCATGCTTGGGCCATGGTCTGGCCTGCCCTGAATGGGGCGTCTCTTCTCTATTCACCGGGTTGACATATTTGGCATTGAGCACAAAGCCATACTGACGCGGAATTAACTTGGCTTCCAAACGGCTTATTTGGCGCTGCCTTCTGGGCCCAGATGTTCGGGCCTCGCACGGTGATCTACACGACCGTATGGGGAAATTTCGGCAATCAGTAGCTATTGGTGAAATTTTCCGCTTAGGAGGAAATCATTTTTTATTTGCGTGATCGTATTTTTGCAGTGCAGTCAGATATTTTTCTGTTTTGTTTTCTTGATTTACGAAAAGCGATGTATGAATGTATCTTTTATATATGTTATTTATTTTAAAATAATTAAATCATCTAAAAATTATGAACAGGCAACTATAAAGAACATAAATATTTAAATGTGGCTTTTTGTTTAGTAATAAACTTTTCAATTTAACATAACTACATAAAAAATAGCAAAAGTTGTATAGTAAATTCGATAATTATTTGTCATTTGAGAAATTTTAAATGCTTACGCTGTGTGAATGTGGGGATAGGTTGTTCTATATGTATATATATTTTCGCGATTTTAATTGGCAATATTTTTTTTTTTTTTTCGGGCCCCACCACTGAAACGGGTCACAAGCCGCCACTGCCTACCGGATAAAAGTTATGTTACTAAAGGAGACTCCTGCCATGGAGGGAAGATGTCTAAATTGTGTCTTATGACTTTACTGTGCTGTAATTCTGATGGAAGTGAGAAGCTGATGCCTCTTGTTGGAAAGTCACACAACCCACGATGCTTCAAAAACATTAGAAGTCTTCCGACAAAGTATGAAGCAAACAAAACAGTGTGGATAACACAAGCCCTTTTCTAAGGCTTTTTGCACAAACTAAACAAAAAAATTAAGTTGCAGAATCATAAAATAATTTTGTTCATTGATCAATGCAGTTCACATCCGGATTTGCAGCTATCTAATGTGCATGTCGAATTTTTTCCTGCAAATTTTACAAGCAAATTGCAGCCTTGTGATCTCAGCATTATTTGATCATTCAAGGTTTTTTATAGAAAGCAACTTGTCTGGAAAGTTCTAACTGAACTAGAAAATGGAAACTGGCATGACTCCTTCAAACTAAACTTTAGTGTTCTAGAGGCTATGCATTTTATTTCTGCCTCATGAAGAAATATTACACAACAGTATTTACACATTTCCCATTGTTTTGGAAAAAGCGGAATCATACCATCTAATGAACCGGCAACAGATGAAGAATCAGATGCAGTAGACACAGAGAATGACAACGAAACATTTATCTATGACTTTGATGATTACATCCCAGAAAACTTAGCAACATGCAATGCTGAAAGAGCTACTGCTCCATCCTTATGGACTTTTCGTCCGCAGACGAAGATGAACAAGAAGAAACAGAAGCACAGCTCATCCCTACTTTCGCTATTGCATTGAAGAGCTTACAGATAGTAAAAGACTATTTTTTCTCTCATAAAGACCAGGGAAGGAACTTGGAAAGTATTTCAATTCTGGAAGATGCTGCATTCACTTTGAACTCAATGATTAAAAAACAATCCACTATTACTGACTATTTTCAACCTAAACTCCAGGATTCGCAACTAAATGTGTTAAAATGATCTTGAAATGGAATTTATAATAATGTTCTTTTTGTAAAATATAGATTGTAATACCTTTTAAAAGAGTCATCTTTACTACCTTAGTTTTTTTCTATTTGATTGTTTGCTTTCTTTGTACTTCCCTTATTTTACATTGTTTTTTTTTTTTTACCCTGTCCCTTGAGAAACGTAAAATTGGGGTTTCATTGTATATATACAGTAAAACCTAGATATCTCTAAGTCGAAGTGGCACTGAAAAGGATGAGAGTTTTCAATATTATGATGTGAAATAAAAGAAGAGTTAGTTTATACAGGGAAACACAGGTTTTGAGATATTGAGATTACACTGTATCTATACACAATGAATATAGCATCTCTTCCTTTATTGATGTTGGTAAAACAGAAAAGCGTGAAAATTTTGCTTTAAAAGTTTATAAAACAAATACTTAAAAGCGATTTTTTTTTCAATTTGCTCTCTATGTAGTGTGTAAGGATTGCAGTAAGTAATTACCTAATAAATATAAGCCTAGGTGTAACAATTCTGGGTTGTACCACTTCAAAACAAAACTTTTGCTGTCATAACTCCAATACAATGGAAAACTTTTCTCAGAAAACATAATAAAACCTACGTCACTCCTAAATTGGCTTTTAAAAAATCATGATTGTTAAAAAATAAATAGAAAAATATCTGTGCTTTTAAAAATCTGAAAATTTGCCCATTCCCTGATTTTTCATGTTTTTCACCTCCTGTAGTATCCAATGGTGTAACAATGACAAAAGTGAATCATTTTGAAATTTAAAAATCCAAGGTTAATCCGGATTCAAAGTGAAAATTACATCATGAACAAAGTAATTTTATAATTTCAAAACAAATTCCTAGAACATTAACTTCTTTAAACATTTTTAAAAAATCATTCTAAATATCCCAGAGCATTTGGGCAATAACCCAAATCGCAAGTGTAGTGAAGAAATCAAATGCACTCCATTGAAATAGCACTCTAATCAATATATTCTAGATTAAATCACATTTATTTACAAAAATAACAAAATCTGTGGTAGAAGAGCTTTCTCACTCAGTTTAAAATTAAAACTTAATCATAAATGTCAAACACTAAATATACATCCTTAGATGTAGGGCTAATTATGAAATTGTTTCAAAACTAAAGAAATATCAAATATCATTTTGAAAGAAATATATATCAATTAAATCATTCCAAAAACGCACACATATTCGCAATCGATCGAAACTCCTTCAGAAGTTTTAATTATACCGAGGAAGATAATGTAAAAAAGGGGAGGAAACGATAATGAAAAAAAATAAATGGTAAATGAAAAAAATTAACTGTCTCCCCTTCTCTCCCCCCCCCCTTAAAAAATAAAAATAAAAAAATAAATAAAATTTGGCTGATACTAAAAAAAAATTTTAATAAGTAAATGGAAGTTAAGAGATTAAGCATGCTACATGCAAGGAAAGATCTTACAAAGTTAATGTGGCGTCACGTGCATCTTAGGTTTCATTGAGCCTCCACCTGGATTGGCTGCCAGCAGCTCATCAGAAATTCGCCAATAGACACTGGCAAGTCCAGAAAGGAATCTATGTCCCTCTCACCCACTTCATCTCTTGCTTTTACACTCTTTTCCCATCACCGTTGACGGTTGCCAGTTAAATTCTTGTGCAGAGACTTCTTCAAAAGCATGTCTCAATGTTTATTTCATCTCACTTCCTCTGCAAGTGCAAATACATCTCTCTTGACTGCCATTTCATTTTAAAACTGGCAACCTTTGAGCTCAAGTAGTAGAGAGGGGGGAAAACAGGGGTGTGTTATTTTGCAATCGATACAAGATGGCGATGTTATCGTATTTGAAAACTGATGATGTAATTTCGCTGCCATGTCTGCGTCAATTGGCAGATGAAACAAAATATGATATTGTAGCATAAAACAATATGAATATATTTCATGTTGAAGGTTAGTAAAGTAATTAATATTAATTAGAAAGGTTTAGTAATTAAATTAAAAAATTGAAAATCGTTAACTAGGGGAAAATTAAAATAAATTTAAAAATATCAGCCATAAAAAATATTATCAGCCAAAAAAAATTAAATACCAGACAAAAAAAAAACCTAATTTTCTTAAATTTTCAAAACTGGAAATATTGAAATCACCAAAAATATATATAAAAAATTGCTTTCATCGTTAAATATATATATATATATATATATATATACATATTATATCAAAATGCTTAGATCTTGGTTTTCAGAAACTCACTTTTAAATTGCAAGTGAGCTTAGAACTCCCTCATCATCAAACAGTGACTATGTTTGTGGGATATAAACAAACCTTGATTTTTTGAAGCCATACAAAGACATTATGCAAGTGTAAGACACCCTTTACCAAATATATCAACCACGAATACAACTATGTTTTTGTGTCATACAAGCCTCTTTTTATGTCATACACAAACAAGGTTCCCATTATCCCATTAACTTATCTGGAAGCTTGATGTTTCCTGCTAATACTAGCGAGGTAAACCCACTAATTTATTTATTATACATTTGTACAAGGATTTTTTTTTTCCTTTAACATTTTTTTAATATAAAATTTTATGTTAATGTTCCTTTTTAAAAAAATCTTTATAACACGTCTCATTATATATATTATACTTTCAGGTCTTACGTATTTTAGCAACTCGTGCTATGAATCAAGCCACATATTTTTGTACAGGATGTTATACTACTGATGATTATTATCATTATGGTCTTGGATTAGATAGATATACTCATTTTACTTCACCTATTCGAAGATATGCCGATGTATTAGTGAGTGAATTTTTGCATTATAACTCTTTGAAAAGTTAGATTTAATGTATTCGACCAACCTCAAAAAATAATATCTAATATTTCTTAAACTTAGAGGATTTTAATGCAGTAGGAATTTATTCTGTTGCAGGTCTTGGGGAACATGCTTATAACTAACCCTCTCCAAAGTGAAAACTTTCTACCAGCCATGGTGGCTGGTAAGGCTGATTTTTCAGCAGCCACTTAGACAAATCTACCAGCCACATTCATGATAAAAAAAATGAAACATTAAATGTATTTAAACAACTTAATTTTTCATTGCAAGGAGACAGAAAGAATAATAAAAAAGGAAAAACAATAAGACATTTGAGGATTTTTAAATCATTTCAGTTTAATTATTTAGTTGCAATTTTGTTAAATGTCAATTAGCAATTGCTACTTACTATCGAGTATATGCATTATTATTTTTTTTAAACTATCATTAGATGATGTAATGACTCTTTTAACCTTGAACATTCTGCTAAAAAAGTTCCAGTATGAAAACTCCCTTGGAGGACGAAGGATAATAGCTCGAACATTTCACAATATTTTCATGTCTGTTGAGCGTCACTTGCCATTGTGGCCAGTAGACCTAAAATTTTACCAGCCAGTAAGAATTTTTTAATCGCCATTTGGCAAGTGGCGACCGACATTCGTGAGCGTTACTTTATAACCTAACCATAATGCAGTGAAAACTAAGAATTTTTCACAATCTTATTGACATACTTATTATTTGCTACTGTATTTCATCTTTGTGGAATAATTTTATATATATTCATTATGAAATTAAGTTGAATATTTTTTTCTAAATAAATAGAAGGGGAAGCACTTTGCATTGTTTTTTGTACCCACAAGGTAACAAATCGCACATTATTTCAACAATGACAATTATGAGTTGACATTGTTGAAATAATGTGCGATTATTCAACAAACAATTTATGAGTTTTTTGACAATTTATTAGTTTTTAGTTTACCATATATCTTAATTAACATAAATCCTCCTATGACGCATGAAGAAATGATATTCAATGATGCAGTAACATCCAGACAATCAAATCAAAGATTACGCCATTCATTAATTAACTATGAAAAACATAGTCATAGAAAAATTCAAAATCACAGTGAATAGATTTAACTTTGGTGACAAAGTTGCATTTCTGTTTTACATTACAGTTTTAAAATCCCCTCACAATTCAACATTTTTCTCCTTCTATGTTGTATGAAACCTTTTCTGAAATAACGAAAACTTGCAAAATAACTTAACGGATTAACTTGCGAAACCTAGAAAAACAAAATTTAAGATTTGATTAAATAAAAACTTAACTGCTGAGAAAATCAATTCTAAGCTAGTTTTTAAAAAAAGAAAATGGGGTTGCCTTTAGTATTTTTAAAACTTTCCAAAAAGGTTAAAAAGTGTTTAGGATTCGGTTTTGTCTGTCTGTCCGTGCTCTTACTCCCGTAAATATGCATCGATTTCAATGAAAGATATATATGTTATTCTTATCTACTGTACCTTGCACCTTATTGAAAATGGTCTATGTAGCATTTATAGTTTTTCTACCGGAACATGCAAAATATACCAATACATTGCACTCTATGGGAAGTTATTCTTTAAAACGTATCATCCTACTGTATAGTTATGCTGATCCCCGACTCCAAGATAAAACTCATTTCTGCCATTTCTGCAAAAAAAAGTTCAAAATTAAGCTCCAAAAAGCCCAATAACATTTACACAGTATGATCTGCTTGAAATTTTTCATAAATATGTATAAAAATATAGAAAAGAATCTGCATTACTTTAAAAAATTTGAAAATCCACTCATTCCCTCATTTTTAACGATTTTTCACTAACGATTTTCAGCTCCATTTTATTTCTAAGAGTAAAAAAAAGTTGATCATATGCGTGACAAAATTAGCTACTGCAAATGAGAATGACTTCATATTGATGTCGCAATTATCAGGATTTTTCCAGATTTATAAGCTTAATTTTTTTTCACAAATGGAAATTATTTCCTTGGGATTCCGAAGGTATATTATAGGAGTGAACACTCTTCGTACCTGCTTGCTTAGATTTTTTATTCCCAAACTAAGTTATATAATCTAAACATTGGAAATTTGGTAATGCCCAGCTGTAAAGGAATAGAACATTTCCCACGCTGACTGCTAACAGGTTTTTAATTTTGCAACCTAGCATATGTATGAGATTATGAACGTCAGCACTAAATTTTTTTTTTCACCTTTGCTTACATGGTTGCCTTAGTAACAAATGAATAAAAGGGGGGGGGGTTCTATCTTGAAAATATTAAAATATTGAGTTTATATTGGTCAATGAAAAAAGTTTTCGTCTGCAACGGTGTATATTTACATTAGAAAATAACTTTGAATTCATTACTGAGTTTTTTATGCGGCATGCATTTAAATTTTTAATATGAGTTTGAGTTTAGCGGAATTTGAAATTGTATTAAAATTTATTGACGCATTAAATAAACATAAATACTGTTTGTTTGAGTGTGATCGTCATTATAAATTAACACTTTTTAAATATTGCCTTCTCTTCAATGGCTACACCAGCTGTTACCAAGTGAGGTGCTGTGCCATCTACATGCAACAATGCATTATCCCATTTTCTGAGGGAAGTCCCCCTTGCAAAGATTTAACTTCGTGCTCAGGATGTTCTCAGCAAAATGAAACTATCCAAAAGCAAAAACTTTCTGCACATTCCCAGAAGAGCATGAAATTTGATTTAGGTCTATAATAAGAATTGAATATGAGGTTATTTATTTTAGGTGGACGAAGATTAAACACATTGAGTGTAGACATGCTTTCGTCAAATGTTTTTTCTAGATCCCATTGTAATTGTCTCCACAACGGGCTTTGACTTCTAGTTTGAGAGATATTCTGTTATTTGAAATAAAACAAAATTGGATGTTATTAAGGATTACAAGATGAAGCTTTCCATCGGAAATAATGTTGTTTAATAGTTCTTCTACAGGAGCACTCAAAATAATTCCAATACAGTACTGTCAGTGGCAGTTTAGAGACAGGCATCCATTTAAAGCATGTAATACTATTCTACAATTTAGGCGAGGGAGGAGTGGGAGGGAGGTTGCATCAACAAAAATCCATTAATGCTTTGGAACCTAAAGGGGGTTCTAACGCATTAACAGATTTACATGGAACAGAATTGCAAACTTTGATTTTTTAGCTCGTGGAAAATTAATTTTTGACTGCTAGCCCTTAAAAGAATAAATTTCTCACTCTCCATTTTCGTTTGACACCTTCATGTTGTATAAGAGAAATATTTATATTTTTAACGTGCCACAAGTTTGAGAGGTGCTAATGATTTTGGTTTGTTTGTCTGTTCTGTTGTCCACCCGTCATGTGTTCTAATTGCCATAAATATACATCAATTTGTGCAAAATTTATGTTGTTCTATGTACAGAACCATGTACCCTATTGAAAGTGGTGCAAGTAGCATTTATAGTTCTTTTAGAGGAGAGAAAAAAATCCAATACATTGCAGTCTATGGGTAGTCATTCTTATAAATGCATTTTTGAGATATTTGGTTTTTTGAAGGAAAACAAAATTGGCATACACATTATTAAGGTTCTCAAAATAATGCTCTCTTTGAAAAATAGTGTCTGTATTATTAATAGTTCTTCTAAAGGAACTATTAATACACTATTATAACACTCAACAGAATTCCAATACATTACAATCTGTGGCATTTGAGAGACATTAATACATTTCTAGCACAAGACAATGAGTATATTATTCTTATATTCTTCAGTAAAACTATGGGAAAAAAAATTAAAGGTCTTTTATGGGGTCTCATAAAATTGCATCTATTGTGATAATACAACATTATCTTATCTCCGAAATTTCGCAAGATTTTAAAAAAATACATTGCCAAATTTGGTGCAAAAACATTGTATCGGAAAGTGTTTTATAATGGATGCATTTGGCATGATTTATCTTTCTTGTTTATTTCTTCTTTCTGCCTTTCTTATTCACAAAGTAGGAGAACATTAAAATATATTCATGGATACAATTGAAATTACATCATTGATAATGGAGGTGATTTAGAATCGATAATGGATGATGCTCTTTAGAAATCTTCTCAGTATATGTGTATTTTCTCTAAATTGAGATATTTTGGTCCCTGCTTCAAAAATGATGGATAAACTTGTGCAAAAATGAAAGTGGTGCTAAAATACTTTAATATAGTACTTGTTTTATTCTTTTTACAATAGAATAAAGCATGCTCATTATATATTTTATCTACATAAAAAATTGTTTTTATGAGATAAATGTTATTCCATATATCTCATAAAATTCCATTTAGATTATGATTTTTTTTTTTTTTTTTTTACTTTTTTTTCTGCCTCAAACTTTTAAGATCTTCACTCTGTATCTAATTTTGACCATTTTTATTTTTGGAAGTATGCATTTTGAGACTGACAGTTACAAAAATAAAGGTCAGTCAGCTTATGGATACACTGTATATTTATGCATATACAAATTGTCAGTAACTTATATTTCAACAACCAACCCTGTGAATCTTATGTATTTATTTGTTGTGTAATTATTTTAGATGAATTTGTATTAATTGTAACTTGCTTTTTTAAGGTTCATAGGTTGCTGTTAGCATCTGTCAATGAAACAGATTACAGTGGCCCTGATGAAGCTGCAGAAGTAGAAGAACTGTGTGGTCATATGAATGAACGTCATAAAGTAATCCTTTTGCATTTATATGGTTGTTTGGACACTCAAAACCCAGATGTTTATTTCCATAGTAAATATTTTTATAATGAATTTGATTGCTGTTTGTTACTAAAAGCATCTTTCAAACTTTCAAATATTTTTAGCATGCCAGAATATATTTCATACTAGGGCAACCGATTTTTTGCACAGAAATGGAGATTGTTAAAATTAATACGAATGAAAAATATATATGTTTATCCTTTTTGTCTTAGCAAATTTTTGTCTCCTAAATAATCTATACCTTTGCCTCTGTTTTCATATTTCATGTGTGCAAAACTATCTTGATCTCTCTCTTTTTTTTTCTTTTTTTTTTTTTTTAAGTTTGTTAGCATTTGACTTATATGCATACTTATTCACTTTTAAATGCATTACATAAAAACAATGTCAAAGACTAGATAATTTCATGCCCAATTTTAACATTAATATTTAGTTACCTTAGAAACAGTATCCATTCTTGTTATCTGAGTTGTTGAATGTGACAATCAAACAAAAACTGGAGTAACTTTTAAAGTTCTTAAGATTCAAAAAATAAAAATACACACACGTGAAAGTGAAACAATTAAAACATTAACCTTTAACAGTACTCTGATTTAAAACGCTATATTTCTTTTATAAATCAGATAAAATTCAAAAAAGATTCTTTGTGCAGTAGTAAATGAATATTTTTCTTACTTGTGTAATTTGAATCAATTCTAATTATCTGAAAATGAAAAAAAAATTTGACTTGTGACTTCATGAATACAAACCCAAGATGGAATAGTTCTGGTTAAATCAAAACTACATGATAATTATCTGCCTAACAGGAAATAAGATGAGCCTTTGTCGGAACAGTTCTGACATGTTTTCATGTTACATACTTTCATGTGCCCAGAACTCCATTTGATCAGTAGTCGCATGCATAATATATCCGATCCGGGGATCTAGGATCAGGCAAAATTTTAGCCATCTGAGGGAAATTTTGCAGAAAAATAAACAACTGATTTCGACTTTAACAATGAATTACAAAAATCTCTGAGTTTTTCTTTCCCTTTCCCATTTTTAAAGCGATTTTTTTTCACCAAGCAGCCATTTGCTTTTTGTTGGACCAATTGCTATTTTATAAACATGGATCATAGCAGTGTACATATGCATTACTTACTCTAGTCTCGCTGCTGTAGCTACTGTGGCAAATGCAGTATGCATTTACCACAGTAGCTACGCTGACAGGTGTTTCAGTTACAGGTTTTTAAAGATGAAACTTGTACATTGCATATCTTTTTATATCTATGGTAATACAGAATTTATGTAAATCTATAATATATCATAAATTTTGGGGAAATTTTCATATGGATTGGGGGAAATGTTGGGAGTAAAAACATTTTCTACATCCTTGATCCTATGATAGGCCAGAACTCGGCACTTTCGCACCTAAGCCATCTACCAATTCTGAGATAACTGCAACATGATGACATAAAAGTGAGCTCCTAATGCAATTTCAAACTCATTACATTAGACTGTAGTCGATTACTATCTGCAATTTTTATTTAATAAATAACTATTTGCCTATTCTGCCTTTAACATAAATGCAATAATAACAGAATTTATTGGAAGAATAAAAGAAAGATGAGGCAAAAAGGGGGAAATAGCAAAAACAGAATGGTAGGTTAATAATAAAATAGCAATTAAATAAATAAAATAGTAAAATGTGCAAAATATAGAAACATACAATAACAATAAATAAATAAAACAAAAATAATGATTTTTTTTTTAAACAAAGAAACAGCATTTTTTATAATATATATACAGTAAAACACATACACACATAAAACAAAATTAACCAAAAATAATTATAATAATAACAAGGAAAAGTAGTTATTTTAATGCAACTACTCTGTCTTGAATTTAAAAACAAAATTGCTTTTATTAATTTTGAATATACTCAAAAATAATTTTTTAATTCAATTTTATTTTAAAATTTTGCTGTTTTATACCTCGACCTATCTTTGTGTTCCCATTGAACAAAAATGACTGTTTCAAAAATTTCCTAGTTTAGTATAAAATAATTGTAGATAATACAGTGCATCCCAAAAGTTTATAGACTAGTGTTTTTTTATTTATTTAAGAGTTAATCAAACAAGTAAGAAAGACGAAAGAAATTATGCAAATACATATTGACGCAACAGAACTAGTAAAATGCTTAAATTACTTCAAACAGTCATAGATTTAATATAAAAAAATAAAAACGAAATAATGCTGTCCCAAAAATATATAAACAGCCAGTGTTAAAAGTTGATTAGAATACTGATCTCCAAATTTGCATATTTCAAGGTCATGTACTGGTCATTCAATAGCATTTTGAGATAAAAGCGAAGCTGTCTTTCTTTTTTCGACTGATTATAAAGATGCCTCCTGACATGCAGTTTTCCGAAACTGAAATTGCCCAAATCTATCGTTTGGATGCTCGTGGAATGAAAGTTGTAGATATCGCAAGAAAACTTGGACACAGTAGGGCTGGTATTTATCGAATTCTGACAAAAGGTGACAATTTGAAAGCGGAATCTCGCATTATGCGACCAAAGAAAATAACTAAACGGCAAGACAGAGAGATCTTCAGGTTAGCTTCAACCCAGAACTTGTCTGTATGGTCAATTTCTAGAGAAGTGACCATTCCAGTATCAAAATCCAAAGTGCATCGACGGCTGCAGGTAAGTAAATTGCTTGCTTATTGCAAAATGCTTCGTTTACCAAACTTGACAAAAAGTCACAAGGATGTTCGTGTTCAGTGGGCTCAAAAGCATATAAACTGGACAGATGAATGGTTGAGTGTTCTCTTCAGTGATGAAAAGAAGTTCAATTTAGATGGCCCAAATGGAACTGGCATGATATTCGGAAAGAACCGCAAACTTTTTTCTGCAGACAGCAAGGAAGCGGTTCACTCATGGTATAGGGAGCATTTTCCTATAATGAAACTACCAATATTGTTTTTGAAAAGGTCATCAGTGTTCCAAAGATTACCAGAAAATGCTTGAAGTACTGTTACTCCCATTCGGAAAGTTGCTAGGGGAGGACAAATGGATATATCAGCAAGACAATTTCTCAGTTCACGTCTCAAACTCCACAGTGCAGTGGTTTAGACAAAACCAAGTAGCTGTTATAGACTGGCCAGCCTTAAGTCCTGACCTGAACCCAGTGGAGAACCTTTGACGAATATTAGCTATTGACGTATATGCTAATGGTCGTCATTTTGCAACAGTTCAAGATCTGTTAGCTTTTTCGCTTTACTTTCTTAGTAGTACTTTAAATTATAAAAAAAACTTACAAAGATTAATAATACTTAATAAAGAAACATTAATTAACAGCACGACATTTATTAAACATTGCAACATCATACCACAACTACATCCTACATAACTACGCAGTAGCTACATTGTTTTTCGCTTTTTCCCGACGAACAGTCAATAGTTCATGTGCCCCTTATTCTCCCCCTTTGATTGCTTCCCTTTTTTTCTTATTTACGAATCATCCTCTGCATGGTGACGCCCTCTTTATTGACGGGTTCAATGAAAATGATAACATTCAGGCATCCTGACTTCCCAATTGTCCTCAATTGGTTTTGACTTCTACGTTTTTAAAACGTGGACTTTTTCTTGGTTTTTCACATGCGCTCTCCAGATCAACAGTCTCTTCGTCATTTTCGGTTTCTTCATCAGTTTCTGCTTCACAATGCGAGGCTTTCAGTTGGCTTACATGGGCGGTGGATGAATAGGATCGACCTCCTTCGCCTTCACCTAGTTGTGAGATCTCGTATGTATCGTTGGGTAATGCACGTGTGACTACAAATGGTCCTCGATACTTGGCTTGGGTTTTCGTGGGTTGTCCGGTAGCTTTGGGTCCACGTCTAGCTACAACTATTTCTCCTGGTTCATAGATTACAGTTCGACACTTCTTTTTGTCATAGGTTTTCTTCATTTTCTCTTGTTTAGATTCTATTTCTTCTCTTGCAAGTTCTTGAATCTTACTCGGTTCAGTCCATGAATCTGCATCTACATCGGTTAGTATTCTAAGTATTCCGTCGTTGAATCGAGGAAGGTAGCCATGTAGCATCTCAAAGGGTGTTTTGTTCGTAGTTTTATTCACCATATTATTTAGATTTCTTTCTGTCTCTTTTAAACTGGTATCCCAGTCTCTATGACGATCATCTGTCATACACGTCGACACAGTAGACAAGATAGTTTTATTCACACGTTCTACCATTCCATTTCCTTGTGCATGTTTAGTGGAATTCAGTGTATGGGTGATGCCGTTTTTCTTGCAAAAATCTTCAAACTGGTGTGAAGTGAAGCATGAACCTCGGTCACTGATAATTCTGTCTGGTAATCCATAACTGTTCACGAATTCTTCTAACATTTTCAAAACATGCTTGGTCGATCTATTTCTTACAGCTACAAGTTTGACAAATCTTGTGAAATTATCTATGATGACAAGTAGTTCCGTGTTGCCTTTGGTGCTCTTCACAAACGGTCACAGATGGTCAATGTGAATGATCAAAAAGGGTCTTTTACCAGGTTTTATCGGATGCAATAGACCCTGTTGCTTTCCCGCAGGAATTTTATTTACTTAACATTCGAAACACATAGATATGTGTTTCTTGACATATCTCTTCATCAAAGGAAACCAGTATCTCTCTTTAATCTTGTTTACGGTTCTATCAACCAAAAAATGACCCATAAGATCATGAAACTTCACGACAATGCTTTTTCTCATTGCCTTGGGGACAACATAAAGAAGTTTTTCTTTACCATTCTCACTCAGTACTCTAAATAGTCTATTTCTCTTGAGGACATAGTTATTTACCTTTGTCTTTTCTTCTTTCGTACGTTCGCACTTCGGCTTTTGCAAAATGGTTATTAGTTCTTTCAACTCTGAGTCAGAATTCTGAAACACTAGTACTTGCTCATCTTCTGTGAGTGTCAAACAAACTTCTATGTTCCGTTCTACGTAGTTCGTCAAGGTATCTTCTGCTTCTAATACTGGTGCTCTACTAAAAGCATCGACATGACTCATTTTGTCTCCAGGTCGGTGTTGCACTGCAAAGTCATACTCTTGAATCAGGTCATACCATCTGGCGATCTGAGGATTGGTTGTCTTTTTAGCATTCATATATACTAAAGCCTGACAATCAGTAACAATAGTAAATTCAATTCCGAGTAGGAACTGCCTTAATCTATCTAATGTCCAAACGATCGCCATTAGTTCCAACTTGCTAGAATGATACTTTCTCTCGGCATCAGTTGTCTTTTTGCTAACACAATAAACCAAGTGCCATTGTTTTCCCTCCTGCTGGATAATCATTCCACTTAAACCATTAGAACTTGCATCAGTATGGACTTCTGTCTTCGCATCTGGGTTATAATGTGCTAAAACTGGTACACACAGCAATTCTTCTTTTAACGTTTGATAAGCTTTCTTTTGGTCATAACCCCAGACAAATTCTTGGTTCTTGCGCGTTAGACGACTGAGCGGTTCAGCCTTTTGAGCATACTTGCGAATGAATCGTCTAAAAAATCCAGTTAATCCCAAATATCTTCTCACATCGTGAACGTTCAGAGGTTCGGGAAACTCTTCAATCGCCCGAATCTTTCTTGGTCCTGGTTTTAGTCCTTGCGAATTTATTACAAATCCTAAAAAATTTACTTCTTTTCTTCCAAACTCGCATTTTGATAACTTTAATGTCAATTTCGCCGTTCTTAAGTATTTCAAAACTTCCCGTAATCTGACCATCATGTCTTCCCAAGATACCGCTGGAATCATTATATCGTCCATGTAGCATAGGGCTTTTGTTAGGAATAAGGGCCCTAAAACTTGATTCATCAGCCACTGGAATTCAGCTGGTGCATTGGCCAGTCCAAATATCATACGGTTAAATTGTCCAGTTTCGTCAGGGGTTATAAACGCAGTTTTTAATTTGGAATCTTCAGAAAGTGGAATTTGTAAATAACCATGTGCCAAATCCAATGTTGAAAATATCTGCACACCACTTAGACACTCTAGTAAGTTATCTATTTTTGGAAGTGGGTACTTATCCTTAATAGTTTGATCATTTAGACGACGATAATCTACAACTAAGCGATAATCTCCAGTTTTTTTCTTGACTAGGAGTACGGGACTCGCATAAGGAGAGCGTGTTTCACTCGCTACACCATGATCCTTCCATTCCTTAACAATAGTCTTTATAATTTCACGTTCTGCAGCATTTGTCCTGTATGGACGAGTGCATACTGGCTTACTGCCTTCTACTTCTTTAATTTCCATCTGCGTCACATCAGTACACCCTAATTCACTTAACTCAAATGCAAAGCAATCTCTGAACTCATTCAACAGTGCGGCTATGTCTGAACGTTCATCTTTCGACAATGATTCATCAAAATTTATTTGATCTAATGTAATTAGACTTTTATGTTCATTCTTTCCTACCATTAAAATTTTGCAACCAGAACTCTTCGCAGCGTCGATCAAATTATCCGGATTTATTTGTTCGGTGTCCTCATCATTTACCTTCTCCACCTTACAAATGTTCTGGTTTTGTCGAAATATTATATCTTCATTCCCAACATTCATAATCGGTATTGTTGTTTTTCCCTCCGCAACCTTTAGTAATGAGCCAAGTTGCATGTCTTCACTTTCAACCAAAACCACGCCGTTTTCTATTTCTTCCGTTTGGGCCCTTACTAGATTTATAGAATTGCTTTTGATTTCTTCTTTACAAATGGTTTTGAAATTTATTTCGGATGTTTTAGTGTCATTCTCTACACCTGTAGGTTTACATTCTTTTGAGTAACCTATATTGAAATTCTGCTTTTCCTTCCAGTAAAATACGTAAGGTAATTCGAGAAGTGTTCTTCCTATAATTAAATCCACTGGTTGTGCGTCATCGTTGACAATCAAAACTGGAACATCTCGTGCTATTACATCATCAATCTTTATGTCAAGTACAGTTCCACCTACTGTTTTTGTGACAGGAGACTTTTGATTCCCAAATCCAAACAAGTCTTTTTCACAAGGAGCTATATATACGTTTAGTTTATCCGCAACTGATTGCTTTAACAGGCAACTCGAACTGCCAGTATCTATTAATCCGCTGACAATCTCATTTTTTATGATAACTGGTTTCAAATAGTTATCGAAAGAAGTGGAATACGTATCCGAAATACTTAAACTACTAACTTCCTCTTTCTTTGATTGAGTGCTGCTGATTTCGTCTTTGTTAGTTAAATTTTTGTTTCGTGTGCAATTCCTACTTATATGACCGTAATTGTTGCAAGAGAAACATTTGAATTCCCCTTTTTCATTGCGTATTCTGGACGTTAAAAAATTCTGCCGCTCTGGAAATTTATGATGAGGAAGTCCACTATTTCTTCCGTAATTTATACTGTCCGACCCCTGATTACTCTTTGTTTCACTACGATGGGAATTTACTTTTGGATGCACTTCATACTTAATATTCCTATTTTGTGCTGTTTTGTCAGTAACTCGAACACTCTCGTAGTCGTCTAGTTTGTTAGCCAACTCATCCGAGTTTACAAATTTTGGCCAAACATCAACAAAATGTTCTCTAATTGTAAATGGAACCTTTCTTTTCAACTGATCCGTTACTATGAGTTCTTTCAAGGAATCGAAATCGTTGATATTCAAACCTGTAACCCATTCATCGAAATAATTCCTCAAATCAAACGCAAAATCTTTCCACGTTATCTTGGATTCTTTAGTGTGATTCAAGAATTTTTGTCTAAACCTTTCAGGACTTAACTTAAATCGCTTTAATAATAATGCCTTAACGTGGGAATAATTGCTCACGTCCTGTTCAGACTCTCGTGTAATTATTTGCATTATTTCGTATGGTAAAAGTCCCACTAAGTATGTAACATAGTCCTCTTCTTTGATACCCATTCGTTTTGCTTGGCGTTCGAATAATACCAGATATGATGAAATATCCCCATCTTCGATTCTATACTTCTGCATAATACGGGAAAATTCGTTAGTCTTAACTGAATCTGTCGAAGTCGTACTGATTACTAGCCCAACAGGACGACCACTTTGTATTCTCAATTTTTCCAGTTCCAATTCATGCTTTCGTACTTTATCGCGTTCCTCGCGCTCAGCTGCGTCAGCCCCAGCTCTCTCCTTAGCTTCTTCAGCCCTTTTCTCCGTTTCAGTTCTTTCAGCGATAATTCTTTCTAACATTCCCTTTACAAATTCTTCATCGTAACCCTTACTTTTAGTTATTAAGTCTTTTAAATCAATTATTCGATGTTCTGCTTTTACCTCTAAACCAAGCTCTGAGGCCAATTCTTCTAAGTCACACTTCCTCCCTCGGGCTAAAAATGCCATACCTGATTTGATTTCCTAATGAGTTTAATCTTGTCTTACTTATTTTCGAACTTATGCAAAAATACCGTATTACTCATACAGCATATTTATAGAATCTTGCTTTAAATAATACTTTAATGTATTCTAAAGAATAATGCAATATATTTTAAATAATACTTCTATATAATTCAATATAGTACTTCACTATACTTCAATATAATACTTCACTATACTTCAAAATCAAGAGAATACTTCAAAATCAAAATAATGTTTCAATATACTTTAAAATGAATACTTCAGAATGGAAATAATATTTCACTTCAATATACATCAAAATTAATTCTTCAAAATCAAAAATAATTCTTAAATTTACTTCAAAATCAAAATAATAATTCGATATACTTCAAAATGGATAACTCCAAAATCAAAATAATGTTTCAATATACTTTAAAATGAATACTTCAAAATCAAAATAATATTTCACTTCAATATACTTCAAAATTAATATTTCAAAATTAGAAATAATACTTCACTGCAATATACTTCAAAATCAAAAAATAATACTTCAAAATAATACTTCACTCTAATACTTCTGTGCTTCAAAATACTTCCAAATTTATACGTCAAAACACTACTTTATTATAATGATTCAATATATTCAAAATTAATACATCATACTTGAAGGCAATACCGCAATATAATACTTTCGTATATTTTAATATACTTCAAAATTAAAATTTCCAGCTATGCATCAGCATATTTCAATATAATATTCATACCTGAGAACTAAACATCTTGGGCGCGTAAAATAAGGCATATCGCACTTTTGATTTGTTAGCTTTTTCGCTTTACTTTCTTAGTAGTACTTTAAATTATAAAAAAAACTTACAGAGATTAATAATACTTAATAAAGAAACATTAATTAACAGCACGACATTTATTAAACATTGCAACATCATACCACAACTACATCCTACATAACTACGCAGTAGCTACATTGTTTTTCGCTTTTTCCCGACGAACAGTCAATAGTTCATGTGCCCCTTATTCTCCCCCTTTGATTGCTTCCCTTTTTTTCTTATTTACGAATCATCCTCTGCATGGTGACGCCCTCTTTATTGGCGGGTTCAATGAAAATGATAACAGATCTAAAGTTGCAAATTTAAAGAAGTTTGTTTTCTCTAAAGCCAGAATCTCTTCAAACTCTTATTTCAAGTATGCCTGATCAAATTTTTGTAGTGATTAGAAAAAATGGCTCAAATATTTGAATGTTAAAGAAAAAAAAAATGAGTTGTCTATAAACTTTTGGGACACTAAATTTTCATTTTTGGTTTTTATCGCAAAGTCTGCGATTCTGTGATATTATTTTTGTATAGTATTATTATTATCTTGATGTTAATTATAATTAAAAATGCTTTTTGACATATTTATTCATCTTTTTCTATTATAAAATGAAAAAAACTGTTGTCTATAAACTTTTGAGACACACTGTACTACGAGTGCAGTTTTGTAATGCTCTTTTATTTTTTTAGTCTTGATAGATTTAATTTAATATTACAAAACAGTTTATACGTTTTTAAAAAGTTCTAGGGAAGGCATTCCTTTAAGAAAAACCTTGTAAGAACTTATAACTGCTTTCTGGATTCTTAAAAAAGAGCAGGGGCGGCCCTAGGGCCGGACAAACCGGACCCCTGTCCGGAACAGCAAATTTTAAGGGCGGCATTTTGGCTCGAATTTGAAAAATACATTTCGTATTAGTAAAAGAATTGTTAAAAAATATTCCGAAGAATATCATTCTATATAACTTTCCTAGCTGATGTACCCATCCGTCATTGATGGGTTTTTACTAATCGCGCGAAATTTCATTCGTATTGTAGTACAAAAAATGGAATAAACATACTGGCAGAAGCAAAGTTATAACTCTTGTGTATTGTTCAAAGATTACAGGTTAGAGAGTAACAAATTACTGAGACAAACTTTCAATAGAGAAAATATTTTACATTCAAAATTAACGTTTTCTTTAAGTGGATGTGCTTCCTACATCAAGAAGTCATTTAAAGTTGCAAAAGAAGATGCTAGTAATGAATATTAAACTGAAAAGAGAATATCTGGAAAATTCTTTGTAATAGCAAGTAACCGATATTTAACCCTGCAACGTCCGATTGAATTCTATTTTGATGATTTTACTTGATGCGCGAAAAACTTTATCAAAGTTTACGTCATACCTAAAAAATAATTCAAATTTGTAGAAAATTAAAAACCTGAAATTTAAATTTACTAACCGCCTACTATTTAACAAAATTTCATTTCATTCCGTTTTGTCTGACCACTAGTTGTTTTCACGAAGTGGTCACACAAAATTTTCTCAAAATAATATATATATACAGTGAAACCTCTCTGAACGGCCACCCCACCGTACTGAGAATATTTGGCCGCTCTCATGGGTTTTATTTACTATTATAAGATAATTGCTACAGTGCATAATATAAACAAGTCTGGCTCATATTCCTTATTTAAAATGAAATATAAAACTTATCTAAAGAGAAAATAGTATTTTATTTAATGCTTTCTTTATTGATTAAAATTTATTTAAATGCTTGGCAGTGATCTTAATCGTTAAGTGTTCAGAAAGTTGAGTGGAGCCACTCCAGATTTTTTTCTAGTTTGTTTTTTACTTTAAAAATAAGATCTCTAACCGAATAGTTTGTAACCGCTTCGGAATTTTCGATAATTTCATCGATTTTCCCTAAAGTCGCCTGTGTTGAAAGTTTAGCTTGCTCGCCATTACAAACATCGGGGAATTCCTCATCAGGGACGGAATTAGCGTCTGAAAGGGACAAAAATTCATTTGAAGGACAACTTCAACACCTGATTGTCCAAAGGGATTCCCCATCTTAAGGGTGTGGGGAGAATACAAAAGAGATAACAGATTGAATTCCAGTTATTCCTGGGACTTATATTCGACCATGAAGCCTGACCTTGAGTTTTTCCTCTCAAAATTACAGCATGGAGTGAGTAGAATTTTCCGAAAAATGAGATGGGCGATCCCACTCCGTGGCCGTTTAGAGGGGGTCGGGTGGCCGCTGATAGAGGTTATTTAAACATTAAGTCTATGAGCCTAAAAAATCCGTGCCATGAAAAATTGGCCGCTTAGAGGGGTGGCCGCACGGAGAGGTTTCACTGTATATTAATGTTATTTAACTCAATCTCATCGATAGTAACTGAATTTTGTTCTATTAACTTTAGAAATTTTAATATTATGCCTGTAAAATTTTTGCACAATTTTCTCAAAATTAAAAAAATACAATTAAAAAAAAAAAATCGACGTAATTTGTTTAAGTCGAACAGCCACCAATTGTATTACCTCCAGACGCCTTAAAGTGACGCCCTCCCCCTCTCTCCTCGCCCCCTAAAAAAGAAAAGAAAAAATACAATGCAACTATTGCAAACCCTTTCAATTTATTCAAATCTTTTTAAAATTTCGATGATGCTTTGTTAACCATCATATGGCCTGATTTCATTCTGTTCTCTTAATCCGTTTTTGATGGATGCCAGAAGAAACTTTTAAAGCAATTTTTACAAAATCTCAAAGTCTAAATTCTTTAAAATAATTTTGGTATCTATTGTTTCAATTAACGTATCATTCAATATAATTCCAAATTTCATTCTATTCCATTGAGCCATTTTTTAACAATGGGCGAACATACATTTATACACAGTTTTCAAACAACAGTTTTAAATCTCAAAACTTTTAAACGAATTAGAAATATTTTAGCAACTGCAGTTTAAATTAAGTTGCCACTTTTGGTGTTGCTATAAATTACATTTCATTCGCTTCAGTTGCATGGGCGTAGCCAGGGGGGCAGCTGCCTCCCCTAAAATGACCTAGTCATAGGGTCTGATTATGACAAACCGGGGGAGCAGTTGGACTCCATGGTCTCCTTGTCTTGACCCCCCCTCTCCCCCTCCCCCAATGAAAATTCTGGCTACGCCCTTGTTCAGTTCCCTACTAGCAATTTTGCTCGGGCTACCACCGGCCACGCAGCCAGCCGATGACGGCCCGAGCGAAATTGCTAGTAGGGTTGTTTATATGTGATGTGCAAACAAATATTTCCACATTTAGTATAGATTTTTCACAAGATTTCCAATTGGATTCAAATTACGGTTTGTTAATGAAATTCAACAAGCCAAATACTATCCCATATTTCTAGATTGCATTCCTGAAGCCAAAAAAATTGAACAGATTGCATTCTTGGTAAGGTATAAAGGTATTGACAAATCTAATTCCAATGAAGGTAGGATTATTTAACGCTCTCAAACAGTTCATGTTCCTATGCTCTATTATTATTTGGTACAAAATCTTCAATTGCGTGAATCGATTAAGAAAAGTATTTCAGTTAAAAGACAAGGATTTGCCATCTATTCTAGAACTCTTAAGAAACTGTAAAGGTTTTTTGAAAGGATCTTCGATTGGATGTGATTTTGAATGAAATGTTCTGTTATGCAAGAGAATTGACCGACGAGATAGTATTCTGGCTAACACTGAGTTTAAGCAGCCACGTAACATATTAATTTTGATTGCGAATCACGAGATGATCTGGTGAAAGATCCTAAATTAAAATTTAAGATAGTTTTATTTTTTTACAGTAAAGAAAGCGATTAATACCTTACAGTGCAGATTTAATTTAATAAGTACCCAATGTAATTATTTTAAATTTTGCAAAGCATAAATGAGTTAAAAGACACTCCTAAAAAGTGCTAATTAAACATTGTAACACAGTGTAACAGTATTAACACTGTTTATAGTGTAAACAATTGGAGTTAATACTGACCGATGGGGAATCGGGGAATATAAACGCACTTGATCTAGTAAATGAAATAGTGGCAGTTACGGACTTATTAGGCAAAAAGGAAACCCCAATTGAAATTTTAAAGCTAATTAGAACTATAAATTTTACACCACATCTTGCTATTTCTTCGAGAATTTCGCTTTCTTTGCCGATAATTGTGGCAAGTGCAGAGAAGAGTTTCTCAAAATTAAAGTTAACTGAAAATTTCTTATGTTCCACAACTCTTCTAAATAGGTTAAATAATTTAACTACATTGGCTATCGAACATGACTTAGTTGAAAAATTGATTTAAGAGAAAAAGTCAGGAATTTTGCTCTTTATTTTTCTCTCTTTCTCTTGGTTTTTAGATTAATGTGTGCTTTTTAATAAATATGGTTTTTCTTATGCTGTGTTATGTTTAAAGAGCTATTCCAGTTTTATAGACATGAAAACGGTATCTGTGAACAATTTATTTCTTTTAATAGTAATTTTACTGTGGGGGGCGGCATTTTATATTTTTGTCCGGGGTGGCAAAACTGTTAGGGCTGGCCCTAAAAAAGAGCATTTATAGTTATTTTTTAAATGATTAAACTGCCAACTATGTTTAATATACATGAAAAATCTTTTTTTCAGGCTGCTCAAGATTTAGAAATGGATGCCAAACATTTGTTTTTATCCTTCTTCATTGAAGAATTATCATCTAAAAATCCAGCTCTGTGTATTGTTGATGGAATTATTTATTCTCTCTTAGCAAATGGGATGCTGCTGTTCATTCCAAAATATGGCATCAAAGGAGCTGTATATTTGCGGAATAAAGATAAAAAAGTAGCTTTCATAAAAGACACTGTTGATTGGGTAGATGGACAGCTAGATATAACAGATTGTATAAGTGTTACAGCTAATGGGTGCAAGCAAAAATATAGTGTTTTTGATCATGTTACAGTAAGTAGTTTTCTATTTTAATACATTTTATCAAAAAAAAAAATTTTTTTAATTTAAAATAGTTGTTGCACACTATATTGTAATGTATAGTAAAGATGTGCTGTATTAATGAAGCTTTCATGACTGTGACACATTAGTTGTTAGCTTTTATCCAGACTTGTATCTTTTGTGTAGTAAAGCAAATATCAAACTTTGTTTTACTGCACTTTGTTTTTACACATGAGCATCGCATTTGCTAAAAAACATCATGAATTTTATCGGCATGTCAGATCACAGACTCATGCTTTAAATTTTTATATGTTAAGATGGAATAACCCTACATCCCAAAAAAATTTCATCTTGGCTTTCTGCTCAGGAGCAAAGAAAAAAAATTATATGTATGTACCTATATATGAGGATTTTCATATGCAACATTTATACTGAAGATGGGAAAATTCAGAAGCGTTTGTCAATTTTATTATGTCTTTTAAATTGATATCAGAAATTTAACTACTACTCCAGGCATTTTCAAAAACTAGAAAATACATAAAAGTGCTTGCATCGGAAAACGTAAAACAAACAAACAACAAAAAATGCATGTCGCACACAGTGTTAAATTAAAAAGAATTCTAAAGTTAAAATTTTGAATTACTTTTAATTTAATCCTGTTGTTTTTGACAGTCATCCATCAGCCAATAAATCTTTGGAATTCTGTATGACATTCAAGTCAATAGAAGGAACAAAGTTTATTGAAAGAATTGAATTCCTGTAAGTTACAGTACTTATTTACCTTTAACAGAATGCGAACAAAATTGTGCTTTGGATAGTTTTGTGTATGGATACAGTAATTTGAAATTAAGTTTTACTGTATACTGTATTAAATTTTTATTGTTACAACAAGTAGCATAGCAATGTCAGGCACATTGTCAAATTGCACATTTGGTGATATATTGCAGAATAAATATCATGTAACCAGTTATTCACGGCAAACTTTTACGTCTACCCTCCTAGGAAGATTATATTTGAAATGTTCTGAAATCGATTTTTAGACATTCTTGAGTGTTGCGTATTTTACAGCAAGAATTTTATCAATATCTCTTCTTCTTTGAGATCCTGCAGAATATGTGAAAAGCACCTTTTTGGCCTTTATCCTCCATAAATTACGAATTTTGGAATATACTCTCTAATCTAGTACCTATGCTATAAAATCCCACTCATGCTAAAATTCATGCTATTAGCTTCAGTAGTTTTGGCTATGCAAAATATTGACATACAGAAAACGGATAGAGCTTTCCGGTTAATATATATATACATATATATGCTTTATTAAACATTGTTCTTTCTTTTGAGTTCAATATCATACAGAATTCCAAAGATTTATTGGCTGATGGATGATTGCCAAAAACAACAGGGTTAAATTAAAAATAATTCTAAATTTTAACTTTAGAATTCTTAATTTAACATTGATTTAAATGCATTTTTTGTTTTTTGTTTGTTTTATATTTTCCAATACAAGCACTTTGATATATTTTCTAGTTTTTGCAAATGTCTGGAGTAGTAGTTAAACTTCTGATATCAATTTAAAAGACATGAGAAAATTCAGAAGCGTTTGTCAATTTTCCTATCTTCAGTATAAATGTTGCATATGAAAATCCTCATATATAGGTACATACATACAATTTTTTTTCTCTGCTCCTGAGCAGAAAGCCAAGATGAAATTATTTTGGGATGTAGGATTATTCCATCTTAATAACATATAAAAATTTAAAACGTGTCTGTGATCAGACATGCCAAAAAAATTGCATGGTGTTTTTTAGCAAATGCAGTGCTCATGCATAAACTATAGAAGATACACAAATTTCGATAACATTTTTGGAATCAGCGTAAAAAGTTACTCCTAGAAACAAATTTTCACTTCAGTAACTTTTACAGGTAAGGAGTTATTTAAGGAATTGAGAAAAAAGTTCGTGCATCTTGCAGAAAACTTAAAAATTTGCATAATTCATTTCTCGGTAATTAATTATCGTAGAACCTTCAAAATTGAGATTTGTTGATGCCTATAAATCATCTATATAAAATTTGAGAAAAATCCGAGTTGGTGTGGTGAACTGCACTGTTTAATCTGACATGGAATGACCCAATAATAAAGTCCTGTTGATAATGGTGCAAGGATCGACTCATCACTCCCGGTGTATCTGGCGGCCATGTTGAAATTTTGATAAAAACTACATTTTTATCTCTAATTAAAAGGAAAAACTTTTTATGCAGTTTGAAAAACCTCTAAAAAATGAACCTTTTCAAAGTTGCAGGTAATTTCAACTCTAAATATCTAGCGAGATATCACGCCTTGAAAAAGTAAACACAAGCGAAGCAAAGATCGATGAGAGAAAAACGAGATCGACGAGAGGTGGCAACATCTATGAATTATATTGTTAACTCCGCCACGAAGCAGCGTGTGTGGAAGCATTCCTTGATTCTTTGAAAAAAAATTATGGAACATAATCCCTGGCATAGATTGATTAGATGACGTCTTATACTGGCGAAAATACTCCTTTTGCATGACAAGCAATGCAAGGACAGTTTTATTTAAAATCTCTCGCATAGATCGATTAGATGATATCGTGTGCTGACAAAAATACTCCTTTGGCATGACAAGTAATGCAAGGACAGTTTTATTTAATATTTAAGTTCCTCGGAGACAGTCCCCAATAGGGTGGATCGAAAAAAAAAAATTTCGAAATCTCCTGAGGTCTTAAAGTTGAAAATTGATATAAATAAGACATCTGTAAAATTTGAATGTTCTACGACAACGTCTTGGGGTTGCGCATCGAGCTCGAAATTTAGAAATTTTTGAAAAATATGACTTTTTTTAAAAATGGACCAAAAAATTCTTTTCCGAATTATTAGGTTCCCGAGGTTTTAGAAGTTGTATATTGTTATGAATAAGATGTATGTAAAATCTGAAGAGGCTGTAATAATTTCTAAGAATTGCACCTCGAGCTTGAAATCTATAAATATCGGGAAAAAAATACGTTTTTTGACAAAAATATGTAGAAAGCAAAAATTATATTTTTAATGAATTAGTCCCGCTGAAAAATAGCCAGTAACGTTCACAGCTCTTCTCTAGTACAACCACAATCGCAACTACATTACCCAGGACCCACCTCGCTGATTTGCCTGCAATCCGAGTCCTGCCAATGCCAGCCCAAGCATCCAAATATTGGAGCATGCTTTTTAATGAATAATATAAAGCCCAATTTCAAATCAAACTGTGGCATTTTTTGTCAAATGTAATAATTTAGATCGTAGGAAACCATCATCTGATAGATGGATAGACAGCAAATTTCGGAGTGGCTGTTTGCTATGGTTTGAAGTTGGCAAATACAACATTGCAGAGATTTAGTTAGATTAGATAACTGCATTTCTAGATTTCGGATGATGCCTTTGTTATTTCCAGAATTCGATGATTGGTCACCACCCTCAATGCATGTGAGGGTGCCACGATCAATAGATTTCGTGTCAAACTCTCCCGAATTTCCAGTGAAATTCTTAAAATCAGATCGCGACATATGGCCAAAGTATGTTGAACCAGTTGAAAAATCACTCAAAATACTGGTGTTAAACGATAAAGTAATTAAAAAACTTTGTAAAAAACACACATAAGATGTAATAGGTAAGAGGATACGCACGTTTCGTTCAAAAATTGATTTGAACTTCATCAGTCCAAGCCCTTCGTCGCAAAGAACACAGGGAACTGAAAAGTTCCCTGTGTTCTTTGCGACGAAAGGCTTGGACTGATGAAGTTCAAATCAATTTTTGAACGAAACGTGCGTATCCTCTTACCTATTACATCTTATGTGTGTTTTTTACAAAGTTTTTTAATTACTTTATGTTGTACCAGGTTCCATTATCAGCGAGATATGTTCTTTGTGACAAACACTGTATAATTTGCTGTCAACAAATTTTTCTATGTATTAGGTTTTGTTCTTCCTCCTATCAAAACACACTCCAAAGAAAATTTTAAAACCCTCTTCCGTTTCTTCCACTGCGAGTCATCTTATCCTTTCTGTAACTTTATATCGGCGGAGAGTCAGTTGAGAAGGTTTCTCTCCATCTACATTCCTTCCGCTTTCTAGATTGTGAAATAAAGTTTATACCAGAGTTCCTACTGCCCAGTCCGTAATAACTTTGCGTCGCAGACTTGTGAAAGCACTGAGATTTTCATTCTAACTTGGTCGTTTGTGAATGCATCTCCCAAAGTGGCGGTAGATTGGCATTCAGCATTTTCTCCAGTCTTTCTTACTTCTCTTTCGTTGTTTTCACTTTCCAAATCAATGACTCAAGTTGAAACATACACTGGATATTGGAAACTTCACCTCTTTCTCCACCAATCTCGAAATTTCTCTTTCCAACCTTTCAACTTTTCTCTCGTTCTCCTTAAACTTCTCTTCTTTACAATTCCATCAATTGTCACATATCTAGCTCCCCTCTGGTCTGCTAATGGCTCACGTTCTGTGTGAGATATGTGAGGCTCTGAGCCACACCTGCTCTGAGAAAAGTCAGTACATTTGCAAGTGCGATATTCAATAGCTCGGTAATGGAGAGTTTTTCCCACTTTCTTCATAAACAATTCCTTATGTCCGTCTCTAACGTAAGATTCATTTAGCTGCTGAACTTGCTCATGACCTTTTCTAACTGTCTCTTGAATTTCTTGGATTGACACAATAGGGATACTGGGCTTGATCCAAATTTCCTGTATTTTGATCGCCAAACTAAGGTTACTTCTCCTTCCGGTGGATCCTGACCTTTATTCAGAAATTTTTCTTCTTAAGTACAAAATAGTAATATAGAAGTATGAGTATGTCTTCTTGGGTTGGTAACTTGGTACAAGGTAATTCTTTCGATATTCCCAGCTCTTCTAAGAACACAGGACTCCTAAGCAACACACTCCTAAGAACATGGAACCCCCCTAACAACACACTCCTAAGAAGCTCCCTAGCTTCCTAGCATGGAAGCTCCGTAACAACACACTCCTAAGAACATGGAATCCCCCTAACAACACACTCCTAAGAAGCTCCTAGCATGAAGCTCCCTAACAACACACTCCTAAGAACATGGAACAAAATCTATGTCCTGTTGCACACAGTTTCAGAGTGAAACCATTTATCTTGCATGAGACAGCTTTTTAGCTTTTTTGAGAGTGAACTGAAAGCACTATCTATCTGAAACGTTAAACCAAATGCCTGTTTCGACGAAATATATCGTGCCTGATTTAACCGAACGCATGTGCATCGCCATCACTCAGCAGGCAAACCGACGCTAGTTGTCTGGAGCACAGCTTGCATACTGCAGCCAAGACAAAACGACAGCATAACCTGTTCAGTGCATTGTAACAAAATATTCGAAAAGCCATTTTTTGCGATTTACTGAGCTTCTCTGAACATTTTTTAACATATAAAAGGACCAAATTATTTTTAACAAATAAAGTTTGCTTTCTACATAATTTTTTCAAAAAACACATAATTTTCAGATATTTATAGATTTCAAGCTCGATGTGCAATCCCTAGAAATTGTCGTAGCCCCTCCAGATTTTGCATATGTGCTATCCATAAAAATATACAACTCCTAAAGCCTCGTTTAATAATTTTTTGGTCAATTTTTTTTTTAAGTCACATTTTTCTAAATTTCAAGCTCGATGCGCAACCCCAAGACGTTGTCGTAGAACATTCAAATTTTACACACGTCTTATTCATATCAATACACAATTTTTGAGACCTCAGGTGATAAAGATTTCGGAAAAAAAAAAATTTTTGATCCACCCTAGTCCTCACTTTCTGTGTTTTTTGGCGATTTGTCCCCACAATGTAAAAAAGCAATTGGGGAAAATTTTTAATTATGTCATTGTTTTTTAATTAGATATTTGTTAATTACTTCATTAATTAGAAAATGTCCCCAATTGTGTTTCAAATTTGGGGACATGTCCTCAATTTCACGTTCAAAAATATGGTCACCTTAATTTAACGGAAAAATTTGATAGATTTTGGGCAAATTTATTGAGAATGTGTAAAATTTTGTTTGCACAACGCTTAAACACCTATTTATAGGAATTCTTTTTTTAGAAATTGGCAACACTCTTTGAGATGAGAAAAACGTATTTGTTGTTGTTTTTGGAAGTCTTTTTTTTTTTTTTTTTTTTTTTTTTTTCCCATTGCTCTCAGCCGAGTGTTTTTAGACGTTAATGGCGTGACGTTTGTGAAATCCTATATTAAAAGTGTTTGAGTGTTTTAGATTGTTTTGGGGATAGCACTTGTTTAATTTTGAATTTGTTTAAACGAATGCATTTTGATTTCAACATTGTTGGATAGTAAATTTTAGTTTGATTGTTTTGGGACATGTTTTATGTTTGTCATAAATCCATAAGCGTTTGTTTAATTTTGAAGTGTTTAAAGAGTGTTTTGGATTGTTTTTGGTGACATATGTTTTTGTCATAAGAGTTTGTTTAATTTTGAATTTGTTTAACTTGATGGATTTTTATTTCAACATTGTTGGATTTCATAGCTTTTATTTAGGTTAATTTCATGTCATTTATTTTGTTTTTGTTGTAAATCTATAATTACTAGCTGGCGGACGACCGGCAGGTTGCAAATTTCGGTTGCGTAGAGGACCACAAGCCAGTCGCAAAGCGGCCAGTGTGCTCTATGTCGCACATTTTGGCAGTGAAGCGGCCATTGACGGCCAAAACTGATCGACAAAGGCGGCTAGTATACTTAAGTTTGTATGGATTAGTGCATTTATTATTTACATATTCTTTTTACAAATCAATTCAGTAATGCTTTAAAATACTAAAATTCATACAACTACTATATCAGCCTAGTACTTGGTCAAAAATTGGCCAATTACCGAGTATATGCTGAGTACTCAGGCTTGACGTCAAATATTAAAGAAGCCAAGCATGGGCATTGGATAAATAAGTAAATAAATGTTGAGTACTCGGTACATCTCTAAAAATAATGATTGAGGAGGTACACAACATAAAACTGAAGCTTGGTGTTCTTTACTTCATGCAAATGACGTACTTAAACAATTCACTGGATACATAAGAAACAGGACTATGATGAAACCATGTATAAATGGTGCTTTAATCTATATACCAAAAAAATTAGAGTTAAATTAATTTGCATCACTGTCTCACATTAAATTTTAATATTTCCCTTAAAATTATCATATTATGTCAGGGATCGATGCAGACAAAATTTGTGTCTGTTTTATGGCCCCTTCACAAAAATTCAATCAATTAAAACAACCCTTCATTCACATTTTACCCTGTATTTTATTTTGTAAATTGTTTTAAGAAAAAAAAGTGACTTTTACAAAAATTGGTATGAAAATAAACCAAAATAGATGTTGAAATTCACTAAAGTAAACAGTTTTCACAAAAATGGGACCCTGGGAAAAATTCCTGTATCTAATGTTTTGTTTCTTTCTGCTTGTTAATATAAAGACCTTTCATCTTTCATAAACTATACAAAGCCATGAAAATATGAAAAATAATTCTTTTTTTTATCTAATTTTTATTTTGCTAACACTTGCAGGTTCGTATGAAAGTTAATAAATCAAGATCACACCAACACAGCATAGCATTTGATCTAATAAAAAATGCACCCTATGTTTGTGACATTGAAGAGGTTCCAACAGAGACTGTAAGTATTGATATAAGGTTTTTATTTTTACTTTCCGAACATGTACCATGTAAGGAAAGTATTGTAATCATGAAAAAAATTCAACTTCGAGATTTTGGTATATTTGCACACTTTGAGGTCTTCTGAATTCATTTATGCTATTTTTATGAGATGTATGTATGTATGTGTTGTGTGTGTTTGTGTGTATGTGATTGAACACGATAGCTCCAAAACGGGGCATTCGATTGAACTCAAATTGGGTATATATGTTATAAATCACCGTCGTAAGACCGGTGTGTATAGGACTTATAGTTTTTTACAGGGCTGCAACAAAGATTTCTTTTACATTATGGCCTATGGAAGGAAATTCTTCTTCAAATTGCGCTAGTGTTTAAACCAATGTTTCCCAACGTGGGGCCCATTCCCCACAGGGGGGGGGGGGGGAATTCGAAAATGGACTCGACACAAGTTTAATCCTTTTGCTCCGGGCCATTTAAATGCAATGCTAGATTTCGGTGCCAAAACTGAAAGAGAAAAGCAAATTCTTAAATAATTGCGGCCAATAAATATTATAAATTTGTTTGACGAGACCAAAATATTTACTGTATTTAGTAAAAAATATTTTAAAAATTTATTTACTGTGTTTCGTTAAAAATTTCAGTGATTTCTTCCTAAAACCTATCATTTAAGTTTCTTAAGTGCTGCCGACCAGCTTGTATAGTGGATAAAAAAGCACCGTACTACGGTTTCGGATTCAACTCCCGGCGGTCGGGTTTGATCCCCGACTGGGCACGACTGTCATTTGTGTTCGTCCCTTCATAGGGGGCGACAATGGTCCACCTAATAGGGGCCACCATAAGAGACCAACAACTCTGGCCTTAGTTGTGGCCAATGCGCCTATAGGCAAAAGGCCCGCCATTGGAAATTTTAAAAAAAGTTTCTTAAGTGAACAATTCAATTTTTTAATATTAAAAATTATGTATATGTTACATAGAGGGGCATAAGAATTTTAGAAAGACTTAGGTGGGGCATGACACAAAGAAAGTTGGGAAACACTGGTTTAAACGGTACATTCGATTGAGCTCAAATTGGGTATATATGTTATAAACCACCATCGTAAGACCGATATTGATTTTGATGTATATAGGACTTATAGTTTTTCTACAGGGCTATGACAAAGATTTCTTTTACATTATGGCCTATGGGGGGGGGGGGAATTCTTGAAAGTGTGCTAGCGTTTAAAAGGTGCATTCAATTGAGCTTCAATTTGGTATATATGTTTGAAGTATTCATCAATTGAAATTTATTTAAATGCTTGGTAATGATCTTAATCATAAGTGTTCGGAAAGTTGAGTGAAGTCACGCCAGATTTTTAAATTTTGGTTTTCTTATTTGTCTTTTAAATTCTTTCATTGTTTAACAATGAATCAGAAAAATATATCATTCCAGCACCCGCTCTATCTTCAAGTAAAGCTGGATCCATAGTGTCCGTTCCGTATGGTAAGGGTCGCAATGACATCACTCAGCGAAACAAAGCTGAGAGCATTGTTCTGACAGACACTTCACTGACATATGGCCTGGTGCATTTACTGAAGTTCTGCAAGCTCGTGCGGGCAGAGCAGAGTCTGGGCTTTTGAATCCACCTTAAGGTGGTGTTTATTCGTTATTTTAAGAGCAAATGAAGTACATGAGAAAAGCAGGGGTCTTTTTTGCCGGCTTTTACAGTAGTTAAAAACAAAACTTGGGCAATATGTGAAATGCTATAAATCTGCACACTGATGTATTTGGTTTAATAATAATAAAGCTAAATATGAATACAGGCCCTAATTGCTAATATTCTAAATTACTATAATAGAGCTATAAAATTTCATATCTGAGGTAAAAATAACTTGAAGAACAAATCAAACACTTAATTATTGAATAAATGTTTTAATTTTCATCACTTAATAGTACAGTAGAAAAGTATTTAAATTATTAGTTCAACTTTTCAATTCTAGTGATGGCAACTGGAATCATAAGATTGAGAATTTTTTTTAATCAAAATAAATTCAAATTTCATTTTGTATTTAATAAAAATAATATTATGATTATTTTTGCTTTGTTCTCTTTTATTATGAATGCAAAATGGGTGAATTTTGCAAATGAGATTTTTTTTAAATTGAAAATAATTATAATGAAAAAATACATACTTTCAGGGTGTCTACCGGTCATGAAAATCATGAATGTCATGAAAATGTCCCGAATTTCTATAGGATGTCATGAATTTTTTTTTTTTTCCTACAACCCAGTCTCCTGTTGTAGGGAAGGGAAAAGGACTGTCTTGCGATCTCACTGCCGTGCGGCAGATTATCTTGCTGATTAAGATAGTTAAATTTAATTTACTTTTGACCATTTAATTAATTAGTGACTATTAAGATTAATTAATATTATATTTATATGTATATATATATATATATATATACAGGGTGATTTACTACCAGGCTGAAAAACTTGCAGGGGGTGTAGGGGTACAGTGATAGTTCAGAATCACAGAGCAATGTGGGGTTGAAAACGTTGTCTTCATGTACCTGGTAATAATCACTTTGAAAGAAGTGTTGAAGTGTGCATCTAATTTCTTAATTGAGTTTCATAAATGTAATGAAAGAAGCAATTCTGAAATAACTATGCAAGTGCAATCGGTGAAAGAGGGATTAGTTTTTGAAAAACCATGGCCAGAAAGTTTACTATTACTTGAACACTTTTTCTAAAGTGTACAGGTATATGAAGACGACACTTCCAAGCCCGTATTGCTATGTGATTCTGAACAGTCTCTGTACCCCCTGCAAGTTTGTCAGTCTGGTAGCAAATCAACCTGTGTATTTATGTTTATATCTATACAAGGTGACCCAAAAATAGCTCCCAAACTCTGCATAGTCAGATTCCTCTTTGGAAGTACATAAAAATTTCCCAAAGAAGCACTGTACCTGTACGATCCATAGTTTACAAGAAAAATGCAAGACAAAAGCAGAAACGTCATATCCAATGTACCAAAAGAGCCTTTATTGGAAGCATAAACATAGGTTTTTTTGCATATGCTTTCATAGAATGATAAAAATTAAATTCCACCGTGACTATCGAGGCTTAGGTGCGGCGTGTAATGGCTAACTGCTCGCTCTGCATCAATCTGGTGCCCATATAAATGCACACAGAATGAAGGGGAGGGACTGAATCTTACTGTAATTAGATCAATCCTTTCAAACGTTTTCATTGGAAGGAATTCAAAGGTGGCAGATCTGATGAGCAAAGCAGTCCCCCCTTATCCAGTCCAGTGTTCAATTTAATGTTTCTAATTGATTTTCCTTGCACTGGATGTGATGTCATAATTTTATTTTCCTATTTTTCTTGAAAACTATAGGTCGTACAGGTACACTTTTTTGGGCAATTTTTATGTGCTTCCAACGAGGAATCGGGCTTGCAGAGTTTAGAAGCTATTTATGGGACACCCTGTATATATATATATAATTATAATATGACTAAAATTAGTTACATTTCAAAAGCAACAAAATGGCGGTGTGTCGTGAAAATTCCCTTGTGGTCATGAATTTTTTTTTCTGTACTCCAGTAGACACCCTGACTTTGGTCTGAAAGGATTAATTATAATTGTTTTAAAATTCGAGACTTTTGAGTTGAAATCAAATTGATCAATCCTGAAATATTTTACAATCAATAAATTCCAATTTTGTAATTATATGTTCCAATTTTTTTTCTTTTTTTCAGATTGAAAAAATAACTGCTGTACCAAAAAATGAAAATAACACAAATACTGTGGATATGAAACAAGCTGAAACCAAAGTTGAAACACCTAATATGTATTTATTTTTAGAAAGGATAAGAGCGCTTTGTCTCTCTGATAATAGCACATGAAAAATATGTATTATTAAAAGATTTTAATTTTCTATCCCTTTTTGTTGATTTTATCATTAACTTAACTGAAATTATTATTACGGCCAATTATATCTGTACTAGGAATGCAAATTTAGATCAGGAAGCCTAGGTAGAAATCTTGTCTGAAATAAAAACTGGCTTGTATTCACTTGAAATCACCATCACTCTGACCAACTTTAATGGATTCGAACCTGGGCTCTCATAACCTCAGATAGCTCCCAGTGTAAAGGAGTATATGAAGACTGCTTAGTCTTCAAAAATAATAATGATTCAAAACATCCAACTCAGACAATGGAACTTTCAGGCTTTATTTATCTGGTATTTAACATCTTGCACTTGGGCTGTGATTAAAAACCAGAACAGAGTTCAAACATTTCTTGACGAAGGAGTGGGAGGATAAGCACTTCCAAATCAATTAATTAATTTTAATAATTTAAGGGACTTCTGCTCAAAGAAGGTATCTCTCTATCCTCTTCTACAGGAGTTTGGAGTTACATGTTATATGCCGTCTTGCACTAAAGAAAAAAAAGAAAATCATTTAGTACCAAAAGGATGTAGCTTCAATCATTAGTTCTTGTGTTACTCAAGACATTAAGCTACCTGTCTTGATAGTTTGTGTTAAATCCCCAAAAGTTTTTTACAGTTTTCCACAAACTTGGATAGTTAATGCTACCTTTTTTTTGGAGACTAGAGGCCAAGGCCCCTAGACTCGCTACGCTCGCTTTTCGTATGAGGCATTCGGCCCCTAATAAGGCTTATTCGTAAAAAAGGCATAATTTCAACAAACAAAACCCAGAGGTTCAATCAGATTGAAGGTTACCGAGCTACACATTGCTTGTTTCTTGCATGTTGCTTGGTACATAAAAATTTAAACTCTGCACTATTTTTAATTATGTGAAATCCATGGAACACCTTATGTATTAGCCAATTATGGCGAATTTTCATAATTTGGCGACTTGCGTATATGTATACTTAATTAGCGGTAAGAAAACAACACTTTGTATGTTTTCTTTGATAAAAACTATGGAACAGCTAGGATAGCTTGCCACTAATGGTGACTTTTCATTATTTGGCGATTTACACATGCTCACAACACCTATAATTACTGCACATTTAAGGTTCCCGGAAAGCCGTTATCCATATATTACATAATCCTTTGCAGATTGGAGTATTCGGTACCATGAATTATATCATCTCGCCGCACTGGCAAATATCCAAAGTGTACTAACTGCTATAATGGCACAGTTAACGCCACTAAATATTTCTACTGGTAGCAAATACTCCAGCTGGGACCGAACCAACTTTAAAATAATGTGCATTTTAATTATTTTTCATTTTCAAGATATTGGGTTCTAACACTTTTGAATTCACGGTTTAGATTCACCCTGCTTGGAAAGATACCATTTTGCCAGATCGTACCTAATGCCAAGATGGCGCTTTTAAAATCAGTTACAATTAGTTATTCTGTTTTAGAAAAACAAATAATCGCTCATTCTAAACTCCTGTTGTCTAAGCGAACTTACTATTTGAAAACTGTCAACTTTGTGTAACACACTTTGAGTTATTTATTTCATATACTTTTTAATTTGGCGTAAAATGGGTGCAATTCTATTTCATGTTTGTCAATTTCATGCAATTCTACATACTTGGAATTGCTTTGTTGCAAAGGAATGAATGATTTAATGCCAAATTTGGCAACCATTATGTTTTATTTTTTCAGTTTTTTTTTAATATCTTCTAAAATAATTCAATTTTTGAAATTTAAGTCAGCTTATCGGGTTCCTCGGAATTTTCTGAATCTGTGGACATGTTTCTCGAAATTCAAATCCCCACGGTTTAGGAGAAGATAGCCAAACAAGCTATTGACAGCGGCCGTCACTTTTTTTTAGAATAGAGAGAAACCCTTCAGTTTAAATATACACTTCTACCATATTCATACCTGATTTAATTCAGATAAAAAGGCCTTACAAAAAATTTCTAAATTTATTTCAACAGTTTGAATATTGATATGTATAATTTTGTACAGAGTAAAATACCTTTAAAGAACTTCAAAAACTTTTTTAAAAACCTTCATATTTACTGACATTTTTTTAATTCTTTAAAGCCCCATACAAACCTACCAGAAGGAGAAAGATAAAACCATTCACTGTTTTGAATTTTACTTACTTGCTTTCCTTAATACACTATTGTATCCCACTTAATTTGCCGATTTTCTACATGAGTTTTGGTTTATGTGAAGGAATTCCAATATAGTATATAAATTTTGCTTATACAGGGAATCCACAATCTATCATTCCTGCATTCATCGTTTTCCTGTATAGATCACTTTATTTCTATTATCCCTGCACAAATTGTATTTGAATAACGCTAAAGAAACCAGCATGTATCATTCGTCAAAAAGTGACTGTCCCATATTCATTGTTGTAAAATTTTTCTCCTGGTAAAAATGAAATCGAGGATTAAGTGTATGCCATATGGCATACACACTGTAATTGCTTCTTAGTATGATCTCTTGGTTTGATGATGATCAGATGAACAGTGGTTGAGTGTTGACAAGAATGTGCATAGCATGGAAGAAATGTGTGATGATGCAAAAAATGAAAATAATAGCAAAGCAGAGGATAATGTTCATACCAATGAGGCTAAGCCTACACTAGTACGGAGTTGTCTCATGCAATAATGGTATCTGAAACTATATGAATACATACAAACATAAAATCGCAGAAAACATCCAGGAAAATATTGCAAATCTTGAAAATTTAGTGTTTAATTAAAAAAATTATGAAAAAGCCAACATAAAATTAATTCTTTTTTTTTAATCAGTTAATATTCATCTTCTATTTATCAATTTTACAATTTTTAACAAATTAGTATTTGTTGGTATATCCATAAACATTGCTTTTTTCGTATTTTGAATTTAACCCGCATTTGTCATTAATCGTTTTTTCCTACACATCCAATGGAAAAAAATCAATTGAGGTTCTACTGTACTTGTTAACATCCCCTTTCTCAAACGAAAAAAAAAAAATAGTCTCAAAATACCAGTTGAGTTTTTATAAGCTTTGATTGGGACAAACTGAATAAACTTGAGTGCTTAAAAGTTCTGAATGGGCCTGAGGATTTAGTATCTCTCAAATATCACAGATCCCTCATACTTTCAAAAGTTTTGCATGAGCGTGCATATCTAAAAGATCCAAAATTCTAACCAATAATCATCAAGCTTGGGTCAATATGGTACATAGATTGAACTAATATATAGGATTGTTTTTTTTTGTTTTTTTTTTTTTTTTGCAAGGCTAATTATAACTAATACAGGGGTGCTACGGCTGTGCCAAACGGATTCTCTTGATACATCCCAATACAAATAGCATATTTTTGAAGGTCTCTGCACTGAAAGAATTGCTTAGTATTTCCTGATATGAAAAGTATAATTTTTAACAAATTTTGTGCCAAATCCATGCTGTCCCAGGATCCAAAAAAGGTGAATGTAGAGTTAATAATAGTAAAATAAAAACAACTAACAAAAAAAAAGACTATGTTTTAGAATTTTTTCCCTCTACAAAGCACTTTACTTAATAGATTTGTGTAAATAAGGTCAAAACCATGACTGTCAAGACTGTCAAAACCATGGTCAAAACATTCTGCCTCTTTTCAAAATGAGGCAGAGGCAGATGTTCCATCGAAAGAATAAATAGAGAAAACTTATCCCATATGTTATTAAAGTTATGTATGTTAAAAAGCATTAGAAAGAAAAGTCCAAATGTGTTTCTTAAGGTTCATAAATTTCCAAATCCTACCAATAATATAAATGTGTACATTTGGATGAGAGTATAAAAGATAAGCATATACCTTGGATTAACATACAGGCAACCTTTCATGCATACAGCTCAAATAATCCTTTTACAAAGGCACTCAAAATAATTCTAATACGCTCTATGGGCACTTTGTAGCTACTGAACCGATTCTAGAACTTTTTTCATTGACTGTAATTTACGCTATTCCTGAGTATTATTGTTTGTTTGTTTGTATATTAAGGCCGATTGACAGCACTAAGGTCCTAGGCCTATATGGGGAATGTCTCCTGTGGAGGACTTTCTAAGGGATCCTAGCCAGTATTTACATGAGGTTTCGGAGAAAACCACGGAAAACGCTGAATAGCTATGTCAATAGGCACGACTGGAGTTTGAACCTGGCACTTCCCGCCTACCAGTTTCGAGAGCAGAACCTCTCAGCCACTGGTGGGGTCCTGAGTATTATAGGCTATCTTTTATGCATGTATAACAAAGAGTTCTTGTACAAGGATACTCATAAGAATTACATTACACTCTATGTGTATCTCTAACTACTGAACTGATTCCAAAATTTTTTCCAGAGATAGAAAGCTACACTATTCCTGAGTATTATAGACTAAAATTCATGCATATAGCATAAATAGTTCTTTTACAGTACTCAAAATAATTCTAATAAATTGTGCTCTATGTATCTCTGTAACTACAGTACCGATTCTAAAACTTTTTCACTAATAGAAAACTGCACTATTCCGGATTAACATTGGCTAAAAATCATGCATGTAGCATAAATATTTCTTTTACAAGAACACTCAAAATAGTTTGCAATTATTGCCGTAGCTGTCTCTATTTGCCAAATGCATAAAAAATCTAAATTTAGTAACTCTACATACTTTATTTTAAATAAAGTTTACTACCATGTATTATATACTTCCTTTAAAATAAGTAAAAAGCAAATAATATTTAAATACAGTCACTTTTGTGTCAATATTGCAAACATATTTGTTATTCACGCAAGCTTCATTTCTCTCAGGACCTAATTCTAAAGCCGATGCGGGCGAAGTCGCAGGTAGCAGCTAGTCATTTATAAAAGTGATACAGGCATGTGGGTGGATTGCCTCAGTAGTTTTCTATTTCTCATCATTTGTGCTTTATCATTATTTTTTGGAGGAAAATGTAAAGTAAAAATGTGATGAGTCACTTTTACACTTTAAAAACAAGTTCTAAGTCACACGATGACTGAAAACAACTGAAGCAATAAAAGATCTTATTTTCTGACAGAAAAAGGGAAAAAATCATCCTTTACTTCACTGGTTTTAAAGATTGACTTATGAATTTGTTTTTTGTTAATAAGACCATTATTGATGCATTTACTTTACAGATGAATTGGCAAATTTTTTTATTTGAGCTTTTAAAATAAACAGAAACTCTTCCAAATGTTCTCTTCTTCAAGAGTTGAATGAATATTCACCAACCTTTACAAAGGCGGGAAAAGTAAATACAGAAGATAAACTACGATTAAGCAGAATGTTGGTATTAAAAAAAAATGTATTTATATAAAATGCAATTTAAATGTGTGTATCTTCCCTAATCTAAAAAGCTACTGAGCTAATGTGAGCATGGTTTCAAGTTAGTATCGGTAAGGCAAAATTTATATCAATAGACAATGAATTTTGTATTTTTGTGATTCCACAAAAATGAAATTAATTTCAATCATATGAATAAAAAACATTTCTTTATCTCACACAAAAACTAGATCCCCCCCCCCTTAAAAGTAAGTAGCTATCTTTCACAAGACAATGGAGTAAAAGCTGATTGCTATTGCAATTTACTTTCAGAATAAATCAAAAGAGACAAGTATTTAAATTCAATGACAAATCTTTATTATTTAGCATTTATTTACACATTCTTATTTAAAATTTCTATTAAACATTGAAAGTGACACCCATAAAAAAGAAACAACAATTATGCATGTATAGACACACAGTGGTTATTTGTAATACCAATTTATACACTGCATTAAGTTGTGCTGTTATACAATTTTTGGCAACTGCTTCATATTATACCATCAGATATTTACTTGAGGTACAAGAACTAACATTTTGAACTAAAGGGTACATTAAAGTAACTTCATATAGATTGCATACATTTTGTATTTAAACAAACAAAAAAGAACTCCATTACAGCCTAATTTAGTAAATGATGCGATTTTTTCTCCCCTTACACAGTAAACACATCACAATTAAATTAAAAAAATTCTATAATTTTTAGGCAAAGTTTAAGCTTCTTTTATAAAACTACACAAACAATTTCTGGATAAAAAAAATACATTGGAGATGAAAAAATATTAATTAGGACATAAATGATTAAACTTAATGTTTGTTGCATCAATATTTGTGTGTAGCGGACACTAAAAGATGCTCCTATAAACACACACATGAAGATTGAATATATTAACAATTAGGTTGGCAACAGTTTGGTATTTGTCAAAAAGAAATGCAGAAACTGAAAAATTTTCTGTATTTTTTCCCCTCTTAAACTCTGCAAAGTAATTCTGCTTCTGTTACCTTAACACATTTTTTTTAGTTATTTTATTATCAATATACTTTTTTCGCATTTAAACAGTTAACAAATAAAACCTTTTAAAATTGGAATTTGCTTCATAAAGTTTTAGCTTTCATTATTGTTAAGATTTAACTTTAGTTAATTATTTTGCAATGTTTCTTAATGTTAAGTTTAAAACAAGTAATATGTATATGTAAAATACATAATATCACTAAGAAGGCTGCAACTGGATAAACATAAACATATACATAGGTTAAATACCCTAAAAAAGAAGAAAAAATCTAAACTCGATGTCTTTAGCGCTAAATGATGAATCTTTTTTTTTAAAAAAGGTCTTATTTTAATAAATGTCCAGTCTTATTTTGTATGTGATCAATTTTGTCTTAAGTGATCATTTACAAATTCAATTAGAACTCCAATGTTGGGGAAAGCTCAATGCTTTCTTTTGTTACATTTTATTTCAAAAAATAATTTATAAATCCGGAAAAACTACGAAATTGTTTTTGTCCCCCTTCTTTCTTTCCCTGAAAACTTTCTAAGCTAATTATAAATTATCATATTTTTGAACATCATGTAAAAGAATATACACATATATTTTATTATGTTAAAAAGTATACCTTATAACCCCTGAAAATATATTTAATGTATTTAGAAGTGTCACACTCAGTCTTCTAATTGCATAGCTAAATACTGATACTCCCTTCAACTCACTTAATTTTATCATGGAGCAATGAAAATTTTACAACTGGGGAAGCATAGCCAAGAAATTAAGGGGGAGGGAAACAGTAGTTGCAAATAAAGAAATGAACAAATAAAAAAAATAACAGTTTGTAATGATGATTACAAAATAAATATGTGCATAACTGCCATTAAAAAAGTTGATACAGAAAGAAAGAGAATATTAAACCATGCATTTAAATCTAAACAACTTCTTTTCGCAACCAGTAGAACCCAAGATATGATTTGAGTTTTAAAAATGATAATACTTTTTTGTGCAATACATTCAACAAGACTTGTAAAAATTATACATTTTAAACTGATATGTAATTTCTTAAATCATAAATAATGAAAATCTGAAAGAGTTCACACTGTACATATATAATTAAACATGTAAATAATTTCTGGATAATATCACAAGCTCCTTCCAATTGAAATACTCTGTCCGAGAAAAAAAAAAAAATTCACATATACTTTTCAAGAAAATTTATAATCAGATTATTATAGATGAGCGGTAAATTTGAAAATATACATCAACTGACAAAAAGAAAAATTCACATTAGATTTTACTTTGTGCCATAAATGAAAGCACAAAATTTACTTTTAATATAAAACATCTGAATTATCTCAGCACATAGTTTGAAATTTTTAAAAGTAGGATAATGACTAGTGATACTCAAAATGGCAAAAATTACAATGATAATCAAAAACTCAGATTAAAAGAAGAGTAAGAAATAAAAACTGACCCAATTTTCTTTTCCATGAAAAAAACTTTGAAATGGAAATAATACAATGAAACCTGTGTAATAGGATCACTGACAGGACTTAAAAATGACCATTTGAACAATCTATACAAAATCTTTCAGTCTATTATATAATTTACCCATGTAATCTCTACTTATTATAAAAGATGTCTGTGTGTGTGTGTGTCGGCAGCGTTACGGACAAACGGCTACACCTAGACAAACCAAATTTGGTACTCAGGAAGCCTATATAAAGCAAAAAAAAAAAAAATTTCAACGTCATTGTAAATTTTAATATGATAACGTTTGAAAACTACTGTGCGAAATATCTAAATTAACTCCCTCAACCAACCGGGGTATCTTTTACGGCAATTAAACAGTAACGTCATAAATTTTTAAAAATGCATGAAATTTGTAAACTCTGCAACACTTAACGTCCTGTCACAATTATAGCATTTCTAAATAGCTCCTTGAGATTACAAAGTTTGAAGTTTTCAATCGCTATATTGGATACATGGATATTTAAATTGGCATCCCTTGAATATTTTACACCATGGTGAGATGAAATGTTTTGTAGTGCTAAATACGCTAATCTTACAAAACTATGCATAAATTAAATATGTATGGAGAGCTTCCTTAATAGAAACCATTATGTAAAATGAATCATGTTTATGGTAATGTGTAAATTGCAAAGAATCGCCATAAAATAAAAAGGTCCCATTTATGCCAAATGATGTAAGCTGTTCCTTTTAATTGAGCATTAAAGAGGGAGAAGCGAAGATAAGATAGTATTAATATGCATAATAGGTAATACAGTAGAGAGCCAGAAATCCGCACAGCTTGGGACCATGGCTAGGGCGGAGTTTGGGCCATAAAAGATAAATCATTGCATTTCTGATTTTAAAAAAGTAGAATGCAATTACAATGAAATAAAAACACAGTCAAAAGTATTTCACTTATATTTTCACACTAAATACAAAAGCATAGGAGAAAAAAGATAAAATTACATGAAGACTAGCAAAGCAAATGATTTCAAAATTTCCTTTTTCTAATTTTGAAAGCATTTTCTATGGTGATTTGTTTTAAAGTATTATTTTTTTCTGCCTTCAGTTTCTTTCTTTCTTCTCTTTTTCTTTCTTTTATTTATTTATTTTTGCAAATAGTAAATTATCATTAATTCTTGTTTCGTTACCAAACTTTGCTGTTCTAAAAATGTAAGGTAGTCTTCTCCTAACTTTAAACTTTTATTAAATGGATTTTATTATTATTATTATCATATAATTATTATTATCATTATTAAGTTTTCATCATCATCAGAATCATATTTATCTAGATTCAAAGCACTTTTCAACAATTTCATCACTAGCGAATAACTGCAAATTTCATTATTTACATCAGTGAAGGTGTGCGGATTTTGGACGTTTGCGGATTTTAGGTCGGCAGATTTCTGGCACTCGACTGTATTAGTAGATTTGTAAGGATAATATGAATAAATCACAATATACCGTGTTAATAAATATTTCATAAAATTAAGTGTTCTGTTTATCCTTTTACAAGGGTTGTCTTACAACCAACTAAACAATAAGTAATTCTAATTTGCGTTGATATATCCTCCCGCAGTAATTTCAACAGAGGAGATTACTTGAACTTTTTTAAAATTAAATTCTGGTTTGTTACATGCAGATATGATTTTAGTAAAATATTCACTTCTTCCTGTATGAATATTTTACTAAGAGAGGGTGTGCAGCTATTTTAAAATAAACGGTTATCCATTTCATGTAGTGCCTGAGGTATTTAATGCTACAACTTGAACCTAAAAAACAGTATGATGTAGAAATAACACATTTTGAAAGTCAGTAGTTCTCTGCGAACCGCTAAGTTTTTCACTTTTCTGATCGTGAATGACACTGACATAGTGTTTTGAGTCATTATATTGTAATGATGCCAGGTTAGTACTCATGATGCAAACTTTACATCAATAGTCAAATAATTTTGCTTTTATTTTAGATTTCACATCTCTGGAATTATTTTGAATTATACATGTTAGGAAAATTTTCGTTTACTACCGTGTAAAGAACGGGCACGCAGCTAGTAGCATGCATAAACGCATCTGTAAAATAGTTCAGATATTACAAGAAAATGCCTTTGCTGGAGTCATGCATAATTTTTTCTTAAAAATTTTATTCTAATATACAAAAATAGAAGAAAGAAAGAAAAAAAAAATTTGTGTGTGTGTGGAGGGGTGGGGGGATATAAATATTAAAAATTAATCTCTTATCTCAGTCCAGAGCAAATCATTTAATGCAAGTTAATTTTAGTGTAATGTTATAGCAAGAAATTGTCACTATTATAGGTTTTACAACACCAGGGGCGTAGCCTAGGGGGGTCATAACCCCCCCCCAATGAAAAATTTCTGGCTACGCCCCTGGACAACACTAACAAAACAAACTTTCATTAACTCATATAACTTATATATGGCAATGTTCCCAGATAGAAATATCAATCAGAAAATTGACTTAAAAATTTAAATTCATGAATGTTGGGTCAAAAAAATAAGTTAACAGATGGCTTAATTATTTGAAGTAGAAAGCATACTAATGCACAGTTTTTATTAATCAGTTTTTTTTTTTTGTTTTTTTTTGGGGGGCATGTGTAACTTTTTTTTTTAAGTCCAGTATAAAAAAATGTTAGGAGTGGCAAGCCAGATTTTATATGGAATCCAAATAACTAGTTTTGTGCCTTTCACACGGCTGTCAATCTAACAATCTGGAGTTTTGGTAATTTTTTTTCCAGATGTAATGTGAATATGCATTAGAACCCCGTAAAAAGTCCTCTCTGACCAAGCCTCCCCCCCCCCCACACACACACACACATTGTAGGCAGATGGCTCAAGTGTAGGCTTGCCATAACACTGAACACTAAACAACTAGTACCAAACAGAACATTAGGAGGGGGGAGGGGTAAATATAGCTGGAACTAAATTTGGTCTGTGAAGCTGCTTATAATAGAACTCAAACGGCTTTCCCATCTCCATTCTCCCAGTTATGGCTCAAGAATCTGCATACTTGATCCAACGTCAAAAGGGTTCCCTTTTTCCAGTTAAGGCTGTAACATTATTGTATAGAGTTTCAAAAAAGTACAGTACATGCTTTTCCAGTCAACAACTATTTCAATGTATATAGCAACATAATGTTCTTTAAAAGTTTTAGGCCTTAAAAATTCTTTAGTAGCAATATAGATAAGGCTTCAATACAGTTTCTTTCTAAACTTTTGAAAATACTTTCTGAATAACTAAAGATATTTTTGAAAAAGAAAAACTTTGAGGAAGTTTATTGTCTTTTATAAAAATAAATGTTTAAAATTTCCCTCTTTCCAGGGAAATATTTAACAAGTGAAAAAAAAAAATATGAAATATGTTTGTTAATATTTCCAAATATTCACTGAAAACAAACTAAAACTAATCTGCCAGGTTTATCTGTTTAAGTACAAGGTGTTATAGTTGAAAAAATACATCTGTATATAACAATACTGTCTATAATGATAAACCTGCCTATAATGTTATCTCCTTCGGTTTTAATGAAATTACTATTTACTTAGTATTTTGAGAGACCCTGTCTACATTAATATTCATTTTTTACAAACACTTGTCTATAACTGTAATTCTAATTCTTGTGAAAAAAAAATTGTAGTACATAGCCCAATTTCTATTCATTTTAGAAAAACATTACCTATGGTGCAGAAAAGTAAGGTAACAAAAGGTTGCAGCATGGAAGTGAAAAAAGTAGTTGACCCTTTCAGTGATGTAGCATTTTCTTCCTCAAAGTCTGTTTTCGGTGTGCTAGACATTAATTAATGATGGCATGTCATAAAATATTCACATTTGAAGAAAAATAACCTTTCTTTTTATGCTATAATGAAATAGAATTCATACATACCTCTATATGTATTATTAGTAAAAATTTTCTCTTTGTTGAATTGTGAAAGAAAGTGATAAATCCCAGACAGCACACTTGCCCAATTTATGTCCATATCTGGACAAACTTGTCCAAAACATGTCTATGTCTATGATAAGATATCTCCTGGACATCATTTTAGCGACATCTTTGGGAAAATCCATAATATGTCTAGAATAAGACATGATTGGGACATGTAACACCCCAATTAAGTCTTATTACGACAAAAACGGGAAAACCCATATTATGTCTGTAATATGACATGAATTGGACAACTAAACACCCCAATCATGTCTATTTTATGACATAAATGAGAAAATCTATCGGCGACAAACTCTGATTGGCTTAGTTTGTTTGATCATGTGCAGTAACATTTTTGTATACACGTTGTTTTTAATAATCTGTGGTGGTTGTGGTAGATAGTACGCACATATTTGAAGTTTCCTTGTTAGACAATTATAACATTTTTATGCGCACTTCTTGCATTTTGCCTGCCTATATCACTGTTCTGTTCTTTACAATACGAGGTAATGTACAACTTTTTGACTTAATATGTATTTTAATAAAAAAAATTGAATCGACTTGTCAGGAATGGCGAAATGTTGAACAAGAAGTTAATGATGAATTATTCCTGATTGAAGCTGAATGTAATGTGAATGATATTGAATCGAAGGCTATTAATGTGCACGATTATAATTATTTTCATAATGAATTTGAAAATAGGATCGATGAAAATATTTTTGAAGATTCAAATATGTGTGATCCCACAAGCAGTTCTTGTAATAGCTCCATTTCAGAAATTACTGATGAAACAGATACTTCTGTTCCTTTATGGTAGTAACTTATCCATAGCATAAAAATAAACTGTGGATATGAGATAAATATCCACAGAATGTCTTTTTATGGGCATATTCTAGTTGTCCATAACATGTCCATATGGACATGTTATGGATGTCCATAACATGTCCATATGGATGTCCATATAGATAAGTTCTGGATGTCTATAACATGTCCATATGGATGTCTATATTTTGTCCAGAGGATATCATTATGGACGCCGTATTGTGCCATATGGACAAGTTTGGGGCGTATTATGGACAAGATATAGACAAATTTGGGGATGTCAGTTATGTCCCGAACTTGTCCATGATATCATATGGACATGTTCTGGACAAGTTTGTGCTGTCTGGGATGTAGTTAAGCACAAATCAAAAGAAGGTAATCTATGCATTGTACTTCACTGCTACAAACTGCCCTGGTGTCATAACTAACGAAATATTTTATCAAACCTTGGGTCCAGGTTCGATTCCTGACTTCAACTTGTGTGCTAACTTGTCCTTCTTTTCATAGGGGTTGATACTAGGTACCCCCATAATAAAATGGCCAATACTTTGGACTTAAGTGATGAATGCCTGATGGGAAAGTGCCCGCCCACCCTTGGAGAAAAAAACTCCACTGCTACAAAATAAATTCATTGCCTAATTTCAAAAAAATCAATGTACAAGATGCACTGACTGAAGCATTATTCTGCACAGTAATTATATTTCATCTTTTTTTTTTCAATAATTAGAAAACACCCACAATGCTCAAATAATGTGCAAAAGCTCAACCTGTCTATGATATTTTTTAAAGGTTCCTTCAGTATTATTAACACAGGTTTCACTGTACATACATATATATATTTCAAGAAAATGGCCACTTTGAAATGGAGAATTTTTATTTATTAACTTTTCCCCTCTAATAAATACACTTCGGTTATGCATATTTTCCATATAATATACAGATTGTAACTAAATACTTTGTTAACCCTCCACTGCACTGTGTTACATATATGATACATGAATTGAAATTACCTATACTTAGGCAAGAAATTTCTGCTGTTATAAACCTGATGGCACTACTAGTTCTGTTCTAGAGCTAGTAGTGCTCTAGATGTCTAGTCTAGCTCATTCGATGATTTATTTCAAATCATCGAATGTGAGCTAGATGGACAATAGTGTAATAACATTAATGTCAACATTTATTGTAGAACTCCCAAAGCAGAAAAAGACAAGATTTGACAAGAAGAAAAGCAGCACGTGTTAACATCATCATGGCCAAATGTAGTAATTCAACATAACAAACACATGAGGTGGAGTCAACCTTCTAGATAGAAATATTTGGTTGATACAAAAACAGAATACAATAAAAAATATATTATTTCCGGATATTTCATCATTTATTAGACATTAGCATGATAAATTCTTGGATTTTTTTCAAAAGGGCGGCATCAAATATTTCCTTAACAAACTTTGGGGAGGAAGTAGGAACATGTGTGTGCTAATTTGGTCCAACAATTTCCAAAAGAAGCAGACCCAACAATGAAAATTAACAAATTACTGACTAAAAAGCACAAGACATCTGCAACAAAAAAAGTGCCTCATGAAGATAATAGATGAGTGTGGGCGTTGGCCAAAGTTTATAGAGAAGCACCAGAGGTGCAAGGCTTAACTTTCATTATCAGAATGTGCAACAACCCTGTGCTTAAAAAGGAATAAAAATTATTTTCATAATTTTTATACTAAAGGATAATTCATTTGTAACTATTTTTCAATATTTTACTTTTTAAACACATTTTGTGATTTTGAATTTCATTTATTTAATGTAAACAAGTTCCAATTTTCAAATAAATAAACATTTGTAAAATTCTTTATCTATGTGATTTTTTTTTTTTTTTAAGTAGCATATATGTAACAAAGTACATTGTTTCATGATTTATCACTGTCATTCTGTACTTTGTTACATATATGCTCTTTTTATGTGAAAAAGATAAATATTTATTTATTTTTATTTTTTGCTATTTTTTAAACTGAAATTTAAAAGAAATAGTGCAGTGAAGGGTTTTAAGTCCAGACCTGACACACATCTACATATTACACCTAATTATTAGATTAACCCTTTTCCCACAGTTATTTAGTGAATATACTTTTCATATTTTAATAAGAGGTAGATCATGTTTAGAATACATACACATTCCATGCATTATACAGCAGAAGTTGAATATTGTGTAAGAAAATAAAAAAATAATGCAATACTCCACTATCAACTTGAGTTAAAATTCTTAGTATCGTAATAATGCAACAATTTATGCAGAAATTTCTAACCAATTTATTCAGGGTTCATACAGGTCCTTAATTTGCTAAAATTCCAAACTTTTGAAAAATTGTCCTAAAATGTCCTATTTGAGATACTAAAAGAGCTTTTTTGCATATTAAAAAAAAAAAAAAAAAGACCACTTTTAAAATATCAGACCATTATAGAACAATATTTTGAAAGTTTGGAGTTTTAGCAAATCTAGGATCCATATGAACCCTGTATATCATTAGACAAATAATTGTTCATTTTTTCTTTGATGTAACATGCAAAAAGCATGCTTAAGATATGCTTCATTTACCTTGCTATAAATTTAAATCTGCAGTAGATTTAAGTGTGAAAATACACTCAATACATACATATTGCTAATGCATGCTAAAAAATTTGGTATTCTATTTAAATGAGATATATAACTTTAATGCCTTAAATTAAAGTAAACCAATAATCTTCAAAGAAAAGATTTTAAATAGTTTTAATTCATTAAAAAGGCATGGATACTTAAGACACAAGAAAATTCAAATTTCATTTGGACTTGCAATGTAGCTTGATAATTGTAAACTAAACAAAACTTACAAGAAATCTTCAGACACTAAATTAATGGCTTTATAACTTACAGATATCTATCAAATAAACGTTGTTTCATTGTATGTTAAAGAAGTACTAAATCAAAATCAACATAATTTTGATGAATTTCACTGAGTGGTGGTGCAACAATGAAAGTCCATATAGTAATATTTAAAATTGGTGTGTGTGTGGGGGGGGGGGAGGATATTAGTTTGACATTTTGTTTACTCACATAAAGTGAAAATTGTTATTAATCTCACAAAACTGTGTATACAAATAAAATTGTTTAAAGATCCTATGTTTATTACTTAATCCATGATAGGTATATCTGCAAAACCTTGCATGTCTAATTTATTCTTATTAGGAGGTTAAAAATACTTTGTACAATATGTATTAGACTTCCGTCCAATGTTACTTGAATAACTGCTTGTGATTTCTTGTGAGCAGCAGAATTCTTGGAGTTAAATAGTGCACAGATTTTCCACAATTCATTAATGTTAAAAATTTGTTATAAATAGTCAGACAAAAGATCTCACAGGTATACCATTGATATATATGTGAAATATAGTGTCATGATTAATTCATTACATCTGAATGAGCAACCAAGTTTGATAAAATCTTTCGAATTCATCAATTTTAAATTATTTTCCCCACAAAAACTTATTTACACTTACTTTTTAATATTTACGAATAAAATTAAAATTCAATATTTCATTATAAATACTTTCAGGTAAGGGTTAATTTCTAACATGTTGAATAAGACCCTACTTAATGGCACTGACACACATTAAAAAGTAATAAATTGTGTATAACTATTATTTAAATAAATGTTTGCGAGAACATTAACAATTTAAAAATATAATAATATGCATTTATTTTTTTAAATACTTAGAAAAAAAAATTCCCTACATAGTTAAAATAACTAAAATTACAGAAAACTAACACTACCTTTAAATTTTTATGCTTTAATATATCTAAAAGTGTCTACTAATTTCAATCATTTATACCACCAATAACTGAAGTATTTCATTACTATGTTAGTTCTATTCAACTTTATCATTAAGAAATTAAAAAAGCCAGTGGAAAATTGTATGTTTCTGCCATAAGTCCCAATTTTTGAGAAAACTTAAGAAATCTGAGTTATATTCCCAAGGCTAATTTTGAAGGAGCAAACATTTGTGAACAGGGCCTGATTACCGAATAAGCCCATAAGGCCTGGGCCTATAGTAAAAAATATAGATAGGGGGTCTCAAAACTACATTTTTTACTTGTACTTGTGGAATGGAATAGGAGTAGGTGGCAGGGGGGGCCTCGAGATGATAGCCGGCCTATAATATCAGAGAATGTTAATCAGGCCCTGTTTGTGAATGAATGTAATACAAGCACAAAGGTAATTTGAAATTATGTCTCATGCATGTTTGTCTTTCTCGTCAATGACAAATAAAAAAAGGGCTCATATAGCTGATCATGGCATCAAAATAAATGCAAATAGAAAAATAAAGCATCACTATTTCAGAAAGTAAACAAATGGCATGATTTTATCTTGGAATAATTGCAAACCCAATTTACAACTGATCCAAGTTAACATTGTTACCAAATTGATTAGAAAAAGGTATTCATGACACAAAAAGAATCAATTCATTAGATTCTCACAGTCTTTGTTCATATTTCTTGCATGACTAGATTAAGCAAATAAAAATAATAAATTAATAATAAAAATATTTCATAGTCATACAGTTAGTCTAAGTTGATTATACATTTTGTTGTCATACATATCTACTTAAACACTCTTATTCTAATAAATAGATCAATTTAAAACTATTTTAACACAAAAATGAGAAATAGAATACAATAGTCAAGACATCATTATTCATAACTCAGAAACATGAATATATCCATAGCTTGTACAGTTATACAGTTGTTTCACTTTTTGTATTTCTTTTTTCACTGAAATACAGTAATAGAATGTAGTAGTTATGTAAATGTATATGCAGGGGTAGAAATTAGAATATGTATTCAGTGGTCCAAAGGACCGGTGACTCCATGAATTCCCTGGTCCATAACATTTATCACTGGTACGTACATATACATGATTTTTTTTTTTTAATTGAAAAACAATATATATATATATATATTAACGGAAATCAATGTATATCGGTTTCTATTAAGAGCCGAATTTTAAAAATGTAAATACCTATTATAAAAAGATTAAATAGATCAAATTATGTGACAAGTAATGGTAAAACTAGATGACATGTATGGAGAAAGCAAGAGAAAAATTTAAATAAAACGTTACTGGTCCAACAGACCAACAAATTTTGTATTCTACTGGTCAGTTATATACTATATGTAGAGGTCTTGGACCAGTGTACTACCATTAATTTCAAATCCTGATATGTAGGTATGTATGTATGTATCCTCTTTTTATAAAATAAAATAAAAATTTAAAATACAAAATACTGTCAATTTAAATAGATATTTTATTTTAATCAATAATTTAATATTGAATATTCATTTCTTTGTTGCATTTTCTAGAAAAAAATAACTTTATTGCCAAATAATAATTTTGAAAAACTACAAAAGATTTACTGGTCAGTCAATTACAGCTAAAAACAATTCGAAAAATAATTAAACTAAAATCATTATGTACCAGTTTTAAAATTTTTTAGTATAATATAGGTAATGGAACAATCCCCCCAAAAAAGCTTTTTTACTTCAAAACTACGTCTTTTTTTCTTTGTACGTCAGAGATTTCAATAGAATAAATGAAGTTTTTTTTAGTCTCAAAAAAACTATACTTAAAAGATATCATTCATTAATTTAAACAACTAGTAATATACATTAGCATGGCAACAAAGTTTAGAGCTTTTTCATTATTTTAACAATTTAAATTGTAAATTCGTAGCTCATTTCAAGAAGACAAATTAAAAGATTGGGGGAGGGTATCAATAGCACTAAAGCAGTCATGTCTAAAAGTCAATTTTAAAATATTTCAATACTTCCTACTTATATATATATTTTTTTTTTAAGAAAGAATTTATATCAGAAAAATTGGCTACCAATGTCAATAAATGCTAAATTAATTTACCATCATGCTGAAACTGTTTCTACAATGGTTTTTTTTAGAATCTCCCCAAGATTTTCCCCAGGCTCATCATTTCTCTCATTTTCAATGCGTTGAGAAATGTAGCACTTTGGTTCTCTCCCTAATGGAAGTGGACATATTTCTAATGAGTTATACACTTTTTCAGAGTCTAAATTAACTGGCTTTATGGCAGTGACATCCTGAACTTTAGAGCTCAGAAGTCCATTAAAGAGTTCCATTTTGGTCCCCGGAATGACAGAACTCAGGTCAGTGTAGCACTGTTCTTCATCTGCAGATGCCTCAGAAGCTTTAGGAGAAGCAGGCTGACGGTTATAATCACTGGATGGTTCTTTAATCGAGTTAATAAGTTGATGCTCATAATCCTCTTGCCGAGAGATAGTATCTTGGAAATTATTTCTGTCTACTGAGTTACCACTGGAAAACTGGGTTTCAGAGCTGCCATTGCAGAAGTGATTATCTGGCTGCATCATTGAAGAAAATGTACTTTCACCTGAATAGTAACACCGTATGTTCAAATCATTATTAGATGTACAAGTTTTGTTAAAATGATTTAAAAACTTTGAACTATTGTTAGTTTGAGTAACACTGTCAGTCAGAGATGGCTGAAGAGATCGTTGCAGTGATGAGCTATTAGACGACGTATCCATATCGGAGTCTAAGTCATCACTTGAATAGTCTGAATTTTCAGAATAAGAACTCTCCTGAGGGCTGAATGGTGCATAAATTTCACTTACAGATTTCTTATCTGCTTCACTAATGGCCATAAATGCAGACACTTGTTCTTTTAGAGGGTTGTTCACGATACAACTATTAGAATCGATATTGGAGGTAGAGGTCATAGACAAATATGACGGTGATGGAACACAAGAAGAAAATGTACTAGATGAAGAAGAAAGTGAACTACATGTATCACATGATGACAAAGATGACACAGAAAAGTTGTTTGCCTCTGATTTTGCCAACATTTGCTGTTCTTGCTTTTTCTCTAGCTCTAGTCTCATGAGTGTATGGATAAAATGAGTACGAACCCTAAGGGGATTGAATTCAATTCGGCCAGCAGTATTTCCGCAACCATCCCGACTGCATCCACACGGAAAGGAAAAGCGGTCTACCTGACATTTGATGCCAGCTTGACTGCAAGTACAAGTATCTGGGTCACAATAGATTTTGCATTCACATCCACAAAACTCTCTAGATGATCTAATATCACGACATTCTTCCTTCTCCAAAGAATCAATTTTTTGAACACCTGAAGCTCGGAGAAGAGCACGCCTCTGGCGAATAGGAACTGGCTGAAGAAAGTAACAGCTGTCAGCTTCTAATTCAGAATCAGAAACATCACTTATATCTTCACTATCATCAGAATCAGATGCAGATGACTGGTATTTCGCTAACCGACGTTGATGGTTTATTAATTCTCGGTGCACTCGTTTCTGCTCTTCTGCATGCTCAAGGATGGAAAACATTTTCATTTGGCTATGCTTCTGGTCCATTCCTAAAAAAGAAATACTCAATACAAAAAAAATATATAAATTAATACAGAATGAACAGAATAGATGTTTAAAATGTAAAATTTAAACAATTAATTTAATTGTTCAAGTTCTAGGATAATTAAAATTCAGTACTTTAAATTTAATCCTTTATTTTTCTCCCCTGGGGTGATACTTAAAATTTTTTGAATGCAAGGTTGGCAAGTTTCTTTCGAAGTGGAAAAATTCATGGGGAAAAAATGACTGGAAGAAATAGGTTTCTTCCCAGAGGAAAAAATGGTAGAAGCTGTTATTCGTTAAGAATTTGCCATTTCAGATGCAAATTTGTAAGATACAATAAAAGCAAAAAAAAATGTTATAAATAACCTTAAGAAAATTTAATTAGATATATGAGATTTAATTATATACACTATATTAATAATTACATAAGATTTTAAGTCAAGTTCACTCACCTGACTAAAGCTTTTCAATAACTAGGTAAATGAAAGAAAGAAATTTTAACTAAAATGCACAAAATTGATTAAAAGTTATCAATTTCAGCATACTTCTTGTTAATTAAATTACTCTAACTAGTAGTAGATAGTACTGGTGGATCATTTACTGACTAAAGAGTGAAAAATTTATCCATAAAAAGTAGTATTTAAATTCATTTTACTAAGAAAACTAGCTTATATTAATTACTGCATTAAACTATTTAATAAAAATTCTTATTTTCCTTACTACAGTGTAACGAAATGACACAAACAGTGATACCTCATCTCCACCCCTAATGTTATAAAAACATCACCTCTAGATACCTGTTGCATCAAGTTAACCTGTCAAGTTGCACCTGTTCAATATTTTTAAAAAACAATGTATTTTTCTAAAAATAATATTTTTAATAGTTATATGTTCTTTATTTTAGATTTCATATAATTATACTTTGACTTTAACATTTTTTAAATAGTTAATAATTGAGCATCTGTTTTGTTTTCTATAGGTTTCTTCAACTTTTTCCCACTGTCCTCGAAGAATTCAATTTCTTCCAGACAAAACCCAACCCTGTTTGAAAGATAAATTGTTGTATTTAGTAGTTTGACTCACACTCAAAAATCAAAATGAAGTTTTAAAGAGGTAAACTAAACAAGAAGACAAACTAATTGATATCCAGTTCTTCCATCACAGTCTCTCAATAAAAACTTTTTTACAATATTTTATTTGAATGAATTTATTAAATAAAAATTAATCTTTCAATTCATACATAGTTTCTCTAAGACAGTTGGGCCATGTTATCCCAACATTTGGTTTTCATGTCTTTTTGCTTTTCTAAGTCCCAATTTTGTGCACATAACTTTATTGTAAATAAACTCCAGACATCCTCACAGTTTAGAAAACTGAATTTTTCATAAATCATCTTAAAGTTTAATTACTGCACAGTATAAAATTTTATTTTTAAGGTTTTCCTCGCACAGCCATTAAATGATATCAGACTTCGCAGTCAGCAGAGTGACATCTTTCAAAAGATCAGTTATCATCACTGCAGTAAACAGCTAGATCAAAAGATTCAAGGGGGACCATAAACTTTCTTTCAAGAAAATATGCAGTGAAGCAGCAGCAGTAAACCACAGTCAGTGTTAGTCAAATGTACTGAAATGTTAGAGTTCAGTTGATGTGTTTAATTTCAATAAATCAAGTCCTTTTTTTTTTGTGAAATTCTTGTCAGTACACTACGAAAGTAATAAAAAATAATGTATAAAATCAGGAATTTGGGAAAAGAATTTAAAATCTCTGGACAAAAAATTTCATTATATGAAGTGAAAAGTTTTTTCTTGGTAAACAAGTGCAGTTACAAGACTTGAAATACAAGATTTAAATTCGAACTGATTGACATGGCTCCAAATTCTACAGCAGTTTTGCAACCATTAGATCAAGGATCATTTCAAACTTTAAAGAGGAATTATTCCTACCTACTGAAACATGCAATAACCATATTTTCTAATAAAACTGCACAAAAAATTGCCATTTCATTTAATGATATTTTCCATGCCTGTTCATTGTTACTAAAATTCTGGAAACATTTTACATTTAACATTTTTTAAACTTTTCCCCCTAAAAACCAATGTAAGAGCAAATTTTTAAAACGGTACATTTTTATAGTGTAAGAGTTTTATCGACACTGACAAGAGGGTAACACCTTTGTTAGATATAAGCACTATCTCAATATCCTTCACATAAGCCCCTTTCATTTCCCAAAGGAGGAGTGAAATCCTTGAAATTAAAAAGGGGAAAAAAGTGAATCAAATAAAATTCAGTAAAAATACTGTAAAAAAAAAATCTTTTGGGAATCTTACCTTTTAAAGTAGATTTTTTTTTTCCCTGTTCAAAAAACTAACAACAGTTTAGGCTTTTGCTCATACTTTCTTACATTCACATACAAATACATAGCTTTTGCAACTAACATAATATTTAAAAAATGTGAGTATGTCCCATTGAATAAAATTCTTACAGATTCCTGATATTAAAATCTGTTAGCACTTTTTGTTTGTTTGTTTGTCATTGTAGTAGTAGTAATTTGTTAGTTAAATGAAGCACAGAATTTCAAAACTAATACAGTGACCCATCACTTGTATGTGATTAAAAGGATCAGTTGAAAATTACATATGACTGAGAGATGCACACAGAACTGAATGTCATAATTTTTGCTGAGAAGCAATAGATTACCTTCTCACCCTGAACATTTTTTCTGAGCAGGAAGCTTCTGCATAGTATGAACTGTAAAGATTTATAAGATGTGTGTGTGTGGGTTACAGCCAATAATCTACGCTAGGATCTAGGCCAGGGGGTGGGATTGCCCTCTGTGGGAGACTTTATAAGGGGTACTAACCCGAAAGATTTATAAGAGCTGCCGCTTAAGAACTGTCCCTTTTTTCCAAGTTGGTCATAGAAAAACCAAGGTCAGTAGACTAAGAGGAGACCCTATGCAAGTTACGGGCTCTGCCCAGTATCATAAAAATGCTTTTTTTCTTTTTGTGGTGCCACACTAAATTTAACTAACTACAGGTTGATTCAAAAATAATGTGACCAATTTCAGAGAATCATAAATTTTTATTGAATTAAGTTATTTACTTAAAATTTTCAATGTGGTTTCCTTTAGCATAGTACACTTTACATAAATGTTTATGCCAAGCCAAAAGAGTTTTTTCAACCATTTTGGGGGTATTTTTCCAACTTCCTCTTTTGATTGCTTTCTGAAGCCCTTGAAAGCATTCTTACTTTATGTCTAATGTTTTTTTAAGTATCCCCATAAAAAAGAATTGCAAAGAGCACAGTCCGGGGGTGATGATACCCATTTCTCAGGAGGAAGAAAATTAATTTTTATATCTTTCAGCCATGTTATACTTAATTTTGCAGTGTAAGTTGGTGCAGAATCTTGGTTAAAAACTAAGTTTCTTTGAGGATAAAGACGTTTACTTTCTTTGTGCTTCATGTGCTTCATTGTGCTTCAAAACTTTATTCTGATAGCATTTAGCATTAATTTTAGCCTTTGGTTCTACAAAAAATGGTTTTGTTAAGCCTTGAGAGGCCATTCCTATTCATACCATAACACCTGATGGCCAACTTGCCTTTTGCAAAACAGCTGTGTCTTTGCGACGCTATTCGCATAAAATATATTGTATCTCCGTTTTGCCAGTTGTGGATGACAAACAAAACACTGCTTCATCCAAAGTTATCATGTTTTGTATCTACCTTTGCACAACATTAAATACAATTGCCAAGAAAGTTTTCTTCGTTTTTCTACGGTCTTTGTAAACATTTGATGATTTTATTCGACCGTCACGAGTAGGCGGCTGGCGGAAAATCTAAGTTCTTTTGGCGGGAGACTGGATAGTTTTCAATCATTACAATTTTTCTTATCTGCTTGCTAGTTTGTTTTTCTTTGCTCTCTTAATTTTATGACTACTTTTCTTAAATATCAAAACAACTGTACTTTTCAGAACAATTTAATGTCTTTTAAAGGAAGAACTGTTCGTTCTAAAGAATGAAACATCGTAAATAAAGTTCGTATGCGTTTTAAAAATGAAGCTCAGTCTAGATCTCTCAGCATTCCAATCCAGAAGTCGCTATAACGGACTGGTGCTGGAATGAGCCTTTCAATGAGGACTATTCAACGAATAAAAAGGGAATAGGTTTCGTCTTCAGATGAAAAGCTGTTGACTCCATCTTAAGTCATTGATTTCTTTTATCTACAATTAAAGTGTGGAGGTCTAGGATTCTGGCCTACCGTATGGCTGTCGATCTAACGGTCTAGAGTTTTGCGTGGTTTTCTACACATGTAACGTGATTAAAGAATGTTTTTTCCCTTACCGTTCCATGCGATGAAATGTTAAATGTATTTGTTTCTTTCACCAACAACACTTCGTTTAGGTTCAGTATGTTAAAAAATTCCATTATTATTATTATTAATTTTCTGAAATTAAAATAAACATTCGATTGTCATTCTGGATAATTTTTATCTTAAAAATTTCCCAACAAATTAGGCAAACAGCAACGACAGGGGGTTATGTGCCACCCCGGATTCCCCACTAGCACCACGATTGCCACTGTATAAACGAGATAGTGTTTTAAACTGCTGAACCGCGTAAGACTAAATCTCTGATAACAAAACAAATATCGGAAAATATATAAATGGCAGAATTAAAAAAAGGGTAAAAAAAGAGCCAAATAATGTAACCCTAATTAAAACCCATATCTCCTCCTTATTTCTCACTGTCCCGTTCATCACTATACCACACTAATAAACTTTCCCAGTACCACATGATGCTTACGTCACACCCACAATCTCCTGACGGTAGGATAATAGACTGGTTTCTTCACTTTTTTATAGCAAATTTTCTTTATCCGACGACAAAATGTTGATTGCAATACTTTAGTTTCTTTGCTAAAGTTCTTTAAGGCAGAGGATTTTCTACAGTGGTAAGTCTTTTCTTTTTCTTTTTCACCAAGGACTTCCTTTCATCGACATTTTTTTCCCCTGGAACTTTTGGTTGCTAATCAAATTTTATTTCTTTTCGAAGTTTAGATAGTAATACAATAGAAAAATGTCTTTTCTAATTTTTAAATGCTTTATTTATAACAGAATTTGAGCAACCATCCTTCAAAAGCTTTAAAATTTCGTTTCGAGTTTGAGGATCTAATTTCAGAGCCATAATTTACACTCATTAATAAAAATAGTTCAATTGGTTATTTAAATATTTCATTTTTACAATAAAACTGGTGCTAAAGCGATTAAAATTTACCATAAATAGTTATATGCTTTTAAAATTGGTCATAAATCAACCTATACAGTTTATCATGATTTTCCCTTGTAATAACACTCAACTAAAGTTTGTCAATAATACATTGCTGAAATTAGTGCAAATGAATAAAATGGTGGAGTTTTGTAGATGGCATTGCAATGATGCAAATAATTTATGCCCTAGTTATGATCTGAGAGGTTAAGATACAAAATATAAAATTATTAAGCATCCTTTTCTTCTTTTCCATATAATGGAGATACAAATGAGAGATTTTAAAAGCATTATTTTTCTATTTGAGGTGTTGGAGGCCTAGAAAACTCTGCATATAATTGACATTCATGTACAAAATAAGCATATAAGTGAGCACTGTACTCAGAGTAGAGTAACTGTTGTAATTTTTTGTTTGTATGATTATTGAGACAAACGTTATAATGGCATGCAATGAAATAAATATGATTATTCACAAAAAGGATGGGAAAAGATAGCATACGAAAGCAGTGATATCGCAAGTTTTCCCATTATGGCCGTAAATATCAATAAATTTTAAGAAATGAAAACTTAAATAAAAAATGGAAAAAAATCAATACTTAAACATATAAACGGGAGTAAGGTGTAAAAAACAGGACAATTGGCAGGTATACTATATCGTTTTTTTCTTAGACTTTCCTGAGGCTTTTAAGTACTCTGTATATGTCTGGTAATAATATTATAGCAGCGGGCAATGGAGATTACTAGTCTTGTTTTTGGTTCTTGTGAATTCTTGCTTTTTGATTATTTTTATTAATTCTATTATTTTTTGTGTACACTGGTTAGTACATAGTCTATATTTTTATATATTCATGTCTTATTATATAATGCTGCCGCTTTTGAGCATATATATGATATGTAATAAGATTAATTAATTTTGTTTCAGATTACTTCGCATATTTACTCAGCAGGGGTCAATACAGGAACTTTTCCAGTGTCCCATTTTTGTGAAAATTGTTTATTTTTGTAAATTTCAGTATCTATATTTGTGAATTTCAAAATTATCGTGAATTTTCATAGCCATTTTTTTATCAATCACTTTTTTGGTTGTTTGTTTCAATAATTTACAAAACAAATATAGGGTAAAATGCCAATAAAGGGTGGTTGTGATCAACTGTTATTTTTGTGAAGGGGCCATTTTAAACAATTGTATTTTTCTAAGGAGCAGTTTTAAACAATTGTAATTTTGAGAAGGGGCCACAAAACAGACCCAAATTTCATCTGCATTGATCCCTAAATAGTGATGATTTTTATATGTTTTGGTAATAGCTAAAATTAATATTTGCTTATACTATGCTTAACAATAGCTGCTATGCACATGATAGTGTATGAGATGGTGTTTTCTTTATTAATATTTAAATTTTATATTTTCTGACATCTCTGTAGTTTTATTTTAGACTTTGTGATAATCTTAATGTCATTCATTCTTTTAATTGCTTTGTATGAAGTCTAATAATAATATTTTAGCTTCTTGAATTCAATAAAATGAATTTTTTTTTTTTTTAATCTTCATAAAAAAATTGTGCTACATATATTTCAAGCTTTTTTTTCCCCCGCAGAAAAAGAACTTTTTTTAACATTTGATGTCAAAAAAAATCGTTTTTCAATATTATTAATACTGCTATTATCAACTATATGTGAAAGTTGGTTAAAATAAAAATTTGAACACTTTGAGATATATAACTTCATGTCTGGAATTTCCTTCAACCAATTAGCTAAATCTATATATCACTTTTTATTAACATGAACACATACACAATATCTTTAATGGTAAGTAGAAAAACACTTTAAATCCACTCAAATACAAAAATAAAATATTACCAAGTGTAGAACCTCCTTGACTTGGAACACAAGTAAATCCTTGAGTTCTAGGAAAGTAATAGACAGTGACATTAGCAAAACATACATTCTTTTTCTTAAGTTTTTTCTTGGGAGGTTCATCGCCATCAGATGTTTCCTCAGCAGTAGTGTTTACATTTGTCGATGGAACTTCAGAGCTTAATTCAGACTTAATACTACTGTTACTGGTATCATCTCTTTCCATGTCACTGCTACTTGGTAAACTTTCAATGCATGAATCTTCAGGTGATGCCCCTTTCGTCTCATTAGCAGAACACTCTTCTAATTTATGCTTTGGCATGATGCTACATATAATTCTACAAAGAGAGGGTGGATTCAATAAAAATAAATGGCAAAATATGCTTCAATAAACAAGAAAATATTTGTACTGTTTAATTTCACAGTAAAAATTAACAGAAATTTGTAAAACATATATATTCTTCACATGGCCCCTACATTCCATAGCGGGCCCTGGACCCAGGATCAGTGCCGGGCCCCCACCTTTTCATTTTATAATTGCTTGCTTCATTATTATTGCATAATTATATTGTATCCATGCCTTTTCAGAATGTAATTAACCTGAATATACAGGGTATAATTGGAGAGGGATGAAAATGTCAAGGGACATTTTTATAAAATAAAAGATTTTCGGGTGAAAGAACATATTAAAGACTGGACGTTCTGGACATTCATTTGTTCTGCCAAACTTATTACAATGCAATTTTCAGGATACAAACAGGAAACAAATGAACTGGTGAAAAAAGGGATTCTATTAATTTTACAGCTGATTATCTAAAAATTACTAAATTGTCTCTTAACATGTTCCTCCACACCTCTTCAATTATGATAACTATTATAATTATGATAAATACAAGCCCTAACTATATTTATAAAATTATTTTACTTGAAAACGACCACATCAAAAGTATTTATTTAACACACTAAGATTAAACTAAAAGTAGTTACTAAAAATGAAAATTAGGATCTATGAGTCGTAGACACTGGTTTTCCCTTAGTGGCAAGAGAACCATTCTATCACACTTTGGGTAAGAGTTCGATTCCCATCTTGGGCTTGGAGGTTTACTCGTCTCTTCATAGGGGCAACACTGGCCGCCTACTGGGTGCTCTCGTCATAAAATGGCCAGTAGTTTTGGGTCTTGGTTGTGGCAAAATGCTTGATGAGCAAAAGTGCCTACCCATTGGGAGAAGGGGAGGTGGGTTAAATAAATAATAGTCTTCCCAGCTTCCTTCTGACTAAAATAATCAATGACGTCGAAAAAGTCAAGAATTTTGGCCAATTCATTCCCAACTGCTAAAATTGCTAAACGATTATTAGTCCAGGACCTGACTACAGTTCTGTGGAAAAGTTTGAGTATAGAGAATTTCTTTTCAGAAATGTTTAGTAGGTGCCTTAGTAAGCATTTTGGGCTTGGGTGGACATCCGCCACCTGGTACATTTTCCGGCTATGACGTCATCAAAGATGGCAGCTGCTCGGGTCTCAAAACTGCTCATATCTAAGTTAATACTTGTCCGATTTGAATGAAATTGCACTTTTTTATATTAATTTACTCTTATTTTATTAAAGAACCTATGCAATAATGTTTAATGTAGACGGAGTGTAATTTTCAGGCATTAACCAGTTCACAGCAGAGCCTGATTATGACCAAGAGGGGCCCGGGGCATTGATCAATTCGGGGGCTCCCATCTATGAAATTTGTTTCATTTTTTTAAAATGTTTATATAAAAATGAATATCTCAGAACATTATTTGATATTGGAAGCCCTTTGGAGCCGGGGACCCTGGGCAAAGTCTCGATTTGCCCATGCGATAAGGCTCTGGTTCACAGTTTTGTTATAACATCGCTCGGGTGGCTCAGTTTTCTACTCTTATAAATTGATTTGTCTATATTTTTTGTTCATTTAGTTTGTAATTTTTCTAACAGATGGCTTTAGTATTACTATAAAGATAAGATTGCAAAACCAGTATAAGCCAGCTTTAGGGTTAGGTTTTAATGTTTGCAGAAAAGGCACAAATTTCTTTTCTTGCGCGAATTTTTCTTTTGTTTTTTAGATTGTATTGTCAAGGTGAAATGTAGGTATGGATGTCATAAAATTGTCCAGAGCGTTAAAAGACAGTGTAATAAACTTTCATCCAGGTAAAAAAACATGCATTGTTTGTAATAAAAGTGATAATGGTGTGATAAGTACAGAAAATGGTCGTGAAAAAATGTGGGCTGCTGCTCAAGTGCGAAACGACATTGTTACCAAGCGTTTGTGCTCATTATGTGAAGAAGAAGTGTTTGGCTATCATATGAATAATGCATACTACAAACAATACTGCCATAAGAAATCCCTTTTAAAGCTTCAAAGAGAGAAGGAAAGATTGGAAAATGAAGGCAAAGCCAGCACTTCTCAAGAAACGTACATTGTACAGGAAAGCCTTAGGAAGTCTGGAAGAAAACGTGTACGCTACCAAAGTCCTCAATCTGGAGGTATTTCTAATCGAGACTGTTTATGTATTTTCTGTAATCAAAAATCGCATAATAACATTTACGAGAAATATAGAATAAGCGAGTATCCAAGAGCTCAAGAGTTTTTAAAAGCCACGTTATATTTACAAGATGATGTTTTCACTCGTACTTGTGATTTGGAGGATGTGCCAAGTGTTTTTGGTGCTGATCTATTATGTCACGAAAATTGTATTTCTGGGTATTTACTGAGGTATAAACGGAAACTTGAAGAAAGCGACAAGAATACACCTAAGGTTTCAAAAAGAATTGCAGCCTTTTCTCTTATAGCTGATGATATCAAATCTGGACTACATAAAGGTTATGGATATACCCTCAGTTACATTAGAGACAAATTTAATATACAAAACGAAGACAACAAGGTCAGTAACAAGGAGCTAAAACTAATGTTATGTAATTATTTTGGAAATGAGATAACGTTTGCAAAACCTAAAGAGGCAAATAAACCAGTCATGCTTTTTTCTGCGTCTCTTCAAACAGAAGTAGTAGCAGATGTCCTAAAAGTTGCAATCCTGTAGCAGAATGTGTTATTCTATTGAGAAATTCATTGCAGATGCTAGACTTTGGACTAGGCGATAAATTTGGAGATGATCAGGACCTTACAAGCTCTTGGATTAATAGTAAAATACCAGATGTTTTCATAAACTTTTTCAGTACGTTATTTGATATAGATCCAAATTCCATTAAGGAAGCCGATATCATTGAAAGAGAAGAGGATGAAGACTTGGAAAAAAGGATGCATTCAGAGAAGTGGTATCTTAAGGAACAAGCGTTATTACAAATAATGTACTACAACATTTATCGTGGAGCGAGAAAAACACCATTACATATGATGCTGGGGGAAGCAATACATGAGACATGTAAAAGCAAAACATTGATAACAAGCTTAAATCATCTAGGTGTTAGTGTGAGCTACAACGAAGTGATTCGTCACCATCATAATCTTGCACAATATGCTCTTAACCAGTCTCCTGATGAAGTACCGATTCCCAGTCATTTCAAGATTGATTCATACACAATTGGCGCCTTCGACAATTTTGATCTTGAGGAATCTACCTGATCTGATATAGGAGGTTCTCATGACACTGTGTGTGTACTTTTCAAGACAAACCACTGGATATACCATTCAAACCATGTTTATCGAAGACTGATATCACCCGAGGTTTGAAACCAATTCAAGAACTTCTTCCATGCCAAAAGTTACAATCGTATTACAAACCTGCAAAAAGTCCTAATCTCCCCAGCGATTACGAATTTAACTCAGATTTACAATGGATAAGGATAAGAAAAAGCTATACGAAAATTTAGACATGTTATGGCAGTTTTTAAGAATTGCACAACCTATTTCCCAGAGCTCTAATGTTATTATTGATTATGCCTTTTCCACTCCAGAAAAAAACCTTGAACAGCTTGTACCATCGTGGAGTGCTTTCCAAGCACTTTCTTCAAAAGAAGATTTACAGCAAAAACAAGTGGATTTTTGCCAGTAATTGCAAATCCAGTAAATCAGCATGCGACTGTTTACTAGTTCTGTTAAATTTCAATAGTGTCCTTGACGAGTTAAACCAGCAGTACTTACCAGTAACCTGTGATGAAAGTGCATACGCTATTGCACGCGAAGTCCAGCTAAGCAATCCAAATAAATTTACAAATATTGTAATGTTGCGTTCATTCCACATGGCTAAAATTGTGGTTGGTTGTGTAGGTAAATATCTTCGTAGAAGTGGAATATCCAATGTGCTTATTGAATGCTCAGTGTTTGGAGTAAATGTGGTAGACTCTGTTTTACATAGTAAGAACTATGTGAGGGGAGTCAAAGGGATGTTTATTCTAGGAGAAACGATGTTTAGATTGCAAGTGAAATCCTTTTTGGATAAACATTCTATTGAGTCTTATCAATCTAACTTTGAAAAGTTATTTCACATCAAGCAGAATATTTCTTCGGCATGAGAAAAACAAACAGATTATATAGATGTAGATGTCAACATAGAGAAACTCTGTAGAGACTTTTTGAAATTTGTTGAACAAGGACGGCAAATATCAGAACAGTTTTTGTACTGGGATAATTTCCTGAAATTACTCCAGCTTCTAAAAAATTTGATTCGTTCCGATAGACAATGTCTCTGGGAATTGCATCTAGACACAGTACAGAGACTTCTCCCAGTATTTTGTGTGTTTGACTGCGTAAACTATTAACGATGGGCTTCTTTATATTTGGAAGAAGTGAGAAGACTACCCAAGACAGCCCCGGGGTGCATGAAATGTTCATGAAGGGAAAGTATGTTGTCAAACGGTATAAACATAAATTTTCAGCTGTTGCAGCGGACATGGCATTAGAACAAACTATTAATAGATCCCAAAAAAGCTCATCTGGTATCGTAGGGCATACTAAGCAAAAGCAGTTTGTAGCAGAATGGGAGATAACACATCATGAGCGTCTGATGATATCAAACCTATTTCGGGAAATAACAGGTTCCATTGCTATTGTCGACGGTTTGGATATCCACCATGAGTTTTCTAAGAAGCAAACCCAGAGCTTAAATGCAAAGGTGACCTCAATGTTTAAATATATTTTACAAAAAGGTAGCCCGTTCGTTATGCTTCCTAATCCATTACACAATATGCTAACAAAAGCACTTGTTTCACAAGATGCAAAAGAAAAGATATTAAATGTGTTTAAGATCGGCGATGATTTGTATTCTACACTGCGCAAAACACAATACGAAAACAAAACAATAAGGATCTCAAGTACCATCCACAAAGTCATGCTACCAGCATTTCATAGCAACAAAACACCAAGTACCGACGTTAAAGGAAAAACTACCAAGAAGAGCGCCAATAGTTTATCTCACCGCATGATACAAGTAGCTCGAGCTCGTGCATATGATATGCAAGAGCTTTTTCGGTATGATCTATCTGAAAACTGCTTATTATTTGATGAACAGGGATTACTAGCAAGCCACAGAAAAGTGCATTGTTAAAAGAATTAGAAACATCTTATGGCAACACCACAGACGAAAACTTGTTCAAGTCTGATGAGAAGACCTGTTTTATAGTGGATGTCATGAATTCCATTCGAAAAGTTACGACAAATGAAAAGAAAACCTTTGGCGGAGCAGTTTCTGCATTTTCGTCATACGTTGAGGGCATCACAAAGAACTGTGGAAGAATCGATTATGTTTTTGACAGTTATCATACTTTATCACCGAAAAGGCCTCAGAGAGTGCAGAGACAAGGTAGTGGCATTGTTATAGATATCGCCCACATCTCTGATGATGTTCCATTGCCTGTCCAACTCAGCAGTTTCTGGGGATCATCAAAAAACAAACTGGCCTTACAAATGTTTATTGCCAAGACAGTAATAGCTTCTTTAATTCAAAGACCATGTAGTAGCAACCACATATTTAGTGCCTTTTAAGGTGATGAAGATGAGGCATCATTCAACTGTACATCTGTGCAAAATGGGAGGCAAATAAATCACCCAGAATTAAATCATTTGTCAGTAGAGGAAGCAGACTTCAGAATGCTGATTCATTCAAAGCATGCATCCCTGTATGGATTTACTAAAATTGTTCTCGTTAGTGCTGACACTGATATAGTAGTGTTAGCTTTATTTCACTGGGAAACTCTTCATCGACATGGTGTTCAGGAACTTTGGGTGCGGACTGGAGTTGGTGATTCTACGCGACTTTTATCTGTTCATGATATTCACCAAAAAATGGGCCACAACTTATGCTCTTGGCTTCCAGCCATCCATGCACTATCTGGATCAGATTACACGAGTAAGTTTGGCACAAAAAAGTCAGCTATTCATTGTGCCTCTATGGCGTATCATCTGACTGGGACGACATAAAACAATGTCTTAAACATGCAGAAGAATATTTAGTGCAGTTATTACGAAAAGGGTCATTTTGCAAATCATTAGATGAACTTCGATTATGGCTGTATTATCATGCAAAAAATATAGACATTGAAGATTTGCCACCCACAAGCAGGAGTGCTAAGGGACATTTGTTGAGGTCATATTTTTACACATACCTTCAGCAACACTGTATTGATGATGAGGTTGTTAGCTTAGATCCATGTGAATTTGGTTTTGCAGTAATAGAAGATGATTTAGTGCCAGAAAAGAATTTACAGAAATATCCAACTGATTTTATTGGGGCATGTAATTGCTTAAAATGTTCCAAATCCTCTTGTATTTGTAGGGCAAATGAAGTAACCTGTTGCTCTTTCTGTAAGTGTGGTAGTAAGGGGTTAGATTCAGTATGTAAAAATCCTTTTGTAGTAATAAAAACATATAATACATTATTTAATATGGCGGATTAATTAGTTAAAAATTTTTTTTTTTTTTTGGGGAATACCTTATTCCCCCCCTATACGATATATATTTCGGTTATACACATAACCATCTTCAGTCGTTTCTGGATCTCTCACTAATGGCGGCTTCTTTTTATATCTTCTTCGTTCTTCTTCTTGAAAGTTCGATGCATGACGTCATCCCATGATTGGTCGATTGTATGAAGCGTATCGTTGATGCTGCCCTCTGTCGTCATTATTTCTAAGCTCTCACGAATGTAGGCATATATACTATTTTTAAAGTTGGCTATTTTTTTAATATTTTTAAAATCAATGGTAATGGGCTCTTTCAAAGCAAGACGGGCTAGAGCGGTACTTTGTTTCTGGAGGTTAATGTCTTTAAAATGTTCGTTTTTTCGCTCTTTAATTTTCCTTTTTGTAACGCCGATGTAGCAATTTTCTTTATTAGTATCGTTTGACATAAAATTAATTTTATAGATCCCTGCGGTTTCGATGGGGTTGATTGGGTCTTTTTCCGATCTAATGCGCTGAAAGATTGTTTTATTAGGTTTAATTGGAATACGGAAGTTCTTTTTACTGGCGATATTAGAAAGTTTATTGGCTATCCCTCGGCTAAAGGGGATAGCGGTAGTAAAACGTGGTTTATCTTTTTGACGGTTGTCTATAACATTTAATTTACGTTGCCTAGCTTTGAAAACTTTGTCGAAAATTTCTCGAGGGTAGTGGGCGTCTTGACATTGTTTCTTTATGAAAGCAATTTCTTTTTGAAGGAGTTCGTTGTTAGAACACACTTTGAAAGCGCGGTCGATATAGGAACGAATAGCAGCAATTTTATAGTTGAAAGGGGTTTTAGATTTAAAATTTACTATATTAGTATTACAAGTAGGTTTTCGAAAAATGGTGGTCTCAATGAGATTATTGTTTCTGGTTATGTTCACATCTAAGTAATTGAGGCTATTATTGATTTCTTTTTCGTAGGTAAATTTAATGTTCGGGTCTATGGCATTAAGTTGATTGATCAAATTATTTTCTTCATTATTGTGGGTGGTAAGGATAGCGAAGATATCGTCGACATAGCGAAGCCAAAGTTTGATGGTATTATTATGTGTCTGTTTAATCTGTTCTTCAAGGATTCTCATTTTCCAGTCGGCAATTATTCCGGATATGGGGGAGCCCATGGGGACTCCTTTTATTTGTTGGTAGAAGTGATTATTATATTGAAAATATGAGTTATTTAAAATTAGATTTATTGCACTAGTTAGGGTGTTAATTATGTCTATATCTTTAAAACTACTTTGAATTTGTTTGTTAATAATTTGGTTCATTTCCTTAATATCTATTGACGGGTATAGATTTACAACATCGAAACTTACCATAATATCGTTTTCATCAAGTTTATAATCGCGGATGTTTTTAATGAAATCGCCGGTGGAAGAATGGTAAGTTTCGATATTGTAAATCTATACCCGTCAATAGATATTAAGGAAATGAACCAAATTATTAACAAACAAATTCAAAGTAGTTTTAAAGATATAGACATAATTAACACCCTAACTAGTGCAATAAATCTAATTTTAAATAACTCATATTTTCAATATAATAATCACTTCTACCAACAAATAAAAGGAGTCCCCATGGGCTCCCCCATATCCGGAATAATTGCCGACTGGAAAATGAGAATCCTTGAAGAACAGATTAAACAGACACATAATAATACCATCAAACTTTGGCTTCGCTATGTCGACGATATCTTCGCTATCCTTACCACCCACAATAATGAAGAAAATAATTTGATCAATCAACTTAATGCCATAGACCCGAACATTAAATTTACCTACGAAAAAGAAATCAATAATAGCCTCAATTACTTAGATGTGAACATAACCAGAAACGATAATCTCATTGAGACCACCATTTTTCGAAAACCTACTTGTAATACTAATATAGTAAATTTTAAATCTAAAACCCCTTTCAACTATAAAATTGCTGCTATTCGTTCCTATATCGACCGCGCTTTCAAAGTGTGTTCTAACAACGAACTCCTTCAAAAAGAAATTGCTTTCATAAAGAAACAATGTCAAGACGCCCACTACCCTCGAAAAATTTTCGACAAAGTTTTCAAAGCTAGGCAACGTAAATTAAATGTTATAGACAACCGTCAAAAAGATAAACCACGTTTTACTACCGCTATCCCCTTTAGCCGAGGGATAGCCAATAAACTTTCTAATATCGCCAGTAAAAAGAACTTCCGTATTCCAATTAAACCTAATAAAACAATCTTTCAGCGCATTAGATCGGAAAAAGACCCAATCAACCCCATCAAAACCGCAGGGATCTATAAAATTAATTTTATGTCAAACGATACTAATAAAGAAAATTGCTACATCGGCGTTACAAAAAGGAAAATTAAAGAGCGAAAAAACGAACATTTTAAAGACATTAACCTCCAGAAACAAAGTACCGCTCTAGCCCGTCTTGCTTTGAAAGAGCCCATTACCATTGATTTTAAAAATATTAAAAAAATAGCCAACTTTAAAAATAGTATATATGCCTACATTCGTGAGAGCTTAGAAATAATGACGACAGAGGGCAGCATCAACGATACGCTTCATACAATCGACCAATCATGGGATGACGTCATGCATCGAACTTTCAAGAAGAAGAACGAAGAAGATATAAAAAGAAGCCGCCATTAGTGAGAGATCCAGAAACGACTGAAGATGGTTATGTGTATAACCGAAATATATATCGTATACGGGGGAATAAGGTATTCCCAAATAAAAAAAAAAAATAAAAAATAATTTTAACTCCTTTTGTAGTTTCATTATAATCATTTTTTTTTATTCACTGTATAATACATTCACATTGTAATCCAGAATAGTATAAGAAATTAACTTGTTGTTTATTAATTTATAGCAACAATTAAAAACCATTGCTATTTTCATCTTACAAATGGTGAATTGCAGCATTCATCATATTTTCATCTTACAAATAGTAATTACAACATATTGATACAATTTTTATGTTAATCGGTCAAGTATTAACTTAGATATGAGCAATTTTGTGATCGAGCGGCCGCCATCTTTGATGACGTCATAGCCAGAAAATGTACCAGGTGGCGGATGTCCACCCAAGCCGAAAATACTCTCTAAGGCACCTATTAAACATTTCTGAAAAAAAATTCTCTATACTTGAACTTTCCTACAGAACTGTAGCTAGGTCCAGGACTATATGACAACTTTGGCCCTTGTGCTCTTTTGTCAAGTTTTGAAAGAGTTTGTCAGTCTACTAAAAGACTTTTCAGAGATACAAACTGTTACTGGAATAGCACAAAAAAGTCTAATTGCAGTACAGAGGCTCAAAAAAATTGTTTTATTCTTATTATAAATGAAGTTGAGAAGCTTCATCCAGTCCTTTTCTGATTGGAAGACAATACTATAAACACTCTTCATGTGTAGAATTTCTTCAAATAAACTGTCAGAATTTCCAAAGTCTGAAGGATGCTTTGAGACAAGATTGGTGGTTTTAACTTTCAGTTTGTCATTCTCTTGGTCAATAAAAGCCAAAACTGGTGAAAAGAGATGACAAAATTGTCCACAGCTCAAAAATCTTGTTTTAAAATTTGCCATGACAAAATCCAAAACAAGAACAGATCTGAATTTGCATTTGATGATTCTAGCTGAAGTTGGCCAGGCATCTTTTCATCTGCACTGGGTTTTGTGGGTGGCCGGATGCAAATCAGCGAGCCTTATTACTGAGCTGATACACAAACAAGTTCACACAACACATGCAAGGGCAATAACTACCACTACTAATGGTGATGTCCCAATTCCGGCATTCTCGGTTGAGTCTGTTAACCCTTTCCCAATGCTGAAAAAAGGGCAGCCATTGCCACCGCTCGACTTAACTACCAGCAAGATGGCATGCGATGAACGTTTCGATCGTCCGCCATCTTGCTGGAAGTTAAGTCGAGCGATGGCAACGGCTGCCCTTTTTTCAGCATTAGGCAATCTATCCAGCTGTTCTCGCATTTTTCCCTCTTTCGGCAGATGTCAGTGCTGTTAAAAAGAATCGTGACCATTTTTTTACGGGAAAGGACGTCCTAAAAAGTAAAGGATTCTTGTGGAGCTCTGCCACCCGCAACTATTTTTATAGAAATCAAATCTATTCTTCATGACTGGCAACAGTCAAAATGTCAGAGTTTGGCGTTCCCGGAGCAGACACACTGCACGTTAAAGGGTTAAGGAAAATATCCTGTTTGAGGCGGTGGGGGAAAAGGAGTCGTTTGGTATTCCCATTTAAGGCGGTGATTTCATATTTGGCAATACCAATTAGTTTTGTTTGAAAACTATCTTGTAACCAATCTTGTAGGCTCTTAGCCATGTTTACTCAATACCTCCCCCTTTTTATTTTCAAAAAAGTATTGGTTTGCCCCGTTTCCAGGGAACACCACAGGAAGGTGGCCTGCTTTATTTCCCCCAAAATATGATGGAGAATACAATGATTTCTCCTTGTCAATTCAGAAAATTTGCAGAAAAATTATTCACTGTCAATGTCATGAGGGAGATAATTTTCTAAAACTTCATGTGATAACCAAGTTTTTGAGAGAGTCATGAATATTAATTTTTCTGGTAGTATATTCATCTAATCTCTTTCTTATAGCTTCATCAATATCACAGTCCCTCTTTAACCTTTTCTGTGGTGGAATATTTAACTCTGCTTTGGTCCTTATTGAATCATAATAAGCAGCATCTTCTTTTAAGCGAAGTATAACTTAATATATTTGGGTGATTTTTCCCAAAACATTTATTTATTTTACTATGCCATCCCACCAAAGAATTTGTTGTTCTGGGTCACTCTCCACAATTCCACATTAGGCCAATCCTCTGATTTTCAAGCCATTGTTCAACCATATAATCGGTAAATTTTCCTATGGCATCTGTAGATGGTGCATTTTCCATAATGGCCAACGACACATTGTCCAAAGAATTCAGTGGGATATGAGCAAGAGCAGAACACAGTCTGATAAAAGATTTTATATCCTCGTTGTCTTTGTATTTGGTGATTAGGCTTAGACTTTGTACCTAAGTAAACTTTAATTATAATGAAAATTACATCCTTTGGGTTCCACTGAAGGAAAACATTTTACAGCAGAGTTGATTACAGCCACCTCATAATCAATTTTCAGTTTTTTTTAGGCGACTACAAAGGCAATTTTTTTTTTTCAAGAGAGAGAAAACAATCTTTCATAAGTATTTTGGCTTTAGTTTGGAAGAAATGAATACATGCAGGGAACAATATTTGTCACTTTTGGAAGGCTGCCGATAACAACAGGAAGACTATAGACTTGGGAAACTGTCTTGGGCAGTACTTAAATGTGCCATCACCGAAAACTTCAGTGGCATCTTCAAAGCATTTCAAACCTCTTTCGGAACCAAATATAATAGCTCTGCTGTCTCCATCAAAAGAACTATCAGCCAATAAAAAATCATCAGTGTATTGCTCACACAGAATCACATCCCTTCTGCTTGCAGACGGAGATGAATTTCCCAGAGCCTTACTGCAATTTCTGAACATCATTGTTTTCATCGAGGATTGATTGGTAATCTTTGTGACTAAGCCTTGATCAAGAGTTGAAGCAAATATCTCTTTGTGTATAGTAGGAATAGGCATTAGTTCTTCACATCTTTTTATCCCTTACTCTTTCACTTTTTCCACAGCAATCTTTGCATCATCAGGTGCACATGAATGGCCTTGTTCTTTAAACATCACATATTCATCAGAAGATGTGATCAAACTTCCATTGCATCGCCTGGATCAACATAACAATCGCTTATTTCCCTTCTTGTATTCTTCTTTAAAATGGAAAGATCTTCTGCCAAAAATTAAGGCTTTTTGACCCCGTTTTGTATTCATATATTCCACAATACAATTAGATTACAAGAATTTATAGCAGATAGGAGAATCGGCTCAGCTAACTCAAAAAGCAGCATGCTTCAGAAAAGACAGATGCCAAAGCATATGCCCAGGGGTGCAGAAAATGTTTAGGGCACAATATTTCCCCAAAACACAATTTGTTTTGTACAAAATTTCCCCAAAACCCAAGCATATTTTCATTCTAGTTTAAGTGACTAATAATTTTTTTTTTCTTTCTTTTCTTTAAATACACTAAGGACAGAAATTTCCCCAGCGCTTCAAAATTTCCCCCAAACCTGGTTTGTGCGTTTGGACATAGTCTGCATCCATGCATATGCCTTCTTTGGTTAAACAACACATGCATGAACACATGTACAATTGCTCCAGAGAAAGACGATGTTAAAATGCACATGCGTGAAGACATGTGAGAGGTATCCTCATCATCCCCAGCCTTACTGGTTACTGGATGTAAGCCAATTATGGTAATCCGAAGAACCACTGCCTGAAATGGGAATAACCAACAGCACTTTTCACCCTCAAGGCCTAAAATGGGAAAATTTTCCATTATTGCGCTTTTCCATTATTGCCTATTTTCCATTATTGCCCTTATTAGTGGTACTAAACCACCACTAATTTCATTAAACATTTATGATAAACTGTTTATCATAAATACTAGCTGCCAAGGGGGCAAGATTTGCTGCCCCATAATTTACTGTTCTTTACTCAGTGCAGTGCTGGCCAAATTATTGGACTCATTTCAACAAAAATCATGTTTCTTCATTTTAATAGTATTTGTCATGAAATTTCTTTAGGGTTGCTACAAATTTTGGGGGTGTCATGATAAAAGTCAATGGTGGCAATGCCAAGTACTAACATTTCAAAATGTATGAAAAGACATAATTGATGACATTTCCATTTATAAATTATTATAAAAAGTACTCTTGGAGGAACGAATAGTATTCTCTTCTTCAAGAAAAATATTGTATTGGGTGATAAAGCATTTTACAAATTAATACAGAAATGCTTCTTAATTGCAACTGCTGTGGGGTTAATGTGCCAAAGTTAGCAACCTGGTATTTTATAGTACAGTTGTGTTATTTAATATTTATCCTTGGTTATAATATAATAACAATGGTACAAAACAGGAAATGTCTAAAATGTGTTTTAGCCCACTGCATGGCGACTTTTTTTTTTTTTTTTATGTGCAATAAACAAGCCAAGTATTTTAAATTCAATATTTTAAAGCTGTGATTAGATTTGAAGGATCTTGCATTTTCGTGTGTTCATTGTTTCGTAATCTAGCTACTGCGTGACATATATAACCAGTAATAAATATGCTTGCTTCATTTGACGTCATTCAACTGTTAACTTGGATTTTTGCGCATGTGTTATCATTATTATGCTAATGTTTACATCTAGTTGTTGCCATTCGCAGCATAGAAATATCGTCGATTTTGGTATCGCATAAGTTAGTGTTTTATATAAGTAGATATGTTTTAAATTTAAAGCTAAATTAGCTATAGAATCTTAAAAAATTTATTAAATGAAAAAAAAAAATTATAAATATCTTTTTTGCCATTTGTATTAAATTATTATAATAAAACTGAATAGGGCTATGCCCAGGGACCCCTCAGGCCTGGGCACTGGACCCAGAGGTCCACCCAACCCCACCCTTGTAAGAGCCATGATTCTTCAACACATTTCTACTTTAAAAAAAAAGAAACAAATAAAGAAAAAATATAAAGCTATTAATCGTAAAGCTGCAACAAAGAGGGCAAAAATGTAAAGGTTGCCCCCAGGTCTTTTGCTGGGGGAGGGGGGGGGTGTTGAACCAAAATCAATTTTTGGTTTTATAGGAGAGGGAGCACCCTAATTAAGATTTGCTTTAGGCAACAAACTCTAGTTGCAACACTGTGTGTGTGATTAACCTTTACAAAGCTTTACATAAAATTTAAGGGTTTTTCTTTTTTTTTTTTTGTATTAAAAAAACTTTCAAAAGTAAAAAATGCAATAACACTTTCAGAAGTGTTTTTGATTTGTATTATGTCAAGCCTACACATTAGACATCTGCCTAGAGGGGAGATGACTTGGTTGGAGGATTTTTTTAAGGGTTTCTAACACGTATTGATGTTACATCTGGAGAAAATAACCAAAACTCCAGACCGTTAGATCGACAGCCACACAGTCGGCCCAAACATGGGACCTTCATACTTCAGCCATCTACCATGTTCAGTGATTTATTCACTCAGCCATAATGGGACCTGTAACACTGTCAGGAGTGAGGTTCAAAGACACATTCTCTACAAGAAAGAAAGAATAAATGGCATAGCAAAAGCAGGGATATATTGTGTCTGCTTTAGGAAAAAAGATAAATATAATTTTTTGCAAATGGTAAAAGCAATAGAATAGCTGTTTATGTAAATCTTAGTTTGAATAATATGTATGTCATGAACACTTTTGTTATCTGATACCATGTCAAAATAGTACTGCTGCAGAAAACTCTGTTAGATTCTTGGGTTCATGGTTCTTAAGTCCAGTATGCGTGGAAAGTTCTAGTAAAAAGTCCACTTATCAGGATGAAACACTAACTTCATTGCTTCTAGAACTTCATTGAACAATCAGCAGTACAAAATTCACAGGCATTAACTGACAGTATCATGCTTATAACAGTCTGCTTAGTCAGAAGCTTTCACAGAAGCTATATTTCTCACACAAAATAAAACATTTTCAACAGGCAAAAATTCAATGGAATCTTACAAGGGAAATCGTAAACAGTCCCTCAACAATCGGCAATGAAGAATTTACACATAGCACTTAAAGTTAGTTTTTAAAAACAAGTAAAATACCACTTCAATAGGCACTAACACTCTCTCAACAGAATGGACGTCTGTTTCTCCTAAGAGTCAAAAACAGACTGACTCTTCTGGGGCATCACCGGCTCTTTTATAGTTTATGCCGAACATAGCAGAAATTTCTAGAGCAGGGGTTTCCAACTGGTGGCCTGCGAAGGTTTTTTCTGGGAAAATAATTTGCAACATCAAATTAGATGCTCTTATTTAAGGAAAAGAAGTTTTTATGAAAATTCATGTCAGTTTCAAACACTTTTCCTTTGTGAATAAATTTGATTTTAATCAGTTTCCATGAAATTTAGTGCATCCATATGGGTTCTGTTATACACCTCTCCTCACTTTTCACGTCTGTTAACTCATCCGTAGACTTTCTTTACGAAAGGATAGAAGCCGCCTCTCAGATTCTTCTTGACTACATCTCCCAAGACTCAACAACAGAGCATGATGTGAACATCCCTTCTTTAGGATTTGCAGTACACAGGCCCCAATTCTCACTGAACATTTTATGTGCTTTTATGTTAATTTTTTCCCTCTTGTAATTTTAAAGTTTTCATTTAAAGTATAGTCATTTTGCCGTTTCATATTGTATGGTAGTTAGCACACCTCTCTCTCTGGTTATGAATTTGACTCCGACTTGGGTTTGGTTGTTCATTTGTCTGTCCCATCAGGCGCGTAGCCAGGAAAATTTTTCGGGGGGGATATGCGCCTGGAAAACTTTTTGAGGGGGGGGGGGGATAAGAACTTATATGTGTATAAATAGATGGAATTTCATCACTAATCCAAAAATTTTGGTGGGGGGGGGGGGATATCCCGATATCATCATCATCCCCCCCCCCCTGGCTACGCCCCTGTGTCCCATCATAAATGGTAACGTTCAAAATTATCCACTTTTTTCTTGAATCTTAGTTTAATTTTTGCTTTTTATAATTTCGTGAAAGCTAGTCAGTTTTTGATCAACATCTTTGAAACTCTTAACTTACAAGGGAAATCGTAAGCAGTCCCTCAAGAATTAGCACAGCACTTAAAAATCAGTTTTATAAAAACTAATGAAATATCACTTCTATAGGTGCCAACTATTGGTGCCGTAACTGGGGGGCACTTAACCCCCCCAGATTTTGTAGTGATGAGTCAAAGATAATTTTTGCCCCCCTTCCCACACACACACTTTTCGAAACCCAGAATTTATCAAAAAATTTGCTGATACACCGTCAACCAGTTTTTGTTATATATTGTGTAAAATGCATTTTTTGAAGAACAGAGATGTTCCTAAATATAGACAAAAGCACAAAATAGCCAAGCCTACAGAGTGGGTAAGTACACCTCAAATGTCCCCAGAATCTATAAGCACCCTTGCCCTTAGCAACAACATGGAATACGATATTGTAGATATGATAAATAGTGAGTTTAAAGATTGATTTGGGCAGCAATTTAAATGCCATTTATTAAAACATAGTGATTACAATGATAATAGTGTGTATTGAAGGAAGTGTCTCCAGAATCCATAGGCACCCTCTGCCATAACCAACAGCAGTATTGGGAAATTAGGATGGTAATAATAATCGTTGAAGATCAGAAGGTGTACATAAATCCGGTAACAATTAAGGCTCCATCTGCTCCAGCATAAGAATTGCGATGATAGTAATATATTTGAAGATCAGGATGATCAAACCTGATCTATCACATTTTTGGGATTGGAATAATATTTCAATCATGTGTTAAAGGGTACGGGATGACTGCAGGGTCCGGTTAACAATCAAAGACCAGAACAATAACTGTGACCTTTGAAGGACAGGGCTCTTTAAAAACTTATCAAACAATATATCAGCTTGCCCCCCCCCCCCCAGAAAAAAATCTCTTCCAGCACCAACACTTTCTGAACAGAATGGACGCCTGTTCCTTATAGCAATCAAACCAGACTGACTCTTCTGGGGCAACACTGGCTCTTTTATAGTTTACGCCGAACAACGGGGAAGCTTCCAGAGAAAACTATCCTCGGAATGTAGTAGAACAAACTCGATTTTGATAGCATAATAGAAAAGTAAGAGTAATATTAGGCTATTGTGTGATGTTAAGGCAAGAAAACAAACTTTACATGCCCCATTGAAAAAATTGCACTAAATGTCCGAAATATCGCCAAGCTTGGAGACTTTTTGGCAAAATATTGCCAAATTTGGTGCCAAAAATAAGTTCCCAAAAGTGACATAAGCTAAGCTCCAACATCAATATTTCTCGAGATTTCTAGAAACCCTTATGTTAACCAATGTGGAAACCCAAAAACTTATCTCCCGTTCTAGTTTACCAATTTTGATGCAACAAAATCCAAAATTTAATTATTTGAAGCATAGAATACAAATTTTAAACTAGTTTAAACCACAGAACAGTGAGTTTTCCCAAAAATTTGTAACAGTACACATTACAAAAAGAAATTTAGTAATTAAACTATCGCAAAAACAAAATTTGATGGTGTAAAACAAATAGTGGAAATATATTAATCAATTTTTAATTTATATCCCTTAACTATTCAAAAATATTCAATTCAGTTAAGAAACATTATTTATATGAGAAAGTGAAAAAGTTAAAATAAGTGCAGCCAATTTGAAATAAACAAAAATACCAGAAAAAACGTATTATGTTGAACATTTTAAAATTACATCCTATTCTGTAATTTTTGTATAAGCTAACATTTTTGCTGTCTTAACTCCCAAAAACAATAAACCAGTTTTGTAAAAGTATTTGAAGTCTGTTTGGAGGTTGTTGGTTTTTTTTTTTTTTTTTTTTTTTTTTTTTTTTGGCATTAAAAATTTTTTGAAAAAACTTTTCTATGGCAGTTTAACAAAACTATTGTATGCAAAGTATACAGAATCTAGAAGCTTAATTTAATTTATTAAGAAAAAATACATAATGTATGTATCAGTCAAATAAGACTATATTAAAAGAATGTCAATGATTGCCAAATATTGTATTTCTACAAATAATTTTAATAAATGTAGATAATTCTAATTATCTACTGATAAAACTATAAATCAAGCATGTAGAAAAAATGCTTCCATATTTAAAATATGCAAAAAACATGTTTAAGCTAAACTATTTTAATTAAAGTAAAATATTCTAATTAAACTCTAAATAGAAAAACAACAATTCATAAATAAAAATAAATACCCAAATATCTGGTAATAAGGACAAATTAATAAATAATTTTGAAATTAACACACATACATAAAAAATAGTATAGAACACACATTTTGAGTGGTACAAAGAGAATCCAATCTTCTTCAGATATAAAAAGTTCTAACTTCCACACAGGCAGGAAAGTGAGATAACTTCTTTGCCAGCAACTGTTGAATACTGGTCCCTGTAAAACTCACCAGTATGTTTGACTTCAAAACTGTTATCTTAACGAGAAAAGGGTAAAACAAGACTTGAAGAAGTGCGACAATTCTCTGACTTTCCTGCCTATATAGGAGCATTGACAAATCCAGAGTGGGGTCATAGAGACACCCCCCCCCCACACACACACACACACACAAGGTTGATTTGTTTTTAAAAAGTGATTTTATAAGAAAATGCATAGAAGTTGGCAACTTTTACAGTTGAATAAATGCTGTATTGAAAATGAAAAAGCCAGTAATAGATTTCATATGGCTAGCCCCAGATTGCTAGAGAAATTTCTGTACTTTAATAATGCTTAAATGTAACAATTTTTTTAAGGAATAATGATAGTACACTTAATGCGTTTAAAATATTTTAATCATGAATCTTATTTTTAAAATTTAGTGCATAAAAACATCTACATATTAAATGTATAGGTAAAATTGTTTGAATAAATGTATACTCACAAATAATTACAGCTTAATTTTCTTCAGCTACAACAATGTTCCAAGACAAAGCACTTTAACTCTATAAAAGAACACATTTCTTCATGAAACATAGTTTTAAAAGGCAATATTTATGAGTTTTATGTTAGAACAAAATACAATTTGTTTGAGTTTCAACATCATATAATATCTTAGTTAAAAAAATATCTTACTAAATACAAACATACATAGTGTAAAGTATTTGTTTTAATCATGAAGAGAGGGGAAAAAAATATAAATTGAGTTTTCATCCAAAGAAAAAAGTATTTGATATATTCTTTCATATTCAGTTACATATCATAATAATTGGACACATATTTCATTGAAAAAACTATTGTGTATTTTACATAGATACAAAACAAAGGAAATCTACCGGTGGTGTAGAGTACTATATATGTAGTATTAAAAACTGCAGTGAAAAATATATTTATTTACATATACAAAAAATAAACATAATGCATTCGAAATATAGAGTGGCTCCAAATATTTAATCAAAATTTTCTGAAATTTTGTTTAATATTTATTTATAAAAAATTATACAAATATAATACTCTATAAATTTAATACTTTAATCAAATAATTTTTTATTTGTTTCTCTTTTAAAGAAGATTTAAGTTTTAGATATGAAAATAAGCGTTTCAAAACTCAGCCTACATACACATATCATGCCCAGATATTGAATATGTCGCTTGAATCATTGTCTTCCAAGGCACTATTGAGTTCAATTCAGTCAACATCATATTTACATTCCTCTTTCATCTCAATCAGATAATTAATGATCAAACAACAGAACTCATCACTAATTATTCAATAATATCAAAAAGATTTTTGCATACATATGTGTGAGTGTGTGTGCATGAATTTTAGTAAGTTCATAAAAGTTAAAATCATTTTGTAAATGTGAAAGAGGAGTTAACATAGAGTAACACTACATACTTTTCTCCTAAATTAAAGTCTCACTCTTGATTTCACATTCTAATCTACTCACCACATGAACCTTAGAGCTCTCAGAATGTTAATCTGAGATAAACCAATAAAAATATAACGGCCATTCAGTAAAAAGGAACTAAAAAAACTAAATACAAGACCTGAATGCTAAGGGGGGCATCAGTTAGCAACAACTATTGATCAAGCATCCCTCTGCTACTCAGCCTGCCTCAGTACCTGCTAAAATCAATGGATTCTTCCACTGCAGAAGGGTATAAGGGTAGTGAGGGCAAGAGGGACTACTGCAGTCTAAAAGACACAAGTCACATGGTTTCTTCTATTTAGTAAATTCTAGAAAAAACTTTAAACAATTTTTTATTCTTTCTTTTTTAAAAAGATAATTTTGAAAGTACAAAATCTTATACATATTAAAAGAGAAAAGTAAAAAAGAAAGATATTTAAAGGGCCATGTGTATTGATTTGTGATTAAATATGCTTAAGAGTACAAATGCAATATTTAAAGAATTGAGAGAGAAGGGGGTTGATTCAACTCAACTTAAGAAAACTCTCCAGTTGAAATAGGTAAACTAAGATGAAGTATTGAGCTACTTAAAATATTCAAATTAAAATGCAGACAAAGGCTGACAGTGGTGAATACAGATTTGTGTAAAAAAGAGAGGGCTAAATCTTCTTGCTGGGAGATATTGTCTTAATTAATTATTTACATTAAGTACATAGGAGTTTGGGTATCGAATGCCTTAGTGGATATCTTTTTAAAGAAAACTAGCCCATTTTTTAATTCACACATCATATCCCCCCCCCCCAATCAAAATAATAATAATAATAATAAATTTATGGAGAGCTGATTGATTTTGGGGGATCAAAATATTTTCCTTAAGAGTTCTAAGTGTTTTTAGAAGAGCAGAGTAACAAAAATTAGAAAGTTTTTTAAAATGTGACACGCAAAAATAAATTTTAATATTGAAAACATATTGCCATTGGTTGTTGTGTTTATTGGCACAAGGTCCAAAAAGGACATACTGCTATATTGCGATTGAAATCAAAATAAATGGAATATTTGTTTCATTTTTAATATAGGTACTTAAGGTAAAACCTGATAAGGGAAAAAAAAAAAAAAAAAAAAAACAGAGCTATCCAGATTTTCTTTTCTCTTTTTTCCCTGTCCTTACAGTTGAATAACAAAAGCACAGGATGATTTTATTTAGCTTTAATGGCTTTTTAAAGCGCAGCAGTAGGTAGTTGAATACGAACTATGGATACTCTACACTACGGACAAATGCTTCAGCCAAAAGAAATATTCTTGAGAACAGGAAAAGTGATATCAATCCTGCTCATCATGGTAATTTGCTAGAATGGAACTGGTCTACATTTTTAGTACTTTTATCAGGCCTTATTCTAGGTGGGATCAGTGGAATGCAGCAGCCTGATGCCCTTTTAGTAAAAAAAATATACCGTTACCCTTCGATTCAAATTAGCACCCAGTTGATGAAAACTGACCCTCCTTTGCTCTTAAAGTTTTTTTTTTTTTTAAATCTCTAGCGTAAGTTTCTTCAGTCCTTTTATTTGTTCAGTTGGGGAGCTACGGTTTTTATTGTAATCTCCTAATCTGCTATTCTAATATTGGCAGTCAATGTAGGTGACCAGCTAATTGCTAAATCCAACAGAAGAATACTTATAATGGCTGTATGATAATAAAGGAAAATTTAGTCACTGACTATTTCTGACCAACTGAAGTAGTATGAACTGGGTGTTAAAAATTTACGAACGTCACAATGGCTTCGTTTACATGCATAAAAATGCCGGAACTTTTTTCACTTTTTACCCTGCTTTCCTAAAATGGGGGAAACATTGGGATTTTTCATTTAATCAAATTTTTATAGATGATTCTTAACAAGGTGATCAAATAAATCTTTTATTAAGATCAGCTCTTTAAGCAAAATGCTTACTCAATCAGATATTCTCTTGCCTGTAAGGTATTTTCGGGCGTTTATTTTTGTTATAAAAAATTTTAAAAAGCCTTATTTAAAAATATTTTAAAGAAATATTGTCATTATTTTAACTATTTATGAATTGTATTAATTAAGAAAAGTTAATTAACAAGTTACTGCAAAATTAACTCTTTTATATAACATAGATTTATAATATGTTAATTAATATATTAATAAAGATTAGCAAACAATTTATAAATTGATTTATTCAGTTTTTTAAAGTAAAAAAACATTCATTTTTTACAAATTAAAAGTGCTTTTAATCAAGATGTTTAGTGCCCTTTTCAAGAAATACAATGCCTTTATAGAATAATAATGCTCTTTTTTTCGATACCTTGCACCCTGCCCTTTTTCGCACCTGGAATGAGCTCATAGCCTTGCCACAGTGGGTTTCAACCTTCATGCTAAGCCAGTTCACAATCTATATAATTATGCAGTTTGAACTGGGTGTAATTCTCTCAGATTTTGAATCCGCTTGTTCATCAATAAATAAGGCATATATGTATATATATATATATATTTCTATATAAGGTGCATAGGAAAGTCCCTTTAACACAGGGTTGGCAAAGTGGACCCAGGCCAAAAAATGTGGGTGGGAAAAACCCCAGTGGTTGGGTCCACCAACAAAAACTCGCCTGGGTTTTTGCTTAAAATCATTTCTGAATCTGCAAATCCTACCTATAGTATTTAAAAATACAATTTTGCCTTTTAAGCCCAAAACCTAGATGGTTGCTCTTATCAAAATTTACATAAAAATCAGTTGTATTTGTGGTAATCAGATGTAGTTTATCTCAGAATATTTATTTTTTTAAATTCATTTCATTAACTGAAAATTTTGGAACCTCTATGCTGTATAACATCAGTGTTTTTGACATAGGTAGAGTCATGATTAAGGTGACCATGCGTCCCGTTTTGAGCGGGACAGTCCCGTTTTTAGGTGGCTTGTTCCGTTGTCCCCAAGCACAGCTTTGGGACACCGTAATGTCCCGTTTTTAGAGAATGTCCCGTTTTTAGGAAGAGAGCAACCCACGGTAGCGATTTCAATAAAGACCGCTAAAAATCTAAAATTATCCAACGGCAGTGTCTGTAAAAAGAAAACCTGATCTCCCTCCCTCACCTATCGAGACGCAAAGAAAACGTCGAGGGCATGTATTGTTTTTGTGTTTCTTCTTTTAATGTTCTTTTTTTGTCAACTATTTCAATTTATTTAATTTTTTTCTCTTTTTTTAAAGTCATGTTCCTCTTTTGCTTATTCCTCCCCCTCCCTCGATCTCCACTTTATTTTTCCTTTTCACTCTGGTGTTCTAAGAATTTTTTCCTTCCGAATGACAACTTTATTTTTTCTGTGTGTCCTTTTGTTTACATTTCTCACTTTCCTGCCTTGTGTCGGATGTTGTTTTTGAAGAAGATCCTAGCCCTTATACCACTCGAAACATACGTCTTGCACTATTTTTAATATTATATGAGCATTTTATCAGTGTTTTTTTTTCATTTTATTTTGATATTAACATTAACACAAGCTTTTTTGCGCGTTTTCTTAACAACTAAAAGATACACTAAAAGATACCCAGATCTGTCAATTCAGTCTCCCTACACTATTACCTTAAAAACAGTAGATGTCCCATTTTGAGGAACAAAATAAATACACTATTTCCAAAAAATTAATAGATGTCCCGTTTTGGAGGAAAAAATAAATGGTCACGTTAGTCATGATCCTTCTCAGGAAATAAGCTTTCTTTCTTTTTTGAAGGAATTTATATAAAAATATATTATTAATCATATTAAAATTACTTGTATTCATTATTGATTAAGAAATATGTAATTATATATAATTAATAATATTTTCACTTTAAGAAATATAAAGAAAAAAAGCCCTGAAATTTTCAATTTGAAAACATCACACAGACTAATTTTTGCTATTATACTTTTTTTATTATTATTTTACTTACTTAATTTTTTATAGCAAATTGCAGTGATTATTATAAATAATATTTGATACCACATTATAATGAAAATTTTCATATATCCACTTTTAGAAACATTGTAAAAGAAATAATGAAAATGAACTGTTGATAATAATCCTGTAAAAAACTATATAAAATGTGGCATGTGTGATTAATGTCCATGATAATCCCAATTAAAGTTAAATGACAACAAACTAAAAATATAGAATGAAAAGTGTATTTCAAATAATTATAATTGATCTTTTTTACAGTTTACTAATCAAAATCACATTCACTTTGATTTTTGTGATAATATTTGTAAATCTTTACTAATTTTTCACACTGCTCCGAGCCTAGTCTGTTCCGCAACTTAGACACTATGAATCCAAATGTAGAGAAAATCCTCTCGATGGAAGCAGAGCAAGATGGAATAAGAGATTGAAACTTGATGATAAACAGAATGCAGAGATTGAAAAAGAACTACAAAAATCCAAATCTAAAAATTGTTGTTCTTCTGTACTTTTTTTTTTTTAAGAATTCCCCACAATTTTGAAGATGAAAATTGTGACACGATATTTTCTGAGAAAAGTGATTTAGGAAAATAGTTTAAGTCTTTAATTTTAAGAGCCATTATTGCAGGTAACCACTCTAGATAATACTGCATTATCCATGCTTCAGCTTCTTCCTTTCCTCTGAATTAAGCTTTTTCCCTCCATTCTTTGTATCAATTATACCTACAAAATGCTCAGGCCTGATAATCTGTTTACACCACTTCACTGTAACTTCCTTGTGCTGTTTCAATTCTTCTGATTCCATTAAATTTTTCAATATTTCTACTGAACGTGACAGTGTGGTTGTATCTTTTTGTAGATCGTCAAGAGCTGAAAATATAATTACGAGCTGCTTGTTTGAATTCAAACACTCCTTGTAAATTGCAACATTATCCAATATTTGCAATTTGAATCTCAAATTCATTTTGGTGCTGAGATGCACAAGTGCAATAACGTTATGAACAAATTTAATTTTGTTAACAAAATTAAACAAAATTAAATTTGTTTATAAAGCTTCTAACTCATCAGGCTATTATAGGTGTAACAAAATGAAAAATAAAAGATAGAATCAAGAGCGCATTAATGACATTAAATATAATAGACATACTACTGCCCTATCACGTTTAGACTTAAGAGAAAATTTGGAAATAGATTTTAATAATGTTGAAAAAATATTCAGTTATAATAATTATTGTTACAGTCTAAAATGCAAAGCAATAGAGATCTTAACACAAGAGGGCACCATCAACGACATGACTCACACACAGATCGACGAAGACTGGAGCCCCATGATGCAAAGAAAGAAGTGCTTTTCGCCAGTCCTGAAGATGGCTGCGGGCAAAGCAGCTGAAAGTGCTTGACGTTAAACACGTGGTGTGTTGCATTTTTAACGGATTTTAAAAGCTTTTAACTAATGTATTAAAATTATTTTGAGTGTCTCTGAAAAAGAACTCTTAATGCTATATACATGAAAAATTGCCTATTTATATATACTAGTTGTCGGCCATAAAGTATTAAATTTTTTTTATTTGAGAGTGTGAATAATTCTTCTGTCAAAGAGTATGTCGCAAGATTCCATATACAGTGGAACCTACTAAAGTGACCACCTTGGCTAACAGACCTCTGTCTATAGTGACCACTTTTGTACAATTTCACTAATCAATAAATCTCAATCCCAAAATCCCACAAGATGAAAAAAAGTGTGGGATTGCATTCCCTAATCATTAGGTATTGGAGATTCCAATAAAGGAATGCTCAGTAAAAGATTGTCATTGAAAATTTCTCCCTGCCTCTGTAAATAAAATTTGAAGACAGAATAATCGGAGTTTTTTGTTAATTATCAGATTTTTGGAGCAAATTAAAAATATTGGAGAAACTCCATGGGAGAGAGTAAAAATTACATTACTTCTGGGATTACCATGAGAGAAACTGCATATATTGAATGCACATATTTTTCAAATGACACTACACAATGCTTATAATTAAACTTCTCCCTTAAACAGAAGTCTACAGCTGAAAAGGATGAGAAGATCAGCTCGAAATTTACACGTGGACACTACACAAGATGTGCTTAATTTTTTTTTTTTTTTTAAGTTTAGTTCAGAAAATATCCATTAAGCGGTATTTAGCAGCATAAAATCAGCTCTAAATATGAGCCTAACTAGTTAACCGACGAGAAACGGAGGAGGTTCTCAAGTCGACGCGTATATATTTTTATTTTATGTATGACCACGCATAACTTTTTACAGAGTAATCCGATTTTGATAATTTTTTTTTTTTTTTTTTTTTTTTGGAAAGGGTATACCCCGAAGTTGGTCCCATATAGATTTGGAAAAAAAATTCCAACCCTAAGGGTAGGAAAACAGGGGATGATTGATTTTTCACTTACTGATTGTAATGTATGAACACGCATAAAATATGACTTTTAAATAGCTATTTTAAATGCCAGCTCGTTTAGTGATCTTTTTTCTTTTCCTCGTGAAAATTCAATAGTCCTTAAATTTTATAGTTTTCATGAAATAAAATAGGAGCTCTAACGAGGCATATAAGCTCTTGAATCGATATTTGTTAGATGCTATTACCAGAAGAGATGATTTTTTTTAAATGGACGGTGTCCGTGTGACATCATTTTTCAGCCAACACGTAACCTCCAACCAATCAACTTAAAATGTAGTTTCAGTTGACATTCCATGTTTCAATCTGATTAGTTCAAATTTGTATTTTCCACCGACACGTGATTGAAATAGCATCGTATCGATATCGTCCATTGCAAGGGATATTGGCGAAGTTTTTACGTCACCGTTTAAAACTGCACATCAAACCACCTATACATCTTCGTTCACAGTACACAGCACATATGTGTACATTTTGTTTTCGCTTGTTAAAACGATTCTTTTAAGATTTTTTGTAGTTCTGAATTTACGTACACATGCGTCGATGCTTTAATTTTGAATAAATCATGTTAACGCATGCGAATGTGTAAATCCCACGCACACATTTTGTTTTTGTTTGCCGTTTTGCAAAAGAGTATTTGAATGCTATTAAAATTTCCGAAGTTCAATTTGTTAATTTTTAATCGAAATTCATACAGCTAAAAAGAACTGGTCTATGTTCCGTATCCAGTGCTGTTTACATTTTGATGTTCATTTAGTGTTGGTTCTGGCGCCATCGCGGGCGATGTTCAGCGGGAGTGAAGGTGGTAGTTTTGACTGGCAAACCATAAAGAAATGTGTACCGCTTGGCGACGTTTTTTTTTTTTTTTTTTTTTTTTTTTTGGAGGTATGATAATTCGTCAAATATTGCAAATTGGAAATTTCAGAACTGTTGAAAGATCTGAAATTTCTTGAATTTTCGAGCATGCGTAATAGTTATTTTTTAATTCTAGCTACTGTGTGACGTACACAGATGAATGTATAGAATTCGCTTGCTCAATTTGACGTCACTAAGCTGTTAATTTGCGTTTATAGCCACAAAAAATTATAAAATAAAAACTTTTTAACAAAAAAATTAAACCGCCAAAAAAGTCAAAAGCAAAAAATAATAAACTTTTTCTTAATTAACCTTAATAACTAAGTTCTTAAACTAATGTAAGTATACCTAAGTAATTTTGAGTCGGTGCCAAACAACCAATGAACAAAGATCACTAAATTACCTTAAATTTAAAGAAATATCCAAATCAAATTGACATTGCAACGTGAAATCTCCGGCGATAAACATTAACATTCCAAAAAAAAGCTCTCCTCACGTCTCTCACGATCAACGAGCTTTCGCAGAAATGCAGAGAGGTCTACTTTGTAATACACAACTCAGCATTAAAATCTGTATGTGAACAATAAATTACTCTTATTAATAATGGAGATTTTGGCAATTTATTTTTTATCTTTGTTCATTGGTTGTTTGGCACCGACTCAAAATAACTTAGGTATACTTACATTAGTTTAAGTACTTAGTTATTAAGGTTAATTAAGAAAAGGTTTATTATTTTTTGCTTTTGACTTTTTCAAAGTTTTCCCACGCTAATTTTCAAATTTTATTGGAACATTTACAAACACTATAACCATCTTCAAAATGGTAACCGATAATTTAAATTACACAATACACATATACAGGCTTAGACTCTAGCCATTTACCAGGCGGCTAGCATCAGTACGATCCTTTATATAAATTTTTGAAATTCAATCTTTAGAATCCACTCACAATTATTTTAAATTCCAGCCCGTGTTCTTTTAATAGCTCGCTCATTTATTAAAGCATCGGGTGCATTTATAATCTTTACTGCTCCCATGGGGGAAAAGCACATCCGCCACAGGAGTGGCGATGTTGCTGGAATAAATAAAATTTTTCAACTTAAATTAATGAGAATCTTCAAATTTTAGTCTTGATAATGCATCAGCATTACTATGTTGACTGCCTTTCCGATATGTAATCGTCATGTTATAACGTTGCAGGGCTAAAGCCCACCAAGATAGCTTAGCACCATGGGGCGCAGTTCTCATTAAATACGTCAGAGGATTATGGTCTGAAACTATTTGAATTTCAGATCCAAATATCCAGGTGTCAAATTTCTTTAATGCTTCCAGTACACAAAAGGCTTCTCTTTCAATGGTCGCCCACTTTGACTCGTGCTTAGTTTTTTACTAAAAAATGCAATAGGTAATTCTTTTCCATTGTCATCACGTTGAGCTAAGCATGCCCCAATTGCAGTGGCCGAGGCATCTGTGTATAATTGAAAAGGTTTCTCAAGGTCTGGAGTGTGTAAGGAAGGCATTTTTATCAGTTCCTCTTTGAGCTTTGTAAATGCTTTATCCGCCTCAGAACTCCACGGTATCTTAATTGGAATGCTTTTCTTCATCAGGTTTGTCAACGGTAATACGATTTGTGAAAACTGAGGTATATAGTCACGATAGTAACTAGCCAGACCAATCAAACTTCTCAACTCTTTCTTAGTGGTGGGTCTTGCTAACTTTCGTATAATTTCAACCTTTTCTGGATCCGGGGAATGTTGTCCCGATCCAACTACATGACCTAGAAATTTCACATGGGGTTTTCCGAATTCGCACTTTCCCAAATTTACTGTCAGACCTACTTCCTTCAAGGTCTTGAAAACATTGTCTATATGAACCAAATGTTCATCCCATGTGCTAGAAAATATAGCCACATCGTCGATATATGAACGGCAGTATTCTCTATGTGCGATCAAAGCCTTATCCATTGATTTTTGAAACGTTCGTCCAGAATTTTTTATTCCAAAGGGCATGACATTCCACTGGTAATGGCCTGAGTGGGTTACAAATGCGGTATAATACTTAGAATTTTCTTTCATAGGAATTTGCCAGTATCCTTTGGTAAGGTCTATGACTGTAATAAATGATGCCTTTCCAACCTCATATATTAAGTCATTGGCTATTTTCATAGGGTACACATCTGGTATAGTAAAACTATTTAATAATCTGAAGTCGACACATAATTTGACACTTCCATCTTTCTTGGCAACGCACACCACAGGATGAGCCCATTCGCTATCACTGTGTTCGATTAGACCCATGTCTAACAGTTCTTGAATCTGTCGATCCACTTCTTGTTGCAAACTAATAGGTATTCGGTATGGTTTAAGTCTCTTTGGTGTACAATCTCCTGTAACCCTAACAGAGTGGCCTTCTACCCTAGCGCGGCCAGGTTTAGCACTAAACACACCTGCATATTTTTTAAGTACATGAAATAATTCCTGTACTTGCTTATTCATTAACTTGGCATTCCGAAGGTGTGTCCTAATATCTTCTATGCTTTTACATTGTATATCAGTAGGTGCATAATGAATGGTCCCGAAATCTTCGTCTAACTCAAAAATCATACCAACATGATTTACTCTTTGAATATACGGACGCACTTTGTTCACATGAAGTTCTCTTATACTTCCGTCTTCCATTCCAACCTTTACAGAATGTGGTCTGGTAATCTGCGTAACTGTTCCGGGGCCGATCCAGGTATTTAAAAGCTTATGCGAAGATGACGGCCTCAATACTAAAACTTTATCGCCCACTGCAAACGACTTTTCTTTTGACCGGAGGTTATATCTAGAGACATATTCTTCCTGAGCCTTCTTGCTATTCTCAGAAGGGAATTCGTGAGCCCTTTTTAAACTCTCCGCCAAGTTTTGCAAATATTCCGTAATTGGACGTGAGGCAGTCGTTGGAATCTGTCGTTCACCTGACCAAATATCTTTTAACAACGCTAAAGGTCCTGGAGGTAATCTTCCATATACCAATTGATAAGGTGACAATCCAGTAGTGCTGTGAGGCACTTCTCTATATGCAAACATAAGATACGGGAGGTGAATGTCCCAATCGTTACCATATTCTTGTATAATTTTATTCAACATATCCTTCAGAGTCCTATTCCAGCGTTCGACTGCTCCCATACTCTCAGGATGTCCTGGAGTGGAAAAGCGAGGTGAAACGCCTAACAAGTTCTCAAATGCCTGAGTTAACTTGGAGGTAAAGTTTGTACCTTGATCTGTACAGATCATTTTAGGAAATCCCGTTTGGGTAAATATCTTCATTAATACATCACATGTGGTTTTAGCACGGATTTCTCTTACAGGAATGGCTTCAGCCCATCGGGTGCATAAATCTACTGCACATATGATAAACCGATGTCTTCTTCCCGAAGGTGGTTCTAGTGGGCCAATACAATCTAAACTCCATACTTCGAATGGTATTTCAGGTCTGACAATAGGTTGTATGGGAATCCTATCTCGGTATGTCTCAACTCTTCTTAATTGGCAATTCTTTGCAACTCTCACAAAATTTTTTAACGTCTCGTTTAATTGATGGCCAAAAAAATGTATATTTAATTCGTTCTTTAGTCTTCCGTTCTCCTAAATGCCCGTCTAATGAAATCTCATGGGCCATTTTAAGCACATCCGATCTCTTACATTGGGGTAGTACTACTTGTTTGACATCTTCCCCACATATTGTTTCGGCATGTACAAGAATACCATCTAAAACTTCATATGAATTTTGATGATTTTCTGCATGTTTCCAATATGGTTTTAACTGTTCGTCTTCCCTTTGGAGCTTCTGGAACGATGCTACAGTCTCAGGAACTTTCGCGTTCTTCTCTGCTTCAGTGTTTTCAGTCCTTGTTTGTACATTTCCCGATACCAAGTGATTTATATACCTTTTGTCTTCGTCTTCAACTAAAATACTGCACACATCAGATTTTAATTCCATACCATTAAACAACTGTATGTTTTCTTTCATTAATTTAAATGCCGTATTACAGATTAACATATCGCATTTTAGTTTTCTAGATATACCACATATAACCGGTACTCTTCCATGTAACTCATAATTTATTTTTACATTCACTATTTTTAACGGAACTGTTTCTTCTTCTCCAAACGCTGAGTAAAGCTTTACAGTACCTTCACTCTTTTCTTCATGTTTCTGTATTAAATCATTTCGTATGACTGATATTTGTGCTCCAGTATCTACGATACCATTAAATGTTTTCCCTTCGCATTCAACTTCCAAAATCATAAGATTATCGCAATTACTTTTGAGTTTAAATTTATCTGATATTCTCAAATCAACCCGTGCGGTGAGCATGCTCAATTTTTCTTCAGTGTTATCTTCTTTATTCGCGTCACTAGTCTGCATTTGAACTAAATTACTCTGTGCACGCTCTGATCTTCTGTTATGGAAATTAAGTGAATCGCTTTTATTTTTAAATCTCGGACATTGCGATCGCAAATGTTCAAACGATCCGCATTCAAAACATCGATTCCGCTTCCTTTGTTCATGAAAATTTTCCTTTCTCCTATCTTGAAAATCATTTTCCTTTCGAGTCGTTGTATTTCGGCGACTTTCAAAATTTCCGTATTTTGACTGGTACGGGTTAGTTGTCCAATTATCGTTTTCTGTTTTCGCAAGAGGACGTTCCTTGGCAAATTTTGGCTTCATTACTCTTCTTACATCGTCATATTCATCTAGTTTTTCGGCCAACGCTATTGGGGATACAATCTCCGTCCATTCATCCATGAAATGTTCTTTTACTTCAAATGGTACCTTTCTTTTAATCTGATCAGTGATCATCAGATTTTTTAAATCTTCTAGAGATTTAATTTTTAACCCGTCAATCCACCCATCAAAATAGGCTTTCATTTTAAAATAAAATTCCATCTATGTTTCTTCTGTGGACTTTTGATGTTTCATAAATAACTGTCTGAATTTCTCGGCGCTTAATTTAAACCTTTTTAACAGCATCTTCTTAATTTCATCGTAATTTTGCGCTACCTCTTCTGTTTCCCTAGCAATCAAACTGGAAACAGGAGTTGGCAACACCCCAATTAAATGAGCAACCCAATTTTCTTTATCGACGCCAAGCATCTTTAACTGTCTCTCAAACAACGTAAGAAATAAACAGATATCACTTTCCTTTGGATCAAACCTAGGCAATAATTTTTCTAAATTAGTTTTAACACCGCTTCCTTCCCGTACTTGGCTTCCCAACATCGCATTTTCTGCCATTTTTTCAATTTTCAATTTTTCTAATTTAAAAACTTTTTCTCTTTCTTTTTCTTCTCTCTCTTTCTGATCCTGCCTTTCCCTTTCTTCTCTCTCTCTTTCTTTTTCTTCATTTCTATCAGCAATAATTCTAGCCAATATTTCTTTACAAAATTCTTCATCATAGTTTTTATCGTTCGTAATCAGATCACGTAACTTCACCACAGTAAATGTCGTATCAACCGTTAAACCCAGTTCTTCAGCAAGAACTATTAAATCTTGTTTCTTTCCCTTACCAAAAAACGCCATTTCACTGTTCAAATGCTAGTTTTCAGCTACGGTTACAAGTATATGTTTATATATGAATCGGGAGGATTCTTCAAGTAAATATGCCGGGACGGCCAACTATATATTAACACCAACAGGGAAACTTCCTTCAAAACCTGCCAAACTGGCCTATTAAACTTCAAAATAATGCAGATCAACTGCTATAGCTACGTACAAATACAGTCGCATGAAATTCATGAAGAAATACAGCTCTCACCTGAGCATTCTGTAGAATCGCATCCAATCCAATCCAATCCTGCCGACTATGCCAGTAAAGTTTTCTCATGCTAATTTTCAAATTTTATTGGAACATTTACAAATACTATAACCATCTTCAAAATGGTAACCGATAATTTAAATTACACAATACACATATACAGGCTTAGACTCTAGCCATTTACCAGGTGGCTAGCATCAGTACAATCCTTTATATAAATTTTTGAAATTCAATCTTTAGAATCCACGCACAATTATTTTAAATTCCAGCCCGTGTTCTTTTAATAGCTCGCTCATTTATTAAAGCATCGGGTGCGTTTATAATCTTTACTGGCGGTTTAATTTTTTTGTTAAAAAGTTTTTATTATAAATGTGCTCAAAAACTATTGAACAAATGTTGAAATTGTGTGTTTATTTTGAATGACCCATTTCCAGTGTGTAATTTGCTGTTTTTTCATGTTTAATAGCAACTTAAACATTTTTAACCCGAGCTTTTTAATCAAAATTCCCTAAGCACTTTTAAATATAGTCTATAAAACAGATTTGGTTACTATCTGTTCACCCATTTTAGTGGTAGAACCCTGTTTATAAGGGAAAGTTTTAGTTAAAGAATATATCCCTCTGTTTTATGTGTCACTTTATCAAGCATGCTCAAATATAACTTCCCATCCTGTCCCATGCATATTATAGATAGAACTTTAGTAGTATACAGCCGGATATCCGGCAGAGAAGTCAGATATCCGATAGCTATGATTCGGATATCCGACGGTATTTTGGATACTGAAAAATCAGCCGGATACCAGATACCTGCCAGATATGCGTTACATCCCTACCCTAACACATTTTTGTGTGTCATACTCAGCTTCTAAATGAAAAGCTATAATATTTTAATTGAATGATTTAGAAAGCTAGTTCACTATTTGAAAAGGGAAAACAAAATTGTTCAATTATCATTAATATTATTAGTTAAAAACTTAAAGATAAGCTTAAAACTGTTTTGCACAGAACAAAAAGAAATTAATCATTAAAAGTTTGTGATAAATTGTTATTTTCTTTTAATTTCACATAATACTACTATTGAAAAGGTTTTATGAAACATAGAAACTTTGAAATAAAATAAAATATTTTTTTAGTTGAAAATATAATGGCCCATACATAACGTTTTTTTTTTTTTTTTTGTATGACTGCGAACAAAATGCTATAGGGTTATTCCGCAGTATTCATGTGTTGTATACGGGACATTTCACAGCAAAATTTTAACATACTTGTACATTTTTCAATATCAAAGTATAAATGAGGAAGTTTACAACTATTTTTAATGTTTTATATACCACCTCAACTAGATTCCTATGAAGTTTCTTTTTGGACCAAATAGTTTTTTAATTTATTAATAAAGTTTTGTTACGTAGGAGACATCACAAAAAGTTGTTTTTAAAATATTTTCAGCAATTTGGATTTTGCTCTGAATTTATGAGGTATTTTCACAAAGGAATTTAATGGGTAAATGGAGAAATATACATTTATTAATTAACTTTAAAATTATTTTTTTAACTGTATCATTAATTAATAAAAGCTAATTACTTGTGTTACGTACGGGACAAGGCTGTTTGTTACGTATGGGACATGTGATCTTAAGTAATACTACTATAAGAAATTATGAACTAAAATTAACACAGATGTTAATTTAATGAATTTATTAGCTCTATTAATGTATTCAAACTTAAGTTTAATTATATAATTAAAAATAATTAATGATTTCTTTTAAAATTTTTAATTCCTCTTATGTAAATTAGATTTTTTCATGCATAGCTCCATTTAAAAAAAAATAATAACCATTTAAAATTAAAATATATGTTTTAAAATAGTCACAGAGCATCTATGATGTCTTTAATTTCTTTCACTTCCTCCATTGGTGCCAGAAAATGTCCCTAACTATTAATCGGACTCCATGTTTTTTTTTTTTTTTTTTTTTTTTTTAGCATGGTCAGTCTCTTTTTAAGGATTTTATCCTTTTCTTAGATGTGGAAACAGGAAAACATGTTTTTGCCTAAAGGTTTTATAAAAGATATTTATCATCAATGTCCTACACAAGGATTCGCTATAAATAATTATCATACACACTCAGACTTTCGATACACAGTTCCATTTTTTCAGTAACTCAGAGCATGCTTCTGAGGTAGGCTCTTTATCTTGTTTGTACTACAGGGCATAAAAACATTATATCTTTATGCCGAAGAAGATATAATACAAGAAAAGCAAAAATGCTTCCAAAGGCCCAGACAGTCCAAGCCTGTTGGTACGGCAAAATGCAAAGCACCTTGTTTGTTAAAATCAGCCACTTCCAATTTTTGGATTTTCTGCAAATGCATCTAGTCTTTTTATGTGAGCTTCCTTTCTTACATTTACTACATTAAAAGATTTTATATTAATTTTCTTAGGAAGAACTTAAAATTTGTGAAAACATTTATAACATGCTTTATAGCTTTTCCTAAAATATGCAGTGTCACTGAAATTGAGAATAGTTCTTCAGATACAGATATATTTTGACATCTTTCATTTTTCAATTTTTTTTTTCTTAGTTGTTTGGGCTGTTTCTTTTTCCCAGTTTCATACTTTCTATGCTGAGCTAACTCTTTTTTATGCATAGTTGACTTTATCAGCCATCAAGGTGTCTTATTTTTCTTTTCAGCTAAATGTTTTCTCACTCTTTCTATAAGCGGACCAGAATTCTTCTTCTCAAATAAGGATTTTTCTTTAATTTACATATTTTTTAGTTGAATATGTATTTAAAATGCTAGATGCTATTATACAATAAATGATCAGTTTTACCTTTGTTTTCTAATGAAAATCAACTGATTACTTAAAATGATGTTTCAATATTTCAAGCAAGCTATGACTTCACCAATGGTAGCTATAATTGACCTCATGTGTTTACTTGTATATTATATATATATTTTTTTCTTTTGTACTTAGAGTCGCTAATTGTGCAGAAAAGCCATAAACATAGTCTACAAATTAAATTTTTGCCAAGTTTTAAATCAAAATTTTGCATTTTGTCTCTACATAACACATTTTTGTTTATCATGCCCAGCTTCTAAATGAAAGGCTATAATGTTTTAATTGAATAATTTAGGAAGCTAGTTCACTAGTTGAAGAGCAAAAAAAAAAAAAAAAAACTGTTCAGTTGTCATCAATATTATAAGTTAAAAAATAAAAAATAAGCTCAAAATTGTTTCGTACGGGACAAAACGAAATTTAACATTGAAAGTTTGTGATAAAATATTATTTTATTATTTTTATTTCACATACTACTATTGAAAAGGTTTTTTGAAATAGGAACTTTGAAATAAAATAAAATATTTTTTGAGTAACAGTTAAAAATGTAACTTAACATAACACATTTTTCTGTATGATTGCAAACAAAATGCTCTAATTTCTCTTTAGTTAAAAATAAGATTTTTTTTTCTTGATAACCTTTAATAGAAGAGATTTCAAGCTTTAAAATGGTGTATTGCACTTAATTTTTTATTTATTTATTTATTTATTTATTTTTATTTTTTTTTTTTTTTTTTTTTTTTTTTTTTTCAAAGCTTGTGAAGCCAAATACTGAGGAATGGCATGGAGTCTTCTGTGAAATAATAACTATTTGCATTACACATATATAGCCTCATATATTCAGGCTAATGGTTACTGTGGATCAAACAGGCCACGTGTCGAGAGCCCCTGTTTTTGGCATTCTATTCAAAACATAGAAAAAAATCTTAAACCTGGTTTAATATGTTTGCTCACATCATTGCAAGAATGTAACAGCAGAGGTTCCTCATTCTATGCTGAATATTCCTACTTTTCATGGGTCTGCCAATACCTCTCTCAAAACCAGTAAGCAAGATATAGGCAGGGAAGCAATGCTGGTCATGGAAGGGATTAAATATCAACTGTTGTATCATTGAGGGACATTGCTTGATCAGGTTAAACCTGGGTTCATCTGAAGCTTGTGTTAAATCACCAAGCCCATCCCCCCACTACAAATGACATTGGTTTCAGCTAAAACTAGAAAATGCCATGTTTAAATAGAGGTCAATATGCATTAAAAACTTTTTATATGTGGGCTTAGGAAGTCGACCAGGTTTGTGTAATAGTATAATGGACCTTACTACATGGTATTTAAATACATTTTGTAGTAAATTAAATGCTATTCCCTCAAAAATTAAACAATCAAGAAACACATAAGGAACTGTCTCTCTTGAACATTTATCTATTTAATATTTTCTTGCCAATTAGCTCCCAAACAGCTAATCCATAATTCTGTTCTTAAGTTAAAATTGTAAAATTAGATATTATCAAAGCCAGAAAGGTAAAAAAAAGAAAGGTTTTAGTAATTATAATCTAACAGTAATCCCACTCCAATGTAACTGTAATCAAAAGCTCTATTAGATTACATAACTGTTATCGGGGAAAATGGTTTTAGTGATGATCATAATTGGGGAAATATATAATTTCTCCAGAAATCGTAATCATGGTCTGAAAGTGAAAATTAATTGATTACAAGTCTGTATAATCGGTACAAAGTCTGATTCTGCAGACCAGATCAATAGCTGGGGCGGGCCGGAGGTTACCTATATGTGCTATATATGATGATTTTCTATAAATTTCACCATTTTACCCTATGCTTCCTTGGCATTTCTTTTCTGTAATTTTGGAAGTTTTCTTTTTTTTTATAATGTTTAAAATCCCTTTCAAGCTGGTCAATTAAAGCTGACAACTTTTTTTACTTTCCTCTTTTCATCCTTTCTAAATGACCTCTAGGGGAAAGAAATCTAATTTTCAGGTAAGTACTGGCCCTTACATGAAACTGATTTAGAAGTGAGTGGCCACTAGGGGAAAATTCGAATCTTCAGCCCCATGTTATACAGTAATCTCATTCTTAGAAAACAGTAAACCATTTTACAACTATGCTTTTAAATTTTTATATTTATGTTATTTAGTTATTTTATTAGTAGGGTCAGGTGGGGGGAGAAATGGGAATATATTGAAAAATACCTTTTTTTTCGCCTTAAAAATTTAGATGTTTCATTATTTTTTTCTATGGAGATATACAGTCAAGAGCCAAAAATCCGCCGACCTAAAATCCGCAAACGTCCGAAATCCGCACACCTTCTCTGGTGTAAATAACGAAATTAAGTCATCTGCCAGTGAAGAAATTGTTGAAAAGTGTCTTGAATCCAGATAAATATGATTCTAATGATAAAAACTTGGCTAATAATAACAATAAAATCCATTTGATTAAAGTTTAAAGTTAGGAGAAGAATACCTTAAATTTATAGAACAGCAAAGTTCTGTAACAAAACAAGAATTAATAATAATATACATTTTGCAAAAATAAAGAAAAGAAAGAAAGAAAAAGAAAAAAAAAGAAAAAAAGAAAGTAGAAAAAAATAATATTTTAAAACAAATCGCCATAGAACATGCTTTCAAAATTAGAAAAAGGAAATTCTGGAACTATTTGCTTTGCTAGTCTTAATGTAATTTTTTCTTTATTCTCTCATGCTTTTGTATTTAATGTGAAAATATAAGTGACTACTTTTGACTGTTTTTATTTCATTGTAATTGTAGTCTACTTTTTTAAAATCAGAAATGTAATGATTCATCTTTTACGGCCCGAAATCCGCACAAGCCAAGGTCCCAAGATGTGCGGATTTCTGACTCTCTACTGTATTTTAACAGTATAACAAGTATTTCTAATGAAGTTTTAGGATATTTCAATAACAAATGCAAAACTTCTTCTTTTTGCTCTAAACATACTGCCTGTTAACAAGCGATTTTGAAAAACTTTCTTCTAGACTCCTTATACTTAGATAAAGAATTGATATTTTGGTATGCATTAGTAGAGAGACTTCAAAAGAACTGAATTACATAAAAAAATAATAGTAAAAAAATTATAATTGCTTTTTTTTTTTTCTGAAGTGGGGTAAAATATGGTTAGACTTAGCAAAGTTGTATATGTTACTGACATTTTCATTTCTTCTTTAGTAAATATTCTTGAAACAATAGTTATAATCAATGAAATTAAAATTTAATTTACTGTTTATTGCAGAAATTAATTTTGTGGAACCAGTAGCCATAAAAATTTTTTGGGGGTGACTGAGAACTCAAAAAATTAGAATGCAATATAACTTATAAAAATCAATATTTTATCTTTTTTTAGGGGGTGGGAGGGGAATGTAACCCCTTTATTTTGCCTACAAATGTTCACATAAAAACGAATTAAAGAAAAGTAAGAAAAAAGAAATTCATAAATCGAATTTGAAATCTTTGCAGTTGGAAAAATACAATAGAGAAAATATTAAATTTGGCTTAGGTCTGCAGCTGAACCTTAAAATTTTCGAGGGGAACTTTAAATTTAGGCATGAATATGTAATTTTTTTCATATCTTATGGTTACACATTAAGGAGTGGCTGTAACCCCATAAGCCATCTCCTGCTTATACCCGTGTGTGGAACCAATCCATATAAGTCAAATATATGTAATGTACATCAATAGTTTAATTAACATAAATTTAACAGCTTGTTTTTAGGAGTAAAAGATCCTAAAAAATGCATGATTTTCCCACCTGAACCTATCATTTCTGTTACCGTCATTTGAGAACTAGTCCTACACTACATATTAAATCAGTTTTACTTAAAAGTTTTTATTAGAGACAAAACAAAAAATCTAACTCAAAACAAAAAGAACACAATGTCAACTTACCACAATTTATCATCATTAATTTTACATCAATGCAATATTACACATACTATAACAACAATAAGTTTTTACTCCATTCTTGAATTAAAACATAAACCAAATTTGAAACTTGAAACAACTTTTTAAAAATAAAAATTATGAAAATGCATTAAGTGAACAAAATGATATTTTGTACAAAATTGATTTTTTCCAACCTAGAAAAAATTTAACAGTACTGTCGAAGGAAAACTGCATTATTTTTCCTTCAGATATTTTATTTTAAGAGTGACAGTACAGAAAATGTTTTCTAATTATATTACATTGTCCTATATCAGGCTGTAGTGCTGAGAGAAAAGAAATGAAATTAATGTGGGATTATGGCCAGTTATATACGTGAGGGGTCTAGGCTGGGGGGGGGGGGGGGGTTGCCAATCATTGGGAACTTTCTAAGGGGTACTAGTTTGTATTTACACAAAGTTTTGAAGAAAGCCACTTCTTATCTGTCTTGTTTTCATGGATTATGGGGGCTTCGGCACCTCTGCTTTATAGCATTTTGTACCAATCCTAAATCCAGATTAGATTGATAGCAGCAATACCTGCCAAGTGTGTTCATTTCTACCACAGACTCCCAAACAGTTCATTTCTACCTCATTCAGGAGCCGAAAGATGGCAGCACTACCGGTCATTAAGCGGTCTTTGGTTGGTCCCAGGATCGAACTCACAACCTTTCAGTTGCAAGACCGAGGCCTCTCCAACTGGGCGAGAAAACCACAGAAAACTCCGAACAGCTAGGCCGATGGGCACGACCTGGGCAGGCCCGCACCAAGCCTAATCGGCGTCATCGTGCAAATGTCCAGTGCCATATTACTGGCAGGGCAACGGGGGCAACTGCCCAGGGCCCGCAGATTTTAGGGCCCAAAAATTTTATATCTTACACTTTTATAGTTTTAAAATAAAATTACAAAGGATAAAAAAAAATTCAAAAGTTAAATTATTTTTTAGTTATAAAGTATGAACAATGAAAATAATTCAAATTTACATTTGTATAAATTAATTTAAACTTACTTTTAATTCTTCGAAATGCTCTATAGTGGATATAGCATACCAATATGTAGAAAATAATTAACACCATTTTGTAAAGAGTATTTTTAATGTTAAAAAATAGCAAAATTTTTAAATTATTTGTTATTTTAAGAAATATTTACAAAAATGACTGTTCATACAAAAAGTGGTTGTATTCCGTACATGTTAGCAACTGTGATATAGCATTTCGATGTAAAGTTTAACTATCTGTTTCTTTGACATCCTGTAACTATATTCATTTATTTCAAATTACTTAAAACAAAATTTGTGTTTGGAAGGGGTAAGATACTTAAAACTTTCAGTATAAAGCAATCATAACCTTTTTTTTTTTTTTTTTTTTTTTTTAAGGAGGGAGGTTATTGCGAGGCCCAATTTTTTTCTTCTACCCCGGGCCCACAGTTGTCTTGATTGGGCTCTGCAAATGTCTAAAGAGTGCCTTTATACACACACACACACACACATATATATATATCTTATAAATAAAAATGAAATTCTGTTTGTTTGTTTGTTTGTTTGTTTGTGGATTTGATTCGTATACAAATCCACAAAAATGGACCTATCAGCCTGAATTTTAGTACAGATATGTAAAATAATATAGAATAACTCATAGTCCACTTTAAAACTTTGAAAGTCCACCCGTTTCCGGAATTTAAGAGATTTTTTATGCTCTTCACGCAAAAATCTTTCCGTAATTGTAACCCCTGTTGTGAAAAAAGTGTGAAATAAGGATCGTGGTTGCCATGTGTGGCGATTTTGCCGAATAAAATGTTTTAAATTTTCAAAGCAAAATTAAAAGAATAATAATGATTTTTTTTTGTTAGTTTATATTCGTAAGGTTATTTTTTTTTTAAATTATAATATCGTGTGCATGGGAAATCAGAGCAGGAATGTAATGCTTTACACGCAAAACAATAAGAATTGAAGATTTCCGAGGCTAATAGGTAAATTATTTTAGTTTGGCGAAAAAATAAAATGGCTCAAATGCCGATTTTGTGAAAGTGAGTTCTAGCGGTTTGCACAGATTTCGGCTTGGCGCAATTTATTGAGTGCTTAAGGAAATAGATTTTTGAAAACAAGTGCAAAGGTTTTATTAGAATACAGCGTTAAATTTTAATGATCCGTGAAGAAATAAAGCAGTTATTAAGGGATTTCAATTGATCTATCTCCAGAATTCTCGCCAAATGAGTACATTGATTTAAGTTGGGGGAATTCTGCCAAATTTCAGAAAATTGAAATCTTCTCATTTAGTACATCGGAGTAATGATGAATAAAACACGTTATAGTTGATAATTTTTAAAAATTTGGCTGTATTAAGGGATTCAACTTTTCAAATAAAGGCTTGCTTTACTTTTTCGCGGTCGAACCATTTCCCATATATTATTCCTGCTAAGTCAATGCTTCGAATGATTTCCTGAAAAAACGCTTGCAAAATGGCGTATGTTGGCTCTTTGTTGAGGCTTAGATTTGAAACTGGATTTTATTTGAGATTGGGATATATAATGACACTGGTTATAGATAAAAATGAATGTTGGTATGAGTGTATGAGGTTGAAAAACTCCAGCACCGTTGAGCACCGTAGCACCATGAAATTTGGTTCACCTAAGTCTTTTATCATGGAGAAGCTTTTTATGCTATCCGTTTTCCTCTAACTTGCCACCAAGTGGCGCAGCAGAACGTCGAATTCTATTCCGTTTAGCCGTTTGCTATGCGAATGTTGTCCAACCGATTTCGATGAAATTTGGTACATGCGAATATTAGAACACGGAGAATATTTTTCACTATCCATTTTGCTGTAACTTGCCGCTAAATGGCGCTGAAAAGCATCAACTTCTATACCGTTCGACCGATCGGCATAAAATTTTTTATACTTACACATTTGAGCACGAAGAATATATTCTGACTGCGTTCCTTTTGATGTTACTCACCACTAGTTGACACTGCAATGCATTATTATTTTAACTCGCCACTAGATGACGCTGCAGCAGGCCAAATTCTTGACCATTCAAACGGTCGCTATGAAAATCAGTATACATAGCTATTTGAACAATGAGAATATTTTGGCGTTATCCATTTTGCTATAACTCGCCACTTGACGGCGCTGTAGCAAATCATTACTTTATTGAACCACTAGATGGCCCTGCAGTGTATCACTTCTTGACTGTGCAAATGATCGCTATGAAAATAGGTATACATAGATATTTGAACACGGGGAAGAGTTTGGCGCTATCCATTTTCCTATAACTTGCCACTAGATGTCGCGTCAACATGAACTTGAGGACTGTCCAGCCGATAGTCATGAAAATTCGTATACATCGATATCTGAATGCGAAAAATATTTTCGCCGTATCCGTTTTGCTAAAACTCGCCACTAGATTGCGCTACGCCGCATGGCCTTCTGCACCGTACAAACGATTGCCTTGCAATTCGGTATGCATGATTATTGGACACAATATAACGCGATATCCCCTTTGCTATATCTGTTTATTACAATGAATAGTAATCAACACAAATTGTAATATCAAAAAGTCCATTCATTCCCGTGCGAAGAACGGGTACTTCAGCTAGTATATATACATATATATATATATATATATATATATATATATATACATGTAAAGAATGGGCCTTACGCCATTCCTTGTTGGAATAATTGACGCAAATCCATTGGGGTTCTAGGTTAAAAATTTATTTCAAAGTTCAGACAGAGGGCAGGAGTCGGGCCGGCGACCTTATTCGTTCCGTGGCTATCTTCTTACATCGCAGTCTAAAGATTCGAAGCTAAGCTTTACGTTCCAAACTCCTAAAAAGCTAAGCGCGAAGTTAAGACGAAGCTCCCGAAATTTCCGCGCTCTTGCTTAAATACTCCTTAATTACCACACCTGCTGGCAGGGTGCAGCACGATCGCGAAGGCGTTACTCTCAAACGTAATTAGTTAACTAGGTTGTCAATCAAGACATGAGAAACACCTGCTTACCCAGGAGTTCTAAAAACACGTAGTAATGAAAACCACAGGGAACTGACGATACTGCTAAATAAACAATTTCCTACTTATGGAACTTCAAAAAACGTCTCCGAGCGTAATATTTGTATGGCCAAGAAACAAACTTTACAGTAAGAGTAAAAGATTAAATAGCTTTTTCAAATAACATTAAATTAAATTAGGTTAAATTAGCAAAGTTTATTTTATTATTACATATTAGTTTTTTTTTACATAAAAGTAATATAAAAAAAAACCTTTTACTTTTTTTTTAATAAACATTTTGTGCACTGTAAGCCATATAGTAAAACACATTTATTAAAGATTTATACATATACTATATAGCCGCCCCATACCTTACTGTTCTTTATAATCAGTGCAGTGTTGACTAAATTTCTGGACTCATTTCAGTGAAAATCATGTTTCTTCGTTTTAAGAGGCATTACAGGGGCAAATCGGGTAGGGCATTCCCATCAAAATCTCAGAATTTCATGATTTTCTTTTGTTGCGTTGCCTTACCCAAGGAAAGAACAAATCTGAAATATTTTTGATTTACCTCTTTTAGTTTTGGAGTTATGGGGGGGTCAAAGTACCCAAGAGGAGCAACGTCGAATTAATTTAGGGCCATTTTTGCCACTTTATTGTCTCGACTATGACTGGCTCAGAGGTGCTTCAGAGAATTTTTTCATTTTATCTTATAATATACCTTGTATATTAACATCTCAAATTTTAAATTCATTCAAAAATTGTCAGAGCCCCAAATTAGGGCCCCCAAAAATACCCCCAATTTCATAAAAAATACAGTTTCAAGAATGCTTTTAATCTTGGCTCTGACGTGATACAGAAAAAAATTTTTGAAGGTCCAGGGCCCCCCGATACGGGGCCCCAAACATGGTCCTTAGCACTAATTTATGCAATTTCGAAGCATTGGTACAGCTGAAGCCGACTTCCCACAGGAGAACTATTGACATGGAGATGTAGTATCAACATAGTAGTTTGATATTATGAAAAAAACATTTCTTGAAGGTACAACTGTTTCCAAGAAAAATCCCAAAAAGTACGTCCCTATTTGGGACATTCCACAGGCAGAAAAATGGGGGCATTTCGGCGCTACTTTTAGAAGTTTAATCGACAGTGGCAATATTGAAAATTAACTTATTCTTCATATATCTCAAAAATATCCTCCATATATTACAAAGTTATTTTACAGGGGCACTCATAAGAATTACATTATGCTGAATGGGGATCACTGCAACTAGTGAACCGATTCGGAAATTTTTTTCACTGATAGAAAACTGCACTATTCCTGAGTATTATAAACTACCTTTCAGCATGTAGCCTAAAGTTCAGCTTAACTAGTTCTTTTACAGGGACACTCAAAAGAATTCCAGCACATGATACGCTATATGGACATCTCTGTAACTACTGCTCCGATTCTAAAGCTCTTTTCACTGAAAGCAAAAATATTCCTGAGTAACATAGCCTAAAATTCATGCATGTAGCATAATTTACAGGAACACTCAAAATAATTCGTAAACATTGTAGTAACTGTCTCCATTCGCAACTCAAATTTATTCAAATTTTATTAAACACCATTGAAATTTTTGAACAGTGCAATTATATATCTTCATATACAGGGGCGTAGCCAAGGGGGGGGGGGTTAGGGGCGTCATAACCCCCCACCATGAGAAATTTTTGTCATACAAAATGTATATTCTTCACTACATTATCACACACGCGTATACATATATATGAGTTGTAATAGTCGTAACCCCCCCCCCATGAAAAATTTCTGGCTATGCCCCTGTTCATATAAAGTGAATCCAATGTTAAAAATTTTTGAAGGCCCCCCAGGGCCCACCAGTATATATTTTGAAAGCATCACTGTTTTCATGAAAAATTTAAGACAGTAATCAGAAAATATATCTTTTCATAATATGAAACTACTATGCTGAAACTACAACTCCATGCCAATAGTTCTCATGTGCGAAGTCAGAGCCAGCTGTACCTATGCTTTGAAATTGCATAAATTAGCGCTAAGGACCATGTTTGGGGCTCCGTATTCGAGGGGCCCGGAAATTTTTATTTTTTCTGTATCACGACAGAGCCAAGATTTAAAGCATTCCTTAAAACTGCATTTTTTATGAAATTGGGGATATTTGGGGGCTTTGCCTATTTTTAAATGAATTTCCAGTTTTAGATGTTAATATTCAAGGTATACTATCAGATTTAAAAAAAAAATCTCTGAAGCATCTCAGAGCAAATCACAGTCAAGAGAGTAAAATGGCAAAAATGGCCCTAAATTCGTCACTTCTCTGGGGTACTTTGACCTCCCATAACTCCAAAACTAAAAGAGCTAAATGAAAAATATTTCAGATGTGTTCTTTCCTTGGGTAAGGCAACACAAGAAAAAAACAATTCATGAGATTCGGAGATGGTGATTGAAACTTTCTTCTTTTCTTTACCTGATTTGCTTTTGCGATGCCTCTTAAAATGACTGGAAGGTAGAGGCAACAAAGCTGGGGGCTTTCAAAAATATTTAACATTGGATTCACTTTGTATGAAGATATATAACTGCACCGTTCAAAAATTTTAATGGAGTTTAATAAAATTTGAATGAATTTGAGTGGCGAATGGAGACAGTTACAATGTTTACGAATCATTTTGAGTGTTCCTGTAAATTATGCTACAAGCATGAATTTTAGGCTATGTTACTCAGGAATATTTTTGCTTTCAGTGAAAAAAAAGATCTTTAGAATCGGTTCAGTAGTTACAGAGATGTCCATATAGCGTCATGTGCTGGAATTCTTTTGAATGTCCCTGTAAAAGAACTAGTTATGCTACATGCTGAAAGGTAGTTTATAATACTCAGGAATAGTGTAGCTTTCTATCAGTGAAAAAAATTTTCGAATCGATTCACTAGTTGCAGAGATCCCCTTTCAGCGTAATGTAATTCTTATGAGTGCCCCTGTAAAATAACTATTTGAGATATATGAAGAACAAGTTAATTTTCAATATTGCCACTATCGATTAAACTTCTAAAAGTAACGCCGAAATGCCCCCATGCGTGCCAGTGGAATGTCCCAAATAGGGTGGTACTTTTTGGGATTTTTCTTGGAAAGAGTTGTACCTTCAAGAAATGTTTTTTCATACTATCAAACTACTATGCTGATACTACATCTCCATGTCAATAGTTCTCCTGTGGGAAGTCGGCTTCAGCTGTACCAATGCTTCGAAATTGCGTAAATTAGCGCTAAGGACCATGTTTGGGGCCCCATACCGGGGGGGGGGTGCGCCTGGGGGCCTTCAAAAATTTTTAACATTGGATTCACTTTATATGAAGATATATAACTGCACTGTGCAAAATTTTTTTCTGTATCACGTCAGAGCCAAGATTTAAACCATTCTTAAAACTGTATTTTTTATGAAATTGGGGGTATTTTGGGGGGCCCTTATTTGGGGCTCTGACAATTTTCAAATGAATTTTCAATTTGAGATGTTAATATACAAGATATATTATAGGATAAAATGAAAAAATTCTCTGAAGCACCTCTGAGCCAGTCACAGTCGAGACAATAAAGTGGCAAAAATGTCCCTAAATGAATTCGACGTTGCTCCTCTGGGGTACTTTGACCCCCATAACTCCAAAACTAAAAGAGGTAAATCAAAAATATTTCAGGTAACAAAATAAAAGAAAATCATGAAATTCTGAGATGGTGATGGGAACTTCTTCTATTGACCTGCCCGATTTGCTTTTGCAACGACTCTTAACAGTATTTGTCATTCAATTTGTTTAGGTTAGGGTTGCTACACATTTTGGGTGTCATCATAAAAGCCGATGTTAAAACGGCAAATGGCTAACATGTGCTTTAGCCTAATGCATGGTGACATTTTTTGGAAGGACGATGAATGCGGCGAGTATTGTAAATTCGATATTTTAAAGCTGTGAAAAAGTCCAAAAGATCTTGCATTTTTGTGTATCCATTATTGTTATTTTGCAGTCTAGCTACTGCGTGACATATGCTTGCTCCATTTAATGTCATTCAACTGTTAATTTGGATTTTTGCACATGCGTAATTGTCATTGCACTAATGTTTATATCAAGCTGTTGCCGTTCGCAGCATAGAAATATCGTTGATTTTGGTACCGCATGCGTTGGCGTATTATTTAAGGGTGTAGTTCGAAAAAAAATAAAATCACCCACACTGTCTAAGTACACAAATCAGATTCATCAAAGATTCTTCCTAACCTGTATTACACACCGCAATAAATGAAACAACGGTGCCTTTTATAAAACTTTAGGAAAAAATTCTTGAACATGGAATTGCACAGCAAAAAATTTCAAAAATGGCATATACTGCTAAATTTTCGACTTTTAAGAATTTTTTCAGAAAGTTTTGCTTTTGATACAGGTTTATCGGTTATTACAGTGTATAATAGAGCTTGTAAAGAGACATTCTAAAGAATTTGAAGAGCATTACATAATTGGTTTATTTATATTTATGTACCAAAATCACATGTATTTTTTTTTTTTTTTTTTTTCGAACTACACTGTTAAGTAGATTTACATTATAAATAAAGCAAGTAAGTGGAGTGGAATAATCTTCTAAACGTATCTATTGACAAATATACTGCTTAACACTATCATCTTATAATTAGAAACAAATTAATTTACATATGCAATATGTTAAATAGTTGCAAAATATATAGCTACAGAGAGACATGTTATACAAAAATGTAGAAAAGTAATATTTCATTTTAATTATTTATAAATATTAAATTAGATTGACATATTAAATCAGTATTCACCCCTGAACTGTGTTCGATCACATTAAGAAAGCATATAATTAACATGTGTGTAATAAACAATTAAACAGAAACAACTGTAAGAAAATAATTTCACCATTATTAAATACATCAAGCATAATATATTATTATACAAATACATAATAGAATTTATATATATGGTAGCCTCTTGTTATATCACGTTTGTGTGAAGACAAAAAAAAAAGAAAGAAAGAAAAAGAAAAAAAGGGGGGGCATGAAATATCCAGGGAAGGGGAGGCTCTGGTAAAAATTTTACTTTTGTAAATATACATACTTATGCACAACTCGTTTTATTATATTTAAATAAAGTAGTCGAAAAGAATCACTTAAACAATAAAAGATAAATTCATTTGACCTTTATTATTTTATGTACAGTTGCACATGTATGTTGTATGTATCTGTATTTTTCATTTGCTGCAAAATGTGTTATTATCCAAAGTCATCATAAGAATTTTCTTTAACAGCATGCTTTCCAGCAAATAAACTTGAGCGAAAATTAACTAATTCTATCTCACTTATTTGAATGTGCATCATTATTTAGCACATTGAATTTTTCTTCGTAGAATTGTTGATGCAAGAGAAGAAAAAAAAAAAAGAAAAGAAAAAAATTGGGAACATAAAAAAGCATGTAATATATTTTAGTTAAATTATAGAAATTGAGCTTTTCAGGCTTTGTTTTTCTCGAATTGATATATAAGTAGATCTAATTTTTGCAAAATATCATTTTCAATAGAAATGATTGCACAAGATTTGCCAATCTCTCTTGACCGATTGTAGATCTCAGGTAGTTTTTAATTATTTTCAATTTGGAAAATGATCTCTCTACTGTAGCTACCGAGACTGGAATTGTTAACAAAATGCATAAAGCAATATAGTAAATGTTAGGAAAGGAGTGAGTTAAATTATTGGCATAACTTAAAGTTTTAACTGGCAATGCTGGCAATTTTTCAAAGTTTTCTCCAAAACTTTGAAAAACTGCAATTCATGCATAAGTTCTATACTATTTTTGTCACTTTGATTTTTATAAGATAATGCTTCTTCCAGTTTTTGACATAAATTGAGCTGATCTTGTTCAGAGTTTTTATTAAAGGCTGAAAAATTCCACAAAAATTGAAAAACTTCTGAATGAGAAGATAGAAGACCAAACCTTTCGCTTACATACGATATCGCAACATCTAAAAAAAAAAAAAAAAAAAAAAAAAAACAATTTACTTTAAAGTTTATTTCCTCATTTTGTGTAGGATGGTTTTGCTTTCGTAAGAAAATTGTTTTTAGATTTTTCGAGGTCTTCATGTCTCTTAAAACTTATATCAACGTATAAGGACAATGCCTATTCTCTGCTATCCGCGAGCATATCACAAAAGCCTTTATCACATCTATATTCACAAAGAAGGCAGTTTAATTTGTTTAAGCTTTCAGAAGCCTGAAAAATATCGAAATTTTTGGCTTGAAGAATATTACTAACAACATTAACTTTACTCAATATTTTGTATCACACATTCAGCATGCATAAGAAATTAAATTTTAGAATTCCCTTTCCCCGATGATGTGGCCTGACTTTGTGTGGTGTTATTGAAAATTTTTTTTTAGTTATTTCAAAGAGGGCATCAAAAATCTAACTGAAATTTTAAAGGTTATTGCATCTATCCGGCTTGACCACCTCGTACATGATAAAGGTTTCAATGTTAAATTTGGGAGATGTCTTTAAAACTGACCAGCAGTTAGTTGAAGTGGAATAAAAAAAATTGTAAAGCTCTTGAACATTCGAAAAAAATTTAGTATAGAATAAATTGCTGTTTGCAGCATCGTTTACGACAAGGTTCTAAGTGTGATTACAACAGGGCACAAAAAGTGCTCTAGGATTAATATCCAAAATTCTTTTTGTACACCGATATGTTTGCCTCTCATGTTTAAACCATTGTCATAAACTTGGCCGAGTAAATTTCTAAAATCTAAACCATTTTCCTCCGATATATTTAATAAAAATACTGATAGTCCTTCACTGGTCGTATCTGTTGTAGGAGAAAATGCTAAAAACCTTTCTTCAATACTGACTTCTCTATTTTCTAAATTAAGATACCTCATACAAATGGATATTTGCTCTTGATGCCTGCATCAGTTGTAGAGTCACGTAGAACTGAAAAATACTTTGCCTGTTTGATTGCATTTAAAATAATATGTTTTACATTATCCCCTAATAGCCTGATCGTTTCATTTTGAATTTTATCCCAAGGAATGGTCCCGATACACATTCATCTGCACTTTTGTTCAATAAATCAAATTTAAAGGATGTACCGTATTTTCCGGTAATAACGCCGCAGCGTTAAACTATATTTTTCTTTTTCGGAAGCAAAAATGCGGCCAATAACTGGGTGCGGCTTGTAAGTAGTTCCAAAGTTACAGCTGATCATTTAACCCCCTCTCTCCAAAAAAAAACCAACCTTAAATCTGGTTAAGGAACAAAATAATCCATGATCTTTTTCTGTTCCTATAAAAGTCTGGCATGGCGAAAACCCATCACGGTGTTTACGTATAGTAACATTTTTCAGAATCAAAAAACATTACTTTGATCGGGCATCGCATCCAATCGCATCAAAGCGCTAAACCTTACCTATAGGCGTCTAATTATACTCTATATTCCAAATCTTTTTCAGCATTACAAAATATGCATATTCGCGTCTGGCAACAACTCAAATTAATTTTACTTCACGTTCTTCGTTCGATTTTATTAATTTTATTAGTGTTCTTGCTCCGATAGTATTTAAGATAATGAACTAATAAAACATTTTTCTCAGTTTTTCCGTACAGCCAAAAATCGGAAAATGTCAAATTTTGTATATTTTTACTTCACTTCAAATCTGAAAGATATTGTGAGTTCCATGTGGTTCTCCGTGATATGTTGATCTTTACAGGAAAACGAAAATATTTCTAGCATTTTAAAGTTCATGCGGGGGGTAATGTTACTCGCGTCCATAGCATTCTCTAAGCTACACGTGCCCACTGGGTAGTGCTAAATGAGTAACGATTCCGCAGCTTTTGGATACAGACGAACCTTAGATTCTGTGGTATGGTTCTGAGAAGTGGGCAGGAATCCCTGCGCTTGCTGCAGTGGAATGCCGGCGGGCTCACACAATCAAAACGAGGGGAAATTTTAAAAGTACTAAGAGATAAGAACATTGATGTATTTGCCCTTATGGAGGCGAACAAGAAAAAAGAAGACATGGACAGATTCCCATTTCCTGGCTATAACGTATTCGTCCTTGAAAAAAGTAGAAAGGTCGCCAGCGGTTTAGTATTTGGTGTCAGAAATACCATCACCTCCAGTTTTGAGGTAGTCAAGACCATGGACGAATCAGATGACAAAGTGGAGATCGCGAGAGTCAGTTGCTGGCTAAACCAGCAGCATTTCAAAATATTTGGCATATATAACCCTCCAAATAACAAACCAAACCTTGAACTTATAGATGTCGTTAAGAAAACTATAGTAATGGGAGACCTTAATGCACATTCTCAGATTTGGGGTTATAGAGATAAAAATGTAACAGGAGGTATTGTTGAGGAGTTTATTAACTCTACTAGCTTAGAGCTTGTGTACAATGACAAAGACCCTAATACTTTCCTCCACCACACTGGAGGTTCTAGCAACCCGGACTTACTAATGGTCTCCGCTGATCTATATGATCTGACTCAAAGAGATGTTCTTGAGGACTGCGGCAGTGTCCACCATATGGTCTTAGCTGATATTACTATGTCGAAAGAAAAAAGAGGCCCTCGCCTTTGTGGCAAGGTTTCGTGGAACTTCCGCAAGGCAGATTGGGCATCCTTTAGAGACTTTTTAGATACTGAACTTGACGAGACGAGAATAGACTTTGACAACCATCCGGAAAAAATTGTCTCCTCGATCAACATCACGATATCACAAGCTGCTAAAAGATATATTCCTCGAGGAAGACAGAAAAACTATCGTTTCTGGAATGACAGCCTCACAGAACTCAAAACTAAACGTGACGAACTAAGAAATAAAGCTCAAAGCCACAGGGATCCCCAGGTAGTACAAAACTGGAGGAAAAGTGCAGCTATCCTGGCTAAGGCGATAACTGAGGCAAAACGTTCTGCCTTCGATAAGTTTATCTCTAATCTAAACTATAAAACAGAGGCCAAAAAAGCCTATAAATTTACAAACAAACTCTGCTCAAGAGAAATTAAGGTTAAAAAGGAACCCTTTAAAATAAATTCTAGGGTGCTGTGCGATGACAATCAGATTGCAATTGCCTTTGCGAAGTACTTCTCTGCTAAGCAGAGGAAGTCAACTGAAATGAAGAAACGGGAGAGAGTTCTAAATTTGCTTAATGATGCGAATAGAACATTGAATACCACCGAAAATGACGTATGCAATAGGGATTTCACTGACTCCGGGTTGGAAATGGCAATTGCACAGTTGAAAACTGGAAAATCCCCGGGTTGTGACCTCATCTTTGCTGAATTCATTCTCCATATGGGAGAAAAGTCTAAAAGAACTCTACTAAGACTATTTAATAAAATCTGGAATGGTCTCGATGCAATTCCCTCTCTATGGAGGAAGGCTACCATTATACCTATTCTTAAGAAAGACAGGCCTGCTTCTGATTTTAATGGCTATAGACTAGAGATGAGTTCGGGCTCATTTTTTGAAGCCCGAGCCCGAAGACTTTTAATCCGAGCCCGTCCGAGCCCGAGCAATATTATTAAAGTTGGAGCCCGAGCCCGCCCGAGCCCGAAATTTCAGCTTCAAATAAAATTAATCAAGACAAATAAAATTAACTACTTCATTAAGAGGATACAATAAATTTTGGAGCTTAACACACCCTCTAGTCCCCCGTACCGCTATTTTTTTTAAATAAGTACGTCTATTTATCCCATGAATCCCTTTTTAAAATCTGTTTCAAGGAGTATGTTCAACAAAGAAGAAATTTTTCACGAGCCCGAGCCCGAACACAATCGTGAATTACAGAGCCCGAGCCCGAGTCGGGCCGGGCTCGGGCTTTCGGGCTCGGGCTGAGCCCGTCTCATCTCTACTATAGACCCATCTCATTGACAAGTGTCATGGCCAAGGTTATGGAGAGACTTGTAACCAACAGATTTAAATGGCTCCTAGAGACCAAAGACCTTTTACATCCTGCACAGGCTGGTTTTAGGAAAAACCGCTCCACTGAAGAGCATGTTGCCCACTTCTCTCAAAGCATTAAGGATAACCTAGATAGGGGCCACATAGTGTGTGCTGTCTTTGTGGACTTTAAGGGAGCTTACGACACTGTCTGGAAGACAAAACTGATAAATAAGCTGGCTGAAAAAAGTATAAATGGCAAAATGCTACGCTGGTTTAAAGACTTCCTTGGTCAGCGATATATCAACGTGCGATATGGAACAGCAACTTCCGGGTATAAGCAACTACATACTGGTCTACCTCAGGGTGCAGTGTCGAGCTGTATGCTATTCAACACATATGTTGATGACCTTATACACACTCTGAATAATGAGAATGTAGAGGTACTTATGTATGCTGATGATCTGGTTTTTTGGACATCTAGCACTAAGAAAAATGCGACTCAAATATTGGAAAATAAGTTAAACAGCGCAATCACTAAACTACATTCATGGTGTACTGATAACAACATGTTTGTCAACACAGAAAAAACAGTATACCAGACTTTTTCATTGTGCCACAAATCACTACAACTTCAAATAATCTACAACAATACCGCACTTCCGCGCAGTGAGAGCACTAAATACCTAGGAGTGACTTTCGACCGCAAACTTACCTGGAAATACCATATAGATGATATCATAGAAAAAGCTGAAAAACGAACGCGCCTGGCGGGTGTCAGATGGGGCTGCTCAACCTCAACTCTGAATACTACATACAAAGCTTTTATCAAGCCTGTCATAACCTATTGCGCTGCACCACTGATAACCGCATCTCAAAGCCAAATTGACAAATTAGAGCGAATTCAAAACCACGCTCTGCGGTTGGTTACTGGGGCAGTGAGGTCTACGCCAGTTGATGCCTTGCTTCTTATTACGGGTGAAATGGCCATTGAATACAATATTAAGAAATCTGCATTAAAACTATATCAGAAACTAATACGAATGCCGCATAGCATTCAATGGGCCACTTCTGGCACATTCCCCCGTAGGCTAAAGACCCAAGAGGGATTCCTGCAGGCTGTCTTGCGAGAGATGACTAATTTCGACTTCCCGGCTCATGCTGAGCTCATGATGCCCTCTGTCATTGGAAGTCAGGGAAATTCCGTATTACCTAGACCTGTTACAACCTGTTTCAAAGACATGGGACTGCACAGATATTTTGTTGGGTGCAGGAATGGAGACAATCCACGTCCGTTTTCCTCCAGATAAATGGATACATGTATACACAGACGGCTCAAAATTAGATAACTACGGTGATGTGGGAGCCGGAATTCATTCAGATTATTTCTCTCACTATTTGTCCCTGGGAACTGCAAAAACAGCATTTGATGGGGAAGTTACAGCAATTGAAACCACACTACATCATTTAAACGCCCAGCCGTTTCCTTTTGATCGGACTGTCATCTTTTCTGATTCGCAGGCCGCGATTCTTGCCATTGCTAAATGTTACCATGCTCCTGATTCTGCCTCTATTCAGCAGTGCAGATCCCTTTTCTGAAGCCTCCATGAAAAAGGCAAAATAGTGGCCCTACAGTGGATACCATCGCACTGCGGTATACCTGGAAACGAAACTGCAGACAAGTTGGCCAAAAAAGGGTGCACCATCTTACAGACTCCTTTAGGAGATGTCTGCTACAAATCAGTATCCTCAAAGATTAATCTGGCCCTAAAAAACTTCTACTTATCTAAACTGGAGGAAAGAACAAAGGAGAAATCCTGGAATATGGCCATCCGTAACATCCCAACTTACCCTAGATACAGAGCCGTCGCTGCCTTCCGACTGACAACAAGGCACGACTGTCTCTGTGCCCATCTGCACCGGCTCAAGATTGTGAGTAGCCCTGCCTGCCCACTTTGCAGCAGCAATCGGGTGATGACTGCGGATCACCTCCTCCTCTGTCCCGCATTAAAGGAAGAGGGTATTTACTCCCGCTACTGGGAAGCGAGAGAACTTTTACTTCGTTTGCTGCCTTGATTTTCTATATATGTTCTGCCTTCACTGTCTAGATATTTCGTCTGTTTGTGTGCTTTTCCTGTGTAATTTGTGCTCTGTATCCACCTGGCGATAGAATTGTGTTCAAGCTCGCCTGCTGCATTGGAAATAAAAAAAAAAAAATGTTCATGCTACTCTAAATTAAGTTATAATAATTAATTAGCTATGTATGTCTGTCAAAATTATGACGACAGGAGTGCTAATTAGGTTTTAAATCTGAAATATAACAATGTTTGTGTGCATGCGACAAATGTTAACCAGTGGCGGCCCGTGGTCAAAACTGTTAGTGCAGCCGGAAGCATATGAGCCCCCCCCCCCCTCTTTCCTCCGGACAGGATTGAAAAATCTTTGTTACTGAATTCGAAAGCTGGTGGATTAAGCCCTCACCGAAGAAAAAAAAAAAAAAAGAAATTACATAAAAAATGTAAGAGATCCTATTTTACTTCCATGAAATAAGCATAAATTTCAACCAGCCGCTCTTATCCTCAAAATTGCATTAATCCGTGTCTGATTCGAAGTTTCCTTAGAATTTTCTTTTGTAACGATAACTTGAGAAGAAAAGAAAAAAAAAAAGAAAACTTACTTTTTTTTATAAGTCAAATCAATCCTCCTTTCTTTTAAACATGCGAATCGGTCAGTGATGTCCCCATAAAAAGGCGTTGTTTTAATTCAGATATCAATAATTTTAAAAGCTCTTTAAAATTTCCCATGTTTAAAGAATTTTCTCGCTCGTCATGTCCTCTAAATGCCAGTTCTTGCTTACTTAAAAACAATACTGCTTTGATGGGTAATTGTCCATTCATAAGCGTCTATTCAGGCTTACCTTCTTGATAAATTCAGCAATATAAAGTCGAGAGTTTTCCAAACATATATTCTCCTTACTCCCTCCCTCACTTCTCGTCCGAGCTAATCAGTTAGTCGAGTTCTCAAGTTCAGCCGCCGTTAGAAAATCCTTTATGGGCTGTATCAGCTGCATACTCTATGCCGGAGAGGCTGCTTACGTAGTCGTTGTCATGGCAACAGTGCTGCCAATTTTCTTTTCAGCGCTTTGCGCTGAACCAAAGTTTTTCCCAATTGAATTGCGGGAAGATTAAAGTGTTTTTTTCTGAATGAGCGATCCGGCCACAATACGTTTTTTTGTTTGGTTGGTTTTTTTCGGAGATTTTTTTAATTTACCGTAGGAATTCCACAATTCTAATCTGAATTTAGGAAAATTAGTAGAATAAATTATTTTAAAGTATGTGCTGATAATTTCAAGTGCAGCCCGGCTGTACTTGCTGTATCCCACGAGCCGCCACTGATGTTAACTTTAAATCTTAAGGGTAGTATGTCTTCTTGCATGGTAGGTTGGAGGTAAATTTGTATCTATTATTATACAATATATATTAACATCCGGGAATGACCCCCCCCCTTTCCGATTATACTGTTTAAAGCTTGATTCACAGTTCTGGTGTTCTGGAGATTTCTCTCTGCCAGTGGCATATGCAGACTTCCTTCAAGGTTGGGAGTTATAGACATAACTTTGTGTTAAAATGCGTTATATTTAAGCTAAAAATTCCAACTTTATGGACATTTTGTTTAAAAAAATTTGACAAGGAGAGGGTTTGAACCCCCGGCCCTCCACTAGTATACGCTTTTGCCCATACAAGCCATGGCTTTCCATGGCTAACCATGGGCTTTCTTGCCCTGGTGTCATTTTCCATGAAATTCTGGATTGGCATTCAAACTTTGCTCCCTCTCCAAAAAAAAATCTGGATCCACCCTTGCTATATGGACGCACATACGAACAGTACCTTTTAACTGCACAATAGGTAACAATAACAGGAAAGTTAGTTACAAAAAAAGTGACAAATATTGCATATTTATTATGTGATTGCATTAGTCTACCTTCATATACACTATACGCATCGGTTTCGTGTGTTTTCATATTTAAACATGTCCGAACAAGACAATGATTTTCTTGTTCAGAGCTTGTTTATAAGTACTAGAATTTCACTATCACCATGAATGTAATGAAATAATAAATTTGGTTTTCTGAATGATTTTTTTTTTTTTTTTTTTTTTTTTTTCGTGTAGGGTTTATTAAAAGGGTAGCGCCCGGCGCCTTTTTCACTCGGTGCCATCGTGCGCCGCACGACCTTGCACATATGGACAGCGCGGGCCTGGACCTGGGTTTGAACCAGGCACCTTGCATCTCCCAGGCTGAGAGAAAAGAAGAAATTAAGGTTATATTATTAAGTTGATTGTTAGAAAAAATTCTCATTATCTTTAAAATAATAATGATAAAGTGTATAAATGATGCCGGGATTATCAATTCCCTTTATCAAAAATTATAATTTTTTTATATAATGTAACATATGTTAAAATTACATTTATACGAAAAATAAATTAATTTTACATTTGTATGAAACATAAATTTCAACAAATAACTGTATAACATAAAGATTTCTTTGAACATACTTAATCTGTTAAAATATTTTTGTAACAATTTATGAGATTTTTCAGGCACAAATTAGGACAAGAAATTTTTTTTAAATGTTTCGAAATTATCAATTTGATCTTCGGTCCCCAGGGCCCTTGCTAAAGGGAGGGCCCTCCAAACACTCGCAAAATTCTATTAAACTTCGTAAAATTAGATACCCAGTAGGCAAAATTGGTGAAAAAAATGTAACGACGTCGTAATTTACTTTCTGTTTCCGGTACACCTGGAAAAATTACGCAAAATCAGTCGGCAAAACTTAAAAGTTAGTAATATAGTTGATAAAAAATAAATAAATTGGTAAAAACCGATATTTGACTTGGCAGTTTACCAACATCTCCCCCCCCCCTAAATAGTCTTAGCAATGTCTCTGTCGATCCCTAAAAATTGGTTATTACCCAGATTTTTCTGTACTCGATTGATACAATCATAAATGAAATACTAGTACAATTGTCTTTTTTTTTTTTTTTTTTTTTTTTGTTACCATATTAAGCTTTGATTAGCCTTTCTGAATATATGTGTAAATATGTATACAAATTGTGAGCGTGTTTTTCTTCTTCATTAATGAATTGCATCGACGCTTCTAAAACATAAATTCAGATCATTTTAACAATCTTCTACTTGACACGATACCAAATAATCAATCGGATCGGCATTGAAAGAGTATGAACTACATTATACATCGTTAAATAATTTACCTCTTAAATAATGTCTTGATAGTAAACCATCTTCGACGAAAATTACTAGATAATTATAAAACAGAAACTGCTTGTTTGACGTAAATAAAGTGGATTAAATTAACCCAAAACTAGTGACAGCGGGAAGCTGCTGCCTGCTGCCAGGTGCGTCACAAGCCTACAATGACGTCATTAGTATAAAAAACATAGTATAAAAAAAAATAGAAAGAGTACACAAGTGCATTGAGAATTTATCGAGCTCTTATATTAACAGAAATGAACTAATAAATTATCAACTAATAGTAACATATGTCCTGTAAGGGATTTTTCAGATTAACTTCAAACCTTCTTCCAATTCTTTCTTTTATCTGTCATGGGATATAATCATGGATATAACCACCAGAACCACCGTGTTAAACTGAATTCATACTGGCTGTTCCGCTCTGCATTCTTCTTAGCAATGGGTCCCCAACTTATTGGGGGGAGGGGCGGAAAGCAGACCTTTGGCTTTTGAGTCCCAGATGGAGTTTAACATTTTAAAAAGCTTAACATATAATATTTTAACGATATTTTAAGCTTGTAGGAACCAATATTACTCTCTCCTCCAAGATACTTTTACTGCTGGTACTGCGTTTGGAAAGACAACACTGGGTGCGTTCAGTCTGACACTTCACTTTCGGCTAAATGTCCAGCAAAACAGGACCTGCTCCGAGCCAAGGAAAGCCAACTTCCAAGGAAAATCTTTGGAGGAGTGAGAACATGAAGGTAGAGAACAAGGAGATCAAACGCTATGCTGTAAAAATAACCCAAGCATCCCAATGGGGAACGCATTATTTCATGCTGCCATCTAGCGGTGAAAGTTACAAACAAATTTTAAGAAAAACTTTTTCGGTAAATTACTCTAGTCCAAATATTAATTTTATTATTAATTTATTTTTTTCTTGTTTCAAAAAAGTATTATCCCAGATAGCACAAACTTGTCCAGAACACGCCTAGACGAGGTCATATAGACAAACTGGCATGTCCATTAAACATGCAGGATTCGTCCATTTCACGTCAATATGGCACTATAGGACGCCCATATGACGTCTTATAGACATGCATATGGACGTAATAATGGACGTGTTTGTCTATTTATAGACCTTTTACGGTCAAATCCAGTGCATCAACAAAACCATTTAATAATTTTTAGCTAATTTTATGTAATGATTAATTTAAATTTATCGTTACCTCTTAATAACCCAGACAGCACAGAAAACTTGCATCAAACTTGCAGCAAGCTTGATTTATCAAGTCAATAAGCTTGAATTAAACTTGAAAATTCCAATCGTGTAAGCTTGATGCAAGCTTGAATCAAGTGTTCTAGTTTACACTTGCCCAGCTTGCATTAAGCTTGACATTTCAAGCTTAAAAAATTTAAAAAAAGAAAATTTTTTTAAATACACGGGGCGCCCGCTGGCTAACGCGCCCCACATAATTTATTTTTCCGCGCATTTTCCCCCTCTACGCTGAAATTTCAATTTAATTTGTTTCCATCGAGTGTTCGTCGCTGGGATAGAACCCGGGCCCTTTGGCTTAGCAGTCGAGCACGCTATCCATTCCGCCACCGCAGCCTTGTGCAGCTATGACTAAAGTTTAAAGTGACTTACCACGCTGTTTTCTCGCCAAATTGATAAGTGGGCGGTGTGTTATTTGTTTCTTTTATTTTTCCATGGGATGCATCAAAATTAAAATAATGCATCAAAATAAATTAAATTAAAATCAAAATTAAAATAAAAAAACACGTTTTAAAACTTTCAGTACCGCAACACTCATGAAGCAATACTGCTGGCCAAAATCGAGACAAACGACTGATTTTGAAATCAATTTCGTAGTATAATTGTATTTTATTTTGAAGAATTTCCATATTTGGGAATATAGAATGGGTTTACTTAACACAAATTTTGTGTTAAGTAATCCGAAATGAAAGAAACAGATAGTTAAACGTTACTTCGAAATGCTTGAGCAAATATTTAAGCTTGACAATTCAACTTGACTCCTGCAAGCTTGCTGCCAGCTTAGAATGAGTTGAACTGTCAAACTTGCATTAATTCGTCAAATTCAAAGAAATGTCAAACTTGATTTAAGCTTATGTGCTGTCTGGGAACGAACCGTGTAAAAATATTCATACCTAATTATTCATAATTTTGTTTTTAAACCAACCTTTAAGTACTTGCCCCACTTCATATTCGAACCCTTAATCATGGACTTCACAGTAGAGTGTGCTAGCCACTATACGCAGCGGAACTTGCTCAGATGTGTCAAAATGTTGAAGTAAAGATTTTTTAGTTTCGGACTGGGAATTCTGAAAAAAATATGCCGCTATGTTCGTTTATGGATGTTGAGTCGCTAGAGATTTTTCTTTTTTTGTATGAGGATATGAGTTTCTTTTTACACAATACCGCTTTTATACGAAATAATAATACATAAAAAGTATTTTAAATTTCAAAAGTTCCCCGAAAAAAAATCCTCTAGAATTTAAAATGTTTTTAAACTTTTTTGGGGTAAAATGTAAAAAGTGTAATAAATTCATGCGTCGTAAGTACAGTATTGGGTAACATGGAAATCAATGACAAAAAAGTAACTTTTCTATATTTTGTCCATTTCTGGACTTATACACACATCCATTTTATGTCGTATCACTGACAGAGTGTAGATCATCTGAAATACGCCCATAAATGGACTTATTCTGAATATTCTAATGCTAGTTTTGGTCTATTCATGGACATATTTTGGATTTTAAAGATTATGTCCATAAATTGATATCTTATGGATGTCTATGTATAGACATGGATGTATTATGGATGAGTTGGATCAGAAATAGTCATAAAATGGACAAGTGTGTTATCTGGGATAACGCTTTTAAAAATTAATAATAATAATATTTAAAATTCTGTATGCATATTTAAACAGTTTTTGTGGTGATCCTAGCGGTTTATGTAGCAACACCATTTTTAATATTTATAAATAATTTTTTCTTTTAGTGCCTCATGACATCACACCCTCAACTTTTTTGTTACACTAGGAGAGGTTGGTGGTTTTATTTAATTATTTCTATAATTTCACTATTCCTGATATATTATTTAAAGAAGTAGTTATAAAATAAATAGGAAGTTTTATTTTCTTATATTTCATGATAATAGCACAAGTGAAAAATATATAAAGGTATTAATTTGTTTGTGACTAGAGTACTTTTAGAATACTTAAATTTTAACAATATCACAATTACTAACTAAAACATATTAGTCTGTTTTCCTATATTATTTTTTAAAATAATGAACCATAAATGCTGCTGCCATCTAGTGGTCATAATTTAAACAAGCATCTGTTATTTTAGCGAAATCAATTTTAAACAAATTGAATGTTATAAAAACTGTAACATAATAAGCATGAAATATTTGCATTCGTCTAATACAACTGTTGTACTGCTTCCACATAAATAAATTCCAGCGGAAGCTATTGACACTATGTAATTTTTGTATTAATGTATCATTTGATGATATTAAATAAAAGTTATTTTATAAAAATTGGCTGTTCTTAATAGCTTGTTTAGTGTTCTGGTTCCGAAGAGAAACACATACAAGCAGTATTAGATCTATAAAAGGTGTATGATTTCCTAAATTAAAACATAGAGTAGTAATGCTGCAGTAGAATAAGTTTCTTAATTTTGTTAGCATGTTTAAGTTCAATTTTATCAATTCCACATTCATTAAGTCATTCTAACAAGTAGAATTAAATTTTAAGAGTTCTGAAATTTACTGTATAAGACTGACTTGTTATATAAAAAAATGCAGTTTTTATAATATATTTTTTCCAATCTAGTCTTTGTTTTAATCACAATGATCAGATTTCGATTTTAGTTTTACAAGGATCATGAGTTCCTAATGAGTTCCTTAAAATCGTAAACTTTTGAGATATTTTTTTTTATAAAATGACGCGTTTAATTTTATTCTAGCATTAAGACCGGCTGTCAGTTTGTGTAGATTCTATTTCTTTTTAATTGTGCGGTAAAAAAAAATGTACAACACTTACACAGAAAACGGAATTTTGACAAATAGCACGTAAATATGATTTTATATAAAAGAAAAAACAGAATTATCATAACTTCAATTTAAGCATGGAAAAAAGTGCAAACAATGGCCCCCAGTTAAGCCATTATGCAACTCTTCTAGAACCTTCGGAATCCTCGAACGAGGGAGCACTAACTGCCAACGAAGCATTTTACCGTCGTCCGACTCCCATTTACAATACAAGACTCCATTTCTCAATCGAAGTGAATCCCATAAAGTCCAGTACTGTCTCAAAGTTACTATACCAAAGCAAACTCAGCATTCCCAACAAACGAAAATTGTACAACATCATTGTCCTCCCTGCAGGTACATACGTGATCCCCATTTGGGGTTATACTGCGAAAACAAATTTAAATTTAATCACAACTCAACACAACAAAATACTACGGAAAATTAGACATGCTACATGCTCACAGATACATGAGAAACTCGGTTATACGTGGAGATCTCGTGATTCCCTCCATGTACGAAATTATTAAAAACAAGTCCAACACTTTTATGACAAAGTCTATAACTTACCAAATGAACTATTTGCAGAAATCCCTGATTATAACTTCCGTGATCCGAACAACCGGACACGGCCTAAAGCTGTCCTCCTGCTTAATGAGTAGGTTTATTAGCACCAATTTTTACTACCTGTTCTTACAAACTACGACTTCCCTATTTGTGTCTCCTGATCTTGTCCCACACTTGACATTGTCTTCTAGAGTCCCTTGAATATATTGTATATAATTTATTTTCATTTTGAATTATTTTCATACTGTTTTGCTCTAATATATATTACTATTTATCTTTACTACTATGCATGTTCTGATACTGCATTTTCTCTTACATGACCCATCGATGTATTACTACTTATCAAACAACTGGAGTTAAACCGTCATGGAATAGGGACTCCTTTCAAGAACAATTCGATGATGATGATGATGAGTGCCTTTTGGATTTCTGAATCCCGGACGGCTTCAACAAAATGGCGTACGGACATTTTTCTCGGACATCATCAAGGTGGTCCGTATAGTTTGGATGACACAGCTTATCTATGTCCGAAGCCAGCTCTTGAAGGATCTCGCCAGGTCTTAGTATCCTTGACTTTAGTTGTATTCTACTATATTCTTTCTGGCACTTCTCTCCGAACTTCAGCTTCAAGGCACTTGCAAGGGCGTCAAAATCTCCTACCTTCGTCGCTCCGATGGTTTGTAAAACCTTAATTGCGTCTCCACCAAGGGAAGCAGTCAGTTGGTTTGCTTTTTCGGACTCATTCCAACCACTGGCTTTGGCGACAATCAAAAATTGGGTCTTGTACCCTTCCCAGGGAGTCTTGTTGTCATAGGTAGTAAGTTTCACTGCTAGGTGGCGTGAAGATATCCTGATATTTTCAGGTAACTTTCCCAGCTCTATTAAACTGTCCAGATTGTCTTCAATTTTATTTTAAAATTCTTGATGCATTCTCCAAATATACTGCTGTAATTCCTTAACATTTTCTTCAATTCTTTGTTCATATTTCGTTTAAGTTTCTTCTAGGAGTGAAACTCATTTCTCCATTTCTTCTTGGCCCTGCTTAATTTCTTCTGAATTTTCCTGGGTTTTCAGTTTTCTCTATCTTCTGCTCCAACTTTTCTTGATTTTTCTCTATTTTCTGAAAGTACTTTTCATCTCTTCTTCTCCGGCTTCAATTTCCTTTTCTAAATCGACTTTCAACTGTTCCTGTCCGGCTTCAATTTTCTTCTCTAAATCGGCTTGTCCGGATTTCATCTCGCCTTGTGCGGCTTTTATCTCGTCTTGTCCGGATTTCATCCACTTCATCATATCCATGAGTTTTTGAAGTTGTTCTTCCATTTTTCTCTTGTCACAAACATGAACTGGAAAATCAAAGTCTTTCTTTAGAACCCCGATTCTGACACAAATGTTGTATAAATCTCTGCTCATTTCCTGGGTTCGTTGTTCTAAAGCCCAGTTGGTGTACAAAGTTCTAGAAAAGAGTCCACTTGTCAGGATGGAACACAAACATTATTGCTTCTAGAACTTCGTCGAACAATCAGCTGTACAAAATTCACAGACACTAACACAGACAGTAGCTCGTTTATAACAGTCTACTCAGTACCGAAGCTTTCACAAATGCTGTAATTCTCACAAAAAATAAAACCCTTCCACTGGTAAAAATTCATTGCAATATACGAAGGATAACACTAACAGTCCCTTAAGACTCAGTAATGAAGAATTTACACACAGCACTTAAAATCAAAGCTTCATAAACAAGCGATAACACCGCTTCTATCATACAGTTCACAGAGCAAAGCACCGTACTTATCGGAAGCTCCATTCACACTGAACTGCGGCCTCTGTCATGCTTGTAATTATAGATGACACAAAAGCAATGGCGTCGCTAAGCATGGTGTCACCTTGTGCGGGCACATTAGGAGTCACCCCCCCTTTCACATACACAGGCCAATCAAAGTTTGTTCTGCGCAACTTTATCTAATACTTATAGAGATTTCTAGAAACTGCATACAAATCAAAGGGGAAACGAAAACCTCCGTATCTCCCGTTCTAGTTGACCGATTTTTCTGTAACAAAAAACAAAATTTAACTATTCGATGCATAGAATACGAATTTTAAACTATTTCAAACTCCAGAACAGCGGGTTGCCCTGAAAATTCGTAGCAATATTAAAAGCGTATCATAATCCATGTGCTTTCCCTATTTCCTTTCCTTATTCCATTAAGTTGGAAAGTCTATCATTACTCAGATCTTTGGAAACGAAAATCTTGAAATCGCCTGCTAAAACTGTTTTACAATTTCCGCCATGAATATTTCAAATGTACTTCGTTTACGCTAGTACGAAGTACTATTAATTAATATACTTAGTTATAATTAATATATTAGTAAATACTATTTGAATTGTGCATCATAATCCATGAATGTGCCGTGTTTGTCTTTTTGGGGTTGATTTTTACTTTGAGACCCAACTGTCGCCAAGGTGGCGATAATTAAACATATACAGTTACCACGACGATTTTTTGTATTTATGTGGCAACCGAGTGTGTCTTGCGCCATCTGTATACGACAACGGCGTTATCCCACTTTTTCAGAGAAGTGTCATCTCCAATAAATTTAACCTCGTGTTCGTGCCATAAATCTCACAACAGCGTAAGAAAATACCGCAGGGGCAACTATATTTGTAAACAAATAGTAATCCGAATAACCTGCTGAATCTTAAAAGAACGCTGTGGTTATTCCCGTACACAGTGTTGTCCTTCCGAACGCAGAATGCCTCAGATCCTGCTGCCCGCGCGCTGTTTCAGATCCTGCTGCTATTAGACACAGGAAGATTACTATCTGAATAATAAAAGTCCTGAATGTAACTCTGTCGGGTTCGACCGTCACCTCCGATATAGAAGGCCTCCACACCGATTCAAAATGGCCGACTCCGAAGTTTAGTGCTCTGCGTGCATTTCAATGAGTTTTGACCGAAATAGTGCCCAACCATTTATTTTTGAACAGTAAATAAAATATCCATTCACATGAGACTGCCATTATAAAAGTATAAAATTCTTCACAAGAACTTACCTCTTTAATTAGAAAAAAATATTTTATAAATTTATTATATCAAATTCAAAGTCTTTTCAAGTGGATTTATCGAACTCAATAGTAACTTTCTTATGTAGCAGGGGGAAATATCAGATTTACATTAAATTGAATTATTACATGAGAAAATCCTCTAAAGCATATTAAGTTTGTGGTTTAAATTACTAAAAGTTTTTCTATTTCATAGAATATATTCAGTCCATAAAAATAGATATTTGACTATCAAAATTTCAGCTTTTTTGCAAGAGGAAAAGATATTTTCATATTTAATAGATTTTTAAAAATTGCATCGAGTAAATTTTCTGAAATATTACCAAAAATGTCTTGAACTTAAACGACATTTATTTAAAATTAATTTGAAATTGTATAAACTTTCATACTATTAGGTTGGCAACAAAGTAATTGCGTTTTCTGGTATAAAATTCAAGCAAATAAGTTTTCCACAAGTTTTTAATTACAGGTAAGCTGTGCCTGAACATACGATTCATATTTGTTACATTTTAAAGAAAGAATTTCACTGGCAGTATTTTTTTTCGTCCATAAAAGATGGCCACCCTCCCCCTTTTTTCGCTTCTATTCTCCTTAGAGGACAATATTAAAAATGTCCTGAAATTAATTTTTAGGTATTCGGGACTGCTGTATTTTACAGAAAGAATTTCACGGATATCTCTATTTTTATTTGAGATCAAGCGGGATATGTGAAAAGAACATTTTGGCCCCTTACCCCCCCCCCCTAAGATTACGAATTTTGGAAAATGCTCTCTGATCTAGCACCTATGTTGAAGAACTCACGTACGTGCCAAATTTCGCATAATTAACTTCAGTAGTTTTGGCCAGGCGAAATATTGACATATGGAAAAACGCAATTACTTTGTTGCCAACCCAATAGCTTCATACTAGCTACATAGCTAGCCTGCCGCATATAAATTTTGCTTTGTATAGTTGCTGTTCATCTGTAATAAAATTAATCTTCATGCGAATATACAATAAAAATATTTGTTGAATGCAATAAAAATCCTAAGAAATTTGCAAACAACACACAATGTCTAGCTCTTCAGTGCTAGCAAAATTTGAGCTCGATGTTGTATTTGGGAGTTAAAAAAATGCAACTCTCATTTCAAGATTTGTTTTCAAACTATCAAAAATACATGTAAAATTATTAGAATGCATACAGAAGCTTTAAGTGATATCGTCCCATAATCTATATAAGATTGATCCAGAGCAAATACATTTATTCTTCCGAATATTTCAAAATTAAATCTCATTAAACTCTGCTATGAATTATTCTTCTTTCAAAGTTATTTCGGCTTAAATGTAGCCCACTTTGACAAGATTCCTAATAGATGCTGAATTGGCGAGTTTTCGCGGCGTACTTATTTATGTTTACCCTAAGAATCGGTTGCAGACGATCGCAAGACCGTATGCAGTAAATTCCACTTTCCAATTCGTCAAAACAAAGTTTGCGCGATTCGTGGCTTGTAATACAATTTTAAACCACCTTTATTTTATTTTTATCAATAACGAACTACAAACATCCGTAACGTGAAATCATCCGCAACTACAAGAATACTATTTCCCCGCACAACTTCTTTCGCAAATCGCATCCTTCAACGGCTTTGACTTTTTCCGCCATTAGCGATGAGGTTTGCAAGAAATAATGTGTTATCGCATTAATTTGGCATGGTTACTTCTGCATTCCACTAATGTTCTCAGTTAAAATTGAAAATAAATGTTTAAATAATGTTTACAACGAAGTTACACTAACTTCTCAAGAGCAAAATACACAAATTCCCTGTGTTCTAACTTCTATTTACATTTTTCTAAATTTATTTATTAAACATTACTAGCAAAACTATAACGAATATTTTAAGTATAGACAAAACACATACATCAAGTGTTTCCAGCATATTCTAAAAAAACACTTTTGTTTTCAGATGCCATTAAATAACTATATACCGGTGATCAAAATTATAAGTAATGTCTATTTTTTAACAAGGTTACATTAAAAATCGAAAATCGAAAACAGTGAATTCATTGCGATTTCCAATTGAAAAACTTCGCGAAACATAATGAAATTTATTCATTCACTATCAAAGCCCGTTACACAATTGAACAAATCTAAATTAAATTTGAAAAGATAGGTACATACCCTTGAATTTTCGGAAACTTCCAATTGATCTTTCTTCAGAAAATTTATCCACTTTTTTTTTTATCTCCGGGTCAGCTGGAAACCTAAATACTGATACGCGTGGGCCATTTCTAGAGTTCCCAGGACATGCAACTGCGGATCATCTAAACGGCATTATAGCCTGTCAGTAATTAAAATAGTTAACCCTCCCGGCACACAAATTAACTGTATTTTTCATAAATTAAAAAAGATATATACTATAACTCAACAGAAACTAACCTGGAAACACGCAACACAAAAAAGAACGGGAAAGAACGTGTTACGTGAGGTCTCAGTCAAACGGCTACTGATGCTCAAACCGTATCCTGGACTACAGAATGCTCCATGTTGCCACTTTCTGTTTTCGGTGTGGAGGCCTTGTATATCGGAGGTGACGGTTCGACTCATCTTTCCTGGTGCATCTGGCGGCCATGTTGAAATTTTCGTAAAAACGACATTTTTATATCTAATTAAAAGGGAAAACTTTTTGTACATTTCGAAAGATCTCTAAAAAAATGAACTGTTTTCAAAGTTGCAGGTAATTTCAACTCGAAATATCTAGCGAGATATCACGCCTTGAAAATGTAAACACAAGCGAAGCAAAGATCGATGAAAGAGATCGACGAGAGGTGCCGATATCTATGAATTATATTATTAACTCCGTCGCGAAGCGGCGCGTGTGGAATCATTCCTCGATTCTTTGAAAAAAAATCACGGAACATAATCCCTGGCGTAGATCGATTGGATGACGTCATACACTGGCGAAAATACTCCTTTTGTGTGTTTTTTGTGATTTGTCCCCAAAATGTAAAAAAGCAATTGGGGACAATTTTTAATAGAGCATTTCGACGTGACGTATCTCTGACGTCAGCTGAGTGACAGCTTCGCGCATCGTGCTGCGCATGCTATTTCTTTACCTCAGCAATCTCAGTAATCCGTATAAAGTACGTGTAATCTGGGGAGGTTCATTGGGTTTTCGGATTACGAACGCAGCCCCACTGTGAACAATGTAAACAAACTGCAGAATAGCAAGCAACAGGCGTTTCAGTTAAGACAGCAATCCACGACTGTGCACGAAAGAATGTACATTATTTATTTAGAAATATGGAAGAAATTTTAAAGCTGTCAGCAACTAATTAAACTCTAATTGCAAAATTAGATATTGTTTCTAGTTTAGGATTGGGATATTTTTTCATGATTTTTAAATATATGGATAATTTGTCTCCAATGTAATTTGAAGCTATGACTATGACTAGATAGGTTTATCCTTAGATTGACATGAATTTTAGTGCATGCTTTCTATGGATAACACTTTCTGGTGTGGTTTCTGTTACCTGTCGGTGCATATAAAATGCATTAGAATAAATCAATAAAAAACATGAAGTAATTGGTTTGTCAATTATTTTTTAAAGCATATTTTGATTAAAAAGTCAATTTATACATTGTTTACAGAACTAGTTTTGTACCGGTATTTGGTTTATTAAAATAATAATAATAAATAAATAAAACAGGAAGTTTCTTATGTTGTAACTGGCATGTGATGTGTTAATGTATGATTACTTATTGTTGCTTATGCTAAAAAAAAAAAAAAAAAAAAAAAAAAAAAAACTATAGAATCTACTTTTTCAAAATCACTAAACTTGGCTACCAGCCTTTTTATTCTTTTGCAGTATTCTAAATTAGGTATGGAGTGGAACTTAACTATCTTGAATAAATGTGTTTTTTCTATTAAACTGACACCCTCTTTTATTTCACCTTCTTATCTCAATTCTTTCTGTTGTTTCTTTGACTTCGTGAAATCAAGGTTATACTGTTGTTGTTTCGTGTCCATGGACAGATGATTAAAAGGTTAAACTGTACTTCGTTGAAATAAATCCTTATTCTTTTACCTAAAACTATTTCCACTCTGTTCTGCATGGAGCTGATATTAGGATTAGAAATTATTCTGAAGATTTTTAGATTTTTTGGTACTTGCGTATTATCCCGGTGGTCATTTCCGACAAAGTATTTTTTCATCAAATGTGCTGGAAACTGTTGCCAATCGTATTCGAAACCATTAATAATTTCATGTGATCGGCATTTATCTTGGCGAGAAATTGCTTGTCTTGTTTGAGTGCCGGGATAATACGTCAGTAGCAATTTTTCTATGAATACTGTTCTTATCTGCTGTTTAGATTCAAGAACCTAAATCATTTTATGCAGCCAAATATTGTCAAATATGATGCTTTTTTTTTCTTTCAATTTTTTTGTAAATAATTTCTAAAGTAATTTAAATTGCCTGACTGCCATCTGATTTTTTTAAATATCTATCGCTTGCATGTAGTCTGGTTCCTGTGTAAAGTATGTGAAAACATATTTTCAAGTAACACTATAATTTACGATGTTGAAAAAAAATTCTCTTACATACAATCATCATGGAAGAACATAACTGTAAAAATCTATATACTACTCCTTTTATTATGATTGGGTTTTTTTTTTTGTTTTTTTTTTAATCAAATCATTGAACTAATAAATCTGATAAGGACACCACATGACTTCCTTGTACCTCTATTAAACCAGAAATATTTTCGGGGCACTTCATCTAAACTTATTTCATTTGAAAGAGACAAAATACTGCAATTCTAAAGTTTACCTTCAAGCTGAGTTCAATTTTAAAGATTTGTTTCACTTAATTGGGCAATATTTTGACAAAAGCCAATAAGCTTGCGATAGCGAGATTTCAGTCACAGCTGAAACAGTTATTCATCACAGATTTTTAATGAAATGAAGGTATCGATAGACCCTTAATATATTTTGTCTTTTGGGTGACCCTGTAAATAAATTACTCAGTCCACAGCAATCAAAAGCACAGTTATATGTTACAATAGTTCTAAATACAAAATTTCAACATTCTACGATTAAAAGTTTTAGAGTCATGCAAAATGCATAATTATTTTTGGTGTTAAATTAGCGATATTTTGGCAAAACTCAACACGGTGGATGACAAATAGCGAGATTCTATGCATGGACCAAACAATGAACGACTACAGACATAATATATTGAAGACAGTGGCATAGCCAGGGGGGGGGGGGAATAAGGGATCACAACACACACACACACCCTGAAATTTTTGCAATGCAAAATGTATATTCTTCGCTCCCTCACCACCAGGGCCGATCCCAGAAGAAAATCTTGGGGGGGGGGGGTGAAGAGAAGTAAATTGCCGACTGAAAAAACAAATTTGCCGATTCAGTTTCCAAGTTGGTCACCTTCCTATATTAGACAGTTTTCCGACGAACAGAACGTACCCATAACATAGAAACAGCATAAATATCTCTGTAAGTTGTACAGAGGGAGCCGCTAACGTTCGACTTTCAGAGGATTCACATTATTTACGCATTAATGATCAGTCTGGTTTTTACATTAATAAATTGCAGAGGGGAGTACGCAAAAGGTGGAATTTTCTACAAAAAGGCTAGATTATTATCACTTTGTCAACAAAACTCCACATTTTTGTTGGGGAGGGATGGTTACATTCCTGACTCTGTCACAAGTAATTAAATTTTCATAAAATATTCATAACTTTTAATTGAGTCATAAAATACTATCTCCGGACTGAAGAAAATATTTGCTTATCCGTATGCGACAAAACTATCAGGCCATAGTTTGGGTTGGCGAAAATGAGTTTGGGGGTACCCTGAATGGAGTCTTTACATTAACTTAAAAAAAGGAAAGGAAGCCATACAGAGAGCACTGTTTATACTTTCAACACTGTCTTATTTGCGTATATACTATTGTATACCTGCCAGTTCTACTGGATTTTTCAGGAGACTACTAGATTTTGATGGTTTCTCCTGGTCTCCTGATTTTACATTAAAATCTCCTGGTTTTCTAACATTTTGAAGCTTTAATAATCGATACATTTATTTCTCCACCAATTCTGAAAAAGATTACCGCTCTCTGGGTCTATTCATTCAATATAGACAAATATACCATGGTATTTTGGTCCAATAATAAAGGTTTGTGCTTATATTTATAACACATTTGTGAGCGATTCTTGAAGTTTTCAGAATTCGATGGCAAATCGTTTAATTGTAACATTTTTTGAGTTCAAAGTCCCAAAATTTTACTACTTTTTTAGTCTTAGATTTTGTAAAATTTCGAACATTTGAGAAAAACTTGTGAATGTAAAGAAACATTGACGTTTTATTCATTTTATGTTAAAAGAATTCTATTTCTGAGCTCTTTTACAAATTCTATTTTTAATATCGCGACCTTATGTGTGATTAAAATTTCAAACATAAGCTGTTATAAAAAGCTTTTCACTTTAAAAACCATAACTGTGTCGTGTTATGTCAAATTTTATTTTTAAAAAAATGATACATAGAATAAATGGCGAAATTTAATGTGTGAAAAAAATTCGAAGAATGATTTGTGACTTAGATAAGTAATTATGACTTTAAGATTATGATACCACATAAATCTACTGGATTTTCTTAGCTAGATGTTGGCTGGAATACTATTGCACGACGAACAGTTAACTGTTCGCTCCCGGCGTTGTTAACGACGCGACGGCAGAGATTCCTCCTTTCTGCGTCCATCGTTGCTTTCCGGCATGAGTCTTAGAATGTTTCTGCTCTGGCCACAGCCTTGCACAAGCGCATGGCTGGGCCATGCCAGGGCATTCAAAGACCCATGCCGGAAAGCAACGATTTATACAGGAGGGAGAAATTTCTGCCATTGTGTCTTAGCAACGACGGTAGTGAACAGGTTAAAGCAAACAAGAAACTAAAATATTGTTTTAACTACTGCTCTTAAAGCCTAATCTATGAGTGTTATTTTGTTAGCCCTGCATAGGTATCAACGCTACGTCCACCCATGCCGATGGATAGAATGCCCTCATAAACCTCAATAATAAATACCAATTTCGTTTTGCTTGAAGTGGATGAACGTTTCTAAAATGTACTCTAAACATTCTCTGCCCATAGGATGCAAAGCATTGGAATTATTTTGTGTGTTCCTGTAAAAGAACTATAAATGGTACCTACATCCTTTTCAATAGGGTACATGGTACGGTAATTTTCATTATCACATAAAAATTCGATCGATGGATATTTGCGGCAGTTAGAGCACGGGCAGACAAACTGAAAGCATAAACATTTCAAGTTCTTTGGAAAGCGTTAAAAAATAAAGGCTTTAAAAGAATGTGAGGCTTAAAGGGGAAAAAATGGAATAAGGAAAGTAATTCTAGCTCGAAAAGTTAATTTTCCCTGTAATTTAAGAGAAAATGGAAAATTAAGCATACTGATTTCGAAGCTCCTAAGGTCGCGACTCCCCACTATTTGCTATGCCATGTCTTCCTATTTTAACGGGCCTTTGATCTATACTCTTGCATTTTATCTCTTATAACTTACCTATTATTTTTCTAAAATCAAATTAAATTACAAAATTGGGGTTGTTTCTATATGAATGATATGAAAGTAAATTATAATAAAAAGTAGTACAAATATAATCTAATCGGCGATGACCTTTTTCTTGGAGAATGGATTTCACGGAGCTCCAACAGTTTGTATGGAAATTCTCTTTCCATTATGACAGTTATTTCGCGTTCTTCTTTTAGTCATTATCAAAGCAACTACATATCACATTTTGTGCACTGCACTTTTTGTCATTTTCTTTTGTTTACAACTACTATATGTTTCATGTTTTTGTGTACAACTGGTTTCAAACTTGTCTTAAATGCACACTGAAGCAAACTTTTACTTCATTTTATTAAATGCTAGAGATTTTTTTATTTATTTATTTTTACCAAATTGATGTATTAATAATATCTTAAAAGCTAAATATGGTTTTCTTCTAATCAAAGCATGCTAAGATTTAGATTCCAAGGTATACCAAGGCTCCAAGTATATGTTTGACTTTGGCTCGGTTGCTGTCTAGCTAACCGGAATAGGGGACACACTATTTTCTACTGTTCAAGTGAATTTCTTTTTCCCATGCATTTCAAAGAAGCAAAGAAAATACATCTATTTCCCAGAAAAGACCACGCTGGACCAAAGGGTGGTGACAGCCTCAGGCCAGTTGCGGACTTCTTGCGATATTTTTACTTCTTACAGAATGGTATTTCTTAATTTGTCTCAGGGCAATATATAAGACTGGAACATTTTCGTTGTTGTTGCTGTTGTTGCTAATGCCCTCTGACAACCGCGGGGCGGTGCCAGATCCCCCATATAGGCAGGCGATGGGCGGAAGGGGAGTCTTCCATTTTAATGAGCCCCAGTCGGAGGAAGTCCGACTCAGCTCGGAGTCCCCTAATTTTGAACCATTTCCAGGGTAGGGGCCAACCCCCTGAAATCGGCACCCCCAGAGGTATCGTTTAACAACTTGGAGGACATTGGAGCCACGACGGATTTTACGTGCACCAGCTCCCATTAGCGTACACGCTCCCACAGCAGTCGAGCCGAGAGGAAGTTGACCCTCCCAAGCACTGGCCAAGCTGGATGCTGCTTCACTTGCCGTGTTCTTATTGGAACTGAGAGTGCGACAAAGAGTTTAGCGCCCAGACCACTGCGGGATAGAACATTCTCGTTCTCATCCTCAGTATTTCTCCCATAGAGATGTGCACAGAAGATTCTTAATTAGATTACTATGGACATGTGAGATGACTATTTGCATAGGGAAAAATGCCGAGACAGGTGCTATGGGATGTATGTGGTGTCAATTGCAGAGAGCTGATTTTCCGACTCCTCCTTCTGTGTATCTGGCCACCCAGTGCCGAGCGCTCTTTATACATTCCCACTTCTTTCTTTTGACTGATGCGAATGAGAAAGGAATTTCTCACTCGGTTTTGTATGCATTGGAAGTACTAGGACGTCAAAGGGACAAAAGTTAGGAAAAGTGCCGATTAAAAACTCTTTTGAATACTAAAATGAGAAGTTTGGAATAGCAATTTTGACAACTGCATTTTAAGTGGGGGGGTGTCTCACCCCCCCACACCCCCCCGTGGGATCGGCCCTGCTCACCACACACATGTATACATATATGTGAGTTACAATAGTAACCCCTCCCATGAAAAATTTCTGGCTACGCCACTATTTGAAGATGTTTATAGACATTAATGTATTGGAATTCTGGTAGTTCCATATTATCCTGATAGACATTCGTGCCAAATTATTTTTTCGGAAAATGGGCTGACAAACTCTAGCCAATTGTATTCGGAACCATCATGATTTCATGCAACCTGGATTTATCAAAGCGAAAAATCGCTCGTCTTGGCAGACTGCAAGGATACATGCAAGTACCAAAATTCTTTTGGGTGGTCCTGTAAATAAACTCTCCAGTAGATTGGAATAAAAAATCTAGGTGTACAACTAGATGTTACAATAATCTTATATATAAAATCTCAGCAATCTACGACTAATAGTTTTTGAGATATGCAAATTAAATATATACATATATACACCAAAAGTTGCCAAGTTTGGTGACTTTTAATGCAGTTTTTGAGGGAGGTGGTTGAACGTCACCGGACCATTATCCAACCATATGGTAAGATGTTATTCTGCTTGAAATGAATGAATGTTTCTAAAACTGCCATTGGCTGTAATTTATTGGAATTTTTCTGAGTGCTCCTGTAGAACTGTAAATGATAAAGATACCGTTTTTGATGGCAAGATTCATTTTGTAATCTTTAACAATATATATCACTTTTGATTCATTTGAAATAACTTAATATCTCTAAATTACACTTTGATGAATTTCTACCCATAAAGCATAATGTATGGCTGTAGATGTTACAACAATCCTAAATATAAAATTTCAACATTGTACGACTCATAGTTTTTAAGATATGTGAGTTACCTACATACACACGTACGTACAGGCACCAGGAAACACTGATCAAAATGGTCTAGCTGTCAGTCAGAATGCTTGTACATGAATTTATATGAACATACATACATGTGTACAATGAGATGTCAAGCAAAAACTCAGTAAATTTAGAGGTAGTCAAAATCTGGATACCGAATTCTTTTTGCGATCACATTATTTCTTTGTACGTCATACAAGGAAGTAAAAATATTAGTGTTTATAAATTGTATAGACACACACACACGTACAGTGCCCCTAGAAAGTGATAACATGCTTTAATTCTTTATCTATTAAAGATAATTAGGCAGTGTGAATTGAATAAATGTTTAAAATAAGGTTAAAAAAAAGACTATGTTAAGAGAAAATTCCTCTTGTTAATTTTCACAGAGTTACACTTTTTAAAATTTCTTAGAACTACCTTACAAAAAAATTCCTAGAAAATAAAATGTACCCCATGCACAAATGAGGTGATGTACAAAATTTCAGCCTTTCATCATATAACGTCTTAAGGGATATCTATAAACAAAGGTGACTGGGGTCTATACTTGAATTTGAATGTAAAATATTCTTTCATAATATCTGTATGACCCTTAAAATGTGATTGTGATTTTTTTCCTTTCAAGAGCTACTGAAAATTGGTTTAAGTCAGTACTCATTATCTTCATACTTTTGACACTTTTCAGGATATAATTCTCAAATTTTGTACATCACCTCATCAGAATATGGAGCACATTTTACTGATTGGGGATATTTTTGTATGCGGGTTATATACAAAAAGTGTAACTTTTTGGAAGTTAATGAAAGAAATTTTTCAATGAGAAAACATTTAATTGCTCCAGGGCTAGCGGCAATTTCTAGCAAAAAAAGGTGCCGGAGCCTTAATATTCTTATGTTAATACTCAGTAGCGAACTGAAAACCCCTGCAATATGGGGTTGGTAGCACATTTAACTAAAATAACAATAATTTAAAGATTTTCCCATATAATAATTATTTCACAGAACAGTGACATAAAATTAAATAGTCGGAAATTAGCAGGAAGAAATATAAACATTTTACAGAAAACACCCAAATTCTGATGGTCTTAGGACTCTCAAATCTGGTCGAGGTGAAGCGAATATGATTTGTCTTGTCTGCTAAAATCAGTTTGTGCTTGAAAAGGGGAAAATTTATGAATTAATATACTAGTGTTGGGCTTCGGAGCAAAGTATTCATGAGCTTTGCTGGGTTTTGCCTAATATGTAAAAATTCACCCAGAAAAAAGAAATAAAGGGTCAGTTCCAGCTTTTGATTTCTGTTCTGATTCTAACTTGAAACAAAATTCAAAAATGTAATTGTAGAATTGTTTAGTACAGTTTTATGAGCTAACATTGCGAAACAGAAATGTTTTCCATCTTATAATAAAAAGGCAGAAGCTTTATGTAACATAATGGAATTATAAATTTACATTTTGCTCTCATGTTTACTGTCAATTTAAATAATTATACAACTAAGTAAAGATTACATTAATTGGTCTACGTCTTTAATTTAGTTGATTTATTGGATTATTTTTTTAATTCATATTCATACGTATTAGATTAATTACATGTACAAATATGTTACGCGATGCATATGTTACACTTTTTTTATTAATGGGATAACTGGTCTTATTTTACAGGCATTTACATATTTAAAAGAACACTATGATAAATAATAACAAGCAGTACATTTTATTGTTTATAAAAGAAAAAACAATCTGAATGTATCGTAATAGGAATTTAAATAAACATTTCTTTAATATAAATATTAGTGGAATTTGATGTTTTCTAGGGCATACAGAATATCCGATGAATTATAATTCAAAAACAAAACTTTATTCTTGCATAAATCTCACAACGTAAGAAAATTTCGCATGCACAACAATGATATTTGTAAACAAACAGTAATCCGAATAACCTGCCGAATCTTAAAACAAACGTTGTGTTCATTCCCGTACATAATGTTGTTTTTCCGAACGCAGTACCAGCGGAAAAAGTCTCTTGAAATACCATCAAAATATTATATGTTAAGCTTTTTAAAATATTAAACGCCATCTGGGACACAAAAGTCGAAGGTCTGATTAACAAATTCCATCCATTACAATCATCCAAAAAATTAAATTTAATACTTTTTTTGAATGTTGAAAATCGGGTTTTTCCCATTGAAATACATTACGAGAACCCAAAGCTGTCACGCAAGACGGCGACCAATCGCAGAGAGGAGCGCCCCGTCGCAATGCTCTATTGTCCTCGAATCTAAACAAAACTTGGGGACACTAGAAAATATTTTCGAGGACTTAAGGCGGATTCATACTGGCCGTACCGCACCGCTAAGACGCCGCAATGACGTCACGTGGCGGAGCAACACGACGCCCGCGCGGCGAGCGCCGAGGGTTTGCGCATTATCTGGCGAGAACAGATATTCCGCAGCGACTGCAAAGCTACAGCCAATTACAGAAGAGATTTTACAGCTACAGCCAATTACAGAAGAGCATTGGTGTATTTACTTGCGGCACCGCAAGCTCGCCGCGCGGACAGCCAACGGTCCAAAACGGCGAAACAGTACGGCATGGTTGCGGTGCGGCGCGGCAGATATGAATCCACCTTTATTCGAGGACATAATATATTACCGTGTACACCCTCCAAAAAAAGTATTCGAGGGCAAGAAAATTTTCGTACGTCAATTTCATATTTAAAGCATGGTTCTTCACGAAAGGTGATTAATCAATAAGAAAACTGAAAGGGGAAATCTGGCTCATCATCATCGAATTGTTCTTGAAAGGAGTGCCTGTTCCATGACGGTTTAACTCCAGTTGTTTGATGAGTAGTTATACATCGATGGGACATGTAAGAGAAAATGCAGTATCAGAACATACATAATAGAAAAGGTAAATAGTAATATATATTAGAGCAAAACAGTATGAGAATAGTGCAAAATGAAAATAAATTATATACAATATATACAAGGGACTCTAGAAGACAATGTCAAGGGGGGACAAGATCAGGACTCACAAATAGGGAAGTCGTAATTTGGAAGAAAAGGTACTGAGAATTTGTGCTATCATCCTACTCATTAAGCAGGAGGACAGCTTTAGGCCGTGTCCGGTTGTCTGAAATTCGGCTCATAGTCGGATACTTTATTGAATGTCTGTACATGCTACACACACAATGACAACAAACGTTTTCAGAGATCGAATTTCATTGTTTCTCTGAGTAAATGGCGTTTTTAGTTGGTTTATTTTTCTTATTTCTTCAGTTTTTTCTGAAAGAAATAAACTAAACGGAAACTTTCAGGGGGAAAAAAAGTACAAATCTTTAAATTTGGGGACATTTGAGGTCAAAGTATTTTTGGGGACAAAATGAAAAAAAAATCTAAATTTAGAGTTGGGGACTGTCCTCGAATTTCGAGGACGTATGGTCACCTTAGATTAAACCGGGGCCTTCGCAATTAGTAACGGGCCTGCGCGTGTATTTTGATGAGCCATCCAAAGAGGCCTACGGATGCTCGAGTCTTCACATATACATCAGGCATTTCTTAAGCTTTCCAGTGCTTTCAAACGTTATATAATGTAGTTTTAAGTAGTAATTGTGTTACTTATTCAAGTACGAACTCATGATTAATTTGTTTGCTATGATACATATTTACATAAAGAAAATAGATGCATATAATTTGAAGGAAAAACAAAGTAGCGCTTACTCTCATGATTCACGATTGCTTATTTTAGTTTCACAAGTGGATATTTAATATACTTTAAAATAACTAAATACACAAATGAGAAAGACATTTTTATAATGAATATTTCATGAACGTAGTCGTATTTCCTACGTTATTTTAAACAATTCAACATTAATCTTTAACAAATGATGTATTAAAGCGCATTTCAGTGTTTTCGGGATATCCTGTATATTGGAGAAAATTGACAAAATACGCTCTATAGCGTGATTCCTGAATTAATTATTCTTTAATAAAGACATTTCATGTAGTATATAATATTCTTTTGTCGCTTTCTCAATCGAACTTAGGAATTGAGCAAGCATAATGAACGCTTGTACAAAATATTAACTACATTTGAAGTTTCTGTATAAACGGACAAAAATCAATAATTTATAATTTACTGTATTTCTGCACTGTACCAGATGTAAGTCTGAATCACATAATCAAGGCATATATAACTGATAAATAACATTTTCAACTGGCAAAATTAAATCGTCTAAATAGTATCAAACGTCATGCTTATTTACAAGAATAAAAACTACTCAAGTAATACGATTTCTGATTAAAATAATTTATTTATAAATAACACATGAGTAATTATTCACTAAACATGATTTACATACATATTTTTAGAATTTCTAAATACATTATAAGCGTTCACTTACCTTTACATTCAGAGCAAAATGTTCGAATTTTAGGATAAATTTTCATGAAAGAAAATGGCGCAAGATTCACAAAACGATTACCTACATCTAAAGTTCTTTAGTACGACAAAAATATAAAAAAATTGTTTTAAAATAATAAAATAATATAACATTTATAATACTTAGAATAATAAAATAGAATACTGTGACTGGGGAAACAGGCCTCAATGATAAACTCATTTTTAGGGATGGCAACTCATAAGCAGGCCCGTTGTTTAGCGATGGCCCCGATTAAACTCACCCGCCTCTCATCGACCGATGGGTTATTTTTACGATTTTTACTAGGGAATTCGCGAATGCGTTAAATGGACATTTTGCATGGTGTCTGAGTTCGAGGCTAAAATTCGTCTGCTGGCGGTATTTACATCCGCCAGCTCCTATTGAAATGCATTCAGTAACCATTTTATAATTACTGTTTCTCATTATTAGAGCCGCTCGGAATGAGTTACTGTCTTTTTAGTACTTAAATAGATGGTTTAGAAGGCGATGATATCGCATTTCGCTTCAAAACTTTGTTAATAAAAAGAATATTAGTGTTCTAAAATTATTACGTTATTGCAAACACGCATAAATAATACATCATTGAGTTGATTTTGAGTTTTCTGAGTTTAAAATAGTACAAATATTCATTAAAAACCTCCCACACTTTTTTAAAGTACGATCTTTTAAATTATTTTTAGTATTTAATTATTATTAACATTTTAAATAAAATCTCACAATGAAGATAAAATTCATTTATAAAAAGCTATTATTTGTTAATGACTAATATTCTAGCTTCTTTTGCAACAGCTATATTTCTACTAGAAAGTGTCAAATAATCCTTAGGTCCAAACGAGCTGAAACCGAAACTAATCATCACCATAAGATCGTGCACGTGGAGTATCAAATACCGCCAAGTGACGTCACGTGCAAAATGTCCATTGGCTGAGGAGAGCTTTTAGTACATACTCAATCAGTGGCGCACCCAGGATTTTAGTTTAGGGGGGCTGGGCGACATGCAAATACTACTGAACTTGGTTATAGTGACCTCGATTAGTTGCAACTCTCTGATAACGTCTACATATTCGATACCACTATACCGCGACAATTTTCATTTTTTAAACCTTTTCACTTCTAACTTTCTACCTTTAGGGGGGGCTTCAGCCCCCATAGCACCCCCCGTAGGTGCGCCTATATACTCAATATAAAATCAACAGGATTTTTAAAAGAAAGAGTGGCCATAATTGAAGTGCACAGATCAAAATTTAGAAATTTCAACTTCATTGTTTCAAAAGAATTTAGCAAGAGAAGTTCAAATTTCGCTAATAACGGTTTAAATCAACTTCAATCTAAACACTAAAATATGCATCTTTGAATTTACTAAAATAAAAAATACTAGAAAATGATTACCTTTGAAAATTATCTACCACCTTCGTAGCAGTTTCTAACGTATACATGAATTTCCTCCTCGAAAAATAATATTTGGAGCTCCAGTAAACGTAAAATACTTTTCACAACAACATACTTTCCATAACAACGGACGCCATTTCTAAACAAAAACCCAGCAAACACACACAGGTTCTCTGAACGTCTATACGTCTATATCTGCCATCTATATTTAAATGTCCGTACTAATAATTCACCAATAATTTATTTAAAATTGTATGTTTATTTAGACCAAAGAAAACGAATTTCGTCCGCAATTTCTATTTTTAAAATTTATATTAAAACTGACTGAAAACTGACGCCAACACCGTAGGTAAAGTGGTATAAGTCATCATTTTCAAAATTAATTTTCTCGCTAACTATTTCACTTAGAGACACGGGATTTGTTTCATTAATTTTCTTAGACAAAGAGCAACATTCTTCTAAATATAAAGGGTAAGAAAGAGGGACCGTATAAAAACTAAATTTCGTATTTTAAATGTACACAACCCCTAGTAAAAAAATGCCATATCTGAAAGCTAGTCTTAATTTGACGAACTTTTCTAATTGGAAGTATGTTTCGATCACTTACGGTTTAAAAAATAATTGCCTTAACATCTATTTTGAATCACCCGGTAACGGTATACTTATAAATCCTTTATTTTTAAGAATTATTATTTAAAACCAAAGAGTTAAATGATAAATTACCATGAATCAGAGTAAACTCTTGCACTTATAAAAAGAAAACCAGTAATAATAATCCATAACTGATTACGAATCAGACTAAAGGTGGTAATATATTACAGAGAACGTGCATGTTAAATCTGTAGAGTATTATATTATTTTTTTAGGATTGCCTGTTAGGTGAGAGATGGTATTTAAAATTTTCGAAAATGTTATAATTTGTTACCGAATGACTAGGACTTTGTCCTAAGAATACACACAAATTGAACAATCAGTTAATTAAATTAATAATTCAGTAATTAAATTATTTCTTTATTTTATTATTTTCAAGAGAATATATGATATTACCTTTAAGATTTTAGTTAATCTGAGGCACATGGCTTCTGAATATTTTGATATTAGTTTGAATGTTTTATTGTCATTTATATATAATTCATCACTATTTAGAAGTTCCCCAAAACTAGGAAATAAAAATGATTTAAATATTTTAGAGAAAAAAAAATGAAATTATTATGATTTTAAGTTTCATTAAAATTTAAATAAATCGTTTGAAGTCAATTCAGTTTCTATTCAGCTTTTAAAAATTTTCATTTATATAATTTTGAATATTTTGTTTAAAAAAAATCTCAATAAAAGGATGTATCTTTCTAGATCGAATAGCTGATATAAAAAATGTGATAAAATATTTATTATGTTAGAGTATAAAATATTTTTTCCATATCTCCAATGCCACCTATTCTCTCCTGCGAAGCACTGCACCGGGGAACAAACTCTTACTACTGGCCACTTTGGAGGATATGACGTCACTCCCTCCCCCCTTCTCTCCGAGTGTAGGAGGCGAAGGGTTGTGCATGTATTTTTTCTCCACACTTCTTCTGCTTCTCCCGGCGAATGCGCGATGTGAGAACTGCTTTGCTCACAGTTTACTGAACTTTTTATATTGTTATGTATGTTAATTGTTTCGTGGCGTATCTTTATTAAATGTATGTTCTCCAAACATGGATTTGTGTTTCGTCAGTGATTACTTCCAGTACCTCACAGGTTATGTGACACAGCCCGCAGACCACAGCGCTGAATAGAGAAAACTGATTTTCTTTGTCTGTGGAGAACACGCTTGGAAATGGCTTCGTTCGGAGCGTCGCGAATTGAGCTTTTAAGTAAAGACAATTACGAAACGTGGAGAATTTTGATGAAAGCGGTACTGATCAAAAATGGAAATTGGAAATACGTAAATGGAACACTCAAGAAACCAGTAGTTGATGCCGCAGATCCGAAAACAGAAGAAGCGTATGAATTGTGGATTGAAAATGATGAAAGGGCGAAATCGGACATTATATTATGTATCTCCTCGTCCGAATTAAAGCAAATCAAGAACTGTGAAAGTTCCAACGACCTATGGAGAAAATTAGAGGAGATATACATGTCAAAAGGTCCCGCTAGAAAAGCGTCGCTGCTAAAATCTCTCATTCAGCTAAAGATGCCAGACGGATCGAGAGATGTTCGAGGACACCTGAAAAAATTCTTCGACATTGTGGATAAGCTTTCCGAGATGGAAATACGAATTGATGAAGACTTGTTATCCGTGATGATGCTATACAGTCTACCATCGACGTTTGAAAATTTCCGGTGTGCCATAGAGTCCCGAGATGAATTGCCTAAACCAGAAATACTTCGGATAAAAATCGTGGAAGAGGGCGACGCCAGACGACCGGATACTGACCGATCGGAAGTTGGAGCGTTCGCGGCGAAGCATCTAAAGCAAAAACCATCATGGAAAACCGCTAAAGGTGTGAAAAACGAACTAAAGAAAAATGATTTATCCAAAATAAGATGTTTCACTTGTGGAAAAATAGGACATCGGTCATCTCAGTGTTATGCAAAGAAACAAGCAACAGGTTTCATGACAGATGTTATATCAAACACTGCAGATAGCAGGACTTTCTCTAACGGTGAGACAAAAGAAATGTGGTGCCTCGACAGCGGGTGCACAGCTCACTTGTGCAATGATGAATCGAAATTTGTTTGCATCGAAAAATCTGAAGTTGCAGAGCTAAAACTAGCTAATAACCAGACAACTAAAGTGACTGGAACAGGAAATGTTGCAGTGAAAACCAAGATCGACGGAAAAGTGGAAGATATCATCGTTCACGACAGTTTGCTGATACCTGACTTGAGAACGAACTTGTTATCCGTTGCAAAGCTATGCGATAAAGGATTTACTGTGACTTTCACGAACTCTGGTGCAACGATTGAAAATTCTGACTCTAAATTTATTGCTGATCGGAAAGACAATCTTTATTATCTAAAAGTATGTAATGAGAATGTCAATCATGTAAGTGAATCCATTGATACAAAAAGCAAGGTTTGTGATATAACAAGGTGGCATTGTAGAATGGGACACCTTAATTTAAAAGATCTGATAAATTCAGCAAGTAAAGGTAATATTAGGGGTTTAAATATTGCGAAACCATCGGATGAATTTAATTGCGAAGTGTGTGCATTAAACAAATTATCGAGAGCGCCTTTCCCTAAAAAGTCAGAGAGGGTTAGTAATTTGTTAGAAGTAATACATTCAGATCTTTGTGGCCCATTTCGGATTCCTTCATTAGGTAAGTCTCTTTATTTTATGACTTTCATTGATGAGTATTCGCGCTATTGTTCAGTTAAATTTTTGGAGAATAAAAGCGAAGCTCTATCAGCATTCAAGGAAATTAAATGTCTTTGGGAAAATCAAAAGTCTAGGAAAATTAAAGTTTTTATGAGTGATAATGGAGGAGAATTTATAAACAGGGAATTTGAAAATTTCTTAAAATTGCAGGGAATTCAACATAGGTTGTCTGTTCCGTATTGCCCGGAACAATCTGGGATAGCGGAGCGAAAAAATAGATCGTTGGTTGAAACAGCCAGATGCATGTTATCGCAAGCTAATTCACCGCTTTATTTATGGGCAGAAGCTATAAATACTGCTAATTATGTTAGAAATAGATGTCCTACAAAAGCAATTAATGGAAAAACTCCTTATGAGTTATGGAATGAAGTAACCCCCAATGTCAGTTACTTTAAAATATTTGGATGTGCAGCATATTGTTTAAATGATAAACCAAAACACAAATTTTCAGCTAGATCAAGGAAAGGGATATTTGTAGGTTATTCGGATAATTCTAAAGCGTTCCGCATTTATTTACCTGATGAAAGAAAAGTAATTATTTCGCGAAGCGTTAAATTTTTTGAAACGTTTGATAGTAGTGTTTCTCCTTCTCTAATAGATGAAATCATAGCTGAGGAAAACATCCCCATAATTTTTGAAAATGAGTTCTCGAGCCAAGACCCTACGGGTAAAAATGAACGAGGGGGGACATTTGAAACCGAAACCCAACCCCCGGTTAGTGATGAGTCAATGTCCGAATCCCCTATCCCTAGCGAAGAAAAACGAGAGGCAAAAGAAAATGTCTTATCGCTCCGAAACCGAGATGTTGTGCGCGCGAATGAGGGGGAAATTGCAGGTGTTGTTTACAACTGTAGTTCCGAAATTCCTATAAGCAATGCGCTAAAGGGTTCGCAGGCGAAGTTATGGTACGAAGCCTTAGTTAGGGAGATAAAGAGCATAATAAAAAATGAGACGTTTGAATTGGTAGATCGACCCAAATCTGGAAAATGTATTGGTAGTCGATTTATTCTTAATAACAAATATAACGCGGATGGAACGCATTTAAAATGCAAGGCGCGACTAATCGCGAAAGGTTTCAATCAGAAACCTGGGATAGATTTTAATGAAACTTTTGCGCCTGTTGCAAGACAAGGGTCTATTCGCCTTATGGCTGCCTTATCAGTAAATTTGGGAATACAAATTCACCAATTCGACGTAACCACAGCTTATTTAAATGGGAACTTGGAGGAAGAAATTTTTATGGAATGCCCTAAATATTTCAGAGAAACATTAGAGCAATTAATTTTGCAGGAAAAACCTAATAGCGAATACTATAGAAAAAGTAAGAAAATGCTAGAAATTCTTGACGAAGGGGACAAAGTTCTTTATTTGAAAAAATCACTATACGGGCTAAAGCAAGCGGGCAGGTGTTGGAATGTCAAAGTAAATGATATACTAAACAATTTTGGAGGAAAAAGATCTGATGCCGACCCTTGCATGTATTATATTAAAAGTGATAAAGGACTAACTATAATTGTAATTTATGTTGATGACATTTCATTCATGTCGCAAGACCCAAGCATGATAGGAGAGTTTAAAAATCACCTAGAAAGGGAATTGGAAATAAAATATGAGGGTTTGGTTAAATATTGTTTGGGAATAAATTTTCAACAGAATGATGGAACAATTACAATGAGCCAAGAAAGTTATATCAAAGAGCTATTGGATCGGTTTGGTATGGTCGAAGCAAAGACGGTAAGTTGCCCTATGGACGTAAGCATTAAATTGAAAAAGGGAGAAAAATGCGACGATGAATATCCCTACCGAGAATTAGTAGGGGGGTTAATGTATTTGGCAACATCCACCCGACCCTGACATTTCTAATTAGCCAACTTAGTCAGCTTTCTTTCCTTATTAGCCAACTTTCTAATTAGCCAACATTAGCCAACTTAGTCAGTTCTTAAATTGCTATGATAAGACCCGTTGGACTGCTGCAAAGCGTGTCCTGCGATATCTTAAGGGAACTATTAATTATGGTCTGAAATTTAGAAATACTAACGATCCCTTATATGGTTATGCAGATGCTGACTGGGGTAATTGTACCGATGATCGAAAATCATATACAGGTTATTGTTTTATAATGTGTGGTAGTACGATAAGTTGGGAAAGTCGGAAGCAGTGCACTGTAGCCCTGTCTTCTACTGAGGCCGAGTATATGGCTCTTTCTGAAAGTACTAAAGAGGTACTTTACCTAAGTAAAATTCTAAATGAGATTGGTATTTCAAAAATTGGAAAAATAAGAATACTAACTGATAATATAGGTGCCATTAAATTATCAGAGAATCCCGTGTTTCATAAGAGAACCAAAAATATAGATGTGAAGCATCATTTCATAAGGCAAACAATAAATAGTGGAAAAATCGCAATAGCGCATGTTTCCACCGAAAATATGGGTGCGGATGTACTTACAAAACCACTATCAACTGCTAAGCACGCTAATTGTATTGATAAAATTGGTGTGGGTGATGTGAAAAATTTTTCGATAGAATAGGTTGACATTGTGGGGGGGTGTTAGAGTATAAAATATTTTTTCCATATCTCCAATGCCACCTATTCTCTCCTGCGAAGCACGCACGGGGAACAAACTCTTACTACTGGCCACTTTGGAGGATATGACGTCACTCCCTCCCCCCTTCTCTCCGAGCATAGGAGGCGCGTTCGAGAATGTCATCGTTTGTTCACCGTAACACTCGGTGCGCGATGCAGAACGTTACGAAGGAGGGGAGCGTTGTGCTGAGCTCTGGAATAACCGCGTTCGAAAACGTTTCGTCGGTCATGTAGCGATTGTCTGCTCAGCTGACCAGAGCGCAACCAAATGAACTGCTAGCGATGTAGGTTATACCAGTTAATGTAGCGTAATTTACCAATGTATGTAATTATTGTTTTCTTGGCTTGAAATTGGATGTGGTGAGGATGACTGAAAAAGGACTTGAGTAACCCGCAATTCACCCTTAAGAAAAAGGACCGCATAACTTTCAGTATACGTGCATAATATACTTTAACAGATTTTTGAACTGCGCCCGAGTGTAGGAGGCGAAGGGTTGCCCACGCCCTCCCTTTGATTCGCGCCTGACACTTCTTCTGCTTCTCCCGGCGAATGCGCGATGTGAGAACTGCTTTGCTCACAGTTTACTGAAACTTTTATATTGTTATGTATGTTAATTGTTTCGTGGCGTATCTTTATTAAATGTATGTTCTCCAAACATGGATTTGTGTTTCGTCAGTGATTACTTCCAGTACCTCACAATTATCACATAGCTTTTAAATGTTTTTACTGGGTATAATATTCTTAAATGTAAAATGTTTGTACAGTACATGTATTTTGTGAGTTGAACAGGAATCAACCTCAAAGAAATTGCTTGACCGTACACTATTTCCGACGGTCATAGTATCTTTTGTTGGAGGAATCTTTCCTTTTTTCCAGGAAAAAGAAGGGAAGATTTCCCTCCCCTCCTTTTATGATCTTCATGATCTTGACATGTGGCTTGGTTTTAAATTTTTGTGATTAATTTGATAATAGATTAAAATTGAATGCTCTGAAATTACAAAAGCACTTCCTTTACTCAAAAACAAAAGAATTTGGGGGCAAGCCAATATTTGATTAAATATATAATATTTACTGAACAACGAAATAAGTTCATGTACAATATTTAAGTAAAAATTATTGGTTTAAAGGGGGGGGGTGAAGGGAGGATTAGTTTTTTTTTTCTGGTTGGCGTTTTTTCCGTTAGAGTTTTTCCTACATTCTTTATGTTTTTAATGTGAAGCTGGAAAAAGCGCCTTCACCCCACTCTTCTACAAATTTGATTTGAAACCAGGATTTAAGTGAAAATACTAATGTTTCTACTGGGGGGGGGGCTTTCAGAGTATGAAACATTTTACTGCAAAACGGATACAAAAAAATTCAAATGCTTAAAAAAATTTCACTTCACCAAAACCTAGGGGGCAATGGGGCTACTGTGCATACTGTGCACTTATAAATCAGACAACTGTCCTTGGAAAATTACCTGAATGTCAATTTTCAATGGAGATAAATACAAAATACATGAAAGTACTTCTGTTTGCGCCCTTTCGTGTGCCCACTCCTGCCTTACATTTTTTTATTTCACGCCCCCCCCCCCTGCTCATCTAAAAAAATAACCCCTTCAATATTGTGCGTTTTTTCCCGACTTCCTATGGTTACATATTTACATTTTAATAAAATTTAAACTTTCAATTCATTAGTACTCATTTAATGTTGATTTACTGTCATATGGAAGATAAGAGATGGTACTCAAAAGTGTAGGGTACTATTTCGAAACGACTTGCCTTTTATTTTATTGTATTGCAGTATGATCAGCGACCCTTGTTCTTGTTTAGTAAAACAATATAGTTAATTTGATATATTGGTAATTGTATAGTACCTTTTTTTTCTGAAGAAGTATATGTGCTTGGAAAAATGGAGGAGGATACCTTAGTCCGTTCTTATAATGGCTGAACTCTACTAGTACATAACCGATAACATTTATGCAAAACAGATCATACAGTACTTTTATGAATATTTCGCAGTGCCATATTCTCTTTGGTCATTTGATAGTAAAATGAATGGATACATTGTATTGCATTGTGTATTTAAGGCAAACACTACACTTGGGATAATCTGTCTAAGGGATGTCTCAGGCGGCAAACTTTCTAAGGGGTTCAAACGCTTATTCACGTGACATCTAGAGAAAACCGACCAAAGCTCCAGATCGACAGCCGCACGGTAGGTCAGAATCCTTGAATGACTGGTGACAATACTGATGATACTGAATTCTGAGAACCAATTTTCGATGTTTTAAATGTATGAATAGAACAAATGAAATGCTAATTACTTAAATATAAGTGCTGCAAAATATATAAAATAACGTCATTGTTTATTTAGTATTTTGCTTAATATTCTTTAAATATGACAATTTATCTATAAGAATACTTACTCATTTTACCATTTCACGCCATAGGACAAAGTGCTCATAAAACTTAAAAAAGAAAAATGTTATGAGAATGTGTTGTATTAGGGGAAACATTTTTAAAATTTACTTAAATGTGTGCAACTGTACTTGTAACTAGCGCAATGCAAAGTGAAAATTTAAAATCTTAAATGTACTATGCTTATAACTATTTAAAATTAAAAATCATTCATTTTATGACCTGAGAGTTTTTACTTTCCGAACATGTACCATATAAGGAAAGTATTGTAATCATGAAAAAATCTGGAGTGACTCCACTCAATTTTCCGAACACTTATGATTAAGATCATTACCAAGCATTTAAATAAATTTTAATTGATGAATAATTCAAACATACATACCAAATGGAAGCTCAATCGAATGCACCGTTTAAACGCTAAGCGCGCTTTCAAGAATTTCTCCCCATAGGCCATAATGTAAAAGAAATCTTTGTCGTAGCCCTGTAGAAAAACTAAGTCCTATACACACCAAAATCAATACCGGTCTTACGATAGTGGTTTATAACATGTATCCCAATTTGAGCTCAATCGAATGTACCGTTTAAACGCTAGCGCACTTTCAAGAATTTCCTCCCATAATGTAAAAGAAATCTTTGTCGTAGTCCTGTAGAAAAACTAAAAGTCCTATACACGCCAAAATCAATACCGGTCTTGCGACGGTGGTTTATAACATATACACCGAATTTGAGCTCAATCGAATACCCCGTTCAGGAGCTATCGTGTTCACTCACATACACACAAACAGGGCGCCGGCAGCATAGGGCAAGGGGGGTAAATGCCCCCCCTGGATTTTTGTATGCAGTGTTTTCCCCTGCTTTTTGCTCTTTCCAACATGGTAACCATACGTTGAAGTAGTCTTTCCCCCCCCTTGAGTAGTCTTTGCTTCCCCCTGGAGTAGTCTTTGCCCCCCCTGGGAAATATTCTGCCGGCGCCCACACACACACACACACACACATCTCGTAAAAATAGCATAAATGAATTCAGAAGACCTCAAAACGTGTAAATACACCAAAATCTCGAATTCGATTTTTTTCATGATTACAATACTTTCCTTACATGGTACACCCTCCAAAAAAGGTATTCGAGCAAGAGAGAAATTTCCTATATTAGATTTACGAATAATAATTGAGTTTTTGAAAAATGCACAACTTTACGGAAATACGAAATGTCGCATTTATACATAGCCTAATTCATATTCTATGATAAATAATTTTTAATATACGAAACCAACGTAGGAAATTTCTCTCTTGCTCGAATACTTTTTTTGGAGGGGTACATGTTCGGAAAGTAAAAATTCGACTTCGAGATTTTGGTGACACGTTTTGAGGTCTTCTGAATTCATTTATGCTATTTTTACGAGGTGTATGTATGTATGTGTGTGTGTATGTGAGTGAACACGATAGCTCCTAAACGGGGCATTGGATTGAGCTCTAATTGGGTATATATGTTGCAAACCACCGTCGCAAGACCGGTATTGAGTTTGGTACGCATAGGACTTACAGTTTTTCTACAGGGCTACGACGAAGATTTCTTTTACATTATGGCCTATGGAGGGAAATTCTTGAAAGTGCGCTAGCGTTTAAACGGCGCATTCCATTGAGCTTCAATTTGGTATATATGTTTGAATTATTCATCGATTAAAATTTATAAAAATGCTTGGTAATGATCTTAATCGTAAGTGTTTGGAAAGTCGAGTGGAGTCACTCCAGATTTTTTTATATTGTTAAACCTGACACTAGTTTGTTCAATTAAATAAGTGCAAAAATATTATCTGCTTAGCACACAAAAGGTCACTGTGAAAATTATATTTGAGCTATGTTACAGCACTCCAAAAACATTTATACATGGACATGGTTACAAAAAATTAAATGAAATACCTATTAATAAATAAACTAATTTATATTGCCTTCATTTTAGAATTTCTCTTTCCAATGTTTCGCGTAAAGAAGGGGGGGGGGGAAATAATAAATAAAATAAAAGAATTATTCTTCGAAAAGCTAAACCTGTTTAATTGCATGATTGGTTTAAAAAGTTGAATATATGGAGCAGAATATAATATTTCTGTGTTTTTTATTGACTTTATTATATTTATGTTACTTTCGTGCAGGGCTTTATTATCGAATGGGCAAATAGGGACTTTGCCCAGGGCCCCAATTTCAAATGTTGTTCTGAAATATTCTTTTTTATATCAAAATTTTATGTAAAGTAAAACAAATTTCATAGATGGGGCTCCCAAATCCATCAATGCCCCAGGCCCCTGATGCTCATAATCGGGCCCTGCTTTCGTGAGATACTACATCTTTAGAATTGTATTTGTTTGCCTCATTAAATTTATTTTAAGAAAACGAACACGACGTGAGGAGCCCTCATCCCTTATGTAAAAGTTAATTAAATTTTATTAAACCAAAGCTTTATATATATTGCAAACTTGAAGTATGTTTAAAAAAATAATAGTTTACATAAAAATATATGTAAAATTCATTAAAAAAATAATAAGCAAAGTTAACAAGCGAGGATTATTTCCGATAATGATCGTTAAAATTGGAATTGTATAAAAATTTGCAAAATTGTTTGTTTCATTTGATAATTTTACATACGTATAAAATAACGTCATGAATACATTAAATATGTATAAAAGAATTTTCATGCAATTCTATTTCCAGTCGTCAAACCTTTCGGAAACTTACGATTGCCTTTATTGTAAAGCTTACACTGAATTTCATTAACGGGAATTTAAATTTTTGTAGTTTTATACCTCATATTAAAAGCTTACTCATTTCAGACCAAAGCTTAAATATAAATTTTAAAAATAGAAATTGCGGACGAAATTCGTTTTCTTTGGTCTAAGTAAACATACAATTTTAAATAAATTATTGGTGAATTATTAGTACGAACATTTAAATATAGATGGCAGCACTACAGAACGGGCCGAATAGCCTGTAAGCTATCCGCACCGGCCGGTCCGAATAGCCACTCTGTCAGGGAACCTGTATGCGTTTGCTGGGAACAAGGTGGGGTACTTTCACATGACGTCACGGGCAGGGGTGTAATCGGGGCCTTCGCAATTAGTAACGGGCCTGCGCGTGTATCTTGATGAGCCATCCAAAGAGGCCTACGGATGCTCGAGTCTTCACGTATACATCAGGCATTTTTTAAGCTTCCCAGTGCTTTCAAACGTTATTTAATGTAGTTTTAAGTAGTAATTGTGTTACTAATTCAAGTACGAACTCATGATTAATTTGTTTGCTATGATACATATTGACATAAAGAAAATAGATGCATATAATTTGAAGGAAAAACAAAGTAGCGCTTACTCTCATGATTCACGATTGCTTATTTTAGTTTCACAAGTGGATATTTAATATACTTTAAAATAACTAAATACACAAATGAGAAAGACATTTTTATAATGAATATTTCATGAACGTAGTCGTATTTCCTACGTTATTTTAAACAATTCAACATTAATCTTTAACAAATGATGTATTAAAGCGCATTTCAGTGTTTTCGGGATATCCTGTATATTGGAGAAAATTGATAAAATACGCTCTATAGCGTGATCCCTGAATTAATTATTCTTTAATAAAGACATTTCATGTAGTATATATTATTCTTTTGTCGCTTTCTCAATCGAACTTAGGAATTGAGCAAGCATAATGAACGCTTGTACAAAATATTAACTACATTTGAAGTTTCTGTATAAACGGGCAAAAATCAATAATTTATAATTTACTGTATTTCTGCACTGTACCAGATGTAAGTCTGAATCACATAATCAAGGCATATATAACTGATAAATAACATTTTCAACTGGCAAAATTAAATTGTCTAAATAGTATCACAACGTCATGCTTATTTACAAGAATAAAAACTACTCAAGTAATACGATTTCTGATTAAAATAATTTATTTATAAATAACACATGAGTAATTATTCACTAAACATGATTTACATACATATTTTTAGAATTTCTAAATACATTATAAGCGTTCACTTACCTTTACATTCAGAGCAAAATGTTCGAATTTTAGGATAAATTTTCATGAAAGAAAATGGCGCAAGATTCACAAAACGATTACCTACATCTAAAGTTCTTTAGTACGACAAAAGTATAAAAAAATTGTTTTAAAATAATAAAATAATATAACATTTATAATACTTAGAATAATAAAATAGAATACTGTGACTGGGGAAAACAGGCCTCAATGATAAACTCATTTTTAGGGATAGCAACTCATAAGCAGGCCCGTTACTAATTGCGAAGGCCCCGGTGTAACTGGTTTTGTGTTTACGAATGTGGCCTTCGTAGCTCTAAGAAGTACAACCAACCAATCAACCAACGAGCTAGTGCTGCTGCGCAGTATCGTATGCGCAATTTCTATTCTTTCTTTCTATTGGATAACTGACTTCGCAGCTTGTTGTTGCTGCTAGGCCTTCTTGGGTTTTTAAGTTTCTAAATTTCTTTATACTATCGATCTTATAAAATTAATATTTGTCTTTAAAGGAGGTAACCTTTTGAAGTTTGTGGAGTAACGAAGAAAATCTATGTCTACCGGTATCCAGCTAAACACTTTTGGTAAGTTTTCACTCTGTCCTTGAATTTTGTGTTTTGTACCTGATAATACAATTTTTTTTAATATTTCATTGATTACTCAGTTGATTCTTTTTCGATGTACTGTTTAAATGTGATCCAGTTTGTACTCGAATAAAAAATAATGTTTAAGAGCATAGTTCAAAGTCCAATGTAGGTCATGGTCCTGTCCTCTGGCGTTACTACGCAGTTCGTAGTTGTTTGGATTATTTTTGTTACCTGTTTTCTTTTAATGAAAAACAAAAAATAGCATTTGTGAGAAAAATTAATTCAAATTGATAATTTCCATTTGTTTTACTATTGCAGTTGTAAGATTGTCTTTGGTATGCGCTTATAGCATGGAATTTTCCTTTTCTGGGGCCTGTTAAAATCATTTACTCTGAGTTTAAAGTCGAAAATCGAAATTATTTATAAATGTTTACGTATTTTCGGCGCAAGTATATTGAAATAGGTTTACATTTATGAGTAATAGGTTATAAGCGTAAGTTAAAAATGTGACTCATTAACTGTAGGTTGTTGCTATCCCGACCAACGGTTCCTTTGGCCGACGTGCTATTTGGACAGTTGTTTTGTTTTTCTACTTACAATATTTTGCTTAAAATTAAAAACATTATTCTGAGACACACCCGCCTCCTCCCCCCCCCCCCCCACCAAAAAAAAAAAAAAATCATAAACCAAGCAACGCTGAAACGTTTCTATGTAAGATAGAAACAAAAGTTTAAGTGGATTTTAAAAGTTAAAATGAAAAGGTTTTAATCATGATGTCTCTCCGTCAGGGAAGTCTGAAAAATGGAAAATAAGCCAGGAAAGTCTAGAAAAAGACTGGAAAATGCATAATGGGGCAGGAAATTTCTTTAGAGAATACATTTTCCTCCATATAAAATTTTCTTTGATGGATGTTTTTTTTTGTTGACTCCAGAATGGGGAATAATTGCGTAATCGGGGGCAGGTTTAGTTGGTGACTTTTTTTTTTTTTTTTTTTTTTTTTTTTTTTTTTTTGTGACCAACTTCAAACCTTGCTGACTTTTTTTTTTCTCAAAAAACATAACATAATCATATGTAGTTATATAAGAAAAAATAAACCCAAAACTACAATTCACTTATCTGAACACCTTATTAAAACATTTGTACACACATTTGAAATGCAATAATAACAAAATGAACGCAAACGAAGCACTAGCTGTGGGCTATGGATATGTTAAGAAAAAAAAAAAAAAACTGAAATTCTTCCAGATTTTATTTATGCACTTGAGTGTGCTTTTACTCTATCTCACACACATGAAACCACCAAGATTTTATGTCGGTTCCAAGTATGAAGTATGCTTCAACAGGGCACAGTGGTTATGTCCTTGGAAAGAATTGGCAGGCGAAGCGTGACTCATTGCGTGTCTGTCAACCTAACTGGAAGCACCGAGAAAACTCGCAAGACCTCAGCTAGGGATTTCAATCCAGTTGGATTGGCCACATCAAAACAATTACTCTTTCTTTTCAAAATTAACTGTATAAAAGATGTTTAAGTATATCATATAGTTTATATAAAGGAATCAAACTTACTATCAACTCTATTGGAATTAAGCAATAATTAACAGTAAAATGAACAATGAAAATCCAGTGTCTAGAATAACTAGTTTAATTTTAATCTTTATAACTTGACTAGATCTAGGGTTATTACATTATGTTATATATAATATTATCAGAAACAATGTCTAGCAAAAACTGGTTAATTCCTAGTTTATGGTGCTTCTTGGCGATTTTCCAAAAATCGCCAATTTGGCGTGTTTTCCCGTCTTGTCTCTGGGAGCCAAGATGCTCCAAAGACACTACGGGAGAACGCACCCAATCTAGCGATAAATACACAAAATAAGCAAATCAAAAAGCATAAATATTGAAGTTTTAAACAACAAAAATTATTGTACTTACATAACTTGTTGAACAACTGATTTTTTATTTTATTTAAATAATCATATTCGTCGTCTCATAAGTCATAGTGGTTTTTTTTTTAAATTTTTATTTTTGTGGATACCATTTTAGAGGAGATTTTCTGTAATCTAAAACGAATTTTAAAATCTAAACACTAAACCATAAACCTAAAATCGAAACACTAATCATAAACCATTCAGGTAAAGCAATTTTCTGAAATCTAAAACCGATTTTCTGAACTCTAAAATTTTCTTTTAGCAGCAATCAGTCGTTCTTTCGTAATCCATTCAAGAAAAAGAAATTTTTTGAAATTAAAATGAATTTTCTAAAATCTAATGCTAAAATTTTTCGTTTAGCCACAACCACACACCACGCAATTTAGCAAAGCACGCTTACCTTCTCTCAAAAAGCATATAATCCACAGTGAAAATCCACAAACACAATTAACGGAAAAGAATTAGTTTATCAAAAAAAACGGATCAGAAAAATAAGAGTACAAGGAACCGAAAACGTTTGTCGTTAACCCCTCGGAGTTTCCATAAGAAATGGCTTTTGAAATTCAAACCAACTGCCGCGCATGCGCTCCGTTAACACAACGTATCAAAACATTCTCTAACCAAAACTAAAATATACCATATGTGATTCTGCTCCCATACAAACACAGCTGCGCATGCGTTAAATCGAAGAAACGAAACGATGTAACTCATGTAAAGCAATACTAATACATTGACTAAAACATCTCACAAGTGCTTACATGTACTTATAGATTCGGTTAAGTAAAATTTAATTACTTTTTATGTGAGAGGGGGCTGTGCCCCCACTCAACCCCCCCTTCTCTTTTTATTAGAATAAATTTAATAATTTAAACAAATAAGAGTCCCATCAGAGGCAAAAACGCACACTACAGAAACAAAATGGCGGATTTCTACATGGTTGCCAGAACGCAAACTAAAGTCGCCAAGGTTGCTAGAATATACCTGTTATCGCCTCCTTGGCGAAGAAGCACCATAAACTAAGATTCAGCCCAAAAGGTTATTTGCAATCAAACAAAACAGTGTATAATTAAATAGTATGTGCATTATTATATACTATATAATAATACACTTATAATTATATTCAATTATAAATATTATATTTATAAATAATATTTAGTACAATAGTTACTGATATGTACAGCTGCGAGAAAATAAAAAAAATTCCCACTTGGTCTTTATTTCGCTGTCGTTCGTCGCACAGCAAAGTTATATATCACTCGTTTGCAAATAACGCTTACTTTAATTTACTATTAATTCGCATAAGGGGCCATCTTCATATTTAATTCTGCATCAACTTCATTTTTCTCAATGGCAATACGGTGTTTTGACTTTATTAAACGAAAGAAAACCTTCAAATTACCCTAAATATAAATTTTCACCAATTTTCTGCGATAATTTCTAGAGATATTGCAAATTAATTTTTGCTCGTTTTTAAAGGACTTTCTGCAAATTGAAAAAAGGTTCCGAACTTTTTGCCTTTCACAAATTTCGCTTGCGAGAGTTAAAAGATAAATATTATTTTCAAGGAAAGTATTGTTTATCTCTTTTTTACTGAGAATATCAAGGGTAGAAATAAGAATATTTAGTCTGTGGTCCAAATGACCTGTGAGTTCATAACTTCCTTGGTTTGTACATGTGATTTAAAGGAAAAATGCAAAATGACTGCTCGCAATTTTGAAAATCTTTCTAATATTGGAATTGTTATTGAGTATTTCCCTTCATGGTTCTCTTAGACAGGTGAAATGTTTGCAGGAGTGAGAGGCTGCTCTCTGCTCTTCTAACTACAAGCGTGTAAAAAACGCAATTACTTTTTCGCCGACCCAATATTGTCATTGTGCTTGTTATTCCACTTTCTTCATTTAATATTATCATCTGCGATGTGCAATATTATAAGACTTTTTGCGGTATTTTACTTGAGCTGATAAAGTATGGTACTTATTGAATGCTTGATAAAGTATGGGGAAAGTCCAAAGACCAGACCTAATGTTTCCAATATTAAAAACCAATTATTGATGTCAGATTCATGCCTGGAATGTTGAGGATGTTCGTTTTTCAGAAATAGGACATTGTATTAGAAGACATACATCTATTGCATCTAATTCTATACCTGGAAAATATTTTATTTGGTGGAACATGGTAGTGGATGCAACAATAGATGCTTTATAGAATCACCATCAAACTGTAAAAACCTCTAATTTACTTGCTTCAAAATTTGATAGTTTCTAATACTGCTATCTTTTACTGTGTTTTTGCACAAAATAAATCTAACCTACGTTTGTTTTAAGCAATTTAAAAAAAATTGTCACTTAATAAATTTATATATGGTCCCTTAACTCATGAAAATAACATTTTATTTAATAGGGTCAGGTGGGGTAAAATGACCATAAATTTAGCTATTTCAACTTTACTAAGCTACACATCTAAAATGATACAACATATTTAAAATTTTTTGACAAATATTTTACATTGCACTATCTGACAGTAACTAGAAATTTTTGTTTTTTCTTTTACAAAAACTGTTTGATCATTAATTCTTTTTGGCTTGTTATTATGATCATTTTACCCCGTGGTGTGGGGTAAAATGGTTATACATGAAAAAAATGAAACACACTCATAGAAAATGATATTATATGAATAAGATCATATGGAAAATAGATAATAAATATTTTATTAAACAGTTTCACATGGAATTTTAATTTAGCTATCAGAATTTATAATGTCCTCTACTATCGAAGTTTGGCTCATCCAGTATTTGAATTATCTGTTCAGTTTGAACTTCCTGGATATTGTCATTTTCTGGCAATGTACATTTTTTCAAAAAGATTTTGCAAAGCATTAAATTGTAAATAGCTCCTTTTCTGCAGGCCAGATCTGTCCAAAAATGCTTATAAAACTTTTACCACAGCACTTAAGAGGCAGCAGATATTTTGTCTGAAAGAGGCATTACGGTATGCCATTTTGAACTCTTCTTTCAACTCTTTTTAAATAAGAATTGGGATTTTTCTTCACAAAATTTCAAGAATAGCATACTTTCTTTACATCATGGTCTTCAATTTCATGCTTTCCTTCAAAATGTGCAGCAAACACATCCTCTGTTAGCATTTATTTATAAATTTATGATTCCAGTATCGTAATTTTAGGTTATTTTTCTTATTTCCAGGTAAAAATAAAAGTAGAATAACGGAATCTATTTATTTATTCACGTTATTACTATTAATACCTTATAAAATATATTACAGATGAAAAAAAGAAATCTAAAATGATACATGTGTTCTTTAAGTGCAAGCCTAGCGGTATGATCGTTTTACCCCACTTTCTTTGAAGTACTCCAAAATAAAAAGTAATATGAATACAAATTATTTTGATACAGAAATATATTCCCCAAGAATGACAGTAGGCTTTGTATCATCAAAATTTCAAGCACTTTAAATCACAAAAATGCTACAGCAAAGTACATTTTAACCTTGTATAGCTAGAGTCAAACATGAAACTCTTAAGTGCTGCCATTACATATTAAAAGAATATTAATAAATCAAATAAATCAGTTTAAAAATACTGCTTGTAATATAAATGAGCTAAACAAAAATCAATATGCCAATAAACCAATGCATTTGACATTTATTGTCTGCTTTTTGTAGACTGTTTATTTTACCCCACCTAACCCTATAAATTAAACTACTGAACGTAAAATTTGAAATTTTGCACAGCCATATAATATTACTTTCTGTATCTATTTCCATCGAAATTTGGCTAGGTTGCTATTCATTATTTTTTTTTAATATTAATTTAATAATTCATATTAATGTTTTTTTAAAAGTCATATTAACACAATTATGTTTGGGTCATTTAATTCTAATAGTATGAATAAAAATCAGCTTTTTATAATCAATATTATATGAGATATGCATTGAAGTATGAAAAAATATTTTACCATATGGGGAGGGTGATTTTAGAAGCTCATAACTCGCCCATTTTCAGTTCAAATTTATTGAAAATGGGTATACGGGGTTAAATGAGCTAAATTTTTGAAATATGAAGTGAAATGTAGGGGTTGCTATAGGGGGGGGGAAGTTGGTGCAAATTTTAATATGTAGATGGCCCCTTATGCAATTTTTATGCATAGCAAATTAAAGTGTACGTCAATCATAAACGATTGGTATCTGTAACTTTGCTGTACGACGAACGACGGCCGAAAAAAGTACAAGTGGGGTTTCCCCGCAGCTGTACGTCCACTCGTATGTAAGTTCAGTCTGAAGTATTGAATTTATAAATGATATCAATGAAAATTATCTTGTAACTTACATTACACTATGTAAGTTTCTTATATTACCTAAATCTAACTTAATCAACTGAGTTTACAATAATTATGTAATTTCGTCATACTAAGCAGTCTTATAATAATGATGATAGTTTGTAGATCTGTTAAATGAATGGCACAATTATCACAATATCAAGCATTTTTCAAGAAATTTTCTTTAAATAATAATTATGGGTGTATCGACTATAAAAGAAAATAAAGTTTGTTTTTAAAAAAGGATCGTAGGAAACAGTGTTAATCGTGTCATCTACCAATGGACTCGTAGATTTACAAATATAGCCAGCATGTGCCAGAGATGTGATTTTTCACACATTTGTCTGATTTTCAGTCTTTTTCAATGTTTCATATAAATTCAGTTTTTTCAATTTTTCAAAAATTTTCTGAATTTTTTTATTTTTTATTAAGGCTAAATTGTATATAAGTAGGCTACATTTAATATCAGTAGCAATTACATTTTTTAACTTGAAATTCAATAGTATTATTGCTCAAATGTTGTTTTCACATTCTTTCAGACTTTTACCTTTTTTGTCAATCTCATCCCTTAAGTGTTAACCAGGGGTTGATTCAGGAATTTTTTCCAGAGTTTCATTTTTGCAAAAACTGTTTATTTTTGTGAATTTCAATATCTAATTTTGTGAACTCTTCATTTTTGTGAACATCTATTTTTGTGTACTTAAACATCTATTTTTGTGAATTTTCATTCCAATTTTTGTAAATTCACTTTTTCCTTAAAATAATTCACAAAACAAATTAAAATATATATGATAAAATATTAATGAAAGGAAGGTTCTTTTAATTGATTGTATTTTTGTGAAGGGACTATTTTAAATGATTATAATTTTGGGAAGGAGTTGTTTTAATTTATAATTTTGTGAAGGGGGCCCATTTTAATCAACTGTAATTTTATGAAGATGCAATTTTATGGCTGCATCAATCCCTGCTTTGGTTTAACAGTATTTGATTTGTTTTAAAAGTTGTTCAAAAGTCCTGAGATACCTATCTTTTAATAAGGAATAGAAGTATAGACTAAAAGAATTTCAAGAAGAAATATGTAGAAAATTGGAGTGATCCATGTTCTAGAAACAAAATTTTAACTGTAACCTCACTATATAAAATTAAAAATTTAATTTCTAAAATTTCAACACCGATCTTCCCTGCTGTGTGCATTACATATAAAATATTCTTTAAAATTCTTTTACTATGTAATTTATGATTAAATTTTTCTTCATTTTAAAGATCCATTTGCTGATGCCATTCGGGCTGATGAGCAAGGTGGTCAGGATAAATTAATCCATATCCGAATTCAACAGAGAAACGGACGCAAGACTCTAACTACTGTTCAAGGAATCTCTGATGATTATGACAAGAAGAAGATTGTAAAAGCTTGTAAAAAAGTAAGAAATTAATTTAAATTTATTTATTTATTTATTTTTTTTTTTAAAGCAAAATGCACATTGGGTCAGGTGGAGGGAAAGTGGTGGTAGTGGGTATATTGAATGATACATTATTATTTCATCCTAAAAATTTAGATTTTCTATTATTTTTTTCTATGCAGATATATTTTTGAAACATAAGTATTTTTACTGATTTATTTTGATGAGTTTTGTGATCTTTTAACAACATTAATGTGTAAATCTTCTTGTTTTCTCATAAACACACATTCTAATTTCAATCTTCCTCTATTGATCTTAAAAATGAATATTTTTTCTTTGGCATCTCTTTTTTTTACAATGTCTTAAAAGTAAAAATTGACCTCTGTTTTAAACTTAATTTTATATAAATAGGTAATTTTATGTTACCAAATTTTTTATAAGTCGCTGATGGTAGTTTACCCATTTGTGCCCAGATATTTTTGTGACTTTCATAGATCTTTGCTAATACCAGCAATAATAGATATATTTCTGATGTCGTCAACTTCTTGAACAAGGATGATTTCTTTTAAAATCATTCTGTATAAAAATTGAAATGTAAGCATCCTACTGGGTAACGTTAAAATATTTTGTGGAGTTGAAGTTTCAATACCCGTGAATAAAGGATAGGAAAAACAAATATCGTTTTCGACTGATAGCGATAATGCCATCCCAAAGGCACACTTGGCATAAATGGGTTATTATAGTTTAGTAAATATTGTATTTTTGATTTAAAACAGATATTTTGTATAACAATGTATAAAATAACCGAATTTTTTATTTATTTCATAAGCTTTTGACACCCCCACCTCCCGAAAATGAACAATGGAGATATAATGTGGGGTTTTGTCAAAAGCGTGTATCTATCCAGAGAGGAACTTGGTTTGAAGGAAGTAAATTACCATTCGTGAAAGCTTTGAGATTTGTTTACTGTTGGGCTCAAGAACTGACACCAATAAAATAGGGTAAAAACCAGCTTGATATGTGCAATAAAACCGTTATAGATTGGAACAACTATATGTGTGAGGTATTCATAAACTCTCTCCTGGTCAGAGAAAAGAAAAATATTGGTGGCCCCGGGAAAATTGTCGAGATAAACGAAAGTCTATTTTAATGATGAAAAGACTACTGCAGAAGAATTTTACCCGAGTAGTGGATTTTTAGGGGAATCTGCAAGGAAACTAACGAATGCTTTATTGTACGTGTGCCAACAGAAAGGCTGTGTTGAATGAAAACCATATTGAAGAAGGAACTACCATCTGGAAAGGATATAAAACAGATGATTTGGAAGCCGTGCATTTCAACCACTTTAAGGTGAATCACAAATACAACTTCGTTGACCCAAAGATCGATGCTCACACACAAGACATTGAAAGACTGTGGGGATCAGCCAAATGGAGAAACAAAAAGCACCAAGGAACAGCTAGACAACATCTCGACTCATATTTGGCTGAGTTTATGTGGAGACTTCTACATTCTAATGAAGACATTTTTGTTGCAATTCTAAATGAAGGGTCCATGGGAAGAACAATGAGAGTCCTATACAGCTGATTCCCCAAAAATCGAAAGGCACACGGGACTTTCATCGTTCTTCCCCAGTAAACTGTATCTTTCGGCTATCTTTTCAGTGGATTCTCATCGTTCTTCCCAGTAAACTGTATCTTTGGGCTATCTTTTCAGTGGATTCTCATCGTTTTTTCCCCTTATGGATTAAGGATATTAATAGTGCCACTAATGAACAACAGAATGCAGTAGAAACCTCAACATTGACGAAAAGTGGACTCTCATCATTCTTCCCGTGGACCCTTCAAATGCAATCTGTGATTTCTGACAAACTACACTGGATTCAAATTAAATAAAGTCATTCATATTTAACTTAAACACCAACGTATTATTCTGAAATAGCACCTACATAAAGTACTAACATCACACCTCTAATTAAATGAAATAAGTATTTTGAAATTTTACAAAACTGGATAGTTTTAAAAGCATATGTGTAATAATACTAGAGGCAGAAGTGGACCATCACTGAAAGTCCATTTAAAGGAAACTAGCAGCGTTGCCCGTGCAATGAATGAGAAATGCTATTTACCTTAAATATAGATTGTAAAGGGAATGAATGTGAATACTCCCGCTGGAATGATAAAAAAAGGACACGGGATTTCCCGCTGCAATGAAAAAAAAAAAACACGGCACCTAATAAAATACAGAGGTTGCCAGGAATTGGACTTGGCTAGGCTGGAATGTGAATCCTCCCGCTGCAATGATAAAAAAAAGGACATGGGACTTCCCGCTGCAATAATAAAAAAAAAAGACATGGGTCTTTCTGCTGCAAAAAAAAAAAAAAAAAAGCACCTGATGGTGTAGAGGCTCCAGGAACTGGACGTGGCTAGATTTCTCCTCTTCTACCTGTCTGTGTTCTAACAATCATTTTTCAGAGATCGAATTTTGTTGTTTCTCTGAGCAGAAGGCACTTTTAGTAGTTTTATTTTATTTTCTTCAGTTTTTTCTGAAATAAATAAACTAAACGGAAACTTTCAGGGTAAAAGTACAAATCTTTAAATTTGGGGACTTTTGGCATCCCCAAGAAGTCAAAGTATTTTTGATGACAAATTGAAAAAACGATCTATATTTGGGGACTGTCCTCGAATTTCGAGGCTTTCAATCGTATACCACTTGTCTTTTCTGTTCTGTTCCCTCTTGCCACGCGATGCAATTGCTTGATCATCAAAACATGGCTCACTGGCCATGTGTAAAAATTCGTAAAATTCGAAATGTAAAAATTCGTATTTCCTAATGCAGCGCTCTTCACTCCACTCCACTCCCCTTCCCCACCCCCCCACCCCCCCTGTCTGTCCTTTGCTCGCCTGACGTCATAAGAATGACCTTGAAAATGAACAACCGAGTGGGGGAATTTGCCGTCCTTCCGAAACTTACATTCTGGATAGAATTTTAATATGCGATTTTTCAGAAAAAAAATCATAAAAAAATCTAACAAACATTTCCGCACGGTTCAAAGTTTAAAAGAGGGAGAAATACATGTTCAATCAGCGGTAAAAAGATGGAAAATTTTTGCCCATTACGTTTTTCGATGCGACAGTTTAAAAATAGCATATTTTTAAAAGCAGTACATTTTCTTCGAAACAGTATCTTGTTAAAAAAAATTCCCAAAAATCTGCAAATGTAACTACGATTTTGTAACAAATTGTGTTTGAAAAAGAAAACTCTGTAGTTCCCGATGATATAAAAAATATAGTATTCGGACAGAAATTTAGCTCGTGATAACATAAAATGCGAGAAAAAGGGCCAAAAACCTAACAAAACATAAAATAATTAAAAAACTATTAATCCGATTAATTTCATTTTTACGGCATTAGCTTTCTCTTGTCCTATTTAGTCAGCGTGCCAAATTTGGTCCAGATCCGTCGAAATGTCTGGAAGTGTATAGCGAACAAACAAACTCTTCTCTTTTATATATATAGATTTCAGTTATTTTGCTTCTTATTAGAGGTGGGGAAAACCGTTATTTTCAAAGAACACTTGTTCACCGTTCCCGTTTTTTTTAAAAGAACAGTTCTTTTTCCTGTTCTTTTGAGAACAGGTTCTTTGATTTATGGTAGCTTTATTATGACTATTTTATTCAATTTAAAAATGAAAATATACGTCTTTTTAACATGTACTATACTTTAGTACAATTGAAAAACCCGCAGTGGTCTGGGCACTAAACTCCGTTGCCATAAGAACACGAAAAGTGAAGCAGCATCCGGATTGGCCAGTGCTTGGGAGGGTCAACTTCCTCTCGGCTCGACTGCTGTGGGACCGTGTGCCTTAATGGGAGCTGGTGCACGTAAAATCCGTCGTGGCTTCAATGTCCTCCAAATTGTTAAACGATACCTCTGGGGGTGCCGATTTCAGGGGTGGGTCCCTCCTCTGGAATTGGTTCAAAATTTGGGGACCCCAAGCTGAGTTGGAGTTCCTCCCACTGGGGCTCATTAAAATGGAAGCAGCCCCTTCGGCCCATCGCCTGCCTATTTGAGGGATCTGGCACCGCCCTGCGGGTTGCCAGAGGGCATTAGCAACAACAAAAACAATTGTAAAATGTTTAAAAAAAACTTTGCAACCAACATTCTGGCTTTCTTCAATCAAGTATGTTAACAGTAATTTTTTGTAAAAATATTTTAATTGCAGCTGTCGTCAAAGCTGTCGTTAATTGCAGCTGTCGCCCCCTCCGCCTTGCTTCTGCTTCTCCAGCCTTGCTTCTGACTCCAAGTCTACAACTTTGACCCTAGCTCAGAACTTAATTAAAGCAAAAGAACAGGGAACAGATTTAATGAAAGAACACCTTTCACCGAAGAACAGTTCTTTTAACCTGTTCAGCAAGAGAACGCCTTTACTCCGTTCCCGCTCACTGCTCAGAGAACTCCTCGAGTCGTGATCAAAGAACGTGTTCTTTTTCAGCCAATAGGAGAGGCTGCTCCGGAACAGGTTCTTTTTCAGCCAATAAGAGATGGCTAAGAGCGTATGAAGCGAAGGCGCGTTTTATATTGAGATTGTGTAATGCTTATATTATTGTTTGGCGTTGATAAAATATTTTTTTTCGATTTGTTTGTGTTTCAGACTATCATTTTCTTTATTATTAATTTTTTTACTTTGATTCAAATTGAGTAGTTTGGCTGGAATAATAAAAATTGACGAATTGTAATCCTGTGAGTGCATTTCGTATTGAACATGTAAGAAAGCTTCTTATTCTTTGCCCGGGTCCTCTTTAAAATTATGGTAGGTTGGGTTAAAAGTTCTATCTCCCCCCCCCAGATAATAATCTTCGTTATCATTATTTCTCAAAATAACTAAGATTCTACAATTAGAATTTGATAAAGCTAAAATTGTGAACTTCTGTCCCCACCATCAGATACGTAGCCATTGTGGGGGAAGGGGGTCTGCCCCCCCCAGAATTTAAATTTTTCTTAGCAAAAAAATATTAATCGTGCCTTTCAATGAGAAATTTCACCTTTAAGGCGTTTTCCAAAATTCCTCTTTTCAACACGCTTGCCTGCCATAAAATTTTGAAGCGTCGGACCTTAATGAACTGAGAACATGTTTTTGCCGTGATCACTGAACAGGGTGTTCCCGTTCTTTCTTGAGAACAGGTTCAAAAGAACAGGGTGTTCATTCTTTCCCCATCTCTACTTCTTAGCATGAGAAGATATTTTTAATTTTAATGCTTTTATTTTAACAAAATTATTAATTTTGGAGAGGGGGGGGGGGAGAGTGTTATTTAATTTTTTTTTTATTATATCATTTTAAAAAACATGACTGTAACTATAATTTTATAGGATATTTTTGTGTGAATCCTATTTTTATGAGGAGATATTATGTGGAATATAAAAATTATTATTTTTAATTTCAGGAATTTGCATGCAATGGCACAGTTGTGGAGCATTCAGAGTACGGTGAAGTAATTCAGCTTCAGGGTGACCAGAGAAATAATATATGTCAATTTTTGACGAAAACTGGCATTGCCAAGGCAGAACAGCTAAAAGTTCATGGTTTCTAAATTGCCTTAGTGTTTTACTATGCCTGTGTGGAATACATTCCAGTATAGGCTAATTTGTCATACATCTGAAAATCGTTTTATTTGTTTAAATTTATACCTTTCTGAATGTTTCAAAAAGAAAGCAAGCAACTTAATATGCCGAACAAGTAGTAATATTCTGTTAATACCATTTCTTTTGCATGAACTTGTAAGTTATCCATATGTAAAATTAAATTTTAATAAAGATTGACTTTATGTAGTTGTATTTACTTATCTGTTTCAGAAACATAAAAAGTTATTATAGAAGTTCTGTTATATTGTCAAAATGCATCTTTTGTCTGTGGATTGTAGTGAAAATTCAAACTTATGTTTTTCGATAAACATTTATTTCCTTGTTTATGTAGTTTAATAAAATACTGTGCAAAATTTTCAACATTCTATCTACTTACAAATGTAAAATTTTGACATATCATTTTACAACATATAATTTAACGGTGTTGTTCGAAAAAATCTTTTGGATTTTGGTACATAATTACAAATAAACTAATTATGCCACACACTTAAAATTTTGAACCTGTCTCTTTACAAGCTGTACTACATACTGCAATAAACGATCAATCTGTATCAGTTTCAAAACTTTAAGAAAAAAATTCTTAAAAATCAAATTGTTGCATAGTGTGCCACTCTTCGAAAAATCTTGCAGCTCAGATCCATGTTTAAGAATTTTTTCTGAAAATTTCACAAACGCCACAGCATTTTTGCTTATTGCAGTATGTAAAGCAGCTTATGAAGAACCATCTGAAATTTTTTGGAGACCATGGTGCTATTAGTTTATTTCAATTTGTGTACCAAGACTAAAAACAGAGGGGTTTTTTTTCGACATACACCCTTAATTATTTCTGTATAACGTGGTAAATCAATTCTTAAATATTTTTATATTCTCATCCATTTACACATATCAGCATTAAATTCTTATTGTCTTTTCCGAGCAAATATATGTATGTTACAACTATTACCCTTACTTCTTCACGTTATCCCCCCAAAAAAGGCTAGAAAAATCCAATTCCATGAGTATATCATAACAATAATAAAAACTGGTCTATGTTTTTTTAAGTAGCACAAAAACTCCTGTCCCCTCTTCAAAAGAATGACAATCATTGATGTGCCCTCAGTCTTTGAAGCAAGGGTTCGTTTTTAGCCTGCATATGAATTTATGCTAATTGATTAGTGTAGAGTGGCTTTCTATGCAATAAAATGTATATAGTTATTTCTGCTATGGAAAGTGTTTTAAATTAATGAAAGAGAAATGTGGTTTAAAAAGCAAATAGTTTGATTTTACCTAGTGCACAAGATTGTTACTGATTTTTATAAGTGCCGATTAGAGGTCTGCGCTGCACAGAAATTCGTGGTGGCAGCATAACTACCTCAGAAATGCCACGGCAGGGAACATTTTTGAAAAAGAGCATAGTAAAAATGGGTGTGTATGTACAAACACATAACCTACTATATAGTTATGCTTATCCCCGACTCTCTAACAATTCCCTACTCATCACGGTCATCAGACTTTGAAAGGAAAGTGTGATTCCAATTCGTTTAAAATAGTTTTTCCAGATTACATAATTCATTTTTTTTTCCCCCCGCACAAATAAATCGTCAACATGGATAAAGAAGGCTGTGTACACAAAACGAAATCTTTCGAATGTGAAAAGTTTCTGCGCGTTTCCAGAAGAGCATGAAATTCGATTTGAGTATATATAACATACCTGCCAACTTGTACGATTTTGCTGTACAATGTACAGATATTGGACTTTTTGTACGGTGTACGATTTTACAATCAAATTGTATGATTTTTAATTTTTTGCAAAAATGTGTGGAAAAAACACCACCCAATAATGCAAAATGTGTGACAGAGAAAAAAAAAAAAAAAGCAATGGTGATGTTCTTTGCTGTGAAATTGGAGCCTCCTTGAGGGAAGAGTATACAATTACGCTTGCAATTTCCTCCTCTCTCTGCAATGGCCGAGGCAGGTGTGAGCAGCGGAGAGAGATGTGTGTCTGTCCCCCTCCCGCCTTCTCCATCACATCTGTTTCCTGCCTTGTGCCCTGGGATGAGAACTTCTTTCTGCAACCTGATTGGCTCATAGATGACTGGATACGTAGTCAGCTATCTGTGGAATGGCCAGTCTTTTGTGTTCGTTCTTGTTGAAATTTATTTTTCATGTATGGCAACTCATTTACAGTGTTGTGTCTGTCTTCAAGTGTGTGTACGTTGCATTCTTTGCATGTGCATTTCTCGTTCGCCGAGTTGATTTTCCTACTTTTTTTTGCAACTGTATCAAACAGGCATGAAAGTTTTCAGTCTTTTTCTACATCATTGATGCATTTGACATTCAGTATTTAAATTAGTTTAATGAATTTATACTGAATACAGTGTTATAATGAATATTAGTTAATTTAATAATGAGTACATATAAAAGAATAACAGGTAATTTGTTAACCCTTTTCGTCTCAGTGGTTTAGCTGCTAAACCACCCAAAATAATTTGCTTCTCAATCAGCTAATTTTAGCTTTAAATATAGAGAATTCTCATTTTTTTTCACTTTTAGCTTTCCTTTTTAATACTAGATGGCAGCACCCCAGCTTTCTATCAATTATTTTCATCTGTGACACTTTATTTAAAACACTGTTTCTTCAAGGATATCTATAATTTTTTTAAAGGTATCAAATTAAATGCATGAAAAAGTACCATTTTGTTGTCTGTACCCTAAACTATTTGTCCAATATTATTATATTTTTTTAATGTAGAAAGCATACCCAGAATACTTGTATAAAATGAAGTGGTTTCTGTACTAAACCACTGCACCGCTACGCCAATTACGCCCGCTGAAGGGAAAACGTCTGCATATATATTTTCTGGGTTTTTTTTTTTTTTTTTTTACGAATAGGAATGAGCTCATGCTAAGGAATGTTGAGGTGCATTTCACTAGCCCCCCCACCAACGAGTTTCAAAATTTTGACGATTGTACTGGTTTGTACTACGTTTGTACCGGCTAGTACCAAAATATTTCCGTTTGTACCGGTTTTGTTAAAAAGTTATTAACGATTTTAATGTGGGGGGCTAGAGAAACGACAGCCCCCCCCATGAAGCAATTTTCAAAATTTGACGATTGTACTGGCTTGTACTACATTTGTACCGGCTAGTACCGAAATATTTCCGTTTGTACCGGTTTCGTTAAAAAGTTATTAACAATTGAAATGTGTGGGGCTGCAGAAATGGCAGCCCCCCCATGAAGGAATTTTCAAAATTTGACGATTGTACTAGCTTGTACTACATTTGTACCGCCTAGTACCGAGAGATTTTTGTTTGTACTCGTATAATTAGTGAAATATAACGGTTTTTTCACAAGAATTACTGTGCGAGCATACGGTCATTGACCGTTCGCCTGTCAGTCCTCAGTACTCAGTCAGGGGGCCTGTCCTTTCGAGACGGTGTTGCTCTGACCGACTTCCTTCGCAGAGGGGTGTCACCAACGTCAAGGTCGAATGTGGATTCGGGGGGATAGATTATCTATCGCTTTTCTAAAGTAAGACAAGTTACAACAACCCTGTTCAGCCAAGGGGTAAACGGACATCGCTGACAGTGATTCACTCGCCAGAGAGTATTTATGATGTCGACGATTAGTTTGTGTTACAGTTTATACAACACTTTCTTTTAGACACTATAATTATTGTCAGAGAAGCTAGAACATTAGCTGTTAATAAAGAATAACTTTCTTGTATAAATCAATTTTCTGTTCACCGTGAGATTTTGTTTTAAGCATTATTAATCATTAAATACTGAAACTATTTAAAAAGATCGAAATTAAAAAGTGTGGAAAGTTTTTAATAAATATTATTTTAAATACGGAAAATTTAAAACTAACCATAATATTTAGACAATGCTCGCAATACCGTAATAAATTTAAGATGTTTCTTTTGCATTAACAAAATAAGAGGGGGAGCAGAGGGTCAGATATTACTTCTATTTGACCAAAAACTTAAGTTTTCCGTGATTCAAAATTTTAAAAGAAATTAAAAAATTCTCAGCGTCTCCCTGAAAATAAAAAATGATTAGAGACGTGTATATTGAAATGGGGGGGGGGGGGAAGACAGAGAGAGTGAGAGAAATAGGTGACTACACTACTGATAAATTCCCCCACCTCTAAAATGCACACACTATTACGTACTTAGAATTATAACTTCTACTGCAAGATTTTTAGAACCTTCTAAGCAAAATTAAATTAGCCTATTGTATATTTATTTTTTTAAATATAAGCTTTTAACAATAATGCATTATTTGGAAGCCGTTTAATAATACCGTATTATAATATTTTAAAGCTTCTGTTAATTTTACATGATTGTGAAACCTGCATATAACCTGCGTATTTAGAGATTTATGATTACAGATACATATTTTGCAGATTTTTGTTTTAAGGGTGTTTTGTATGTAAAGCTAACCTATTAATGATCTCATTACTTTTTGTTTCAAGTGATACGACTTTTAACCAAAATTATAGAAAAGCAATTTTCATATCTTTATCAAATGGGGCAAGAATCCTCAAGTGCGATGGGGTAAGAATTCGAATGCAGATTTTAGCCCCTAATGCTTTGGGGTCGTGATGGTTTTGTTTGTTTGATTGTCATGTTCCGGGGCTTCCAATAACCATCAATTGAGCTAAGTTCTGGGCCTTATAATGATGATGTCCATCAGGACCGGAAAAATCTATTCCCCCACATGAGCGGGGCAATGTAAAATTTTCAGTTAGGAATGTATTTCCTTTTATTTTATTTTATTTATTTATTTCCACTGATTCGGTTTGTAATTGCAATATTTACGTTCACATCAGTTCATTTTAGCACCATATCAGTTTTTTCTACGTCCCTTAAGTATCGGAAAACCTTTTAGTTATGTAACAGCCAACTGTCTTCCTCCTATTTTGTGTTTCTCTAATTACACTTAAATGACAGTGATTTTTTCTTCTTTCTATCTGTTTTTGTTAAACTAAATTTACAATACATACTTTAGCGATTATTATCATATTAAACCAAAATTTTCTATGCAGTTCATAAAATAATAATAATAATAATAATAATAATAAATTAAGGAAAATTTAATTATACTCTACCAGTATTGAAGGTGCTGATATCAGTCAAATTCAAACCTGACAAATAATAGTTTTGCAGCAAAGACAACTTTTCAAGTGGGTTTCATTCTGAGTTTTATGTCAAGTACACCACTGCGGATATTTACCCCGTAAGATGGGGCAAATATCCGAAAATACCAAAATCTGTAAAAGTCACTTCCAGTTTTTTGCATTAAAATTTAGATAAAAATGATCATTTAAGGCGACAGGTAAAGGTTTAAGCTACATTCTAGTAGAAATTTAGGTTCATGACTTATTCCAAGTTTTCAGAAAATTCAAAATCGTGGACCTATGTCCCCCAACTACTTTATCTGTTCATTTTTTTTTTGTGTGTACGCTTCTATTTCCCAATTAAGCACTTTCAGTTAAACATTCTGAAAGTGGAGAGGGGGGGGGGCAAAAGAAGAAATATGTGGCTGCTTCTTTTACAGATATGGGGAACTTTTGAAAAGTTGCGGCCCAAAATTTAGGATGTTAGCGAAGTTGCGGGCCTTATAATTGGGATTTATATGGGGTTTTGTATGGTTTATATGGGTTTTATGCAGGGTTTTGATATGTTCCACTGGCCGAATTAAAAGCCATGGGTTCGACCGCGGATCGGCAATTGTCCATATGTGTTTTAATACAACATAAATACTGGCAAATTTGTGAACAAAATTATGAAAATATTATTATTATTGTTCTTAGTATTGTATTTCGCATACTATTTCAATTCATAAAAACAGTTCTAATTTTGCTTCGCATTTAATAGTTTAGTACTTAATAATAAGACTACTCTACTTACAAATCGTAATCAGTTTTAGATGAAAATTCTGCAATGATAGGTTTTTAAATGAGAAAATTATCATTGATATTAACATTTGGCTGAAATATTAGGTGAGTATTCTCAGAAGTATTTTTCTTTCTGTTTTCTTTTCTAATAAGCTATAATGTGCAGTACATTATAAATTTCCTGTAAAATGCTTTACGTTGCATAACGTTTTTACGTTATAAATCGAAAAGTGCGAAAAATGTTGCTCCATCCTTGTTTAACAAAATTAGACTTTTCCACATTTTGTCAATTCTGTACTTCCAGAATTGTGCATGTCTCCATCAAAGTGATCGTTACCCTTTTCTTTAGATGGCGCAGTAGATGACGTAGCACCGTTTCTTCAGCAGAAAATAAAATAAATATTTCTACGTAAATTGAAAAAATTAAACTCCTGTGTTCATTGTTAAAATATTATCTTTCATTATAATACTTATGCGATTCATTTTATTATATTTTAAATGCATAAGGCTATAAATTTTATCATTTCACATCAACCCTCCATCCTCTTCCGCCGCATATATATCGCGCATTTTCCTTGTCTCCTGATAAGCGCGATATAACGAGGGGATACTACGATTTTAGCTAGCTTTTCTAAAAAAGTTTCGCCAACGCAGGAATGCACCTCTTCCTGGTAACCCGGCAATTTTTCCAAGTGTTCGACCCCCGGATTTTCTTCCCCTTAGATCTCACACCCTTCAGACCAGTGGTCGAATATCCGGAAGACGGGGAAAAATTCTGAAACCCAATGTTTTGGATAGCGGTCGATGAACTCTTGCGTTCTCACAAAATTGCTTGTGGGAAAACCGTTATATCTCTCTTATCATAAGAGTACAAACAAAAATCTCTCGGTACTAGGCGGTACAAATGTAGCACAAGGTAGTACAATCGTCAAATTTTGAAAATTCCTTCATGGGGGGGCTGCCATTTCTGCAGCCCCACACATTTCAATTGTTAATAACTTTTTAACGAAACCGGTACAAACGGAAATATTTCGGTACTAGCCGGTACAAACATAGTACAAACCAGTACAATCGTCAAATTTTGAAAATTGCTTCATGGGGGGGCTGTCGTTTCTCTAGCCCCCCACACTAAAATCGTTAATAACTTTTTAACAAAACCGGTACAAACAGAAATATTTCGGTACTAGCCGGTACAAACGTAGTACAAACCAGTACAATCGTCAAAATTTTGAAACTCGTTGGTGGGGGGGCCAGGAAATGCACCTGGAATGTTGTGGGGTTCACTATATTGCAAAAGGGTTTCACCCAGATGTGGCCTCTAGAATGAGGAAGGGTACTTTGACCAAGGATTTTATCTGTAACTCGGGTCATCTGTACTTTGAATCTCCGTGATTTTTTTGCTCTTAGTTTGGTAGGATTCCTTGTATATATTTCTAGCTATTTTTAAGTTTTTTATACTGTAAATAAATTGTACTTAGTTATTAACCCATTTATGCCTAGTGTCCCTTTTTTGGGACGGCATTTTCGCTATTAGTCGAAAACGTTATTTATTTTTCCTAGCCTTTATTCATGAGTATTGAGCCTCAACTCTACAAAATATTTTAACATGACCAAATAGGATGTTAATATTTCGATTTTTATGCATAATGATTTTAAAAGAAATCATCCCTTGTTCAAAAAGTTGACATCAGAAATTTATCTATTATTTCTGTTATCAGTAAAAATCGAAGAAAGTCGCAAAAATATCTAGGCACAAATGGGTTAAACATTTTATTGGTTAATTATTGAAAATGCCGCGGAAAGAACTAGAATCTCGCCCAGATTTCTGCATATAATCAAGGTAATTTTTCTTCTCCCCCCCCCCCTTTTTTTTGGGGGGGGGAGTAGAGTAGCAGGCCTCCTTTTGGTGCACCCTGGGTAATGCTATATCTGCTACACAAGTAGAATAAAGTGTTTATTACTCATCGGCGAAATCTCTTTTACTCATTTTGTGCTTCCCTGCATTGCTCGCTTAGCCGCATTTTTCATAGCTGTAGTGGCGCAGTGGTTTAGTTCCCCGACAACCCATAGAATCACAACGGTAAGTGCAATCTTTACAAAATTTTATTTGTGCACTCCTGTAGGCCTAAATAGAAAGCCAATAAAAAATTATGCCTGAATTCTAACTTTAAAGGGTAGTGCACCCAAAGGGTTAAATGCATAATAATTTATTTGTTCTGTATGATCCGCAGCAAAGTTCAGTCTTTTTAGCTGCTTTGTGCTTTCATGCCTGATCAAATTTTGCTATGGCAAAGCTTAAGCAGTATAATAAAAGTTTTTTTTTGGATTCTTATTCAAAAGAATTCGCTTTCATCACAAAATTGAGGAAAGGAGAAAATTTTGCATTTTGTTCTACATGCACTGCTGATATGAAAATCTCGCATGGTGGATTAGATGATATAAAGAGTCACGTGATGACAAAAAAACATTATGAAGGCTGCCGCTTCTAGTTCAAAAATTAGAACTTTTTTTGCCTCTCGTAATGATTATGAAGTTATAAATGCTGAATGCTTGTTTACTTAATTTATTATTGAGCACAATTTACCATTATCGGTAGACCATGTAGGACTGCTGTTAAAAAAAATGTTTCTGAAATGTGAAACTGTAAAAAATATATCTGCGGTAGAACTAAAACTTCCGCAATACTTGGAAAGATGGCATCTGAAGCCAAGGAATCATTGATGTATCTGTTGCAATCGATTCGGATTCCCAGTTATATCCGGTTATTGTTACGTACTATAATTCCTTGGTGGGTCAAATTGAAACTGAATTGTATGGTGGGTAAAGCACCGTACTCCGGTTTCGGGTTCAACTCCCGGCGGCCGGGGTTCGATCCCCGACTGGGCGTGGTTGTCTACGTGTCCGTCCCTCCATAGGGGGTAACGTGGCCGCCCACTGGGTGCCCCCATAATAAAATGGCCACACCTCCGGGCTGTTGTGGCAAAAAGGCTTGTGGCCAGTGCCTGCCCATTAGAAAAAAAAAAAAATTGCTTGCAATACCAGTTTTGTCCGTAAATGGAACAGGACAAAATATTGGTAAGTTGTTGATAGATACATTAGCATTTAAAACATAGACATTAAAAACTGCATTGCTCTAAGCACGGATAATGCACCCGTTATGGTGGGGCAGAAAAATGGTGTTGCAGCCCTTCTAAAGAAAGAAAATAGCAGTACTGTAGTAATAGGTTGTCTCTGTCATCTAATACACTTAGCTGCAGAGAAAGGAGCAGATGCTCTCCCTGTGGCTGATAATGAAATCTTAATTGATGTTTTTTATTACTTACAGAAAAGCTCTAAAAGGAAGGCAGATTTTAAGGAGGTACAGGAACTTATAGGTGTTGAAGACCACAAAATATTAAAGCATGTATGGACAAGGTGGTTCTCATAAGGCAAAAGTCTGAAGCGTCTTATTGAGCAATGGGACCCACTTCTATTTTATTTCAAAAACCATGTGAAACAGGCAGATCTAGTTATTAATTGCTCTTCACTTGATACGTACTGCATCCCACTGAAACCAGCAGATAAAACCTCCACTTCACATACAGATACACTGCTCAAAACAATTAAAGGATATTGTAAGTTTTATATAAAATAAAGATATAAGCGAATTTTTTTTTTTGCCGAAAATGGAAGAAGAGAATCACAAATGCAAATTTTTCTGATTTTCAAACTGTGGAGTATGCTAATTTTGAGTTCGACGTCAAAAAAGTCGCTTCAGCGGTAGCGAATGAAATTGGACTTTCAAGTGAATAAAAGACGATGCAGACGAGGATCATCGGCATTCAGTGACTGCTTTGTTTCGATGAGTACGATGTCTCAGCGAAGTCATTTAACCTATTCAGAAGCTTGGAGAGTTATCGGTAGGTTAGAAGGGGCCAAACTCAAGCCGAACTAGCGCAAACCATTTGAGTGTCACAAAGTGTGGATCTGTAACCGGTTTTTGGCGACTGGAAGTGCACGCCGAAGACCAGGGCATTGTCGTAGACGGGCAACAACGCCCAATGAAGATCGTTATTTAGTGTTAACAGCTCGGAGATACAGGAATATGAACGCTACTCTTCTCCAACAACACCTTCACTCGGCAACTGGCACCACGGTTTCAACTCAGACTGTCCGAAACCGGCTCCATGGTGTAGGTCTGTATGCTCGCCGACCAATGGTATGTGTTAGACTAACATCAAGGCATCGTCTCGACCGCAGGGAGTGGGCAACAGAGCATGTGAACTGGAGGAGAAATGAATGGAGCAATGTTCTTTTTTCTGACGAGTCCCGTTTTTTAGTTCATCCTGAAAATAGGCGTATTTTCATCTGGAGGGACCGTGGCAGTAGGAATAATCCTGCGTTCGTGCACTAAAGTGTCAGGTTTGGCGGTGGGGGAGTCTTGGTGTATGGTGGCATCTCCATTGACGGGCGCACAGACCTCTACATTATTCGAGATGGACCTGTGATTGGTCGCCGATATAGGGATGAGATCCTCAGACCTATTGTAGTCCCTTACGCTGCAGCAATCTTAGATGACTTCATTTTAATGGACGATAACTGCAGGCCACTTCGTGCTAACCTGGTGGAAGATTTCCTTTTCGAGGAAGGAGTCGTGTTCTCCAGCGTGTTCTCCAGACATGAATCCAATAGAGCACGTTTGGGACGCTCTAGGAAGACGAGTTGCTAGCCGCCTACCACCCCCACAAGCTCTCCAAGAACTGGAAAGAGCTCTTCTGGAAGAGTGGGACAGAATACCCCCACTGGTGATTAATAACCGCATTGACTCCATGCCTCAAAGGTGTTCAACGTTGCTGGCCGCCCGTGGAAACCATACCCCCTACTGAAAATGATTTCCTTTGAAGAAAACACCTTTTCTTATTCTTTTTTTCTCATATGCACATATTGTGTTCTTTTTCTTTTCTACACAAATGCGCAATAAAATGCATTTTTTCTGCCAAAAATGTGTAATTTATTCTCATATAACCTACTACGTCTGTCGACCATGTATCAATCAGCTAAAAAGTTCCCCAGCCACAAGATCCACCTAAAGCCGTGTTATGTATTAATCGTAATCGTTTGTATTGTGCTATTTTGTTGTATGTTTGTGGCAACAGTAAAGAAAGAACAGAAAGTGTACGGCTCTCGGCCGATGTCCCGCGTCTCAGTTTTAATAAATGTTCTATGTTGTGTTTCTCCACTTACAAGCCTTGGTATCCTTAATAATAATAATTAATACGTTACACCTCAATACTACTCGGCACCTACACGACAATTTGGCGACTTAGATGTGGATTGATTACGACTCCAGTAAAAAAGAACTCACTTTCGTTTTCGCGATCTGCTCAGCATCGCATCTTTAACCAAGATCAATTGTAAGTGGAACATTTATTTCGTTATTCTGAAATCGTAAAAACTGTGTAGCGATGGCTACGATTGGAACTTTAGAAGCTTTTGATGTCTCCAAACCTTCGTCGTGGGACTCATATTATGAAAGATTAGAATGTTTCTTAGAAGCGAATAAAGTAACAGACGATAATCAAAAGCGAGCTGTATTTTTAAGCGTATGTGGTCCAGATACGTATTCCATTATTCGTTCTTTAGTGTCACCAGATATTCCGACGAGTAAACCATTCAAGGATTTAATTAAAGTGATTAAAGCTCATTTTTCTCCTAAGCCGTCGGAGATATTTCAGCGATATTTGTTCTACCGCAGGAAACAGTGTAATGGTGAAACGATTTCGGCGTTTATTTCTGAACTACGAAAACTGGCGGAACACTGTAATTTTGCAGATTCTTTGGATACCATGCTACGAGACAGACTGGTCTGTGGAATAAGAGATGAAAATTTACAGCGAAGATTGTTATCAGAAACTTCCTTAACATTATCAGAGGCTCTTGAAAAGGCCATTGCATTCGAAACTGCTGGACTAAACGTTAAGGAAATTCGGAACTCTGACTCTGTTGCTGTACGACCGGTAAACATCAAGCCAGGCACTTCACATCAAAAAGTGAGTCAACAAAATAATTTTAACAAAAGTAACACGAAATATAAAAACTGTTCTGGTTGTGGCGGTAATCACCCAAGAATTCAATGCAAATTTAAAGACGCGGAATGCTATTTGTGTAAAAAAAGAGGACACATTTCCAAGGTATGTAGAAGTAAGCTTAATTCTATTCATAAGCCTAATGTTAAGAAGAATTTATCAACTAACTCTGCTCATTTAATTGATACGATTCCAGATGTTGAATATTTACAGTTAAAGGCGTTGGATTTAAAAAATCGCAATTATTCACAAATTAAAGTAACTGTAATTATTAATGATCATCCTGTTGAAATGGAAGTTGATTCGGGAGCTAAGGTTTTCATTATAGATAAATCAACATTTGATGAAATATTTCCTACTAATATTCCTAAGTTAGATGAATTTCCATTTGAAGTAAGAGATTACAACAAGAACGCTGTTCATATTTTGGGCCAATGTAATGTAGATGTTAAATATTCAACATTCGAAGGCAAACTTCCCATTTTAGTAACAAAAGAGCCCAGAGAGAGTCTTCTAGGCACAAACTGGTTTGTCCCTTTAGGAATAGGCGTCACTGGCATACATTTCATGAATGACGATGATAATCTTGAGCAGGTTATGAGCGAATTCCCTGACGTATTTCAAGAAGAGTTGGGAACATTTAAGGGTCCTCCTATTTCCTTCAAGCTTGATCCTACAGTAAAGTCAATTAAACTTAAGGCTAGAACAGTGCCCTATAGGGCACTGTTCTAGCCTTAAGTGCCTTAGTGCATATATGCACTAGTATAGCATATATGCACTATATATATCTGCACTATATATATGCGCATAATATAGCATATATGCACTAGTATAGTGCATATATGCATAGTAGCCTTAAGTGCATATATGCACTAAAACATAAAATCGAAAAAGAATTACAGCGTTTACAAGATCAAGGTGCCATTGAACCTGTGAATGATTCTGACTGGACAACTCCAGTAGTTCCTATCCTTAAATCTAACGGTGAAATCAGACTATGCGGTGATTATAAATGTACTTTAAACAAAGCATTGGGTCAGTATCCGTATCCAGTTCCTGCTGTTAATCAAGTGCTAGCTGAACTTGCTGGAAGCCGTTTTTTTTTATTAAACTTGATCTCTCACAAGCTTATTTACAATTAACTGTAGATGAAGACAGTGCTTTGGCTCAGACAATTATAACACACAAGGGAGCATTTAAATGCAAACGTTTACAGTTTGGTATTTCATCAGCTCCGGGTATTTTTCAGCAATTCATCGATAAGTTGTTGTCAGGTATACCAGGTGTGTTGCCTTACTTCGATGATGTGTTAATTAAAGGATCTTCACAAAGAGAACTCACTGACAGATTTAGACAAGTATTGAAAAGATTTTCGGATTCAGGCTTGAGGCTAAATAAAGAAAAGTGCATCATCGGAGCTTCCAGTATTCAATATCTAGGATTTCATATAGATGAACATGGAATTAAGCCAGCCAAGGATAAAGTAGAAGCTATTCATAACGCTCCAATTCCTAAATCCAAAGAAGAACTTCAAGCATTCCTAGGACTTTTGAACTTTTACCATTCATTTATCGAGAATAAAGCAAATGTGGCTGAACCTCTGCATCGTCTTTTAGACAAGGGTGCTTCATGGACTTGGAAGCAAGAACATAATGATGCCTTTGAAAGGGTCAAAAAGCTCTTATCAGCACAAACATTACTTACTCATTTTGATGAGAAGAAGCCTATCATACTAACGTGTGATGCATCCCAGTTTGGAATCGGAGCCGTGTTAAGTCATCAACTCGAGGATGGAGTTGAAGCTCCAATCGCATACTACTCGAGAACAATGAATCCAACGGAGCGCCGTTATGCTCAGATCGACAAAGAAGCATTAGCCATTATTCAGAGTGTTAAAAAATTTCACAACTACTTGTATGGTCGTAAATTTGAAATTCGAACTGACCATAAACCATTGCTAGGACTGTTAGCTCCAAATAAACCAATACCTTCGATGTTGTCACCAAGAATGCAAAGGTGGTCAATCATGCTGAGCTCCTATGATTATAATCTGGTTTACAAACCAGGGAAAGAGATTTCTAATGCTGATCCCAACCCACTTTAACTAACAAAGAAGTTGGTCCCATGGAAATTCTTTTGTTAGAAGCTCTTAAGAAGCCATTGTTAAAATCTGCAGATTTAGCTCGTTTTACTTCCCATGATCCTATTTTATCACGAGTTATCAACTGGGTATGGAGGGGATGGCCTACAGAGAAACTGTCAGAAGAATTTGAACCGTTCGTTCAAAGGAAGCTTGAATTGTCCGTTCATAAAGGTTGTCTGCTGTGGGGATCCAGAGTTGTGATACCTAAAAAGGTTCAACCTGAGATTCTGGAACTCTTGCATAGTTCTCACCAAGGAATCGTAAAAACTAAAGCTCTCGCCCGCAGTTATGCGTGGTGGCCTGGATTGGACAAGGATATAGAAAAACTTTTGAATTCCTGTGAAATATGTCAACAGACTAGAAATGTACCTCCAAAAACCATAATTCCTTGGGAAAATACCAAAACTCCTTGGTCCAGACTTCACATAGATCATGCAGGTCCATTCCAAAACGCATTTTTTCTAATTGTAGTTGATGCTTTCTCTGTATGGTTAGAGGTAGTTAAGGTGTCTTCTACAGATTCATCATCATCAATTAATGCATTGAGGAAATTGTTCGGTACACATGGCATACCTGATACCATTGTTTCAGATAACGGAACTGGTTTCACATCTTCAGAATTTCAAGATTTCTTGGAAAGAAACGGTATCAGATTCATTGCTATAGCTCCTCGACATGCATCGTCTAATGGACAAGCAGAACGCATGGTACAGACGACTGAAGTAAAAATAATGTGTTGTAATGCAATAACCCATAAATTCTACCTTGCGGGAATAATCCTTCAACCTGTAATTGCTAAAAGAAAATACCATTCCTATTTCAAGGTACCTGAAATAAAATAGTTACCGACTCAAATAAAGAGACAAAATTTAAAACATTTTCTTTAATTATTATGACTTCTTCCAAACTTACAATATCTTATACAATTTCCTTTTTCTTACACATTAAATAATGATAACCGTGACATTATTTGTTTCTTTTGTGAATATTCAATAAGATTAATCATAAAATCTGTTTCGCGGTGAGAATGCTGGTTATATACATAGGAGAGAGCGGGGAGATATAGTGCAACTCAAGATTAAAACAAATCAATACAAAGGTCTTTTACCTTTTCTGCTGATGCACTGGTGGGGCATTTTTTATGCTTGATGGCTCGTGACATCTAGGTTGCTATATCGTAATTTTTCAGCAATTGAAGCTCGGCAACATTCACTCACTTTTAATAAAATTGCTGGTTCACTACGGAATTTTTTTCAATCATTTTTTTGAACACACTCACTCAACCACATCACTTTTGAAGTCCGTTCACTCTGAACTTCATCTCGACTCCCTCGTCACTTCTCATCTCCTACTTCTTTCTTTTCTCTTGAGCCCCTTTTTCTTTTCGCTTTTTTTTAGCAACCAATCCGGGGTTCCTTTTGCTCACGTCCCCTTTACGTGCATAATTTTCTGTTTCTCCGTTTCTGTGATTGGTTCACCGTCCTTATTTTCTACGCCTCCTAATCTACGTCTTTCTGCGTAACATTGGCCATCTGAGACAGTCTACAATAAATTTTTCTAATTTATTATGGGGGAATTTTGACTGTCCCCTCGTGACACTTTCTGGCACCACGATGTCTGCACCTCGTAACTCAGCTGCCCACTATAAATTTCTGTAATTTATTATGGGGCAATTTTGACTTTGCCGTAGTGACACATCTGGCTCCACGATGTCTGCATATTGTAAATTATTCTTCGTGTGTGGGCTCCCCTTTTGCACTACAACGACCAAACTTGCTTTGAAAAGAATTATCACAGGCAATTGGGAATATAGGCTTTCTTCATTCTTATTAGCACAACACACTGTTCCAAATTCTACAACAGGCTTTTCACCCTGCTAGTTACTCATGAATCGATGACTGAAAACATGTCTAGATAAACTGCATCCTGATTTAGCTGAGTCTATTAATAAGGAAGGTGAATGTGACCGTAGCTGTAAGAACTTGAGAATGTTTGCACCATTCGATACAGTGTATGCTTTAGGATTTCCTCCTCATGAAAAATGGGTTCCCGCAATTGTTATAAAGGTAATTAGTTTGACCAATTACCTCGTACAAACAAGTGATGGACTGATTTGGAAAAGGCACATCGATCAACTTAGACGTCGTGTTATTCCTGATCTGCCTGCGGAACTATCCGCAGAAACCAATGACGACATTAGTGATATGTATCCTGTACCAGCAAAAGCAAGAATACCGGCTAACTCGAGTCCCGTAACATCTGTTAGTGATGATACTACTTCGAGTCCTGCACCGTCTGTTAGTGATGAAACGTGCTTAGTGCAACCTGCTGCTACCTCAGTTACTCCGAGTTCTAGTACGGATGTGTCAGTGCAGCCGGAACCTTCTTCACGTCCTGCTAGAAACCGGCGTCCTCCAGTTTGGCTAAAGGACTATGTATCTTAAGGGGGGGGATGTTATGTATTAATCGTAATCGTTTTTATTGTGCTATTTTGTTGTATGTTTGTGGCAACAGTAAAGAAAGAACAGCAAGTGTACGGCTCTCGGCCGATGTCCCGCGTCTTAGTTAATAAATGTTCTATGTTGTGTTTCTCCACTTACAAGCCTTGGTATCCTTAATAATAATAATTAATACGTTACACCTCAATACTACACGGCACCTACTCGACAAACCGCAATATCCTTTAATTGTTTTGAGCAGTGTATTTCATCAGTTAGTGGAACTACCAACAAAAGGTGTTCTGTAATGGATACTGTGCCTGCCTCAAAGAAGAAAGGTGAAAGTTCTGTAAAGAGCAGAACAGTTCATAAGCCTGAGTGTCCAATCAGTACACCTTCTCTTACAAGAGAAGGCCGCATTTTTATGTTTCTGTCGTCGGGCATTAATAAAGCTATATGCTTGTTTTTGGATTTCATAATACCAACCTTTGAAGCCACAAATGCCACTCTTCAGTCTGCAGCACCCAAAATCCACACATTAAATTCATTGCTCTCAGACATGTACAGCTGCGGGAAAAAAAAAAAAAGTCCCACTTGTACTTTTTTCGGAAGTCGTTCGTCGTACAGCAAAGTTACAGATACCAATCGTTTACGATTGACGTACACTTTAATTTGCTATGCATAAAAATTGCATAAGGGGCCATCTACATATTAAAATTCCCACCAACTTTTTTTTTTCTCAATAGCAATACCTAGATTTCACTTCATATTTAAAAAATTTAGCTCATTTTAACCCCGGAAACCAATTTTTAATAAATTTGGACAGAAAATGAGGGAGTTATGAGCACCCAAAATCCCCCTCCCCCTATGTTAAAATATTTTTTCATACTTCAATTTATATCTCATATAATATTGGTAGTAAGAAGCTGATTTTTATTCGTACTATTAGAACTAAATGACCCAAACATCATTTAATGTTATTATGTTTTTTAATAAATTATTAATATGAATTATGAGTTATTAAATTAATATTAAAAAAAATTATGAATAGCGACCTAGCCAAATTTCGATGGAAATAGATGCAGAAATTAATATTACAGGGCTGTGCAAAATTTCAAATTTTTACGTTCAGTAGTTTAATTTATATTAAATAAAATGTGTTATTTTCATGAGTTAAGGGACCATATATAAATTTATTAAGTGAAAATTTTTGAAAATTGCATAAAATAAACGTAAATTATATTTATTTTGTGCAAAAACCCAGTAAAAGATACCAGTAATAAAAATATGAAATTTTGAAGCAAATAAATTAGAGGCTTTTACAGTTTGATAGGGATTCTATAAAGCGTGTATTGTTGCGTTTGCTACCATATTCCCCCAAATAAAATATTTTCCAGCTATAGAATTAGATGCAGTAGATGTATGTCTTCTAATACAACGTCCTATTTCTGAAAAACTAACATCCTCAACTTTCCAGGCGTGAATGTGACCTATTTTAATATCGGAAATATTAGGTCTTTGGACTTCCCCAAACTTTATTAAACATTCAAAATCACGTTTTTCTGTCTAAATTTTCATCTAACTATAAATTAAAATACCGCCAAAAGTCTTAAGAATATTGCACATTGCAGACGATATAGTATTAAATGAAGAAAGTGAAATAACAAACACAGTGATAATATTGGGTCGGCAAAAAAGTAATTGCGTTTTTTACATGAAATTCAAACAAATAAATTTTCTATCAGGAAATCATTCTTCAAGTTCGACCATAGCTGAGTAATATTCAAGCTTGTAGTCAGAAGAGCAGAGAGAAGCTTCTAACTCCTGCCAACATTTCACCTGTCTAAGAGAACCATCAACGGAAATACTCAATAACAATTTCAAAATTACAAAGATTTTCAAAATCCTGAGCAATCATTTTGCATTTTCCCCTTAAATCATGTGTACGAACCAAGGAATTTATGAACTCACGGGTCATTTGGACCACAGACTAAATATTCTATTCTACCTTTGATATTCTCAGTACAAAAAACTTTAAGAGAGATGGAAACAATATTTTCCTTGAAAATAACATTAATTTCTTTTAACTCTCGCGAGCGAAATTAATGAAAGGCGAAAAGTTCGGAACCTACAAATAGCGTTTTTCAATTTGCAGAAAGTCCCTTAAAAACGCGCAAAAGTTAATTCGCAATATCTCCGGAAATTATCGTAGAAAATTGGTGAAAATTTATATTTAGGGTAATTTGAAGGTTTTCTTTCGTTTAATAAAGTCAAAATATGGGGTTGCCATTGAGAAAAACGAAGTTGATGCAGAATTAAATATGAAGACGGCCCCTGATGCAAATTAAATTAATAGTAAATTGAAGTACGCGTTATTTGCAAACGAATGATATATATAACTGTACTGTACGACGAACGACGGCGAAATAAAGAGCAAGTGGGACTTTTTTTTCCGCAGCTGTACAAGGAGCTTCTCATGAAATTTGTATAGCCAAGTTGTATCAAACACTGTTTCTTGATGGACATCAAATATGCTGACACAAACAATTAAAAAATTGATGAGGAATTATTTATTGGAAGTACTGCATTAAAGATTGTTTTGTTAGCATTTTGAAGAAGGAGGAAAGGGTTACTTTTTTTTTCTCCAGCGTTTGGCAATTCTATGCTGCTTGTTGCAACTATATTAGGAATAAATTTCCAATGAACAGTAATTTGTTGAGGCATGCTGAGGATGTTTTCTGAAAAGTCATTTTCAGATATTGAGTACTTCATAACTAAATTTCCTGTGATGCTTTCCCTTGAAGCAGAAGAAACTGAAGATGAAGCTCGTGATAAACTTCAGTCGGAATTCTGTGCGTTACAATTTGATGAGCTTCCTAAAGAAGTCTTAAAAGAAGATAGACAGAAAGTGGGTTCTCCTTGGGAAAATTAAATCTGCTGATAATAGCTTAAAATACTGCAGGCTTTCTAATTTTATGCTTTGCATTTTAACACTACTATACAGCAATGCTGAATGTGAACGGATATTCAGCAGTTTGAAAAAGAACATAACTCAAACAAGAACTCAGTTTCGCAGCTCTTTAAGTGAGGAAAAGTTGGAACAGATTTTAATCAGTGGCGGCTCGTGGGATACAGCAAGTACTGCCGGGCTGCACTTGAAATTATCAGCACATACTTTTAAAATAATTTATTCTACAAAATTTCTTAAATTCAGATTAGAATTATGGAATTCTTATGGTAAATTTAAAAAAAAAAAGTATTGTAGTAACGGCCGGATCGCTCATTCAGAAAAAAACCCCTTTAATCTTCCCGCAATTCAACTGCGAAAGTCGTTGGTACAGCCCTCAGCGCTGATTAAGGAATTGGCAGCACCGTTGCCATGGTAACGATTACGTAAGCACTTTCTCCGGCTTAGGATAGGATAGGGTGTTTTAGCTAAGACTCAGCTGAAAAAAGGTTTTCTGTCTTTTGCTGCACTAGAGAATTCGACGAACTGATTGGCTCGGACGAGAAGTGAGGGAGAGAATAAAGACACAGAATATATGTTCTAGCCCAGCGTTTCTCAACCTGAGGGGGGCGCGCCCCCCGCAGAACGTTTGCAGGGGGGAGGGGCGAGAAAAACTATAGAGCAAGTAGTGATGCATGTTTTTAAAAAATCATCTTATTTATTCTCATTTTTACTCAAAAATATATCCATTTTCGCTTAAAATGTTCTTTATTAAAGATTAAAAAACTCAATGTATGCTGAAAAATGTGAGGGGGCGGGCACGACGGTAAAAGGTTGAGAACCGCTGTTCTAGCCCATTCTAACGGAAACAATAGTTTTTTTTTTTTTTTTTTTTTTTTTTTTTGTCTGCGAAGGTTGAAAGTTTTTAGCTTTATTTGTTACTGTGTCCATGTGTTATTGGAATCTGATTTAACCGTTTTGAAACATGGAGCCCGACTTCTTGGCTAAGGCCAAATCAGCTCCTTACGAGAATTTGAAGAGCGATGAATTATAAATATGCTATATACTAGGGGCCAAGGCCCCCAGACTCGCTACTCTCGCTTTTCGTATGAGGCATTTGGCTCCTAATAAGGCTTATTCGTAAAAAAGACATAATTTCAACAGACAAAACCCGAAGATTGGATCAGATAGAATGTTACTGAGCTAACCTACACATTGCTTGGTTCTTGCATGTTCATTGGTACATAAAAATTTAAACTTCACACTACAGTAGACCCCCTCCCCCTCATAACACGGAAGATACTTTGTTATGGGAATCCGTGTTGTACGGGTCCTGAGCTATACTCCACCTGGAGTGCGGACTCCGCTTATAATCGCTGGAAAAATTATTTGCACTCCTCAGAAACACAATGATATTTAATTTTGCCATTCAAAAGTTATATTAATTAGGAATTAAAGCGTAATAAAATCAGAACATCTCTTTCAGCTGTATTTTTAATAATGTAAAACCTATTGGACACACCTTGCGAATTTGCCACCCATGGCGATTTTTCATTATGTGGCGACTTGCGTACGTGTAAAGTTAATAAAAGCTACGGAGCAGCTAGGATAGCTTGCCACCAATGGCGACTTTTCATTATTTGGCGTTTTACACATGCTCACAACCTATAATTACTGTTCATTTAAGGTTACTGGAAAACCGTATCCATATTTTCATTTACATAATCGTTTGCAGATTGGCGTACTTAGCACCACGAATTATAACCATCTCGTCGCGCTAGCAAATATCCAAAGTGTACTATAACTGCTATAATGGCATAGTTAACGCCGCCAAATATTTCTACTGGTAGCAAATAATCCAGCTGGACCGAACCGGCTTTTAAAATAATCTGCATTTTAATTATTTTTCATTTTCAAGATATTAGTTATTCTGTTTTGGAAAAACGAATAATCGCTAATTCTAAACTCCTGTTGTCTAAGCGAACTTACTATTTGAAAATTGTCAACTTTGTGTAACACATTTTGAGAGTTACTTATTTCATATAGTTTTTTATTTTGGCGTAAAATGGGCGTAATTCTAACTCATGTTTGTAAATTTCACGCGATTCTAGGTACTTGGAAAACGCTTTGTTGCAAAGCAATTGAATGATTTTTATGCCCAATCTGGCAGCCAGTCTGTTTATTTTTTCAGTTTTTTATTAATATCTTCTAAAATAATTCGATTTTCGAAATTTAAGTCAGCTTAGCAGGTTCCTCAGAATTTTTCGAATCTGTGGGCACCTTAGTCGAAACTCAAATCCCCACGGATTAGGAGAAGATAGGCGAACAAGCTTTTGACAGCGGACCTTACTTTTTTTTTTAATAGAGAGATAAAATGTGATATGTGTGTAATGTGAAATGTAAACTTATTTTTTGATTCAATAAGAGCATAGTATTTTTTCTATGCAACAAGGACACCTCTAACTTACAAAAAATAATTTTTATTTACATTTTCTTATTATCTTTTAAGTAATGATCTTTCTTATCAGAAATTCAGGTATGCTAATTCTTTATGTTTTGACTTGTACCAATGTTGAAATAAATTTGCATCCATTTCTAAGAATTGTCTCATTAAAATCATAACTGATTTTCATGTCATAAAAAAAATTCTCAATATATTTTTTTAAATTTGTAATTAATAAAATTGGTATATGTGTAATAGGAATAAATAATTATATATATGCATATATATATATATATATATATATATATATACACAAGTCTGGTTTGGTTTCATTTTAGCTTTAGTAGGTTTATTTATTGCGATACTGCGTGAGGCCGCGAGATTGTAAGATATTCAAAAATGGAATGTTGGCAGGTATGATATAATAAAAATTGAATATGAAGTTATTAATTTTAGGTGGACAAAGATTAAATATATTGAGTGTAGACATATTTTTGCGAAATGTTTTTTCTAGCGCCCGTTGTAAGTGCCTCCAAACGGGCTTTGGCTTCTAGTATAAATTTATATGGACGTTAAAATGAGATTTTTTTAAGACTGTGAAAATTTAGTCTTGAGAAAGATGTTGCTGTGTTGTGGGATTACGGCCGATTGGCTACACGTAGGCTCTGGACCAAGGGGTGGGGTGCCCTCCGTGGGGGGTCTTTCTAAGGGGTCCTAACCCGTATCTACGCTAAGTTTCGGAGAAAACCTCAGAACAGTTAGGTCGGCCAACGCGACCTGGTTTAGAACCAGGCACCTTACGACTCCCAGTTCAGAGCGCTATGCTCTCGGCCACTGGTGAGGCTCCTGATTATGAGCTTGCCGTCGTGGCACACTTTTAAAATATGTCTACTGAAAAACTGAAACAATAGATTTTCTCGAAATCGGACAGGTTTATATTGTTTGTATGGCACATTCACGATACATTTGGTTATCAATATACGACTGATACATTATTTACTTTTTAGCAGTTTCTTTACTTTTTTTTTCTTTACAAACTTCTCATGAGCCATTCCAAACTTATTATGTTCTTTTGATGTATAATGCAAGGTTTAACAGTTTTTAAAGCAATCAAATTACACCATTGACTAAAAAAATTTAAATTGTGTCTTTACAAGTTGCTAGCGTCAACATTTTACTGACCGAATTCAGATCCAGGCATACTTTAAATTAATTGTTTGTGTTTTGTTTTCTGATCCGTTTAATTCAGCGTTCCTCAACCTGTTGGGGGCGCGAGAAAAAACCAAAGAGCAAGTAGTGATGCATGTTTTTAAAAAATCATCTTATTTATTCTCATTTTTACTCAAAAATATATCCATTTTCACTTAAAATGTTCATTCAAACTTTACTGATAGTATTATTTTCTAGAAAATTTGACTAAATGTTCATTTAAGATTAAAAAACTGAATGTATGCTGAAAAATATGAGGGGGGGCGCCACCGTAAGTTAGCCTTTGTTGGGGGGGCGACGTTAAAAGATTGAGAACCGCTGCGTTAATTAAATGATATTAAGTCATAAAAAGGGGAGGGGATTGTATACAATTTTTATTGTGTTGTGTTCGCAATTGGGAGCATTGATCATTTCTGACCAGGGGCGTAGTCAATGGGGGGTTAGGGGGATCATAACCCCCCCCATGAGAAATTTTTTGCCATACAAAATGTATATTCTTCACTAAATTATCACACACACGTATACATATATATGAGTTGTAGTAGTCGTAAACCCCCCCATGAAAAATTTCTGGCTACGCCCCTGTTTCAGACTAATGACCAAGCAATTTAATTATGGTTTAATTCATGTTTATTGATATCAAGTTTAAGCCATCTTTTCCTGAGTTATGAAAAGATTCCAAGGACAGTAACCTCTCTCCCCCAATTTTCAAATCAGTATCATTCCCAAACCGAATCGAATGTTCTTTCTCCATTTCAAAAACTGAATATAATGAGAGGGTAGTTTAAATGATAAGTGAAATATTAAGAATTAATGAAAGATTTATTTATAAATTTAAGTAAAGATATGAATTAAGTTTGAAGAGGGGGACGATTGTATCAAGATAGCTTTGTAAAAATAGGTTAAGAAGTATCCAGATAAAAATAAGCAGTTGAAAAATTAGGTGCAATTTTTAAAAAAATTAGAAGATGATTGTACTTCGTGGTGTACAATCTTCATTCTTCCCCGGCCTAGACTTCGGCAGCGGTGCCTACCCAGAAAACATCTAAATCTTATTCTAATAACTGGTACTGCATAACATTGTCTTATCAGGCTGGGAAAAAAAAAACCTGAACTAAAAATACTTTAATTATTTACAAACATTTGAATTTTTATTTTATATGTTATTTTTGCCTTTAAAACCAGCGTTTTTAGTCTAAGATCCGATATAAGAAATATATACCCTCATCTGTTATTTAATGATGATGATGATGATCATATGCTAGATAATATATCCACTGATACATCGCAAATAGGCTGCCTAGCTAAATCACTTACTGATGATGTTAAATAAGTAAATTTTTTCGACCAACTTCCGCCATCTGTTATTTATGAAAATCGAGCATTGAGAGAACATGCCCCAACAAATTGAAAAAATATGGGTTGCCTACTTTCCCCTCTGCCCAACTTGCCAGGTTGCCACTTCCCAGGTTCAAACAGGTGAGTAAATGTTGTTGATATACCCTCATCCGTTAATTAATTGGATTATATGTCAAATGAAAGGTTATTTTATTCCCAATTCAACCGTATAATGGCCTTATCACATTAAAGGGAAAATCCGAGCAACTTCGCGCTGGACCAACTTTTCCGACGGACTTGAAGGCGTGGTTATCTTTAAGGGTTGCAAAAGTAAACAAACTCTCTCCACGCCAAATAGTCATCGCATTGCTGATTTGGGGTGCAGGTTCTTATTTTACTTATCGTGCGTTGGTATATTTACATCGGATCGGCAGCAATTTTGACAGCATCGGATGGGCAGCAATCTCTAATTCCAAAGTCCACTTAAACGCGGCCATAATTTTATTTACACGTGATTCTGACATCGAGCCAAGCTGCCAAACTTCGAACATAGGCGCCATTGATCGAAATTGCTTATGACGTAGCAGGAAGAAGTACTCTGATTGGCCGAAATTTCGTCCGATTCCGATTTTTTCCTTCGGAAAGGAAATAGTTGGAGTTCGCGGTCGTCAAGGTACTCAAAAATATATCCATTTTCACTTAAAATGTTCATTCAAACTTTACTGATAATATTATTTTCTAGAAAATTTGACTAAATGTTCATTTAAGATTAAAAAACTGAATGTATGCTGAAAAATATGAGGGGGGGCGCCACCGTAAGTTAGCCTTTGTTGGGGGGGCGACGTTAAAAGATTGAGAACCGCTGCGTTAATTAAATGATATTAAGTCATAAAAAGGGGAGGGGATTGTATACAATTTTTATTGTGTTGTGTTCGCAATTGGGAGCATTGATCATTTCTGACCAGGGGCGTAGTCAATGGGGGGTTAGGGGGATCATAACCCCCCCCATGAGAAATTTTTTGCCATACAAAATGTATATTCTTCACTAAATTATCACACACACGTATACATATATATGAGTTGTAGTAGTCGTAAACCCCCCCATGAAAAATTTCTGGCTACGCCCCTGTTTCAGACTAATGACCAAGCAATTTAATTATGGTTTAATTCATGTTTATTGATATCAAGTTTAAGCCATCTTTTCCTGAGTTATGAAAAGATTCCAAGGACAGTAACCTCTCTCCCCCAATTTTCAAATCAGTATCATTCCCAAACCGAATCGAATGTTCTTTCTCCATTTCAAAAACTGAATATAATGAGAGGGTAGTTTAAATGATAAGTGAAATATTAAGAATTAATGAAAGATTTATTTATAAATTTAAGTAAAGATATGAATTAAGTTTGAAGAGGGGGACGATTGTATCAAGATAGCTTTGTAAAAATAGGTTAAGAAGTATCCAGATAAAAATAAGCAGTTGAAAAATTAGGTGCAATTTTTAAAAAAATTAGAAGATGATTGTACTTCGTGGTGTACAATCTTCATTCTTCCCCGGCCTAGACTTCGGCAGCGGTGCCTACCCAGAAAACATCTAAATCTTATTCTAATAACTGGTACTGCATAACATTGTCTTATCAGGCTGGGAAAAAAAAAACCTGAACTAAAAATACTTTAATTATTTACAAACATTTGAATTTTTATTTTATATGTTATTTTTGCCTTTAAAACCAGCGTTTTTAGTCTAAGATCCGATATAAGAAATATATACCCTCATCTGTTATTTAATGATGATGATGATGATCATATGCTAGATAATATATCCACTGATACATCGCAAATAGGCTGCCTAGCTAAATCACTTACTGATGATGTTAAATAAGTAAATTTTTTCGACCAACTTCCGCCATCTGTTATTTATGAAAATCGAGCATTGAGAGAACATGCCCCAACAAATTGAAAAAATATGGGTTGCCTACTTTCCCCTCTGCCCAACTTGCCAGGTTGCCACTTCCCAGGTTCAAACAGGTGAGTAAATGTTGTTGATATACCCTCATCCGTTAATTAATTGGATTATATGTCAAATGAAAGGTTATTTTATTCCCAATTCAACCGTATAATGGCCTTATCACATTAAAGGGAAAATCCGAGCAACTTCGCGCTGGACCAACTTTTCCGACGGACTTGAAGGCGTGGTTATCTTTAAGGGTTGCAAAAGTAAACAAACTCTCTCCACGCCAAATAGTCATCGCATTGCTGATTTGGGGTGCAGGTTCTTATTTTACTTATCGTGCGTTGGTATATTTACATCGGATCGGCAGCAATTTTGACAGCATCGGATGGGCAGCAATCTCTAATTCCAAAGTCCACTTAAACGCGGCCATAATTTTATTTACACGTGATTCTGACATCGAGCCAAGCTGCCAAACTTCGAACATAGGCGCCATTGATCGAAATTGCTTATGACGTAGCAGGAAGAAGTACTCTGATTGGCTGAAATTTCGTCCGACTCGGATTTTCTCCTTCGGAAAGGAAATAGTTGGAGTTCGCGGTCGTCAAGGTAACGGCGGAGAAAATAGGCCTGAAACTTGATTTGCAAGGAAAGTTGATCGGATTTTTCTCAGTGTGATTGCCCTATTAGTTTGCCTTATCAAAAAGTTGGTTGAATCCGTGGCAGGGCCATAGCTATTCCGTTTTTATAGAGGGGGGCTTTCATATATACACACGTACACATATATAACACACGCATATATGTGTGTGTGTGTGTATATATATATATATATATAACAATCGGAAACAATTCAGTAGTTTCAGAGATGCCCATAGAACGTAATGTATTAGAATTATTTTGAGTGTTCCAGTAAACTATTTGTGCATGAATTTTAGGTTATGTTACTCAGGACAGGGTAGATTTCTAATAGTGACAAACTTTTTAGACTCGGTTCAGTGGTTACAGAGATGGCAATCAAGAATAATGTAATTCTTATGAGTGTCCCTGTAAAATTGTGATATGTGCTAGACAGGTAGCCTATATTACTCAAGAATAGTGTAGCTTTTTGTCAGCGAAAATGATTTAGAATCGGTTCTGTCATTAGAGAGATACAAATGGAGCTTAATGTAATTCTTATGAGTGCCCCTGTAAAAGAACTATTTATGATGTATGCATAAAAGGTAGCCTATAATACTCAGAAATAGTGTAGCTTTCAATCAGTGAAAAAGTTTAAGAACCCGTCTTATAGTCACAGAGATACCGATAAAGCATGATGTATTAGAATTATTTTAAGTGTCCCTGCAAAAGAGCTATATTTATGTCCCAGCCAGCCACGATACATCGAATTAACGTCGCCGTCGACGTAGTTTCGACGTAATCATCGACGTTAAAAATCCTTGGATATGTCCACCTGTTTGCCCGTCGAGCGCTGAACTTCTCGACGGCGTATTACCAGCGCCCACTGTATGGGCGTTGGTATTACCCGCGAAGGGTGACCGTGAGAGATAACAATCTCGCTTAACTACGGCGTAAGAATGGAAAAGGGTGACCGCCAGGAAGAGAAAATCCCCGATATTGGTCGAACACTCGTCGCTATAACGGCGAAGGGGGACAGATTCTCGGAATCCGTTTATAAAATTCAGCTTATAGTGGTTGATTTTACGTTATACGTTGTCGAATCGCTCCAACAGGACAGAGAAAACCGGCTTATATTCGTCTAATAGAAGTCGTTCTTTAAAGACTTCGCAGAATTTGTCGAATTCTGACCATTTATAAACGTAGTAATTATGCCGCAATTCCAGACATTCAGAGAATAGACAACTACCATTTGCATACGTCGTGAAGGAATGGAAATTCAAACTGTTCTGATCTTGTGAACTTTTGCCGTTTAAAAAGGAAGCATTTTATATTTCTATATAATACATTTTAATATTAGTTTGTTAGCTAATAAAAAGTAATTTTTAATTAAATGCGTAGAAATTACAAGTTTTAAATTAACTTCTAGTCGTTTAGATGAAGTTGTAAAATATACATTCATAAAAATTTGAACAGAGAGAAAATACATTAAAGAAAAATATAATCTTGATTTTTTGAATTTAATTGATCAGTAACTTGCATAAATAGCTTATGTCTCTATTTTACATTTTAAAGGGTTTACTTTTTCCCCCCGGTACATTTTATGAATTGTTTTTACTGTAGGTATATTCAATAAAAGGGGGGGGGGGTACGCTGTTTAATTCAATGTTATAAACAATCCAAATATCTTCATATATTGGTGAAAAAGTAACTTAAAAATTAAATAAAATATTAGTAAATTTAGTTAAGTAAGGAATACAGTTTAAAATGCAATTTTACTAACAGTAAATATAATTTACTTATTTTATATAAAAAAGGTTACTTTTTAACCAATATATGAAAATATTTAGATAGTTTATAAGAGTAGATTAAATAATTTTTTGCACCCTTTTATTAAAAATACCTAATACAGCCAAAACGATTAATAAAATGTACCGGGTGAAAAAATGGAAACCCTTCAAAATGTAAATTAGTGACATAAGTTGTTCGTGCGAGTTACTTATCTGTTAAATTAAAAATCAAGATTATATTTTAACTTTAATATATTTTTGTATATGTTCAAACTTTTATGAATATAAATTTTATAACTTTATCTAAACGATTAGAAGTTAATTTAAAACTTGTTATTTCTAATCATTTAATTCAAAATTGCTTTTCATTAGCTAACAACTAGTAGTATAGTGTATTATATTTAGAAATATAAAGTGTTTCCTTTTAAACGGCATGTGCACCCGACAAGAAGTTTGAATTTCCATGCTTTCACGACGTATGTAAATGGTGTGTGACTGACATATTCTCTAAATGTCTGGAATTCCGGCATAATTACTACGTTTATAAACTGTCAGGATTCGACGAAATCGTCAAGGAACCACTTCTATTAGACGAATAAGCCTGCTTTTTTATCTCCATAGTTTATTATAGTTTTCCTGTAATAAAATATGAACAAGTTTTCTATCTACAAATCCCCCCCCCCTCTCACCCTCCCACGAGAAAAATTCTGTCTATTTCATTACACAAACAGTTTTTTATTTATCTCTCTTAATTCTTTGATTTGTTCAATTTTACTACTCCAAATAGGTTTAAATTACATACTAAATGCACACATATTAGTATACAATTTAAAAAGAAAAAAAAAAACTTTGCATAAAGTGCTTTAATTTGTTTCATTGTAAGTTATGCCATAATGCAATAATAAGTTGACTTTTGTTATAGTAAGTTTACATTAAGTAAATTCGTGCTTATAATGAGAAAAAATATTTCATATGCTTAAGGTAAACAGTTGATTTTATGCCAATTGTACCTTTATATTTCACTCTATAATACAAATAAGAAGACTTATAATTAGCAATTAAAAAGAAAATGAATAAAAGAAACAAAGCACATAATTATTAGTTAAATAATTATTTAACTCACCTCTAAAATTTTGATGGCTGGAATTAAAATTTGTAGTTACCCCGATAAACTTTAATAACATTGCCGGCCAACACAATTTAAAGAGAGCCAGACAAACTTATTAATATGCCAGGCTAACGATAAATCGTGTTAGCATTGAACTTGAAAAATATTCCAAGAGATACTTGAAAAATATCCACTTTTATAGTTAAAACTATGGAAATTTTACTTTTCTGTGTAGCGCAGCTGAGCTCAGCCATTGACTACACGCTGGAGCGAGTTCTGCCCGTGCATAAAAAACTGCGAAGTACAGAATGTGTGTGTGTACATGAACGAATATACACACACACAAAAAAAAGCATATGTTTTCTGAGAAAACGGTTGGGGTGGACATGTCAAAGGTCGTGAGAAAGGACCCCGTAAATTCTGTCTCCCCTGCACTGTTTATTCGACGTTCAACTGACTATTAACTAAGCTGAAAAAATTTCTCGATGCTCCATCGTGTTTCTTCTTCTTGGCTGGCTGGGGGGGGGGGTCTCTCAGACCGCCCAAGCCATGAGCGGAAAATCGGCGATGTATTGACGGATCATAGACCTCCTGAGGGCGACCAACATTAACAGTCGAAGATAGCCGCCTCCCTGACCAAAATCGAACGGCTCTTTATGACGTCGACAACACAATGTATGTTTGATCTCTTTTAAACGCTATTTTTTGCTGTAATTTTTCATCGACCTATTTTCGACATTTCGACATTGGGAATACGTAATTTAAACGTGTGTGCGCTTGCTGGGGTTATATGGATGAAAATTAGCCTATAATACTCAGGAATAGAGCAGCATTTTATCAGTGAAGAAAGTTTTCGTATCGGCTCAATAGTTACAGAGATACCCTTAGAACGCAATGTAATTCTATGAGTCTCCCTGTAAAACAGCTATTTATGCAATATGCATAAAAAGTAGCCTGTACTACTCAGGAATAGTGTAGATTTCCATCAGTGAAAAAAGTTGTAGAAACGGCTCAGTAATTTAAGAGCTGCCCTGTCCCAGTTGAGTTTCAGTTTGTTTCTGTCTGCTGATGAGAATATTTTTAGAATCTGTTCAGTATTTACTGAGATGCCCGTCTAGCGTAATGTATTAGAATGATTTTGAGTGTCCCCGTAAAAGAACTATTTGTGCTATATGCATGGAAGATAGCCTATAACTCGGGAATAGCGTAGCTTTCTATCAGGAATAGTACTGTGTGATAAATTTTAGAATCGATTCAGTAGTTAGACATACGCACAGATCGCAGTGTAATTCATGAGTGTCCTTGTAAAGGAATTATTTATGGTATATTGCCATCAATTTTCGTTTATGTTACTCAGGAAAAGTGTAGCTTTCGGTAAGGGAAAAAATCTGATGTATACAACACATGACTTCCTTGTACATTTATTAAATCAAAAATATTTTCGGCCCACTTCTTCTAAACTATTTTGTTTGAAAGAGATAAAATACTGCAATAATAGTAAGGTTTAGCGAATTCTACCCAAGTATTTCCGATATCGTCAAGCTGGGTTCAATTTGAAAGATTTCCTTCTGGCATTTAATTTGGCGATATTCATCACCAAAAGCCGCCAAGCTTGAGAGGGTTTCCGAGATTTTGGGATAGCCAAGGTAGTCATTGACCACAGACTTTCAATGAATTGAATGTATCCATGCACCTTAATGTATTTTAAGTCATTTGGCTGACCCTGTAAATAAATTACCCAGTTGATTGCAGTCGAAAAAGAGATGCACAGTTAGACGTTACACTAGTTCTAAATACAAAATTCTACGGGTAAAAGTTTTCGAGTTATGCAAAATACGTAATAATTTTTGTCCTCAAATTTGGCAATATTTCGGAAAAACTCGCTGCAAAATGGCGAGATTTTAGGCATGGACCAAACAATGACTGACAATCGCCAAATTTGGCGATATATCACCAAAACTCGCCAAGGATGATGACAAATGGCAGTATTTTGGGCATGGACCAAATGACTGACTATCGCCAATTTGGCGATATTTGGGCAAAACCCGCCAAGGTCGACGACAGACGGCGAGATTTTAGGCATTGGCCGAACAATGACTGTCTACAGATGTAATATATTGAAGATGTCCATAGACATTAATGTACTGAAATTCTTTTGGGTGGTCCTGTAAATAAACTCTCCAGTAGATTGGAAGCAAAATTCGAGATGCACAACTAGATGTTAGAACAATCTTATATATGAAATTTCAACATTCTACGACTAATAGTTTTTGAGATTTGAGAGTTAAATACATAGACATGTACAACAAAAGTCGCCAAGCTTGGCGAGTTTTGGTGTAATTCTTGAGGGAGGCACGTGACCGCGGTCGGACTATTACCTAACTATATGGTTGGACGGTATTGTGTTTAAAATGGATCGAAAATGTTCATTAAAATTGCCATTGACCGTAATGTATTGTAAATTTTTTAATGTTCCTGTAGCAGAACTATAAAGACACTTTTTTCAATGGAGAAATTCATTTTTAGACGTATTAGTAATACCTCTAAAATGGCTTTAATTAATATCTGCCCATAGAGCGTAATGTGTCTAAAATCTTTTGGGCGGCCCTGTAGATAAACTATCCAGTCGAATGGGGCCGAAAGGGGAGATCTACAACTAGATATTACAACAATCCTAAATATAAAGTTTCAACTTTCTAATAGTTTTTGAGAAAAGCGAGTTTAATGCATTTCGGCCCATAAGCGGAATGTATTTCGAATCTTTTGGGCGGTCCTGTAGAAAAACTATCTAGTCGTTTCGGACCAAAAGGGGATGTGTGCAACTACATGTTACAATAATCCTAAATAAAAAATTTCGTCACTCTACGACCAATAGTTTTTGGGATATGCGAGTTGCATGCATGCGTACGCACAGACGGCATAGAAAATCTGGTCAAAGTAGACTCACCGTTGGTTAAAATGAGTTGCAGACGCATTTATATGATCGTGCATGCTAGCGTACGAAGAGATGCATCGAAAAAATTCTTAAAATTAAATTAAGCGGTACTCAAAATCGGTTTTTTCGTCGAAATTTGGCCCCCGAAATGATTCGGGATCACATTACTTCCTTATACTTCCGTACAAGGAAGTAAAAAGTTTTAGAATTGGTTCATTAGTTCCAGAGATCGCAATGTAAATCGAATGAGTATCCCTGTAAAGACCTATTTGTGATATATGCGTGAAAAGTAGCCATAATACTCCGGACTAGTGTAGCTTTCTATCAGTGAAAGAAGTTTTAGAATCGGTTCAGAAATTAAAGAAATATCCATACAGCTTCATGTATTCCAATTATTTTGGGTGTCCCTGTAAAAGAACTATCTAAACTATATCCATGAAACGTAGGCTTTAATACTCATAAATAGAAGCTTTATATTATTGAAAAAAAGTTTTCGATTCGGTTATCTAGTTAGAGATACCCATAGAGCATAATGCAATATTTGCCGGTTATTCTAAAAGAATTACTTGTGATATATTCAGAAAAAGGCAGTCTAAAATACTCAGTGGCTTTCTATCGGTGAGAAAATTTTTAGAATTGGTTCAGTAGTTAGAAAGATAACCATAGAGTGTAAATGTATAATAATTATTTTGAGTGACCCTGTAAAAGAATTATTTACGCTGCATGCATTAAATGCAGTCTATAATAATAAAGAATATTGTATCTTTCTATTAGTAAAAAAAAGTTTAAAATCAGTTCTGTAGTTACACAGATGCCCACAGAGTGTAATATAATTCTTATGAGTATCTTTGAAAAAAAATTATGTATATATATATCTACATATACCTGCATGAAAAGCAGTGTATAATTTTCAGGAATAGTGTAGTTTTTATTGGTGATAAAAGTTTGGGAATCGGTTCAGTAGTTAGAGAAATACCCAGAGAGGGTATTGCATTTGAATTATTTTGACAATTCCTGTAAAAGAAATATTTATGCTATATGCATGAACTTTAGTTTATGATACTAGGAATAGTGCAGCTTTCTACCTGAGAAATGTTTTTAGAAACTGGTCAATGGTTACAGTTATGCCAATTTTATATACTTATGAGAGCACCTGTAAAATAAAATTATGATATATGTATGAAAGGTACTCATATTACAAAGGAGTAGCAAAGCTCTCTATCAGTGAAAAAAAATACAGATTCAGTTCAGTGTTTACGAAGACCGTAATAAATTATAATTGTTTTGAGTGTCCTTGTAGTACTATTTACGCTAATACATGAAAGGTATTCTATAAGTTAATCCAGTGTATAAGCACTTTAACCCATACATTTACATATATTTCAAACAATTACTTCCATTTGTTTAATGTCATTCTTTAAGAAGTTAGCCCATTGTTTATAAATATATTACTGACGGATTTTTTAAAAAGTATAGTTACATCGTATATTTTTGCCTTAAGTCTAACGATAATGTCCCTTTGTTCAAAGGCATTTTTAATATAACCCTATTGACACACAATAAACAGCATTGACGTTATTAACACACACATTATAAACAGCATTGTTATACAGTGTATGTCTACCAGTATTATTATTTCCAACAATGAACGTCCCTTTGTTGAAAGTCATTTTAAATAAAGGTTTAGTCCACTGTTTCAAAGTATTGTTGCAGAATACTCTGCTTGTTTCCTGGGTTCGTCGTTCTAAAGTCCAGTTGGTGTAGAAAGCTCAAGTAAAAAGTCACTTGTCAGGATGCAACACAAACTTCATTGCATCTAGAGATTCGTAGAACAGTCAGCTTTAAAAAAATTCACAGGCATTAACGGCCAGTAGCTCGTTTAAAACACTCCACTCAATACCGAAGCTTTCACAAATGCTGTAATTCTAACATAAAAAACACCACAGGTAAAAATTCGGTGGAAATATTCGGGGGATAACACAAACAGTCCCTCAAGACTCAACAATCAAGAATTTACACACAGCAATTTAAAACAGCTTCGAAAACGCACACGGAAACACCGCTTCTAACATAGATCAAAGCGCCGTATACATGGGCAGCTCTATCAGCTCTCAACCGGAGATCAATCCACACACTGCGAGAGCTAACTCAAACACTGAACTATCAGAGCAGCGCGCTCTGGTATTTATAGAGGAGGCAGAAGCTGCGAGGAGCTTCGAGAAAAGTCTATTTCTCGAAGATTCTAGATAAAGTGGGAATTTTGATTACGTCATAGAAGAGAAATGTTAGGTTATTATGCGTTTTTAATGCAGAAAAACCAACTTCCAGGCCCCACTGGGAAAATCACACCAAATGACCAAAATGTCCCCAAGCTTGGCGACTTTGGGCGAAATATCGCCAAATTTCGCGCCAAAAATAAGTCCCCAAAACTGAAGTTACCGAAGGCCTAGGACCAATATTTCTCCAGATTTCTAGAAACCCCATAGAAAAAAAAGGGAAACCGAAACCTCAGTATCTCCGGTTCCAGTTGATCGATTTTAATGCAACAAAAAGCAAAATTTAACTATTTGAAGCATAAAATACGAATTTCAAACTATTTTAAGCCCCAGAACAGCGGGTTGCCCAGAAAATTCGTAACAATATATTACTGACACACATTTTTAAAGAGCATTGTTATACCGTGTATTTTTGCATTATTTCCAACAATTACGTCCCTTTGTTGAAAGTCATTTTAAATAAAGGTTTATTCCACTGTTTCAAAGCATACTATTGACACACATTTTTAAAGAGCATTGTTACATCCTGTATTTTTGCCTTATTTCCAACAATTACGTCCCTTTGTTAAAAGTCATTTAAATAAAGGTTTAGTCCACTGTTTTAAAGTATATTATTGACACACATTTTTAAAAAGCATTGTTACCCTGAGTATTTTTTCATTATTACATATAATGATGTCGCTTTCTTAAAAGTCATTTTAAATAAAGAATTAGTCCACTGTTTCAAAGTGTATTATTGACAAGATTTCTAAAAGAGCATTGTCATAACGTTTATTTCTGCATCATTTCCAACATTTAACGTCCCTTTCTTGAGAGTCATTTTTAAAAAGGTTTAATCCACTGTTCCAAAGCATATTATTGACGCACATTTTTAAACAGCATTATTACATCCTGTATTTCTGCATTATTTCTAACAATTAACGTCAGTTTGTTGAAAGTCACTTTAAACAAGTTTAGTCCATTGTTTCAAAGCATATTATTGACGCACATTTTTAAAGAGTATTGTTATATCCTGTATTTTTGCCTTTCCAACAATTACGTCCCTTTGTTAAAAGCCATTTAAATAAAGGATTAGTCCACTGTTTTAACGTATATTATTAACACATATTATTAAAGAACATTGTTATAATGTGCATTTTTGCAATGTTTTCAAAAATTACGTCCGTTTGTTAAAACTCATTTTAAATAAAGGTTCAGTCCACTGTTTCAAAGTATATTATTGACACACATTTTTAAAGAGCATTGTTATACCGAGTAGTTTGCCTTATTTGCAACAATTAACGTCCCATTGTGGAAAGTCATTTTAAATTGAGGTTTAGTCCACTGATTCAAAGTATATTATTGACACAATTTCTTAGAGAGTATTGTTATACCGTGTATTTCTCAATTATTTCCAACATTTAATGTCCCTTTGTTGAAAGTCATTTTTAGTATATGTTTCGTGCACTGTTTCAAATTATATTATTGATAAACATTTTTAAAGAGCATTGATATACCTTGTATTTCTGACTCTCCAACAATTACGTCCCTTTGTTGAAAGTCATTTTAAATAAAGGTTTATTCCACTGTTTCAAAGCATACTATTGACACACATTTTTAAAGAGCATTGTTACATCCTGTATTTTTGCCTTATTTCCAACAAAAACGTCCCTTTGTTAAAAGTCATTTAAATAAAGGTTTAGTCCAGTGTTTTAACGTATATTATTAACACATATTCTTAAAGAACATTGTTATAATGTGCATTTTTGCAATGTTTGCAAAAATTACGTCCCTTTGTTGAAAGTCATTTTAAATAAAGGTTCAGTCCACTGTTTCAAAGCATACTATTGACGCACATTTTTAAAGAGCATTGTTACATCCTGTATTTTTGCCTTATTTCCAACAATTACGTCCCTTTGTTAAAAGTCATTTAAATAAAGGTATAGTCCACTGTTTTAACGTATATTATTAACACATATTCTTAAAGAACATTGTTATAATGTGCATTTTTGCAATGTTTTCAAAAATTACGTCCCTTTGTTGAAAGTCATTTTAAATAAAGGTTCAGTAAACTGTTTCAAAGTATATTATTGACACACATTTTTAAAGGGATTGTTATACCAAGTAGTTTTGCCTTATTTCCAACAATTAACGTCCCTTTGTTGAAAGTCATTTTAAATAAAGGTTTAGTCCACTGTTTCAAACTATATTATTGACACACATTTTTAAAAAGCATTGTTACCCTGAGTATTTTTTCATTATTACATATAATGATGTCGCTTTCTTAAAAGTCATTTTAAATAAAGAATTAGTCCACTGTTTCAAAGTGTATTATTGACAAGCTTTCTTAAAGAGCATTGTCATACCGTGTATTTCTGCATCATTTCCAACAATTAACGTCCCTTTCTTGAGAGTCATTTTTAAAAAGGTTTAATCCACTGTTCCAAAGCATATTATTGACGCACATTTTTAAACAGCATTATTACATCCTGTATTTCTGCATTATTTCTAACAATTAACGTCCGTTTGTTGAAAGTCACTTTAAACAAGTTTAGTCCATTGTTTCAAAGCATATTATTGACGCACATTTTTAAAGAGTATTGTTATATCCTGTATTTTTGCCTTTCCAACAATTACGTCCCTTTGTTAAAAGCCATTTAAATAAAGGATTAGTCCACTGTTTTAACGTATATTATTAACACATATTATTAAAGAACATTGTTATAATGTGCATTTTTGCAATGTTTTCAAAAATTACGTCCGTTTGTTAAAACTCATTTTAAATAAAGGTTCAGTCCACTGTTTCAAAGTATATTATTGACACACATTTTTAAAGAGCATTGTTATACCGAGTAGTTTGCCTTATTTGCAACAATTAACGTCCCATTGTGGAAAGTCATTTTAAATTGAGGTTTAGTCCATTGATTCAAAGTATATTATTGACACAATTTCTTAGAGAGTATTGTTATACCGTGTATTTCTCAATTATTTCCAACATTTAATGTCCCTTTGTTGAAAGTCATTTTTAGTAAATGTTTAGTGCACTGTTTCAAATTATATTATTGATACACATTTTTAAAGAGCATTGATATATCTTGTATTTTTGCCTCTCCAACAATTACGTCCCTTTGTTGAAAGTCATTTTTAATAAAGGTTTATTCCACTGTTTCAAAGCATACTATTGACGCACATTTTTAAAGAGCATTGTTACATCCTGTATTTTTGCCTTATTTCCAACAATTACGTCCCTTTGTTAAAAGTCATTTAAATAAAGGTTTAGTCCAGTGTTTTAACGTATATTATTAACACATATTCTTAAAGAACATTGTTATAACGTGCATTTTTGCAATGTTTGCGAAAATTACGTCCCTTTGTTGAAAGTCATTTTAAATAAATGTTCAGTCTACTGTTTAAAGTATATTATTGACACACATTTTTAAAGAGCATTGTTATACCGAGTAGTTTGCCTTATTTGCAACAATTAACGTCCCATTGTGGAAAGTCATTTTAAATTGAGGTTTAGTCCACTGATTCAAAGTATATTATTGACACAATTTCTTCGAGAGTATTGTTATACCGTGTATTTCTCAATTATTTCCAACATTTAATGTCCCTTTGTTTAAAGTCATTTTTAGTATATGTTTCGTGCACTGTTTCAAATTATATTATTGATAAACATTTTTAAAGAGCATTGATATACCTTGTATTTCTGACTCTCCAACAATTACATCCCTTTGTTGAAAGTCATTTTAAATAAAGGTTTATTCCACTGTTTCAAAGCATACTATTGACACATATTTTTAAAGAGCATTGTTACATCCTGTATTTTTGCCTTATTTCCAACAAAAACGTCCCTTTGTTAAAAGTCATTTAAATAAAGGTTTAGTCCAGTGTTTTAACGTATATTATTAACACATATTCTTAAAGAACATTGTTATAATGTGCATTTTTGCAATGTTTGCAAAAATTACGTCCCTTTGTTGAAAGTCATTTTAAATAAAGGTTCAGTCCACTGTTTCAAAGCATACTATTGACGCACATTTTTAAAGAGCATTGTTACATCCTGTATTTTTGCCTTATTTCCAACAATTACGTCCCTTTGTTAAAAGTCATTTAAATAAAGGTATAGTCCACTGTTTTAACGTATATTATTAACACATATTCTTAAAGAACATTGTTATAATGTGCATTTTTGCAATGTTTTAAAAATTACGTCCCTTTGTTGAAAGTCATTTTAAATAAAGGTTCAGTAAACTGTTTTAAAGTATATTATTGACACACAATTTTAAAGGGATTGTTATACCAAGTAGTTTTGCCTTATTTCCAACAATTAACGTCCCTTTGTTGAAAGTCATTTTAAATAAAGGTTTAGTCCACTGTTTCAAACTATATTATTGACACACATTTTTAAAAAGCATTGTTACCCTGAGTATTTTTTCATTATTACATATAATGATGTCGCTTTCTTAAAAGTCATTTTAAATAAAGAATTAGTCCGCTGTTTCAAAGTGTATTATTGACAAGCTTTCTTAAAGAGCATTGTCATACCGTGTATTTCTGCATCATTTCCAACAATTAACGTCCCTTTCTTGAGAGTCATTTTTAAAAAGGTTTAATCCACTGTTCCAAAGCATATTATTGACGCACATTTTTAAACAGCATTATTACATCCTGTATTTCTGCATTATTTCTAACAATTAACGTCCGTTTGTTGAAAGTCACTTTAAACAAGTTTAGTCCATTGTTTCAAAGCATATTATTGACGCACATTTTTAAAGAGTATTGTTATATCCTGTATTTTTGCCTTTCCAACAATTACGTCCCTTTGTTAAAAGCCATTTAAATAAAGGATTAGTCCACTGTTTTAACGTATATTATTAACACATATTATTAAATAACATTGTTATAATGTGCATTTTTGCAATGTTTTCAAAAATTACGTCCGTTTGTTAAAACTCATTTTAAATAAAGGTTCAGTCCACTGTTTCAAAGTATATTATTGACACACATTTTTGAACAGCATTGTTATACCGAGTAGTTTGCCTTATTTGCAACAATTAACGTCCCATTGTGGAAAGTCATTTTAAATTGAGGTTTAGTCCATTGATTCAAAGTATATTATTGACACAATTTCTTAGAGAGTATTGTTATACCGTGTATTTCTCAATTATTTCCAACATTTAATGTCCCTTTGTAGAAAGTCATTTTTAGTAAATGTTTAGTGCACTGTTTCAAATTATATTATTGATACACATTTTTAAAGAGCATTGATATATCTTGTATTTTTGCCTCTCCAACAATTACGTCCCTTTGTTGAAAGTCATTTTTAATAAAGGTTTATTCCACTGTTTCAAAGCATACTATTGAAGCACATTTTTAAAGAGCATTGTTACATCCTGTATTTTTGCCTTATTTCCAACAATTACGTCCCTTTGTTAAAAGTCATTTAAATAAAGGTTTAGTCCAGTGTTTTAACGTATATTATTAACACATATTCTTAAAGAACATTGTTATAACGTGCATTTTTGCAATGTTTGCGAAAATTACGTCCCTTTGTTGAAAGTCATTTTAAATAAATGTTCAGTCCACTGTTTAAAGTATATTATTGACACACATTTTTAAAGAGCATTGTTATACCGAGTAGTTTGCCTTATTTGCAACAATTAACGTCCCATTGTGGAAAGTCATTTTAAATTGAGGTTTAGTCCACTGTTTCAAAGTATATTATTGACACACTTTCTTAAAGAGAGTATTGTTATACCGCGTATTTCTCAATTATTTCCCACAATTAATGTCCCTTTGTTGAAAGTCATTTTTAATAAATGTTTATTGCACTGTTTCAAATTATATTATTGATACACATTTTAAAAGAGCATTGATATATTGTGTATTTTTGCCTTTCCAACAATTACGTCGGTTTGTTGGAAGCCATTTTAAATAAAGGTTTAGTCCACTGTTTCAAAGTATATTATTGACACACATTTTCAAAAAGCATTGTTACCCTGAGTATTTTTTCATTATTACATATAATGATGTCGCTTTGTTGAAAGTCATTTTAAATAAGAGTCAGTCCACTCTTTCAAAGTATATTACTGAGTCGCTTTATTAAAGAGCATTGTCATATCGTGTATTTCTGCATCATTTCCAACAATTAACGTCCCTTTCTTGAAAGTCATTTTTAAAAATGTTTATGCCACTATTTCAAAGAATGACGCACATTTTTAAAGAGCATTGTTACATCCTGCATTTTTGCCTTATTTCTAACAATTTTGTCCCTTTCTTGAAAGTCATTTTTTAAAAGGTTTAATCCACTGTTTAAAAGCATATTATTGACGCACATTTTTAAACAGCATTATTATATCCTGTATTTCTGCATTATTTCTAACAATTAACGTCCGTTTGTTGAAAGTCATTTTTAACAAAGGTTTAGTCCACTGTTTCAAATTATATTATTGATACACATTTTTAAAGAGCATTGATATATCGTGTATTTTTGCCTTTCCAACAATTACGTCAGTTTGTTGAAAGCCATTTTAAATAAAGGTTTAGTCCACTGTTTCAAAGTATATTAGTGACACACATTTTCAAACAGCATTGTTATACCGAGTAGTTTGCCTTATTTGCAACAATTAACGTCCCATTGTGGAAAGTCATTTTAAATTGAGGTTTAGTCCACTGATACAAAGTATATTATTGACACAATTTCTTAGAGAGTATTATTATACAGTGTATTTCTCAATTACTTCCAACATTTAACTTCCCTTTGTTGAAAGTCATTTTTAGTAAATGTTTAGTACACTGTTTCAAATTATATTATTCATACACATTTTTAAAGAGCATTGATATATCTTGTATTTTTGCCTCTCCAACAATTACGTCCCTTTGTTGAAAGTCATTTTTAATAAAGGTTTATTCCACAGTTTCAAAGCATACTATTGACGCACATTTTTAAAGAGCATTGTTACATCCTGTATTTTTGCCTTATTTCCAACAATTACGTCCCTTTGTTAAAAGTCATTTATATAAAGGTTTAGTCCAGTGTTTTAACGTATATTATTAACACATATTTTTAAAGAACTTTGTTATAATGTGCATTTTTGCAATGTTTGCGAAAATTACGTCCCTTTGTTGAAAGTCATTTTAAATAAATGTTCAGTCCACTGTTTAAAGTATATTATTGACACACATTTTTAAAGAGCATTGTTATACAGACTAGTTTTGCCTTATTTCCAACAGTTAACGTCCCATTGTGGAAAGTCATTTTAAATTGAGGTTTAGTCCACTGTTTCAAAGTATATTATTGACACACTTTCTTAAAGAGAGTATTGTTATACCGCGTATTTCTCAATTATTTCCCACAATTAATGTCCCTTTGTTGAAAGTCATTTTTTAATAAATGTTTATTGCACTGTTTCAAATTATATTATTGATACACATTTTAAAAGAGCATTGATATATCGTGTATTTTTGCCTTTCCAACAATTACGTCGGTTTGTTGAAAGCCATTTTAAATAAAGGTTTAGTCCTCTGTTTCAAAGTATATTATTGACACAGTTTTTCAAAAAGCATTGTTACCCTGACTATTTTTCATTTTTACATATAATGATGTCGTTTTGTTGAAATTCATTTTAAATAAAGAATTAGTCCACTCTTTCAAAGTATATTATTGACACGCTTTATTAAAGAGCATTGTCATATCGTGTATTTCTGCCTCATGTCAAACAATTAACGTCCCTTTCTTGTAAGTCATTTTTAAAAATGTTTATGCAAATATTTCAAAGAATACTATTGACGCACATTTTTAAAGAGCATTGTTACATCCTGCATTTTTGCCTTATTTCTAACAAAATCGTCCCTTTGTTAAAAGTCATTTAAATAAAGGTTTAGTCCACTGTTTTAAACGTATATTATTAACACATATTCTTAATGAACATTGTTATAATGAGCATTTTTGCAATGTTTGCAAAAATTACGTCCCTTTGTTGAAAGTCATTTTAAATAAAGGTTCAGTCCACTGTTTCAAAGCATACTATTGACGCACATTTTTAAAGAGCATTGTTATATCCTGTATTTTTGCCTTATTTCCAACAATTACGTCCCTTTGTTAAAAGTCATTTAAATAAAGGTATAGTCCACTGTTTTAACGTATATTATTAACACATATTCTTAAAGAACATTGTTATAATGTGCATTTTTGCAATGTTTTAAAAATTACGTCCCTTTGTTGAAAGTCATTTTAAATAAAGGTTCAGTAAACTGTTTTAAAGTATATTATTGACACACAATTTTAAAGGGATTGTTATACCAAGTAGTTTTGCCTTATTTCCAACAATTAACGTCCCTTTGTTGAAAGTCATTTTAAATAAAGGTTTAGTCCACTGTTTCAAACTATATTATTGACACACATTTTTAAAAAGCATTGTTACCCTGAGTATTTTTTCATTATTACATATAATGATGTCGCTTTCTTAAAAGTCATTTTAAATAAAGAATTAGTCCGCTGTTTCAAAGTGTATTATTGACAAGCTTTCTTAAAGAGCATTGTCATACCGTGTATTTCTGCATCATTTCCAACAATTAACGTCCCTTTCTTGAGAGTCATTTTTAAAAAGGTTTAATCCACTGTTCCAAAGCATATTATTGACGCACATTTTTAAACAGCATTATTACATCCTGTATTTCTGCATTATTTCTAACAATTAACGTCCGTTTGTTGAAAGTCACTTTAAACAAGTTTAGTCCATTGTTTCAAAGCATATTATTGACGCACATTTTTAAAGAGTATTGTTATATCCTGTATTTTTGCCTTTCCAACAATTACGTCCCTTTGTTAAAAGCCATTTAAATAAAGGATTAGTCCACTGTTTTAACGTATATTATTAACACATATTATTAAATAACATTGTTATAATGTGCATTTTTGCAATGTTTTCAAAAATTACGTCCGTTTGTTAAAACTCATTTTAAATAAAGGTTCAGTCCACTGTTTCAAAGTATATTATTGACACACATTTTTGAACAGCATTGTTATACCGAGTAGTTTGCCTTATTTGCAACAATTAACGTCCCATTGTGGAAAGTCATTTTAAATTGAGGTTTAGTCCATTGATTCAAAGTATATTATTGACACAATTTCTTAGAGAGTATTGTTATACCGTGTATTTCTCAATTATTTCCAACATTTAATGTCCCTTTGTAGAAAGTCATTTTTAGTAAATGTTTAGTGCACTGTTTCAAATTATATTATTGATACACATTTTTAAAGAGCATTGATATATCTTGTATTTTTGCCTCTCCAACAATTACGTCCCTTTGTTGAAAGTCATTTTTAATAAAGGTTTATTCCACTGTTTCAAAGCATACTATTGAAGCACATTTTTAAAGAGCATTGTTACATCCTGTATTTTTGCCTTATTTCCAACAATTACGTCCCTTTGTTAAAAGTCATTTAAATAAAGGTTTAGTCCAGTGTTTTAACGTATATTATTAACACATATTCTTAAAGAACATTGTTATAACGTGCATTTTTGCAATGTTTGCGAAAATTACGTCCCTTTGTTGAAAGTCATTTTAAATAAATGTTCAGTCCACTGTTTAAAGTATATTATTGACACACATTTTTAAAGAGCATTGTTATACCGAGTAGTTTGCCTTATTTGCAACAATTAACGTCCCATTGTGGAAAGTCATTTTAAATTGAGGTTTAGTCCACTGTTTCAAAGTATATTATTGACACACTTTCTTAAAGAGAGTATTGTTATACCGCGTATTTCTCAATTATTTCCCACAATTAATGTCCCTTTGTTGAAAGTCATTTTTAATAAATGTTTATTGCACTGTTTCAAATTATATTATTGATACACATTTTAAAAGAGCATTGATATATTGTGTATTTTTGCCTTTCCAACAATTACGTCGGTTTGTTGGAAGCCATTTTAAATAAAGGTTTAGTCCACTGTTTCAAAGTATATTATTGACACACATTTTCAAAAAGCATTGTTACCCTGAGTATTTTTTCATTATTACATATAATGATGTCGCTTTGTTGAAAGTCATTTTAAATAAGAGTCAGTCCACTCTTTCAAAGTATATTACTGAGTCGCTTTATTAAAGAGCATTGTCATATCGTGTATTTCTGCATCATTTCCAACAATTAACGTCCCTTTCTTGAAAGTCATTTTTAAAAATGTTTATGCCACTATTTCAAAGAATGACGCACATTTTTAAAGAGCATTGTTACATCCTGCATTTTTGCCTTATTTCTAACAATTTTGTCCCTTTCTTGAAAGTCATTTTTAAAAAGGTTTAATCCACTGTTTAAAAGCATATTATTGACGCACATTTTTAAACAGCATTATTATATCCTGTATTTCTGCATTATTTCTAACAATTAACGTCCGTTTGTTGAAAGTCATTTTTAACAAAGGTTTAGTCCACTGTTTCAAAGTATATTATTGACACACATTTTTAAAGAGCATTGATATATCGTGTATTTTTGCCTTTCCAACAATTACGTCACTTTGTTGAAAGCCATTTTAAATAAAGGTTTAGTCCACTGTTTCAAAGTATATTAGTGACACACATTTTCAAACAGCATTGTTATACGAGTAGTTTGCCTTATTTGCAACAATTAACGTCCCATTGTGGAAAGTCATTTTAAATGAGGTTTAGTCACTGTCAAAGTATATTATTGACACAATTTTTAAGAGATTATTATACAGTGTATTTTCATTACTTCCAACATTACTTCCCTTGTTGAAAGTCATTTTAGTAATGTTTAGTCACTGTTTCAAATATATTATACACATTTTTAAAGAGCATTGATATATCTGTATTTTCTTCCAACAATTACGTCCCTTTGTTGAAAGTCATTTTTAATAAAGGTTTAGTCCACTGTTTCAAAGCATATTATTGACGCACATTTTTAAAGAGCATTGTTATATCCTGTATTTTTGCCTTATTTCCAACAATTACGTCCCTTTGTTAAAAGTCATTTAAATAAAGGTTTAGTCCACTGTTTTAACGTATATTATTAACACATATTATTAATGAACATTGTTATAATGTGCATTTTTGCAATGTTTGCGAAAATTACGTCCCTTTGTTGAAAGTCATTTTAAATAAATGTTCAGTCCACTGTTTAAAGTATATTATTGACGCACATTTTTAAAGAGCATTGTTATACCGACTAGTTTTGCCTTATTTCCAACAGTTAACGTCCCATTGTGGAAAGTCATTTTAAATTGAGGTTTAGTCCACTGTTTCAAAGTATATTATTGACACAGATTTTCAAAAGGCATTGTTATACCGTGTATTTCTCATTATTTCCAACAATTAATGTCCCTTTGTTGAAAGTCATTTTTAATAAATGTTTAGTGCACTGTTTCAAAGTATATTATTGATACACATTTTTAAAGAGCATTGTTATATCGTGTATTTCTGCATCTTTCCAACAATTACGTCCCTTTGTTGAAAGTCATTTTAAATAAAGGTTTAGTCCACTGTTTCAAAGTATATTATTGACACACATTTTTAAAGAGCATTGTTACATTCTTTATTTTTGCCTTATTTCCAACAATTTCGTCCCTTTATTGAAAGTCATTTTAAATAAAGGTTTAGTCCACTGTTTCAAAGTATATTATTGACACACATTTTTAAAGAGCATTGTTATATCGTGTATTTTTGCCTTATTTCCAACAATTAACGTCCCTTTGTTGAAAGTCATTTTAAATAAAGGTTTAGTCCACTGTTTCAAAGTATATTATTGACACACATTTTTAAAGAGCATTGTTATATCCTGCATTTTTGCCTTATTTCAACAATTATGTCCCTTTGTTGAAAGTCATTTTAAATAAAGGTTTAGTCCACTGTTTCAAAGCATATTATTGACGCACATTTTTAAAGAGCATTGTTACATCCTGTATTTTTGCATTATTTCTAACAATTACGTCCTTTGTTGAAAGTCATTTTTAATAAAGGTTTAGTCCACTGTTTCAAAGCATATTATTGACGCACATTTTTAAAGAGCACTGTTATATCCTGTATTTTTGCCTTATTTCCAACAATTACGTCCCTTTGTTAAAAGTCATTTTAAATAAAGGTTTAGTCCACTGTTTTAACGTATATTATTGACACACATTTTTAAAGAGCATTGTTATATCGTGCATTTTTGCATTATTTCAAACAATTACGTCCCTTTGTTGAAAGTCATTTTAAATAAAGGTTAGTCACTGTTTCAAAGTATATTATTGACACACATTTTAAAGAGCATTGTTATACCTGTATTTTGCCTATTCCAACAATTACGTCCCTTGTTGAAAGTCATTTTAAATAAAGGTTAGTCCACTGTTTCAAGTATATTATTGACACATTCTTAAAGAGCATTGTTATATGCATTTTTGCATTATTTCCAACAATTACGTCCCTTTGTTGAAAGTCATTTTAAATAAAGGTTTAGTCCACTGTTTCAAAGTATATTATTGACACACATTTTTAAAGAGCATTGTTATATCGTGTATTTTTGCCTTTTTCCAACAATTACGTCCCTTTGTTGAAAGTCATTTTAAATAAAGGTTTAGTCCACTGTTTCAAAGTATATTATTGACACACATTTTTAAAGAGCATTGTTATACCGAGTATTTTTGCATTATTTCCAACAATTAACGTCCCTTTGTTGAAAGTCATTTTAAATAAAGGTTTAGTCCACTGTTTCAAAGTATATTATTGACACACATTTTTAAAGAGCATTGTTATATCGTGTATTTTTGCATTATTTCCAACAATTACGTCCCTTTGTTGAAAGTCATTTTAAATAAATGTTTAGTGCACTGTTTCAAAGTATATTATTGACACACATTTTTAAAGAGCATTGTTATATCCTGTATTTCTGCACTATTTCCAACAATTACGTCCCTTTGTTGAAAGTCATTTTAAATAAAGGTTTAGTCCACTGTTTCAAAGCATATTATTGAAGCACATTTTTAAAGAGCATTGTTATATCCTGTATTTTTGCCTTATTTCCAACAATTACGTCCCTTTGTTAAAAGTCATTTAAATAAATGTGTAGTCCACTGTTTTAACGTATATTATTAACACATACTATTCTTAAAGAACATTGCTATATCCTGTATTTTTGTCTTATTTCCAACAATTACGTCCCTTTATTGAAAGTCATTTTAAATAAAGGTTCAGTCCACTGTTTCAAAGTATATTATTGACACACATTTTTAAAGAGCATTGTTATACGTGTATTTTGCCTTATTTCAACAATTACGTCCCTTGTTGAAAGTCATTTTAAATAAGGTTTAGTCCACTGTTTCAAAGTATATTATTGACACACATTTTTAAAGAGCATTGTTATACCGTGTATTTTTGCATTATTTTCAAGAATTACGTCGCTTTGTTCAAAGTCATTTTAAGTAAAGTTTTGATCCACTGATTCAAACTATATTATTGACACACATTTTTAAGGAGCATTGTTATATCGTGTATTTTTGCATTATTTCCAACAATTACGTCCCTTTGTTGAAAACCATTTTTAATAAAGATTTAGTCCACTGTTTCAAAGTATATTATTGACACACTATTCTTAAAGAGCATTGTTATACCGTGCATTTTTGCATTATTTCCAACAATTAACGTCCCTTTGTTGAAAGTCATTTTAAATAAAGGTTTAGTCCACTGTTTCAAAGCATATTATTGACGCACATTTTTAAAGAGCATTGTTACATCCTGTATTTTTGCCTTATTTCCAACAATTTCGTCCCTTTATTAAAAGTCATTTTAAATAAAGGTTTATTCCACTGTTTCAAAGTATATTATTGACACACATTTTTAAAGAGACATTGTTATAACGTGTATTTTTGCATTATTTCAACAATTACGTCCCTTTGTTGAAAGTCATTTTAAATAAAGGTTTAGTCCACTGTTTCAAAGTATATTATTGACACACATTTTTAAAGAACATTGTTATACCGTGTATTTTTGCATTATTTCCAACAATTAACGTCCCTTTGTTGAAAGTCATTTTAAATAAAGGTTTAGTCCACTGTTTCAAAGTATATTATTGACACACATTTTTAAAGAGCTTTGTTATATCCCGTATTTTTGCCTTTCTAACAATTACATCCTTTTTTTAAAAGTCATTTTTGATAACGGTTTAGTTCACTATTTCAACGTATATTATTGACAAACATTCTTAAAGAGCATTGTTATGCGGTATATATTTTAATCGATTCTAACGGTTACGCCACTTAATTGAAAGCGATTTTTATTAAAGGTATAGTCTATTGATCCAAAGTATATTATAGCCACATTTTTAAAAAGCATGATTATACCGTATTTTATAGCATTGCTTTTAAAAATTATGTCTCCTTATTGGAAGTTATTCTACTAATATGATGAATGTAAAAGTTCGCATTTTTATGTATTTGAGTGTTTTTGACTCAATCACGCAAAAGCGAAGAACGGATTTGCGTAAAATTTGGACTGAAAATTGCTTACTCCCTGGATCAATATGCAGTCTACCTTTTATGTATATAGCATAAATGGTTCTTTGACATGTACGCTCAAAATAATTCTAATACATTGCGTTCTATGTGCATCACTTTGAGTAGTATGCAAGTTCTAAAACTTTCTTCCCTAGAAAGCTGCACCATAGCTGAGTTTTATAGGCTACCTTTTAGGCATATGTCACAAATAGTTCTTTTACAAGGAGACTCATAAGAATTGGATTACCCTCTATGGCATCTCGGTAAATATTGAACCGATTCTCAAACAGTTTTCATGGACAGAAAGCTACAATATCCTGTGTATTATAAGCTACCTTTATCCATTATATCACATAGTTCTTTTGCAGCGACACTCATAAGAATTATATTACACTCTGAAGGCACTTCTAAATACTGAACGGTTTATATATGTATATATTGTTAAGAATTTTCGGTTTGTTCTGCCTCCCAGATATTAAAATTTTTCTAAAATTCGTACCCTACGCGTCAAATAATTAAAATTTACATTTTTTAAGTAGAACTTCTTTAGGCGCAACTAGAGAGTAACTCAAATTTTTTTTTCTGACGGAAGTAACGCTGAGTAAAGGAAGTGACGTGCGCGCGGATAATGGTTCCATTGTTGTGTCCATTTTGAAATAACAGCATTAAGTTACAATAGGGTTATAATATTCCAACAAAATTCTCCATAAAAATGAAATTAATCGCCAGTTTAGTGAAAATATTATCGAAATACATCAGCAATCAATAGGGGATGAAAATAATATTACATTGTTTATGAGGTGCATGGAAATATTTCCGACAAAACATACTCTCGGGTAACAGATATATAGAAGTCAGTTATTTTAGCCCTTAAAAATGATGATATTACTTTTGTTAATACTGATATACTTAATCAAATACACGGTGAACTGAGAAATATCATAGTCACGATAAAATAATTTGCTATGATGACAGTAAAATTAGTAATTGGATTTTTTGAGTTATTTCACTGTTAATAGTTTGGATAACTTTCAGTCAGCTGATAAAAAGCCAAGTAATTGAAACCTGCGCCAATTGCAAAGAAACCTAACGAGAATCACTGAGCATCATTTCCAGTACAAAGTTCTTGCATCCGATTTCTATACTTTGGAATTTTAATTTAATTCCATATGTTTTTTCCATTTCCATAATTTTAACGAACGATCAATCCAATAAACATACAAATTTCTTTTTAGTATATTGATACGTTTAAACATTGTAATTTGTATATAAGTACTTTTTTTTGTATATTGATTAATACGGTACTTACATATTATCCCGGCGCTCCGCCAAGACGAGCAATTTTTCGCTAAGATAAATGCCGGACACAAGAAATTATTGATGGTTTGGAATACGATTGGCAACAGTTTACCAGCACATTTGACGAAAAAATTGTTTGGCGGTAATACGTAAGTACCAGAATAATACGTAAGTACCATTAATACTTTTGGCTTTGTTTTGGGAAACAACGATGTTTTAGTCTTTTAATATCGCCAAGAAAAAATTGTTGGTGGGATTTACGCCGGCTAATCGAAAAGTACCATAGTTTGCCACCACATATGTTAGTGTTGAAAGTTAATTGCATAGTTTTACTGATTAGAAACTTAAGCAATACAAAGGGAAGGGGGTCAATTGTAACCCGCCAACAGCTATCAATCAAATCGAGGGGCGAATTGCGCCGAAATCCATATCTTGCTCCCCCTCGAAAATACATGCTATCGCTGGTCTTTGCGACACCCCAAAAACATCACTTGGTCGGCTATCGCTGTAACGGGTACCTCGAAAATATGCTACTGCTGGCGCTTTGCAAGACCCCAAAAACCTCACTGGGTCCGGCCGTTGCTGTAGGGCCGCTTCAAAAAATGCTACCGCAGGCCCGTTGCGAGACCACAGTGTTCCTCTATGATTGTCCCTTCAATTTCGCGGCCGTGGATTAAATTATTCACCGTCAACGGTGCAACTCGCCCTTTTCTCTTTTCGACCTTTGCAACTAATCCATCCCCGTACAAAGGAAGCAATCAATGGAGCACGAATGCGCAACAAGTTTATGCACCGTTATGCTATTAATTGTGAAGTTTTAACTAGAATCCCATGCAGTAGGAAAATTTGGATTCCAAATAAACGGACAATTCGAAATGTCCCATGTACAATATATTCTGGAGCTATTTTATCATTCACTTATCTCTCAAAAGAAACCAATTTCCAATTATACCTGCATTTGCGATGACAATTAGTAAGTCTCAAGGACAAACATTTGAAAAAAAAATGAATAGTATTGAAGCCGCCAGTTTTTCAATTGTACGTCGCAGAAAAGTAGTGTTCGATCATTCCATGGTTTGAGATGTTATATTAATTTTCTACTTAAATTTTATATACTTTTAAAAAGATACACGAAATAACTGTGTAGCCTTGACGAAACCTGGGCAGTATAGGAAATAAAATAAATAAATAAATAATAAAATAAGTAAAATAAACCGGGAAATTCCAAAAACCGTATGGCCGCTTTTTAAATATGGCTTAGCTAAGTTATACCTCATTTTTCAAATAACTGGAAAATTAATGCATAATGACGTATTGGTATACGATCGCAGCTGACGTAATAGAACAAAATAAAAAACGTTATAAGCAATGATTACAGAGGTATAAGCAATGCTTATTTAGAGGTTTAATATATTTCGGTCGAATTTCGACCACTGGGCGATCACTAGTCCTGTAAAAATACGCGGAACCTGTTAGAGTTAGGGAGAGGAACGGCGAGAAAAACAGTCGAGAGCGTATCTTTGAGACATCAATCTTTATTTTATATATCAATAAGCGTTTTAAAGGTACATCCAACATAATATTTTACATGTAATCGCAACCTCACAGGAGGTTCTCGTCTCTCGATTCAAACCCTACATAAAAACGTTTTAAGAAAACAGTGAAAGAATAATAGTTCAACACGGACATTCTTGGAGGCCAAACCGATATCCAGATGGAACAACGGTTTAAGAACACGAGTATGTAACACCACAAAGAAACAAACACTGGCTGCAAACGGTTTAAGAACAAAACAAAAGAATAACAAATGGACACTCCGTGGATTCTAACCCAACCTCAAGACGGAGCAAGCAACGGTGTAACACGGGGATGGAACACCACAAAGAAATGGACCCTGGCTGCAATCAATCCCAAACAATAGACAGAACCTGCAGTTTAAAAACACGGATACAGAATAATAATTCGAAACCTACCAGCAGACGAAATCAACGCTTAAGAAAACTGTAATAGAAAAACACAAAAATGTACACTATCTGCATTCGAACCCAACAAACAGAGGAAAACACCAGTTAAAGAACACAGTTAAAGTATAATACTAGACTACGGACATTCCCCACATTCATACCCAACCTCCAGACGGAACAATGGTATAAGAAAACAGTTAAAGAATAATACTACAACATGAACACTTCCTGGATTCTAAGTAATTATCATGAATTACCGATGATTCTTACTGAAGATTTTAATGTTAATTTTCGCTCTCTAGAATCTCCGCCGTTTGTTGATTTTTTAAAAGAAAAAATTGATCTAACTATGAATACTTCTCGACTTCATTCAACAATGCGTTTCGGCACAACGATAGATGCTGTATTTTCAAGAAAATTAGCAAATTTAGAGAGTAAAATTTACGTTTCACATTATAGTTACCACAAACCTATAATTTCATAGTTAAAAAATTATGATGACATTCAAGTACCTATTTCGAATGAATAATATGAATATAACATTTATACAGGGTGTCCAGTCTTAATGTGACCCAATAGCTAATTCCCGAACCGTTCGGTTTAGATATGCACTTCCAATTTGAAAAATGTTTTAAAAAAGGTAACGAATGTTTTTACGTGCTTCTCGAACCAAAAAACCCATTTAGAAAAAAATTACAAAAATCAAATTTTTATACGGTCCCCAGTCCTAGCACTTATATTTAGGAAAAGATGCAGTACACAAAAAAAGTAAACTCAAAAAGTTTCATTTTATTACGATAAAAACTGACCGAGTTATGGAACTTTGAAAATCATACATTTCATCCATTTCTCGGCCATTTTTAAGAAGCTAGTAAGGGAGCGTCTTGAAAATGGCCGAGAAAATGGATGAAATGTATGATTTTCAAAGTTCCATAACTCAGTAAGTTTTTATCGTAATAAAATTAAACTTTTTGAGTTTACTTTGTTTTTGTGTACTGCATCTTTCCCTAAATATAAGTGATAGGACCTGGGGACCGTATAAAAATTTAATTTTTGTAATTTTTTTCTAAATGGGTTTTTGGGTTCAAAAAGTACGTAAAAACATTCTTTACCTTTCTAAAAACATTTTTCAAATTGGAAGTGCATAACAAAACAGAACGGTTTGGGAATTAGCTATTGGGTCACATTAAGGCTGGACACCCTGTATAATCTTTGTAAAGTACATGGATAATAAATATAGTTAAATTGTAATATGATATTAATTTTAAGTTAAAGTTTAATCATTTTACTGATATGTGTCGTAAACGTCAAAGAAGTTTTACTTCAATCGCGCGTAAAGATTACACGCACACACTTTTTTTTTGTATCAAAATCGGTTAACTAGAACGCGACTTACGGAGTTTTGGGTTTGCCTATTGGTTAACATAGGGTTTTCTAGAAATCTCGAGAAATATTAATGCTAGAGCTTTGGTGATTTCACTTATGGGAATTAATTTTTGACGCCAAATTTGGTGATATTTCGCCAAAAAGTCGCCAGGCTTGGCGACATTTCGGTCATTTGGTGCGCTTTTACCAATGGGGCCAGTAATGCTTGTTTTCCTGCATTCAGTGGCGGTTCGTCATTAGGGGCCAGAGGGGCCGGGCCCCACCTGATATTTCAAAAGTTTTTTTTTAATTATAATGCAAAATTTGTATTCTTTCAAAAGCAGTTTACTTTAATAAAGGTGTCTGCGTGTATTTTATTCTATTTTGATTTAAGATGGATAAAAATAATATTTAAAGGAGCATTTTTTACGCCAGCTTTGTCCCTTAATCCAATTATGTAAAGCGAACCATCATTCGAATCCTACGGCCATGCCGCGGCATCTCCAATGTATTCCCCATTGAAGCACTCTGGGGCCCGAGAAATGAAGCCCTTATATTTGCGCCAAGCACAGCAGAGTAGTGTTAGTACCATTGATCATTTCTCAAAAGATGAACATATTTGGCTGGTTATCACAAAAAAGAATGCGAAAACACAGTTAATTTAGGACCAATTTAGGGCCCCTTAGCATCGGCCCGATAGGAGAAATAAAAGTGTTTCCGTGGAAACCGTTCTATTTGGCGAGTTTTGTTCTTATGGTCGAAAAAAGCTGCTGATTGTGTTTTTTGTTCTTATAGCTGATCATCTTTAAGAATTAGGAATTTTTATTTATCTCATTTAAAACAGAATTTTACTATTTTTTCGGTTTCAAATATAGTGAAAGTATCAATTGAGTGAGAAATGGTCGTAGATTAAAATATTTTGTCAAATTATAAATATACTAGCTGAAGTACCCGTTCTTCGCACGGGAATGAATGGACTTTTTGATATTACGATTTGTGGTGATCACTATTCATTGTAATAAACAGATATAGCAAAATGGATATCGCGTTATATTGTGTCCAATAATCATGCATACCGAATTGCAAGGCAATCGTTTGTACGGTGCAGAAGGCCATGCGGCGTAGGGCAATCTAGTGGCAAGTTTTAGCAAAACGGATACGGCGAAAATATTCTTCGCATTCAGATATCGATGTATACGAATTTTCATAACTATCGGCTGGACAGTCCTGAAGTTCATGTGTTGACGCGACATCTAGTGGTAAGTTATAGGAAAATGGAAAGCGCCAAACTCTTCCCCGTGTTCAAATATCTATGTATACATATTTTCATAGCGATCATTTGCACAGTTAAGAAGTGATACACTGCAGGGCCATCTAGTGGTTAATTAAAGTAATGATTTGCTACAGCGCCGTCAAGTGGCGAGTTATAGGAAAATGGATAACGCCAAAATATTCTCATTGTTCAAATAGCTATGTATACTGATTTTCATAGCGACCGTGTTCAAATATCTATGTATACCAATTTTCATAACGATCATTTGCACAGTCAAGAAGTGATACACTGCAGGGCCATCTAGTGGTTAATTAAAGTAATGATTTGCTACAGCGCCGTCAAGTGGCGAGTTATAGCAAAATGGATAACGCCAAAATATTCTCATTGGTCAAATAGCTATGTATACTGATTTTCATAGCGACCGTTTGAATGGTCAAGAATTTGGCCTGCTGCAGCGTCATCTAGTGGCGAGTTAAAATAATAATGCATTGCAGTGTCATCTAGTGGTGAGTTACAGCAAAATGGATGGTGAAAAATATTCTCCGTGTTCTAATATTCGCGTGTATCAAATTTCATCGAAATCGGTTGGACGATATTCGCATAGCAAACGGCTAAACGGAATAGAATTCGACGTTGTGCTGCGGCACCTAGTGGCAAGTTAAGGAAAACGGATAGCATAAAAACCTTCTCCATCATAAAAGACTTAGGTGAACCAAATTTCATGGTGCAACGGTGCTGGAGTTTTTCAACCTCATGCTCACATACCAACATTCATTTTTATCTATAACCAGTGTTATTATATATACCAGTCTCAAATAAGATCCAGTTTCAAATCTAAGCCTCGCCAAAGTGCCAACATACGCCATTTTGCAAGAGTTTTTTCAGGGAATCATTCGAAGCATTGACTTAGCTGCAATCAATATGGGAAATGGTTCGACTGCCAAAGAGTAAAGCGCGCATTTATTTGAAAAGTGGAATCCCTTAATACAGCCGAATTTTTTAAAATTATCAACTATAATGTGTTTTATTCATCGTTACTCCGATATACTAAATGAGAAGATTTCAATTTTCTGAAATTTGGCGGAATTCCCCCAACTTAAATCTATGTACTCAATTGGCGAGAATTCTGAAGTTAGATCGCTTGAAATCCCTTAATAACTGCATTATTTCTTCACGGATCATTAAAATTTAACGCTGTATTCTAATAAAACCTTTGCACTTGTTTTCAAAAATCTATTTCCTTAAGCTCACAATAAATTGCGCCAAGCCGAAAACTGTGCAAACCGCTAGAACTCACTTACTCAAAATCGATATTTCAGCCACTTTATTTTTTCGCCAAACTAAAAAATTTTACACATTAGCCTCGGAAATCTTCAATTCTTATTGTTTTGCGTATAAAACATTTCATTCCTGCTCTGATTTCCCATGCACACGATATTATAATTTTAAAAAAATAACCTTACGAATACAAACTAACAAAAAAAAAATCATTATTATTCTTTTATTTTTACTTTGAGAATTTAAAACATTTTATTCGGCAAAATGGCCACACATGGCAACCACGATCCTTATTTCACACTTTTTTCACTACAGGGGTTACAATTACGGAAAGCTTTTTGCGTGGAGAGCATAAAAATTATCTTAAATTCCGGGAACGGGTGGACTTTCAAAGTTTTAAAGTGGACTACGATTTATTCTATATTATTTTACATATCTGTGCTAAATTTCAGGCCGATAGGTCCATTTTTGTGGATTTGTATACGAATCAAATCCACAAACAAACAAACAGAATTTCATTTTTATTTATAAGATTTAAAGACTATGAATTCTGTTGACAGTTTATTACAAGTTTCTTTCAGCAGATTAAAAATAGCAGAAAACCTTGAAATAAAACGCTTGGGACTCTATCAACCAAAAAATTTTGTCCTTAGACAAAAAGATGGCAAAAGGACACGATCATTTCAACTAGAATGGTATAGTAAAGCACCATGACATAAGTGGAGCAACAAATTCTGTTTTTTTCGTTTTTATTGTTTGCTATTTGGAGATGAAACATTATGGACCAATTCGTTTTTCAGCATGTACACATGCAATTGTTGAATTTAATATTGTATTCAAGAAAATCATACTTCTTTGATATTGTTTTTTTTTTTTTTTTAATTGATATTGCACCTTTTTGAGAAAGAAAAATGGAGGAAAAGGTTTTTTTGGTGCAAAGTAAATCTGCTGTCTTTAAATGAAAACTTAAAGGAGAAATCAATACGCCTTTCATAACTTGTTATTCGAAAAGTTTTTATGTATTCACACTGTTTACAAAAGCGATTTATATGTTTTACCTTTTCGAGCTTAAAAATCCTCTGAAATGGGTAACGATCCGCCACAGCTCTATGTATATGTATTTTCCCGATTTGAACTGGCACTATTTTTTTCGGGCCCCACCACTGAAGCAGGTCACGAGCCGCCACTGCCTGCATTAATATTGCGCTGTAGCTTAGTATTACTAATTTCCATTTCCATGACATAATCAAAATTCTAGCTTTATTGGGGTTCTTCCAGAAACAGCTCCTACCAGAATTTTCGCTTAGCTTCTGCGACATCTATAAATAGAGGCAGGGCAGGCCACCACAGATAGTTATATTCGAACGCTAATTGAGTTCGATGCATTACTCTGTAAATTGCGCTATTGGAAGCAATATTTTGCTTGTTTTTGAGTACAGAGTGTAAATTCTTCATTGCTGAGTCATGAGGGACTGTTTATGATTTCTTTTGTAAGTTTTCATTGAATTTTTGCCAGTGGAAGTGTTTTATCTTTTGTAAGAAATACAGCATCTGTGAAAGCTTCTGTACTGAGAGGACTATTATAAGCAAGGTACTGGCCATTAGTGTCTGTGAATTTTGTACAGCTGATTGTTCGACGAAGTTCTAGAAGCAATAAAACTTGTGTTCCATCCTGACAAATGGACTTTTTACTAGAACTTTCTACATACACTGGACTTTAGAGCGACGAATCCAAGAATCGAATCCCGACGAAGCCAATATCTCTGTAACTATTGAACCGAATCAAAAACTTTTTCCATAATAGAAGTCTTCTATTCCTAAGTATTATAGTTTTACGAATTTTTGGGCCAATCGGCTGTTCTAGGGGTAAACTAGCTTAAAATTCGTATTCTACGCGCCAAATAATTAAATTTCGTATTTTGTTGCATCAAAATCGGTTACCTAAAGCGGGAGTTTTGGGTTTACCCATTGGTTAACATAGGGTTTTCTAAAATCTCGAGAAATATTGATGTTAGAGCTTAACTGACGTCACTCTTAGGGACTTATTTTTGGCGCCAAACTTGGCGATATTTCGCCAAAAAGTTGCCAGGCTTGGCGATATTTCGGATATTTGGCGCGATTTTTCCAATGGGACCTAAATTTCATTTTCCTGCATTAATATTACATAATAGTCTAATGATTCAACTGTATTCCTATGACGTAATCAAAATCCGCTCTTTAAGGGGATCCTTCGAGAAATTTCTAATAGCTTCTGCGTCCCCTATAAATACGACAACGTGCTACCCTGGTTGAGTCAGTCAGTTTTTGATTGCTATGAGAAATAGACGTCCGTTCTGTTGAGAGTATAAGACTCTGTATTAGCGCTTATAGAAGTAATTTGCATGTTTTTAAAAGTGCATTTTTAAGTGCTGTGTAAATTCCTCATTGCTTGGTCTTGAGGGACAGTTCCCGCAATCTCTCATAAGATTCCACTGAATATTTTGCTTGTGGAGGTATTTTATTGGGTGTGAATTACAACATCAGTGAAAGCTTCGGTACTGAGCGGACGGTTAAAGCAAGCTACTGGCAGTTACTGCCTGTGATTTTTGTACAGCTAGAAGCAATAAAGTTCGTGGTCCATCCTAACAAGTGGACTCTTTACTAGAATTTTCTACTCCTGCTGGACTTTAGAACGACGGACCCAGAAATTAAACAGAGTTTTCTGCAACAATTGGCTACCATGAATTTCTTAAAAATAAAATAAAAGTTTAAATAGTTCTTATACTGGGACACTCAAATTAATTCTAATACATTAGGCTGTATGGGTATTTCTTTGACGTCTGCACTGATTCTAAAATTTTTTTTTACTGATAGAAAGCTACATTATTCCTGAGTATTATATGGGCTATACCTGTCATGCATATATCACAAATAGGTCTTTTACAGGGATACTTATTCGATTTACATTACGATCTCTGGAACTAATGAACCGATTCTAAAACTTTTTTCGCGGACGGAAAGCTGCCCTATTTCTGAGTATTGTAGGCTACCTTTCTTGTGTAGAGCATACATAGTTCTTTTACAGGGACACTCATAAAAATTACGGTACGCTCTATGTGTACCTCTGTAACTATTACTAAGCCGATTCTGAAAGTTTTTTCACTCATAGAAAATTACGTTATTCCTGGGTATTAAAAGCTACCTTTAATGCATATCGCATAAATAGTTCTTTTACATAAACAATCAAAACATTTCTAATACATTAAGCGCAAGGGACATCTCTATGACTACTAAACCGATTCGCAAAATGTTTTCACTAACAGAAAGCTTCACTATTCCTGAGTATTATGGACTACCTTTTATTTTTCTCTATTCTAAAAAAAAGTAACGGCCGCTGCCAGAAGCTTGTTCTGCTATCTCCTTCGAAACCGTGGGAATTTGAGTTTCGATGAAGGTGTCCACGAATTCGGAAAATTCTGGGGAAGCCGATAAGTTGACTTAAATTCCGAAAATCGAATTATTTTAGAAGATATTAATAAAAAACTGAAAAAATAAGCATAATGGTTGCCAGGCTATGCAATTTTTGCCAGCATGAAATCATTCATGCCTTTGCAACAAAGCAATTCCAAGTATGTAGAATCACGTGAAACTGACAAGACAAACATGAAGTAGAATGACACCAATTTTATGCTAAATTTAAAAGTTTGTGACATAAATAGGTCAAAGTGTGTTATACAAAGTTCCCTTAGATAACAGGAGTTTAGAATTAGCGATTATTCGTTTTTCCAAAACAGAATAACTAATTTTAGCTGATTTAAAAAGCTTTTGATATGAGGTACAGGCACGATCTGGTAAAAGACTATCTTTTCAAGCAGGGTAACTCTAAAACGCGTTTTTCAAAATGTTAGCATCCAGTATCTTGAAAATCAAAAATAATTAAAATGCAGGTTATAGTAAAGCCTGTTGGGTTCAGCTTCTTTGCTACAAGTAAAAATGTTTGGCGGCTTTAACCATGCCATTATAGCAGTTACAGTACAGCGTAGATATTTGTCAGCGCGGCGAGATGATATATTTCGTGCTGCTAAATACGCCAATCTGCAAAGAATTATGTATATGAATACATGGATAACGATTTACACGGTAACCTTACATGAGCAGTAATTATTGGTTATGAGTTTGTGTAAATCGCCAAATAACGAAAAGTCTCAATTGGTGGCAAGCTAGTCTAGCTGTTCCGTAGTGTTTATCAAGGAAAACATATACTGTTTTCTTTGAACTAATTATTAACTATACATATACGTAAGTCGACAAATTATGAAAAATTGCCATGGGTGTATGGTGAAGAGATTGAGTGCTGAGTTAAATTTAAGATTAAAAGGCGTTGTGTGATAAGAGAAACCAGGTTCGATGCACTTAGTTGCAGTAAAGAAAAAGACTTTGAATGCTTATCTATTTAAACTATCTATTAAAAAAACTAACTGTCTATTTAAAAGATACTATCTATTTAAAAGAACTATCTATTTAAAAGATACTATTGAACATTATTACAACGGGCGGTGGTGGCTCAACGAAATAAAATTACGTCCTACATGGACAGTGAAATTAAGATGGAATGAATTGAAATTACGCCAGCAGAGAATTACACATTGGCGAGAACAACAACTTGGCTGAGATAAATAATGCCAATTCCAGAGCAACCCTAAAAGTTCATCCAATAAAATTAAAATGACGTAATCGCGAGCAAATAATTTTACAGATGTCGCAGGGCAACAAAAATAAAAACGCCAACACCAAGCCAAAGAAGGGGGTAAACGAAAGGCCGTTGAATTTTCAAACGGGCGCAATATAATCTATCTTTAGCACAACGACGCCACCAATGTCTGAAGAGACGAATAAACATTTAAAAATAATACATACGGGAAAAGCGAATATACAGATTTAAAAGCCGAAGTGACCGAAAAATAAGAACAGAAAAGGTTTAGAATTCTTGATTTTGGATAGATTACATTAAAGAAAGCCAAAGTAAATGATTATTAAATTAGATATGTGATCTCCATCACAGGGTGGCAATTACGCAAGGTTTTTCATAACTTTTACATAATTAAAAATAGTCTGAAGTTTAAATTTTTATGTTCCAGAGAACATGCATAACTAAGCGATGTGTAGCTCGGTAACATTCTATCTGATCCAATCTTAAGTTTTTTTCTTTTGAAATTATGCTTTTTTTACGAATACGTCTTACTAGGGCCGAATGCATCATACGAAAAGCGAGCGTAGCGAGTCCAGGGGCCTTGGCCCCCTAGTCTCTCTATTCTAAAGAAAAGTAACGGCCGCTGCCAAGAGCTTGTTCGACTATCTCCTCCTAAACCCTGGGGATTTGAGTTACGACAAAGGTGTCCACGGATTCGGAAAATTCCGAGGAACCTGATAAGCTGACTTAAATTTCGAAAATCGAATTATTTTAGAAGATATTAATAAAAAACTGAAAGAATAAACATAATGGTTGCCAGGTTTGGCATAAAATCATTCATTCCTTTGCAAAAAGCATTTCCAATTATGTAGAATCGCGTGAAATTGACAAGCATGATGTAGAATGGCGCCCATTTTACGCCAAATTAAAAAAGTATATGAAATAAATAACTCAAAGTGTGTTACACAAAGTTGACAATTTTCAAATAGTATATTCGCTGAGACAACAGGAGTTTAGAATGAGCGGTAATTCGTTTTTCCAAAACAGAATAACTAATTGTAACTGATTTTAAAGCGCCATCTTGGCATTATGTACTATCTAGCAAAATGGTATAGTTCCAAGCAGGGTGAATCTAAAGAGCGAGTTCCAAAATGTTAGAAACCAGCATCTTGAAAATGAAAAATAATTAAAATGAAGATTATTTTAAAGCCGGTTCTGTCCAGCTGGACTATTTGCTACCAGTAGGAATATTTGGTGGCGTTAACTATGGCATTATAGCAGTACATTTGGATATTTGCCAGCGCGCGAGATGATATAGTTTGTGGTGCTAAATACGCCAATCTGCAAAGGATTATGTATATGAAAATATGGATAATGGTTTTCCGGGAACCTTACATGAGCAGTAATTATAGATTGTGAGCATGTGTAAATCGCCAAATAATGAAAAGTCGCCATGGGTGGCAAGCTATTCTAGCTGTTCCATAGTTTTTATCAAAGAAAATGTATGAAGCACTGTTCTCTTAGAGCTAATTATTAGCCATCTTGGCATTAGGTACGATCTAGCAAAATGGTATAGTTCCAAGCAGGGTGAATCTAAAGAGCGAGTTCCAAAATGTTAGAAACCAGCATCTTGAAAATGAAAAATAATTAAAATGAAGATTATTTTAAAGCCGGTTCTGTCCAGCTGGACTATTTGCTACCAGTAGGAATATTTGGTGGCGTTAACTATGCCATTATAACAGTTGCCATTATAGCAGTACATTTGGATATTTGCCAGCGCGCGAGATGATATAGTTTGTGGTGCTAAATACGCCAATCTGCAAAGGATTATGTATATGAAAATATGGATAATGGTTTTCCGGGAACCTTACATGAGCAGTAATTATAGATTGTGAGCATGTGTAAATCGCCAAATAATGAAAAGTCGCCATGGGTGGCAAGCTATTCTAGCTGTTCCATAGTTTTTATCAAAGAAAATGTATGAAGCACTGTTCTCTTAGAGCTAATTATTAACTATACATATACGCAAGTCGCCATATTATGAAAAATCGCCATAATTGGCTAATACGCAAGATGTTCCATGGGTTTCACATAATTAAAAATAGTGCGAAGTTTAAATTTTTATCTTTCAAGGAGCATGCAAGAACCAAGCAATATGTAGCTCGGTAACATTCTATCTGATCCAACCTTTGTTTTTTGTTTTGTTTTTTTGTTCAAATTATGCCTCTTTTACGAGTAAGCCTTATTAGGGGCCGAATGCTTCATACGAAAAGCGAGCGTAGCGAGTCTAGGAGCTTTGGCCCCTAGTATATAACGAAAATAGTTATTTATCACGGACACTAATAGAATTGCGTTACGCTCTACAGGTATCTCTGTAGCTGCTAAGCCAATTCTAAAACTGTTTTCAGCGATAGAAAGCTACACTGTTCCTTAGTATTATAGGCTAACCTTTCATTTATATAACATAAATACATTCTTTTACAGTGACACTGAAAATAATCCTAATACATAACGCAGTATGGGCATCTCTGTAACTATTGAGCCGATTCTAAAACTATTTTCCCGAACATAAAGCTGCGCCATTCCTTAGTATTATAAGCTACTTTATGCATATACACTGTCTACCAATAAGTGTTTGGACACCTGTGATGGAAAAGAAAAACTAACTTTATTCAAAATCAATAGTTGGTAGAGCCTCCACGAGAGGCAATTACAGCGTGAACCCTCCGGGGTATACTTTCCACAAATCTTTGTATTATAGCTAGTGGTATTGCCTTCCACTCGGCTTGGAGTAGACATAGAAGTTCCTTCACCGATTTTGGACGGGTAGTGCATCCCTTAATTCGGCGATCCAACTGGTCCCAGAGGTTCTCGATAGGGTTCAGGCCTAGGCAGGCCAGTCCATTCGATGAACTCCATTGGCACCATACCAAGCCTTGGTTAACCTCGAAACATGGCAACTGGCATTGTCGTCCTGAAAGTAACAGGGGTCCAACCTGTAAAACTGCCACAACGTAGAAAGCACATTGTCATCCAAAATAGTGCAGTAGGCATCGGCGTTGAGCTTACCATGAATGCGGACCAAGGGTCCCAGTCCACATACCAGGAGAAACACCCCCCAGACCATAATTCCACCTCCGCCGAACTTGACTGTTGGCACAATGCATTCTGGCAGGAGACGTTCTCCAGGCAGACGCCAGACCCAGACCCTGCCATCCGAACGGTAAAGGGTGAACCTTGATTCGTCGCTCCAAAGAACCCGTTTACACTGATCTACGGTCCAATTTCGATGTGCTTTGCACCCCATTAACCGAGCAGCGCGGTTGGACTTTGTGATCAAAGGCTTATGGGCAGCAGCACGACCATGAAAACCAAGCAGATGTGCTTCCTTACGGATGGTATTCATTGAAACAATACTCCCGGATGCCTGTTGAAACTCCTCGCGGATGAGGGCCATCGGTTGGGTGCGGTTCTTCTCTGGACAGGACTCGTCGGTCTCTATCTCCCAGTTTCGTTGGTCTGCCGACTCGGGGCACATTCCGACAATCACCGCTCACCTTCCACTTCTTAATCACATAGGCCACTGTCGATTTTGGGTACTTCAGATCGCTAGATATGTCCCTTAAGGATCGGCCACATGTATGATACCCGATAATTATACCTTTCTCGAAATCAGAGAACTCCGAACTGCGCGGCATCTTGCATACGACTAATACCGATACTGTTTCCTACACGATACCGGCGGAGGCCGTGACGTACCTCAGGACCGCAGATATCGTCATTTGCATAGGTGTCCAAATACGCATTGGTAGACAGTGTATCACCAATAGTTCTTTAGGGACACTCATAAAATTACATTACGCTCTAAGGGCATTTCATCCAAGGGAACTACTAAACCGTTTACACATATATATATATATTTAAATTTTTTATTTAAATTTCAAGTTCCCTTGAAAAAAAAAAAACACGAAAAATGTTGAAATGAGCTTTTACACATTTTAGGAGGAGGAAAACAGTCTTGGAGTACTAAAAGTGTTGAACAATCATGTGGTAAATTTTACGTTGAAACCTCTCCCTTCCTCCTTCTCCTCTTCCAATACTGGAAAAGACCATTTCAGAAACTCTCCTCATGGATGGGCATTGTACAACTGCATAAGGGTAATAGAGAGCTCGCGAACTGAGAGAAAGGTGTTGCAACGTTGAAAATCTTCCAATGCTTAACCCTTTAAAGCGCAGTGATCCCACTCTGGGAACACCCAACTCTGACGTTTTCACTGTTGGCAGTCACGAAGAATAGATTGGATTTCTATAAAAATAGTTGCGGATGACATAGCTCCCACGAGAATCCTTTACTTTTTAGCACGTTCATTTCCCGTAAAAAAAAATGGTCACGATTGTTTTAACAGCACTGACATCTGCTGAAAAATGGAAGAAAGCGAGAACAGCTGGATAGATTGCCCAATGCTGAAGAAAGGGCAGCCGTTGCCATCGCTCGACTTAACTACCAGCAAGATGGCGGATGATCGAAATGATGGCAACGGCTGCCCTTTTTTCAGCATTGGGAAAGGGTTGCGCCTCAAAGGGTTAAAGAAAAAAAAAAGAAAAAATGGAGAAAGGACTTTAAATTCAAGCTAGAAAAGTAAGAGTTGCATGCATCGGGTACCGATTATAAAACAATTTCCATCAAAATACTATTTAAGGCATATGATTTAAGTTTCCCAAGGTTGGGTATATGCTGGGGCAGAAAGACAAGCAATAGACGGCGCGATGCTTCCTTGCGGTGATCGAACTCAAATGACAATATACACTCGCGCGTCAGAGTGCGAAACATTAGAGAGACTTATTCCTATTTGCAAATTGGAATTCACATGATCTCTCAGAAAAAACTGCCCCGCCAGCGAACACCAATCTCTCTTTGTGTTTCCCAGACACAGAGAAGTATCTCAACAAATCTGATGAACACATGACTTCCTTGCATGTCTATTAAATCAAAAATATTTTCGGCGCACTTCATCTAAACTTATTTTGTTTGGAAGATTTAAATACTGCAGTAATACTAAGGTTTATCGATTTCTAGCTAAATACTTCCGATATCGCCATGCTGGGGTCAATTTGAAAAATTTACTTCTGTCTGACACTTAATTTGGCGATATTTTGCCAAAAGCCGACAAGTTTGAGATAATTTGTTTTGGGGATGCGAGATTTTGGGGATAGCCAAAGTAGTCACTGACCACAACTTTCAACGAATTGAATGCATTCATACACCTTAACGTAAGTCATTTGGCTGACCCTGTAAATAAATTACCCAGTCGACTGCAATTAAAAAAAAAAATGCACAGTTGGATGTTACAACAATTCTAAATACAATATTTCAACATTATACGGTAAAAAATTTTAGAGTTATGCGAAATTCGAAATTATTTTCCGCGCCAAATTTAGCGATATTTCGGCGAAACTTGCCAAGGCCGACGACAACTGGCGAGATTTTGGGCATTTAGAAAACAAGGACTAACTATTGCCAGAAGGAACTGGTGTTATTATTGCAAGGTCATCAGTTGCCTCTTTCATCCTAGTCGCGTTAGTATCTACCCACCAAAACATGATACAATGATAGTGAAAGTTCTGAGGGAGGAGAGGGCTAAGAAGGAGAGGGGCGCCAAAGAGAAAATTCTCATAAAGGCACGTCTAGAAGTAGCCTTGTCAACAGAATTTGTGTCCTTTGAGAAGTCCAAAAATTTTCTCACTTCCTCCTTTGCTGATTGCAGTTTCCCGGATCGCGGGGAACGCTAATTGTAGAGATATACAAAGGGCATTCCATAAAAACTGAGAGTAAAATCATAAAAAATCAAGAAATATATTTACAGCAAAAAATACATCATTCTTTTTCAAAATACCTTCCGTCAGATGATATGCAACGGTTCCATCGTTCAACCCACTTTTCACAACAAGTAGAGAAGCCCTTTTCTGGAAGCTGCTTCAAAGAACCCTCCACTGCTGAAATAACTTCAGAACCTGTGTTCAATTTTCTGCCACGGAGCTTCTACTTCAACGTCGGAAACTGCCAGAAATCGCATGGTGCGAGATCTGGACTGTAAGGGGGATGAGTCATGATTTTAATATTGCACTTACTAAGATATTGCTGAACAGAAGTAGCGACATGCGGGCGAACATTATCGTGATGTAATGTCCAATTCCCTACTCATCACTCATCTCCAATTTCTGTAGGGCAAATAAAACAGTTCTTTAAACAAGCACGGAACTAAGGAAAATAAAATCGTCTGCTTCGCTTAGAATTTTGTATAAACGTACAGTTAACAGTTTGAAAAAATCGCCGGCACTTCTATTTTTTAGTTTCGCGGGGTTGCCACTACGTAAAAAAATAACTCTCAGTTTTTATGGAATGCCCTTTGTACTAAACTAGCCGCCAAAGCGACCAGCTTCGTCGCCCCGTGTCTAACTGTTCTTTATACTCATACTCAGTGCAGTGCCGGTGAGCGCTAATGCTTACATCTCAAGGCCGTACCCAGGGGGGGGGGACAGAAGGTCCGGTCCCCCCCCCAAAAAAAAATTAAATTTTTTTTTTACAAAACAATAATAATGGAGCCTTTTGTGAAAAATTTTGCCTGTTTTACCTCTTGGTCCCCCCCCCCCCCGAAATTTTTTTCTTGGTACGGTCCTGTTACATCTTATTGTGATTGCCGTTCGCAGGGTAGAAATATTGCTGATTTTGGTACCGCGTACGTTAGCGTATTATGTAGGTTGATACCTCGCAATTCCATGATCAGATTTATGATTTTAGCGGTCAGAATTGTGAGGAAATTAATTGGCAAAAGTTCACAGACGTATTCATACTGGACACTATATAACCCGCTCACACTCTTTTTAAGAAGTTGTTTTTACTGTGTGCATGTATGCACTAAATAAAGGGCAAAAATTGACAAGTATTGCAAAATTCTTGAAAGTTACGATGTTTCATGAGTTTGCAACGTGCAGACTAGTGAAACTCCATTTTTAACAGTAAGAAATATTAATTTTTATCAGGCCCGGACTGGCTCTCTTGGGGGCCCTCGGCTAGAGATTTAAAAGGGGCCTCTTCAGGAGCCGATTTCTCAATTTGGGAGCCCTGGGCAAAAGTTTCATTGGGGGACCCCCTCTTTCGAAAACTTTTTCAAAATTTACAAATTTTAAAGAACAATCTGGGGACCCGGGCGCTTGCCCTCCCGGAAATCAAGCCCTGCCTCTTACTGAAAAATATAGAGGAAATAGAATATTAGAATATGTAATATTTGAAAATTAGGCTTATACGCGCCTAAAAATCACATTTAACTACAGGGTGTCTATAAATGATGGACCCGATTTTAAAAAATCATATTTTCAAAAGTTCTCGACGGAATAAAATAATTAATGCGTAAAAATAACGAGAAAAGCTCGAAGTTTTTTTTATTACTAACAGATAGTATTTTTTACCTTATAAATGTTCAATATGTGACCCTTTTGTCACACGGCATACGTCCAATCGATAATCTAGTTCATTCCACACATTTTGTAACATGTTTCTGGTAATGGTTTGTAATGCTGCAGAAATGCGTTGTTTCAATTCTGGGAGTGTGTTCGGCATTGGCTGTACGAAAACACGGTCTTTGACGTAACCCCATAGAAAGAAATCGCATGGGGTTAGGTCAGGAGATCTTGGTGGCCATGTTAATAACGTTAAATCATCGTCACACGCACGGCCTATCCATCTTTGTGGAAGCACATTGTTTAAGTAACTACGAACCGTCAAAGACCAATGAGGAGGTGCTCCATCTTGTTGGAAGATAAAATCTGGACTGTCCTCAAGCAGTTGTGGAAATAACCAAATTTCCAGCATGTCGAGATAATTGTCACCTGTGACAGTTTTTTCACCGAAGAAAAAAGGCCCATAAATTTTTTCACACGACATTGCACAGAAAACGTTTACTTTGGGTGAATCTCTCATAAACTGTTGAAATTGATGAGGATTTTCACTTCCCCACACTCTGACATTGTGACGATTAACATGTCCTGATAAATGGAATGTCGATTCATCTGAAAATACCAATTTTTTGCCAAAATTAGGATTTTGTAATTCCATTAGCATGCGTTCACAAAAGTCTAATCGACGCACTTTATCATTCTCTGTTATTTGTTGCAGCAACTGTAAACGATACGGTTTAAACTGTAATTTTGTACGCAAAACTTTCCATACCGTTTGATGTGGCATTCCTAATTCTAGGCCGGCAACTCTCGTCGACTTCCGCGGGCTGCGAACAAAACTCTCCCTCACCTTCTCCACTGCGTCGTTCGAAAGGCTTGGCCGGCCGCTGCTTTTCTTTTTGCACAAGCAACCTGTTTCTTTAAACTGCTTATACCATCGCAAAATGCTTTTCTTAGTTGGTGATTCTTTACCGTATTGAATTCTAAAAGCACGTTGGACAGTAGTAGTCGAAAAAACCCTTGCGTACTCCAACACACAAAAACTCTTCTCACTCGCTGTCGCCATTTTGGGCTTCTTACTGTCAGCGATCGTAAATGTGCTGCCATCTGTTAGTAATAAAAAAAACTTCGAGCTTTTCTCGTTATTTTTACGCATTAATTATTTTATTCCGTCGAGAACTTTTGAAAATATGATTTTTTAAAATCGGGTCCATCATTTATAGACACCCTGTATTTTAGAGATTTGGGGGGCCCTGACTTTTCGGGGGCCCCCTTGCGTCGCGGGGTTTCTGTGATCCTCTGCTGCGTCACTGCGTAAGATTGCTGGAAAATAACTAATCAAATTACTCAAGTTACTCAAATTGTATATCCACTTTTGAATGCCTCACCGGGGGCCCCCTTGGGCCGGTGGTCTTCTGCGATCGCCGACCAGGCTAGGTTTTTATACATAGGGATAGATACTGTAAAAACTTATTTAAAAAAAATGTATTCCTGGTGCCTGTTAATTGCCCTAAGAGGGGCTTTGTTTTTTCCAGGGGGCGCTGAGCTGTCCATAGCACTCCCAGCGCTACGGCCCTGACAGGGCCGTAGATAGACCGTTTTTCTAAAGGGGGCTCAAAATTTTCTGAGGGGGGGGAGGCTGTCAAATTTACGCACATGCGGGTGTGTGTGTGTATGCATGATTAAAAAATAAATATTCCTTTATTTTTATTATACTATATAGCACTCAAAGGCAGATTAAAGGGGGGCGGTCGCCAGAAAAAGAAATTAATGTACACTGCCCTCCAAAAGTTAAGGTACAACCTGTTTTTTGTGAATAATACGGAAAGAAATGAACATAGATGCAAAAAATTCGGACTAACTGAGCACTAAACAGTTCTTTATTGAGTATGACATAGAAATTTACATAAATTCAACACAAACATGGTGTAAAAGCAAAAGAACACTTTTGGTAGAAAAGTCCACTTTTGGAGAAAACAATTTATCAAAGCTTTTTGTGGAAACATTACAAAAATGAGTTTTAATAAGGAATGTGTCCACCCCTAATTGCAACGCACTAGCGGCATCGATTCTCCATGCTGCTAATTAAGTTGTCGGACACATCAATAGGGAGCGAAGACCACACATGGATTAGTCCTTGTTCCAGCTCATGCAACGATCTTGGAGGAGGACTTGAAGCAGCCACTTATCTGCTAAGGTAGTCCCAAACATGTTCTATCGGATTGAGCTGGCCATTCCATTCGCTCCAAACCTTGACTCTCAAGATAATCCTCAACAAGCACAGCTCGGTGAGGTCGGGCATTATCATCCATCAGAATGAAATCATTGCCAATAGCAGCAGCATATGGCCGAACATAGGCATCAAGAATCTCGTCCCGATATCTCACACAAGTCATAGTTCCTCCCTGGAACACATGCAGGCCAGTGTGACCATCGAGTGGGATCCCTGCCCAAACCATTATTCCACCACCTCGATATCTGTGTCTTTCCACAACGTTGGATTGATGGTATCGGGTGCTTCGTTCGCTCCAGATAAGCAGACGTCCTGAATCGCTCTCCAGTGTGAATCTGGACTCGTCTGTAAAGAGCACAGAAGCCCATCGCTGTCTGGTCCTAGGAACGTGTTCTCTTGGCCAAGATAAAAGGGCCCTTCTCTGTCGTCCGTTGAGGGGGACACATACAAGTGGTCACCTTGCATAGAGACCTGCATTGTGAAGAGGCCTTCACACCGTACTAACGGATATTCTTCTCTCTGATGCTACAGAGTGGTCTGCAACAAGTTGCGGCACAGAAATGCTTCTTCTTTTCCGGGCCGAAAGAGCTATACTGCGCGTGTTGTAGCTCGTGGTCGGCCTAGAACATGTCTTCTGGGCAAAAAAGCTTCCGTTTGATATTGATTCCAGAGACGGTGGACCACATTGCGAGACACATTAAAGGCCAGGGTCCACTCACGTGCGTTTCAGCACTCTAGAATGGGAACTCTATGTATTTTTTAGTATCTGGAAGACGGATTGCGGAGAAAAGTTCCCCCATTGTGTGCTTTTGTAGTTTCACGTGTTATCCCTTGGCGGCGAATCCCGAGGGGTCATTAAAAGCCAATAAATTCGTGACCCTGCACTGTATCCCCCCTTTTACAATACCTTGACCATAAAAAAAAACCGCTGCGTCCTGAATCGGACGTGAGTGGACGCTGGCCTTAAGATGCCTAGGAGCATAAGCCTGTGACAACTCTATTTCCGTCCACAGAGCCGGTCCAAGGGGCGTGCGGGGCCCGAGGCGAAGCGCAAGGCCTCTTTTCAATCATGGCTTATGTAAGTTATTACTAGCAGTGCTAGCACATATTAGCTTTATTTCTCTGCTTTTTTCGGAATATATCACAATAATCTACCACACTCGGTCTAATGTGATAGAAAAAAAAATGGCCCAGGAGCGGGCCTCTCTAAGCGCGGGGCCTTAGGCGATCGCCTACATTCGCACCACCCTTGGGCCGACCCTGCCGTCCATACGACCGTCCGCCACCTTAACGAATCGGGCAAACAGTTTCTCTAAGTCATTGCGGGACCCTGATACCTATTGTTAACGAATCTGCTAACAAAAGTTGTAAATCAACAAAAGTTACACTGGTAATTATGAAAGCCTGATATTTGCACATTTTTCGCTGACTCATATATGCCTGTTCTTTTCTATAAAAACAAAGTGGTAGCTATCGTTTTTGCATTAAGTTCATTTTTATCATTTATATAAACCATAAATTTTACTGTCAGTGTCATTTTTTTTTATGGTGAGCTTCGAAAAACAAATGGTTCCTTAAATTTTGGAGGCCAGTGTTAAAGATCCTATTTTACATCCATAAAATGGATGTATACGTCAATCTTCTAACTAACCCCCCCCCCCCTCAAACTCGAATTAATCCGCCACTGCTAAGACTGCCCGTTGTGGAAACAATTACAACAGGAGCTAGAAAAAACATTTCGCAAAAAACATGTCAAACAAACAAATATATTTAATCTGCGTTTATTTTAAATAAATATCCTCATAATCAATTTTCGTTAGATATCGAAATCGAATTTCATATTGTTCTGAAAGCTTGCGGAAAATTTTCGCATTCAAACGATTTCGTTTCGCTGGGAATATCCCCTCTTATATCAATACCTCATGCAGAGTAAATCTTTTTATTTGTGAAAAAATAAATAAATTAACTTATAAATCTGGAAAAACTAGTTTAAACGCGAATTGGATTTGCAATTTTCCTTTCAAAGCCTAATAACTTCAATATGACATAATTGTCACTTGCGACAGCTCATTTGTCTCGATAATGATTCACTTTGTTTACATTCGGAAATAAAATGGAGCTGAAAATAGCAAAAAATCGCTTAAAATGAGGGAACAGGTTAATTTTCAGTGTTAAAGAAGCGCGGATCGTTTTATATATGTTTATACATAATTATGAAAATTTTCAAGCGGATCGTATAAACGATGTAGATGTTATGATGCTTTTTGGAGTTGCGATGGTAAAAGTTCTATCGTGAAGTGGTTACCCGGAATTGTCACAGATTCAGGGATCAGCATGACTATATAGTAGGATTTCGAATACAAACGTTTAATAAAAGAATTTTGGTGTTATAAAATTTTCACAAGAACTGTTATGATCATATAATTTCAATGATTGTTTATGGTTATAAAAAGTTTTCTTATTTCAAAAGTTATTACTTTTTTTTTTCTTACCAATTTTCTGAAAGCAACTTACTTTAGTCTTCACACCACTTCAAGAATTTTTATACCAAAAAGTTTTGCTAGCATTATATATATGCGCACACACTTATATACAGGGTGTCCCAGCCAAGGCAGTACACTAATACAGTTACGAAAGAGAACAATGGTTGCACAAACACGTAATACTTTTGCTGTAATATAGCCCATCATCAACTTTGTTTAAACACATACCAGAGTCTTCATCTGACTTCTTTTTATTTTTTTTTTTTTCTAACAGCAGGCAATTGCCGACTATAGCAGGCGTTGACCACTATAAGGCTGGAATTGCTGGCCACTTTATATTGGAAGCACATAATAAATGGACCAGCGTTGCCTCCTATGAAGGGACGGACGAAATAACAATAAAAGTCTACACCAAGAATCGAACCCGGAGTCAAGGTGTGATAGAATGAAAAAAATCAAGCTATTCTATAATATTAACTGAATTTTTTGTAATTAAACATAAATTTTATTACTCAAAACTTAATAATTACTGTTTTCTTATTTTTTAAGTGAATCTTCTTTTGTTTGGCATAAAAATCCCTCGATTAAATTAGTAATTTAAATCTATCAGTACGGGTTAGGATCCCTTAGAAAGTCCCCTATGGAGGGCACCCCTCTTCGGCTTAGATCCTCGAGTAGATAATCTGCCGTATCGCCAAAATCAAATCAAATCAATCTATCAGCATTTATTTAACTATTGGCTTAACCCTTTCCCAATGCTGAAAAAAGGGCAGCCGTAGCATCGCTCGACTTAACTACCTACAAGATGGCGGACGATCGAACGTTTCGATCGTCCGCCATCTTGTTGGTAGTTAAGTCGAGCGATGGCAACGGCTGTCCTTTTTTCAGCATTGGGCAATCTATCCGGCTGTTCTCGCGTTCTTCTATTTTTCAGCAGATGTCAGTGCTGTTAAAAATAATCGTGACCATTTATTTACGGGGAAGGACGTGCTAAAAAGTAAAGGATTCTCGTGGAGCTATGTCACCCGCAACTATTTTTATAGAAATCAAATCTATTATTCGTGACTGGCAACAGTCAAAACGTCAGAGTTGGGTGTTTCCCAGAGTGGGATCAATGCGCTTTAAGGGGTTAACAAGGTAAGATTTTCTAATATTTCTAAGTGATGGGCTTCATCTACCAGCCAAACACTATCCATCTCTTACAATAGAAAGTATAATTTTCATATAGAGAGATAAAATCTTTTTAGGGAGGGCTTATGACCTACCGCCCGCGTGAAAACAAACACTCCGATAGATACAGAGCACTGGCGCTTTACGTGCCAACGCCTTGGCGAAAAGCGAACGCCGCCGTGTTTAAAGCCGGATTCATACTGGCCGTACCGCACCGCTAAGACGCTGCAATGACGTCACGTGGCGGAGCAACACGGCCCCCGCGCGGCCAGCGCCGAGGGTTTGCGCAATATCTGGCGAGAACAGATATTCCGCAGCGACCGCAAAGCTACAGCCAATTACAGAAGAGCTTTTACAGCTACAGCTAATTACAGAAGAGCATTGGTGTACTTACTTGCGGCACCGCAAGCTCGCCGCGCGGACAGCCAACGGTCCAAAACGGCGAAACAGTACGGCATGGTTGCGGTGCGGCGCGGCAGGTATGAATCCACCTTAAGCCGATCTGGATTTGCGACGCACGTTTGGGTGGATCAGATATCTTGGCTTAGTTTTGGTCTTGATTGTCTTCCAGTGGCGGCTCGTGGGATACAGCAAGTACAGCCGGGCTGCACTTGTAATTATCAGCACATACTTCAAAATAATTTATTCTAATAACTTTCTTAAATTCAGATTAGAATTATGGAATTCCTATGGTAAATTTATAAAAAAATCTCAAAAAAAAAGTTTTGTAGTAACGGCCGGATCGCTCATTCAGAAAAAAAAAAACCTTTAATCTTCCCGCAATTCAATTGCGAAAGTCGTTGGTACAGGCGAGGCCTCCAAGAGAGAAGAAAGATTCTTTCTCCTCTCTCTCGGAGGCCTCGGTACAGCCCTCAGCGCTGATTAAGGAATTGACAGCACCGTTGCCATGGTAACGACTACGTAAGCACTTTCTCCGGCTTAGGACAGCAGAGAGTGTTTTAGCTAAGACACAGCCGAAGACAGGTTTACTGTCTTTTGCAGCAGTTGTGAATTCGACGAACTGATTGGCTCGGATGAGAAGTGAGGAATAAAGACACAGAAAATATGTTCTAGCCCAGCGTTTCTCAACCTGAGGGGCACGCGCCCCCCGCAGAACGTTTGCAGGGGGGTGCGAAAAAAACTATAGTGATGCATGTTTTTAAAAAATCATCTTATTTATTCTCATTTTTACTCAAAAATATATCCATTTTCGCTTAAAATGTTCATCATTAAAGATTAAAAAACTGAATGTATGCTGAAAAATGTGAGGGGGGGAGCGCCACTGTAAGTTAGCCTTTGTTGGGGGGGGGGCACGACGTTAAAAGGTTGAGAACCGCTGTTCTAGCCCATTGTAACGGAAACAATAGTTTTTTTTTTTTTTCTTGTCTGGGAAGCATGAAAGTTTTTAGCCTTATTTGTTACTGTGCCCATGTGTTATTAATCTATGATTTAACTTTTTTGAAACATGGAGCCCCGTTATTATCCAGTTTGCGTCTTGCTTGAAACTCCGTTTAACACATGGAAAGAAAATAATAAAAGACAACCACTAAAAGAAAATAGACCGACACCAAAATTGTCCATTCATAAGAAAAAAGCAGGTTCGTCTCAGCATGGTCGTAGCTTCCATTTCTCATGATATGCACTATTCTCGTGGCTATGGGGCAGTTTTTATTTACAAAAAAATGTTTTGTTGGCCGTGTTTAATCGTTGATAAAAAAGACCGTTTGGAATGGTATTGGATAGGATGGATTAACCACCATCACACGAGCACGTAAAACACACGAAAGCTCAATCGAGCATTTAAAAAATTCTTTAAAATTTAAGGAGTTGATAAGAAGTGGGAGCTAAATTGCTGACGCATTAAAGGAAAACTCTCGACTTTATATTGCTGAATTTATCAAGAAGGTAAGCCTGAATAGACGATTCATGCAATTACCCATCAAAGCAGTATTGTTTTTAAGTAAGCAAGAACTGGCATTAAGAGGACATGGCCAGCGAGGAAATTCTTTAAACATGTAGAATTTTAAAGAGCTTTTAAAATTAATGATATCAGAATTAAAACAACGCCTTTTTATGAGGACATCACTGACTGAATCGCAAGTTTAAAAGAAAAGAGGATTGATTTGACTTATAAAAAATAAGTAAGTTTTCTTTTTTTTTTTCTTTTCTTCTCAAGTTATCATTACAAAAGAAAATTCTCAGGAAACTTCGAATCGGACACGGATTAATGCAATTTTGAGGATAGGAGCGGTTGGTTGAAATTTATGTCCATTTTATGGAAGTAAAATAGGATCTCTTACATTTTTATGTAATTTCTTTTTTTTTTTTTTAATCCCGGGTGAGGGCTTAATCCGCCAGCTTCTTTCGAATTCAGTAACAAAGATTTTCCATACCTAGGGGGGTGGGGGGGGGGTCATATGTTTCCGGCTGCACTAACATTTTTGACCACGGGCCGCCACTGTTGTCTTCGTTACGTTTTATGCGATAATGGATAAGTTTTGTGTTTAAATAGTGTAAATAAATATAAATAATAATGAAATATAGAAATAATTAATTATTCAGTGCTTTTTCATATAATTAAAGAATTAGCCACATATAGCTTTTATTTAAGATTATTCCATTTGTGTCTACAGCATTTGTTAAAAGAAAACTAGCTGCGTACCCGATCTCCGCACGGTGGGAAACGCATATTTTCCTTAAACATATATAATTCGAATTAAACCCAGTAATTCGCAATCTCAAAATGTGAAAAAATACTTGAATCGTGACTAAAAGTTGACGTCATGAGTGCAAATTTTAGACGATTGCAACATGACACAAAAACTACGTCAATGTGACTGGCGATCAAAAAAGAAAGAACTTTATGGTATGCAGACAAAACTTTTCTCTTTCGAAAAATGCCCGATTTCTACATCATATAATTCTCTTTGTGAAGATAATTTATAGCATTAATATATAGTATATACCACATAAATAACATTACATGATGTTGACAATTATTTTATCTTGCATTTTTCAAAGCGCATTAGGGCAGTTATGTTACACACGACTTTATTAAATTTTACCTAAATAAAAAAACCTACCTGAAACAATGGATGCATCATTTACGTTTAAAAGCCAAAAATGTACCCTGCTCCGATGAAAATCATGTCGCTTTTGTAAATGAAAACGTTCGTGATGTACTTCTGAGAAAAAACTTATTACCCTTATTGAACTCTTAATGCAGTATCACACTTGTTACATAAAAGTGACGTTTATCTCACTGTCAATTCGCAATAAATAAATAACTAATTTCATTTTTCATTTTTTACAGATTACAGTTGACCTTTTTATAACATGGGTCCACAACACGAATTCTTAGAACACGACGAAAACATTACAATCGTTTTCGTGAAACACGTAAAAAGAGACTCGTACAGCACGATGAAATGAGACATATGTTCTGATATTATGACGCCTTAGCTCCTGTAATTAACATTCCTTTTGAATGGCAACACCAAACATTATTGCATTTTTACGGACCGCGAATAAGTTTTGCCGCGATTATACCGCGCAGTTCGCACTCCAGGGTAAGTATAGCGCAGGACCCGTACAACACGGATTCCTATAACACGGGACGTATCTACCGTTTTAGGGAATCTACTGCAGTTGCATAGTGTCAAATTCCATCTTTAAGAAAATTCTGGGTTGCCGTATTTAGTAATATTTCATCTCACCTTGGTGGCCGAAATGTATTAAAACCAAATATCCGAACTGTATCAAAGGTAAAATTTACTAAAAGAAAAATTTTTAATTTTGTATAACCCTCAGAACAACTTCGGAGTTTGCCATCTATGACGGTTTTTCATGACGTGACAACTTATGCTTGCGTACAGTGGCGTAGCCAAGGAGGGGATAGGGGGTCACAACCCCCCAAGCGGAGTTTTTTGCCATACAAAATATATATTCTTCACTACCTTATCGCACACACGTGTACATATACGTGAGTTGCAGTAGTCGTAACATTCCCATGAAAAATTTCTGGCTACTCCTGCTTAATCAATATACTTCAGAATCGGAATCTCCGCGGTAAAAAAATGGTCTAAAAAATGTGACGCCACAAAATTCTGATTAACACATTGGGGTTACACAGGGCGCCGGACATACGCTCTTGCTTCCGGAGGAGTAAATACATTAGAGGGTATGTGCTGCTCCGGATAATCTGCCAGCAAAACAGCAAAAATGACGTAAAAAAATGACATCCACACTCGAAGAAAATAAAATTAAAGTTATGTAGAATTGCATCAAAACTTCGATTATTTTTAAGGTGGAAGTCTGTTACAGTTCTATCTGTTTCACAATTGATGCGTTTTCACTTTTTCGATTCTTAAAAGCTGTAGAAATGAGTGGATTCACTTAATTGTAAAATTTAACAACTTAAGTGGCAACAATGGATTCCGTTGCTACGGAAACTATAGCAATGTTAAAAATAGAACATGAAATGAGTTATTCATGTTTACTTTGCTAGAACTGCCATATTGGCGAAATTAACACCGCCAGTCGATGGCAAATAGCTCAAACCACAAAATTAAACTTGACACTAAAGGCAATACGCAATACTCTGTTTGGCGGAATTAAAAAATATATATATATCTATGCATACGCTAGTGACATCGGCTCATCTCAATTGTGGAATGGAATTAATAATATGCACAGAGTTTGCACTACATTTGAATATTTTTCGCCAACTTTGCTAAGAAATGTACTAAAGTAGGAATCAACAAACATTTCAATTCGTAAACAAAAAATATATTAGACAGTATTATTTACGCCTTTCTAACAGCTTCTAGTAAAAGAAACTTCCGTAGCGCTGCTTTAACAAATAAGAATCAATTATTTATTATACAGTACTTCGATCGCCAAAATGCCAATATACACCATTTTGCGAGATTTTTTTGTTTTCAGGAATCATTCGAAGCATTGATTTAACAGCAATCAAAATGGGAAATAGTTATCTATCATTTATATGGTTCGATCGCCAACATTTAATGCAGGGATATTATTGATAAGCAGCAGTTATTTAAATTATTAACTATAGAGGGTTTTAATCACCGTTCACTACCAGGTACAAAATGCGAGAATTTCAATTTTCTGAAATTTGGCGGAATTCCTCTAACTTAAATCAGTTTACTTAATTTGGTGAAAATTCTATAGGTCGTTTAAAATCGTCTTAATAACTGCATTATTTCTGTATGAAAAATCGAAATATAGCGCCGTAAAATTTATACTTGTTATTAAAAATACTATTTCGTTACGCTCTTAGTAATTTGTGCCAAGCCCAAAACTGTACAAATCGGTAGAACCTACTACTTTCTCAAATGAGCCATTTTTTTTTCGGCCAAACTAAAAAATATACATATTAGTCTCGGAAATCTCACAATTCCTTATTCTTTTAAACATAAAAAAACATTGAATTCCAGCTCTGATTTAACATGAACGCAATATTTTAATTAAAAAATAACTTTGTAAATAATCTAAACAGAAAAAAAAAAACATTATTCTTTTATTTTTACTGCAGGAGTCTAAATAATTTGATAAAATAGCCAAACGTGGCAACCTCGATGCTTATTTCTCACTTTTTTGACTACAGGGGTTACAATCACGCAATTGCGGAGAGCAAAAATTAGCGTTTTTGATGGGGTTTTTTATCAATATCTCCTAAATTAATTCGAATTTCGAAATTTAAATTAGCGGAGGTTCTTTCCCGAAATTCTCCGAATTCGTGGATACCTCGTTCGAAACTCAACTCCCAGCGGTTTCGGAGGAGATGATGCTACACACACACACACACACACACACACACACACAGACGCGCACAGATTTTAATAGTATAGACTAGCTTCTTACCCGTTCTCCGCACGGTAGGAGACGAATATTTTCCTTACACATATAATTCGAATTAAACCCAGTGATAGGAATCTCTAATAGTGAAAAATTGCTGGAATTCTGATGAAAAGCTGACTCCATGAGTGGAAATTTGAGACGATTGCAACATGATGACACAAAAACTACGTCATTGTCACTGGCGATCAGAAAAGTAAGAACTTTACGGTATGCAGACGAAACTTTTCTCTTTCGAAAAATGCCTTATTTCTACATCATATAATTCTCCTTTTTAGGTTTAATTTATAGCATTCATACATACCATATGAATAACATTACATGATGTTGAATACTATTTTATCTTATCTTGCATTTCGTAAAGCGTGGACAATGCATTAGCACAGTTATGTTGCAGATGAGTTTATTAAATTTTACCCAAATTTAAAAAACCTACACGAAACAATCGATGCACATTGTACGTTCAGAAACCAAAAATGCATCCTGTTTCCGTGAAGATCTTGTCGCTTTCGTAAATGAAAACATTTGTGACGTAACTTAAGCGGAAAAGCTTATTACCCTTACTGAACTCTTAATATAGTAGCACACTTGTTACATAAAACTAACGTTGATCTCACTGCCAATTCACACTAAATAAATAACTAATTTCATATTTTATTTTTAACATAGATTAATTGCATAGTGTCAAATTCAATATTAAACAAAATCTGAAGTCGTTTCTAGAGCTCTTGGTCTTGTAACTGGAGTAACTGGAATATATATGAAAAAATAAATAGAACTTTAACATATAAGTAATTTATATGAAATATTCTAAGCACATCGCATCCCGTTATTCGGAAAGATTTCACAAACGCCATGGGAAGAAAGAGCAATTAATTTCATATTATATTTTGTATTCCTTGCAAGCGCCTTTGTTATGTACATGATTGCAGTATCATTCTCGTACACGATGCTTATCCTATAGTCTCTGGTGATTTATTTAGGATTTTCATTTCATATTCCTGACTTTTCATACTTTCGAAATTTTGGTGCTTTGCGCATGTGAATAATCGATTATCATTTCGCATTACGGCTACCAATTAAATAGTTCTCCATATTGCTTCTTCCACGTTAAAGACGTTAATCTGCCTTTTTCTAGTTAAAAAAAAAGGCCTACAAAGTTTCATTGTTTCAATTTATACACACAGAGGGGTTAGACAAATACGCATCCGACAAAAGCGCTTCCTTATGTCCGCCGAAGCAGCACATACGTTAGCGTGTAATGTGCTTCTCTGCATAATCTGAGAGCAAAACAGAAGACAATGACGTGAAAATGACGTCATACGCGAAGGAAATAAAATGAAAAATATGCAGAATTGCCGGAAAAAACTTCGGTTATTTTTAATGCGCAAATATGTTAAAATTCTATTTGTTTCATATTTAATGCGTTTTCACTTTTTTGGGTCTTAAGAGCTGTAGAAATGAGTGGTTTCACTTAATTATTAAATTGAACAACTTAAGTGGCAACAATGGATTCCGTTGCTACGGAAACTGTAGCAGTGTTAAAAATAGAATATGATATGATTTATTTATGTTTACTTTGCTAGAACTGCCATTTTGGCGTAATTAACGTCGGCAGTCGATGACAAATAGCCAAAATGAATCACACATTAAACTTGACAATAAATGCAATAATTTAAAGGCATTATCAGCTAGTCATACTGGGTTTAAAAAATATTCTCATTCATCTCAAACAGCATTCGTATTTATAAAGACTTCCTATTTTATTAAACCTTGTTTGGCGGGATTAAAAAATATTGTCTATTCATACGCTCTAACACCAACTCATATCAATCGGGGCATAGAATTAGCAATACAAATGAAAAAGTTTAATTTTCTGAAATTTGACGGTGTTTCCCTAACTTAAATCAATTTATTTAACTTGATGAAAATCATTTAAAATCGCCTTAATAACTGCATTATTTCTGAACAGAAAATTAAAATTTCAGGCTAAATTCTAGAAAAACCTACACTTGTTTTTAAAAATACTATTTCTTTACGCTCTCAGTAAATTGCGCCAAGCCTAAAATTGTGCAAACCACTAGAATCCACTTTTTCAAAATCGCCATATAAGCCATTTTTTTTTTTCGCCAAATTATAAGGTTATACACTTTAGTCTCTGAAATTTACAAATCATTTTTCTTTTGCGTATAAAAAATATTGAATTCCTGCTCTGATTTCCCACGCAGACGATATTTTAATTAAAAAATAACCAAGCAAATATTCGAAACAGAAAAAAAAGTATTATTCCTTTATTTTTAATGCAAGAGTGTAAATCATTTAATAAATTCGCCAAACATGGCAACCTCGATGCTTATTTCTCACATTTTCACTACAGGGGTTACAATCGCGGAGTTGCGGAGAGCAAAAATTAATGTTTTTGACGGGTTTTTTTTTTATCAATATCTCCTAAACTAATTCGAATTTCGAAATTTAAATTAGCGGAAGACCTTCCTCGGAATTTTTCGAATAAGTGGACACCTCGATTGAAACTCAACTCCCAGCGGTTTCGGAGGAGATGATGCTACACACAGACAGACAGACAGACGTGCACAGATTTTAATAGTATAGACTAGCTGCGTGCCCGTTCTTCGCACGGTAGGAAACGAATATTTTACTAAAATCTAATCGTAACTATCTATGCGAAAGCAAAATGTCAAGTAGTCCTTTTGTTGAAACTACCGTGAAATATATTACGCAACGTATGATTATGATTTAGTTAGTTATATTCATTATTTTTTAACGATCGTCTTATAACACTTTTAATTTCACGAAATAGTTATTAACGTGGTATATATATATATATATATATACTGTTCTTTAATCCATATTATCCAAACAAATCTACTATTACTACCAGAGATAAAAATGAGAATACTATCTATTACTTATATTATCCATCTTCGTTTCTCAGTTTTTAATGCTCAATTTAAAGATACAAATTAGATATTTTAAACCAATGATGTCTTTCTACTTTTTGGTGATTCTGTGAAATTTATGCATTGCCATTAAAACAGATCTCCATATATTTTTAAGCATAATTCTTGTCTGATCGGCATATATAGCACAGCAAAATATTTCATCTCGCAGTGGTGGAAAACATCCAAGCTGTACCAATTTAGATATTATTTAAATCCACCATGGTTCAGACTCGTGAAAACATCAAACTGTGTAATCTCGAGTAACTATTTGGAATCGCTCAAATTGCGAATAGGGCGTTAAATTGTGTTGCAGAGTTTATGAATTTCAGACAACTTTTAATCTATGATGTCACGTTCTGACCAGGGTAGTCGAATTTAGACATTTCGCGCAGTAGTTTTCAAACGGAGTAATATTGAAACATACGACGTTGAAAAGATCTCGCTTGCAACAGAACTTTATTAAAGTTAATTTGAGAGATATTGGGGTTATTCCTAGCAAATCGGTATTTCAAATATTTTCCGTATCCATTTTGCTAATGATGTAACTTTTGTGAAAGAGCTTGTTAAGTTGCTAAAATTTAACAAAAAAAAGAGTATATCTAATATAGATAATATACCGCCAAAAGTCGTCCAAATTTGGCGACATTTTGTACGATTTTTGGGAATACATACAACGACCGTCGTCAAACCGATAGCAAATACTATGAATTATGTTAATTAGTATTTTGAATCTTGTGCAGACATTTGAATTTCCCACGATTTAAAAAAAATGCAAGTTTCCTTTCGTTATTATGGTTGCTGAAAAATCACAGAGCTCAAAAGACGCTAAGGTTAACACGCGCATTAAATAAAATACTTTGAATTTTTTTAATAGTAATTTTTGCGTCAAAACCTTTTAATGTAATTAGATTTCTAACTCATTTTCATGAGGTCAAAATGACATCATTCTCAGTTGCGATATCTAACATGAATTAGTGAAAGAAGAAAAAGAGAAAAAAAAAAACACGCTATTTTATTTTCTACAGCATCTGATAATCTGGATGGAAGTTATTATTTCGCTCGTGGTGTAATTTTTTGTCAAAACTTGTTAACCAGGATTTTTAATGCATTTTTACACTCGTGACATCAAAATGACGTCAGTCTCACTTGAATTATTGGAAGTAATAAATAAATCTAACTTTGTTAACTATGCTCACGAATGTGCTGAAATCGGTTATTTGAGTAGCTTTCTACCCTGAAAATTGCGAAAAATCGTAAAAAGTTAGAGAATGGGTGGATTTCCAGAATTTTAAAGCAGCCTACGGACTATTCTATGTCGTTTTACCTGTATGTGCAAAATTTCAAGCCGATCGGTCCAACGGTGTGGGAGGAATTCCCGGACGAACAAACAAACATACTTTCACAATTATATAATAGATTGCATGAAAACTTCGATTATTTTTAAAGAAGCGCAGATATGTTAATGTTCTATTTTTTTCATATTTAATGCATCTTCATTTTTCGAGTTTTAAGAGATGTAGATATTAATGATTTCACTTATTGATATATTTAACAACTTAAGTGGCAACAATGGATTCCGTTACTATGGAAACTGTAGCAATCTTCAAAATAGAACATGAAATGAATTATTCATGTTTACTTTGATAGAACTGCCATATTGGCGTAATTAACGCCACAAATTGATGGTAAATAGCTATATGAATCACTATTTAAATACTAAAATAATTAATAATCACTAATTAAACTTAACAACAAATTCAAAAATTTACTTTCAATCCTTACAATACCCACAATTTTTAACGGGCTGAAAAACCATTCTTATTCACCTCCAAAAGCAAAGAAAAAAGAAAAGAATTCCGATTTTATTACACCTTGTTTGGTGGGATTTGAAAAAAAATTCAAGCATACGCTCATAATATCGACTCATTCCAATCGGGGAATGTAATTAGCAGCACAAACGCGAGAACACACTATATTAAACACAGCGTTACACTATATTTGAATATTTATCGCCAGCTTTGCTAAGAAAGGTAAAGTAGGAATGAACATACATTTTAATTTGTAAAGCAAAAAATCTATTAGACAGTATTAGTTATATGCCATTCTAACAGTTTCCAGAAAAAGAAATTTCCGTAGCACTGCTTTAACGAATAAGAATCAATGATTTGTTACACATTCGATCGCCAAAGTGCCAACATACACCATTTTGCGAGATTGTTTTCAAGGAATAATTCGAAGCATTGAAATAACGGCAACCAAAATGGGAAATAGTAATCTTTCACTCATATGGTTTGATCGCCAAAGTACAACAGGCATCTACTTGAAAAGGAGCAGTATTTTAAATTATTAACTATGTGTTAATGTATTTTATTCATCGTTAACTATGATGTACAAAATGCGAGAATTTCAATGACCTTAAATTTGGCGGAATTTCCCCTCACTTTAATCAATTTACTTAATTTGGTGAAAATTCTCAAGTTAGATCATTTAAATTCGCCTTAATAACTGCATTATTTCTGCACTAATCACTGCTAAATAAAAAAAATTAAAGCTAAACTCTAATAAAACCTACACTTGTTTTTAAAAATACTATTTCGGTACGCTCTCAGTAAATTGCGCCAAGCTTAAAATTGTGCAAATCGGTAGAACGTACTACTTTCTCAAAATCGCCAAATTAGCCATTTTTACCCTCAAAACTAAGAAATATACATATTAGTCTCGGAAATCTCCCAATCCCTTATTCTTTTACACACAAAAAACATTGAATTCCTGCTCTGATTTCACATGCACGCAATACTTTAATTAAAAATAACTTTGTAAATAATCTAAACAGGAAAAAAATCATTATTTTTTTATTTTTACTGCAGGAGTCTAAATAATTTAATAAAATAGCCAAATATGGCAGCCTTGATGCTTATTTCTCACTTTTTTGACTGCAGGGGTTACAATTGCGGAATTACGGAGATCAAAAATTAGCGTTTTTGACGGGTTTTTTATCAATATCTTCTAAAATAATTCGAATTTCGAAATTTAAATTAGCGGAAGACCTTCTTCGAAATTTTCCGAATTTGTGGACACCTCGATCGAAACTCAACTCCCAGCCGTTTCGGAGGAGATGATGTTACACACAGACAGACAGACAGACGCGTACAGATTTTAATAGTATAGAAGAAAGATAGATGTTTTGTAACTAAAAATCATTGTTAATAGTTTGATTATTTGGTCCATTAATAAAATATTTTTTAATAATTTTTTGAAGTTTATATTTTAGTTTTATGTATAATTCAAATGAATGGTAACATGCATATATACTGCACTCAGAGATAATAATAGGACTACTATTATAATAATATATTATTTATATAATAATAGGTGGATTATACGAGTGAGAACACTCCTTTATATTGATAATCTGCGTTTAGCATTTTAAAATTTTTAATGGAAAAAAGAGACATAAAAAGGGCTAAACTGAAACTATTGGCTAAAACATGCATTTTAGTGTACGTTTGTAATACACTTTAGATCGCAACAAGTCCTATCCCATTCCCTTCTCAATTTTGAATACGGAACAACGTCATTAAAATTCAGCAAATAACATTCTTTTTTATGTATTAATTAAAAATTCAGAGCGTGAAATATGCTCATCTATGCCTTTTAATATATATATATCTCTAATATATAAAATTCTCCTGTCCCAGTGTTAGTCACCTAACTCCTCCGAAACCACTCGACCAATTTTAATGAAATTTTCTATGTATATTCGTTAGGTCATAGAATAGGTTTTTAACTATGTCTCATACCCCTAAGTCATAAGGGCGGTCCACCCCAAAATGTTTAGCCCCCGAGTGCTATTCATTTCAATCAGGATTTCTGTGTAGACATTAGCGTGTCGAATCACTTTTCAAATGTGCTTGCCAGATAATGTGGAGAGGGGGGGGGGGAAGTTAATAAATGTTGAAAGTCGCACAAGGTTTGCAATTTTTGATAATTGATCGCTAAATGTGGTGCCAAAACGCGACAATTTATTATAAATATATTTCGCGTATAGTTAGAAAACGCCTGGCGTATATTGTAAAAGAGTTTTATTAGGCGATTTTAATATAGATTTCTATTCCGAAGAAGTTCTCTGTGGAACAAGAAAGGAAAACACGGTACACTTGTGGATTATGATGCCCATTCCAAACAGCATTTAAAATGTCTTTGCGGTATAGTTGGAATATGCCTACAGGAAGAATATGCCTGGCGAAGATTGTAAAACAATTTCAGTAGCCGATTTTAAGATAGATTTCGATTCCAAAGATGCGTTTTATGGTACAAGAAAGAGTTGATTCCTATTTTAACATCCCCACTCTCGCGAACCTAAAAAATCCCCGTACTTTGGCGAGCTTTGCAGTCATGGGTCTCTGGGAGTTATGCACAAGTTTTAACGGTACTTACGTATTATCCCGGCGGTCCGGCAAGACAAGCAATTTTTCACCAAGATAAATGCCGGGCACATGAAATTGTTGATGGTTTGGAATACGATTGTACGATACGGTAAGTACCGTTTCAACGCTCCCAAAAGAACCAGATGAAAACTAAAGTAAACAAACTAGCGATAAACGCACCAGTTAAGGAATCTGAAGACACTTAATTATTAAAACTACATTAATTGGCAATTCAAAATAAATAAAAATGTAACGGCATGCTTTACTTATATGTTGTTCCAAATCGCCATTTTATTTCTAAATTACGATTGCCACATTAATGCAAAAATCGTCATGGTAACTGCATATGTTTAATGATCGCCACCTTGGCGAGAGTCGAGGCGTTAAAGTAGGAATCAACCCAAGAAAGACAAACCGGTACATTCATGGATTATGATACACATTCGAAACAATATATAAAACGATGAAGTATATTTGTAATATACTTGGCGAAGATTGTAAAATAGTTTTAGTAGGCGATTTTAAGATAGATTTCGATTCCAAAGATGGGTTTTACGAAACAAGCAAGAAAAATACAGCACAGTCATGAATAATGATACACTTTTGAAACTTAATGGAATAAGTAAGAAAAATAGGGACAACGTATAACTAATGATACGATTTTAATATATAGCACTATAGTGTGTATTTAAAACCTGAAAGTGTTTCAGATTTTCATCCTTTTTTCTTTCCGAACATGTACCCTGTAAGGAAAGTATTGTAATCATGAAAAAATTCGACTTCGAGATTTTGATGTATTAACACGTTTTGAGGTCTTCTGAATTCATTTATGCTATTTTTACGAGATGTGTGTTTGTATGTGTGTGTGTGTGTGTGTGTGTGTGTGTGTGTGTGTGTGTGTGTGTGTGTTTGTGTGTATGTGAGTGAACACGATAGCTCCTAAACGGGGCATTCGATTGAGCTCAAATTGGGTATATATGTTATAAACCACCATCGTAAGACCGACATTGATTTTGATGTGTATAGAACTTATAGTTTTTCTACTGGGCTACTACAAAGATTTCTTTTACATTATGGCTAATGGGGGGGGGGAAATTCTTGAAAGTGCTCTAGCGTTTAAACGGTACATTCGATTGAACTCATATTGGGTATATCTAATAAATAAAATTCTCATGTCACAGTGTTAGTTACCATACTCCTCCAAAACGGCTCGACCGATTTTAAAGAAATTTTATATGTATATTCGTTAGGTCTGCGAATATGATTTTGTCTCATACCCCTAAGTCACAAGGGCGGTCCACCTCAAAATTTTTAGCACCAGAATGCTAATAAGTTCAATCAGGATTTTTGTCTAGGCATTAGCGCATCGAGTCTCTTTTCAAATGTGTTTGCCAAATAACGTGGAGAGGGGGGGGGGGCGTTAATAAAATGTTGAAAGTCGCACAAGGATTTGCAATTTTTGATAATGGATCGCTAAATGGGGAGCCAAAACGTGACAATTTATTATAAATATATTTCGAGTATAGTTAGAAAACGCCTGGCGTATATTGTAACACAGTTTTATTAGGCGATTTTAATATTGATTTCTATTCTGAAGAAGTGCTTTGTGGAACAAGAAAGGAAAACACTGTACACTCATGGATTATGATTCCCATTTCATGTCACTGCGGCATAGTTGGAATATGCCTATAGGACGAATATGCCTGGCGAAGATTGTAAAACAGTTTCAGTAGGCGATTTTAAGATAGATTTCGATTCCAAAGATGTGTTTTATGGTACAAGAAAGAGTTGATTCCTATTTTAACGCCCCCCCCCCACTCTCGCCAACCTAAAAAATCCCCGTACTTTGGCGAGCTTTGCAGTCATGGGTCTCTGGGAGTAACGCACAAGTTTCAACGGTACTTACGTATTATCCCGGCGGTCCTCCAAGACAAGCCGGGATTCACCAAGATAAATGCTGGGCACATGAAATTGTTGATGGTTTGGAATACGATTGGCAATAGTTTGCCCGCAAATTTGACGAAAAAGTAGTTTGGCGGAAGTGACCGCCGGCATAATACGTACGTACCGTTTCGGCGCTACCAAAAGAACTAGATGAAAACTAAAGTAAACAAATTAGCGATAAACGCACCCGTTAAGGAATTTGAAGACACTTTATTATTACAACTACATTAATTGGCAATCCAAAATAAATAAAAATGTAACGGCATGCTGTGCTTACATGTTGTTTCAAATCGCCATTTTAATTCTAAATTATGATTGCCACATAAATGCAAAAAATTGTCGTAACTGCATATGTTTAATGATCACCACCTTGGCGAGAGTCGAGGCGTTAAAGTAGGAATCAACCCAAGAAAGACATACATGGTATACGCATGTATTATGATGCGCATTCGAAACAATATATAGAACGATGAAGTGTAGTTGTAATATACTTGGCGAATATTGTAAAATAGTTTTAGTAGACGATTTTAAGATAGATTTCGATTCCAAAGATGGGTTTTACGAAAAAAAAAAAAAAAAAAAAAAAAAACAGTACAGTCATGAATAATATACACTTTCCAACTTAATGGAATATGAGAGAAAAATAGGGACGACGCATAAATTATGATACGATTTTAATATATAGCGCTATAGTGCGTATTTAAAATCTGAAAATGTTTCAGATTTTCATCCTTTTATTATTATTTTTTTTTGGACAAAATTGTTTATGGAATGACTATGAATAAGTCTCAAGGCCAAACTATGTTTGTTTGTGGCTTAGATTTGAGCACGCCATGTTTTTCACACGGACAATTAATTATATGTGGCATGATCTCGAGTGGGCAAACCATGCAGTTTGTTTGTGTTAGCTAAAAATATTGTTCACTCTATTCTGTTATGGGATTGATATTATTTTTTTGTAAAATTATTGTAATTAGCGATATATATAAATGTAAAGAATAAATTACAATGAATTAAAAATATAAATGTTTGGTATTGTGTTATTTTTATATTCCAGCATGGTTCACAGCGCTCCATGCCTCTTCCACTCATATACCACATCCTCACACACTTACAATAAGTTAGTCATTTCTTTCTACTAAAATAATCCTAGGAATAATTTATATGGCAAAACAACGTTTGCCGGGTCAGCTAGTATATATATATATATTAAGCATTACATTCAGAGATGTGTGCATAGTGTCTAATTAAATGTATTTGTATTAGCTTGTAAATTATTGATTAAATGAAATATTTCACAACGCGTATTGTTAAGAGAATGAGATACCTATTAATAAAAAATGAAACTATATAGTTTAACTGATCCTTCAAAGCATTTTAGGTTTCACATATAGTCCTCGCGCGTGCATAATTATTTCATTTTCATTCATTTATTAAGCAGTTTTAGTCATAGGTATTTGAAAATTAAAATGTGTAATAGCAAGCAAGCATCAATAACGTTCTTCACTGAGAGAAATTTATTTCAATAACTTATTCTGCATTATATTTTTAAATCCGCAAAAATATCTGTTTTTTAAAGGTTCTATGCTGTTCATACAGGCGAAGACTATCATCTTTCTCCCTAGCACCCTGTCTAACGAGGTTACTGTATAATTTCCCCGCTGCCTGTAGAAACAGGTTTATCCTTCCCTCCACAGCGCAGCGCGTGTCTTGGCGCCAAATGCTCTGTATCCATTAGTGTTTGTTTACACGCCTCCCGCCCCCCCTTTTTAGTTATACAGTGTATGCTATTTACTCATAATTATTCATGATTTTTAATGTTACAGTACAAGAACACCTTCATGTTACGATACAAAAATTTTCCCGAAAGTTTCTTAACCCTTTAACGCGCGGTGTCCTCGCCGTGAGGACACCACACTCTGACATAGCTCCACGAGAATCCTTTACTTTTTAGCACGTCATTTCCTGTAAAAAAATTGTCATGATTATTTTTAACAGCACTGACATCTGCTGAAAAATGGAAGAATGCGAGAACAGCTGGATAGATTGCCCAATGCGAAAAAAGGACAGCCGTTGCCATCGCTCGACTTAACTACCAGCAAGATGGCGGACAATAGAAACTTTCATCGCGTGCCACAGATCTAGAGACCCTTTTTTGACGACAGCTGGCTGTGCGCAGCTTCCCCTTAGACCGCACTGTACCAGCTGCGTCAAAAAGGGTCTCTAGATCTGTGGCACGCGATGAACGTTTCGATCGTCCGCCATCTTGCTGGTAGTTAAGTCGAGCGATGGCAACGGCTGCCCCTTTTTCAGCATTGGGAAAGGGTTGCGCCTCAAGGGGTTAACTGGTGTTAAAAGGTTGGGAACGCATGCTGTTATACAGCAAGCATCGTGAAGCTTCTTTCCTTTGTTACATTTTCATGAAATAAAAAAAGTTGTAAAGGGTTCATAAGTTTCTCATTTTTCTTTATTTAACCTTACACTCAATATAAATGTGGGGTAATGTGATTATACTCGAACACAAGCATTTTTGAAACCATAGTCTTAAAAATAAAACTGATTTTGGGTATGTTCCTAGGCAGTGCCGTAGTCAGAAATTTTTCATGGGAGGGGGGTGGGGGTAGGACTACTGCAACTCACATATATGTTTACGTGTGTGTCATAATGGAGTGAAGAATATACATTTTTTATGGCTGAAAATGCCTCATAGGGGCGGGTTGTGACCCCCTACGCCCCTCTTTGGATACGCCACTGTAGTCAGGTATTTACCTTTAAAAATAAATATACTAGGATATTTTACATCACTCCATATAACGTCGAAAAAAGAAATGGACCTTAAGAAAAGAAGGAGTGGGGAGGGGGGGGGGAGAAGGAAATAAATTTAAATTGAAGACAGAGAATGTTTTTAAAAAAGCGTTTCGATTTAAAAAAACGCATCGATTATAAAACATTTTCAATTAAAATCTTGTTTGCCGACCAGTGGCTGAGTGGATAAGACCATGAACATTGGGAAAGGAGGCTGAAGTTCGCAGGTCCAGTGTACAGACCTCTCGCTGCCAGACCATAGCGCTCCCAACTGGGAGACGGGAAGTGCTTGGTTCAAACCGAAGTCGCGTCCGTCGACCTATCCGTTTGGAGTTTTCCGTGGTTTTCTCCGAAACTTCACTTAAATACGGGTTGTGACCAGGCCGTAGCGCTGGGGGCGCTATGGACGGCTCAGCCCCCCCTGGAAAAATCCAAGCCCCCCCCTAGAGCAAAAAAGAAGAAGCTCCAGGAACAGAGGGGTTTTCTTTTCAGGGAGGGGGGGGGATATGAGGTTTAAGTTTTACATTTTATGTCCTTGAGTGAACATTTACTGCTCTCAAAAATAGAATTTTACTAATTTGTGCAAATTGCAAGCTCTAGAAACATCGCAAACTTTCTATGGTGATTTTATTGCGCCCATGAACATGATGGGGGAAAGCCAACTTCTCAGAAAGAGGGTGAACGGGCGATCCAGTGTCAAGTTTTAGTATACCGTGAACTTCCTGCTAACCAGTCGCGGATACAATATCTTTACAAATCTGGCATGATACATAGTCAATATCCTTGCAATTAGTGATCACCCTCGCCTCCAACATCCGGTAAACTGCAATATATAGAAAAGAGAGCAAAAAAAAAAAAAAAAAAAAAAATTGGCCGTCTCTAAAGGCACGAATTTTGTTGCCTTCTAAAGCCATTTCACAATGCACCTTTGTTGGAATTTTCTGTTAGGCGCCCCCTGCTTTTCTCAGAACTTTCGCTATCAGGGCAAAGAGTTATCTGCGGAGCGGAGGAAAACATTCGGCAGAGGCGTTTCTTGGGGGTTCTAACACAATTTCACTTTTTCATCTGAAGAAAACCGCCCAAAACTCTAAATCGACAGCCGCGCGAGATTTTGATTTGATTTGTAGGATAATGGCCGAGTATCTACACGAGAGATCTAGGTCGAGGGGATATCCTAAGTGGAGTTCTTTTTAAGGTGTCACAACACGTAGTGAAGTTTCGGAGAAAACCACGGAAAACTCTGAACGGCTAGGTTGACGGACGCGACTTAGGTTTGAGCCAAGTACTTTCCGTTTCCCAGTTGAGGGCGCTATGCGCTCGGCTACTGGTCTGGCTGCGAGAGGTCTGAACACTGTACCTGTGAACTTCAGCCTCATTTCCCAATGTTCACGGTCTTATCCACTCAGCCATTGGTAGGCAAAGAAGATTTTAATGGAAAATGTTTTATAATCGATGCATACGTAAAGACTTTTTTTTAAGGCTTTCTCTGTCTTCAATTTAAATTTATTTCCTTCTCCCCCCTCCCCCAAACCCTCTCCTTTTCTTAAGGTCTGCTTCTTTTTTCGGCATTACATGGAGTGATGTGAAATACCCCAGTATATTTATTTTTAAGCCGTCCGGATTGTATAGTGGGTAAAGGGGATATTGGTATGAATATGGTGGGGATTGTATGGTGGCAACGTACTACAGGTTCAACTCCCAGTGTCGGGGTTCGATCCCCGACTGGGCGTGGTTGGCATTGTGTCCGTCCCTTCATAGGGGGCGACATTGGCCCACCTACTAGGTGGCCCCCATGATAAAGAGACCAACAATTCTGGCCTTGAAATGGCAAAAGCCTTCAAGGCAGCGGCCGGCCATTAGAAAAAAAAATATGTATTTATTAAAAGTAAATACCTGGGTACATACCCAAAATGAGTTTTATTTTTCAACTATGTTTAAAAGATGCTTTTGTTCGTGTATAATGACATTACTACACATTAAGTATTGAGTGTATGATTAAATATACAAAATGAGAAACTTATGAACCCTTTACAACTTTTTTTATTTCATGAAAATTTATAAAATGTAACAAAGGAAAGAAGCTACATGATGCATGTTGTATAACAGCCTATCCCAACCTCCTAACACTGTGGCCCTCCCCCCTCCCCCCCCCTCCTGCAAAAGGATAACTTACGATGGCGCTCCCCTTATTGTTTTTGTAAGAATTTATAACACCAAAGTTTCCTTATTAAACGCTTGTATTCAAAATCCTACTATATAGTTATACTGATCCCTGACTCACTGATACCGTGACGCTTCTTTAAAACAGAAAATTCACCCGTTCCCTCATTTTTAAGCGATTTTTTGCTATTTTCAGATCCATTTTATTTCCGAGAGTAAAAAAAAAAGTGAATAATTAACAGGACAAAATGAGCTGTCACAAGTGACAATTACGTCATACTGAAGTCAAAGTTATCAGGCTTTGAAGGGAATTGCGAATCCAATTCGTTTAAAATAGTTTTTTCAGACTTATAAGTTTATTTATTTATTTTTCACAAATAAAAAGATTTACTCTGCATGAAGCATTGATATAAGACGGAATATTCCCAGCGAAACGAAATCGTTCTAATACGAAAAATTTCCGCAAGCTTCCAGAAGAACATGAAATTCGATCTCGATACGTAACAAAAATTGAATATGAAGCTATTCATTTTAAATGGAAGCAGATTTAATGTATTATGTGAACAAAATGTTTTTTTAGCCCCCTAATTGCTAATATTCTAATTCTAGCCCTAATTGCTTCCACAACGGGCAATCTTTTAGTGCTAGTGTAATAAAAATAAAGGAAGATTTTTTAAAAATTATGCATGCATACGCACACATACACACACGCATTTGTGAGTGCATGTACGCATGGTCGCCGGCAGCATAGGGCAAGGGGGGCAATGCCCCCCTGGATTTTTGTAGGCAGTGTTTTTCCTTGCTTTTTTGCTCTTTCCAACATGGTAACCATACGTTGAAGTAGTCTTTGCCCCCCCCCCCCTGGGAAATATTCTGCCATGCATGTGCGTAAATTTGACAGCCCCCCTCAGAAAATTTTGAGCCCCCCCTAGATAAACGGTCTAGCTACGGCCCTGGTTGTGACACCTTAAAAAGACCTACACGGAGGATATCCCCTCGGGCCTATATCACTCGTGTAGATATTCGGCCATTATCCTACAAATCAAAATCAGGTCTCTCACGCGGCTGTCGATTTAGAGTTTTGGGCGGTTTTCTTCAGATAAAAAGTGAAACTGTGTTAGAACCCCCCAAAACACTCCTTGGCCGAATGCTTCCTTCAGCTCTGCCCTTTTAGGCAGATAACTATTGTGTAGCTTTGCCCTGATACCGAAATTTCTGAGAAAGGCAGGGGCGAAGAAAATTCCTACAAAGGCGCTTTGTGAAATGGCCTTAGAAAGCAACAAAATTCGTGCCTTTAGAGACGGCCATTTTTTTTTTTTTTTTTTTTTTTTTTTTTGCTCGCTTTTCTGTAGATTGAAGTTAACCGGATGTTGGGAGTGAGGGCGATCACTAACCGCAAAGATATCGACTATGTATCATGCCAGATTTGTAAAGAAATAGTATGCGCGACTGGTTCGCAGGAAAGTTCACGGCATACATGGGCCGTTGTTGCCGGGGGGGGGGGGGGGATATCGGGATATATTCCCCCCCGCCGAAAATTTTGGATTAGTGGTCACAAGATTAATGCCGTGCAGAAATTCCGTCTATTTATACACATATAAGTTGATATCCCCCCCCCCCCATTTCGTACATGAAAAATTCTACATAGAATTTGACACGCTAAAAACACGTACAGTTCTCCCATCCAAATCCGGTGTACGCCTCTGAAACGCAAATTATGTTTCGATATATATTGTGCATATTAATATGGTTCACGACAAATAATTTTTTCTTAAGTTTCAAAAATTGAAGTTACAAAACACTGAATAGTGGCCAATGTAATAATAAAAGAAATCTGATATTTTAAAGGAACAGTTCTCGAACTAATCGACGTATCTCTCTATTCTAAAAAAAAAAAAAAGTAACGGCCGCTGTCAAGAGCTTGTTGGGCTATCTTCTTCTAAACTGTGGGAATTTGTGTTTCGAGAAACATGTCCACGGATTCGGAAAATTCCGAGGAACCTGATAAGCAGACTTAAATTTCGAAAATGGAATTATTTTAGAGAATATTAATAAAAAAACTGAAAAAATAAAACAATGGTTGCCACATTTGGCATAAAATCATTCATTACTTTGCAACAAAGCAATTCCAAGTACGTAGAATCGCGTGAAATTAACTAACATGAAGCAGAATGACACCCATTTTATTCCAAATTAAAAAAGTATATGAAATAAATACCTCAAAGTGTGTAATAACACAAAGTTGACAATTTTCAAATAGTAAGTTCGCTTACATAACAGGAGTTTAGAATTAGCGATAATTCGTTTTTCCAAAACAGAATAACTAATTCTAAAATTTAAAAGCGCCATCTTGGCATTAGGTAAAATATGGCACAGTGGCGTAGCAAGGGGGGGGCGGTCCGCCCCGGACGGCAGTCTGAAAGCAAAAATAGGGGGCGGCAGCAGCTGCCCCGTATATATTTTTTCCCTCACACAAGATTTAAGAGAATTACACTTAATTTAATGAAAATCATTTTACGCTGAACCATAAGCGCCCAAACAGGGGGCGCATATGAGGCTTGACCTGAGGGTCGGCTGGGGATATCCCCAAGTCGGCAATCTGTAACTAGAAATAGAGGTCGCAGCAACAGTCCCCCTTTTTGCCGTTTCGCATATTTTTCTTGCAGAATATCTAAAATTATTACTTTCCATTTAATGAAAAGCATTATACACTAACCATAGGCGCCCATATATTGGGCGAAAATGGTGGCTTGACCTAAAGGGCGGTTGGGGTTACCTTCATGCTTAAGTATAGTGGGCAGTTTTATAGCATACTGAACTTTTTTCTATTATTTTAGTACTAAAACGTTTAGAAGTCCGACATGAGCCGCCCCTTACAAATACAATATTACTTCTAAAAGTACTCATATGGGCGCCCATGCCTTGCCGTAGTCTTGTTAGGTGTTGGTCGTTGAATTTTTCAAAATAGATAAAGAAAAATAGTTTTGTTGAAATTTTTTTGAAGTACTTTCCGTTAAATGTCGCATCCTGCTTTAGGAATGCGAAAAGATATTATCAAAGTCTAAGGACCAGGGTCATCATGGGCATCGTGAGAGTTGGGGGTCAAAATCACTAGACCCCCCACCCCTTCCCGTGGTACTTCTATGGGTAAAATGGGACTGTTTTTTTATGTCCAGGTAAAAAAAATTGGGATGACTCCACTCGACTTTCCGAACATTTAGGATTAAGATCATTACCAAGCATTTAAATAAACGCTAGCGCACTTTCAAGAATTTCTCCCCATATGCCATAATGTAAAAGAAATCTTTGTCGCAGCCCTGTATAAAAATTACCAGTCCTATACACATCAAAATCAATACCGGTCTTACGATGGTAGTTTATAACATATATACCCAATTTGAGCTCAATCTAATGTACCGTTTAAACCAACGTTTCTCAACCTGTGAGGTACGACTCCCAAGGGGGGCGCAGAGCGTTTGCAGGGGGGGGGTGCACGAGAAAAACCAAAGAGCAAGTAGAGATGCATGTTTAAAAAAAAAAAATCTTATTTATTCTCATTTTTACTCAAAAATCTATCCATTTTCACTTGAAAGTCTATCAAACTTTACTGATAATATTATTTTAAGAAAATTCGACTCAATGTTCATTGTTGGAGATTAAAAAACTGAATATATGCTGAAAAATGTGACGGAGGGCGCCACCATAAGTTAGCCTTTGTTGGGAAGCGCGACGTTAAAAAGGTTGAGAACTTCTGGTTTAAACGCTAGCGCAGTTTAAAGAATTCCCCCCCCCATAGGCCATCATGTAAAATAAATCTTTGTCGTAGAACTGTAGAAAAACTATGAGTTCTATACACACGAAAATCAATACCGATCTTGCGACGGTGGTTTATAACATATATACCCAATTTGAGCTCAATCGAATGCCCCGTTTAGGAGCTACCGCGTTCACTCACATACACACATACATAAATCTTGTAAAAATATAGCATAAATGAATTCAGAAGACCTCAAAGCGTGTAAATACCTCGAAGTCGAATTTTTTCATGATTACAATACTTTCCTTACATGGTTCATGTTTGGAAAGTAAAAGGAGTATTTCTCCCTTCTCTAAGGCCAGTGGCAGAGCGCATTTGCGCTCTGAACTGGGAGTCAAGGTGTCTGGTTCAAAATCAGGTCGCGTCCGCCGACCTAACCGTTGTGAGTTTTCTGTTGTTTCCTCCGAAATTTTGCGTAAATAGAGATCACGATCCCTTTAAAAGACCCCCACAGAGAGCACCCAACCCATAGGCCTAGATCACTCGTGTAGACAATTGGCCTTAACCCTTTATAAGGTCGTGGTAAGAATACTTACCACCTACGGTCTATTAAATACAGAAATCAATTATCAATAGTGAATATTCTGATTTTTGTTCAGTTATATTGGATGTATATTTTTTCCATACATCTAGATTCTAAATTATATCTGCGTTATGAACTTTTCTTTCATTCGTAATTTTAAAGAAAGCTCGAATAATGACTCGAAAATTGAGAGTAAGAATCATCGCTTTTAATTATATATTTTTGCGTTTAATTCCGTGTACAAGCATCCCTCGGAATAGTTTTCCGACTTTGATTTAGTGAATAATTAATGGATTCTCCTGCAGAATTTCTATCCGTTCCTATTTAAACGCGGAATGTTTGTATGTCCGAGCGATCTCGAAAACGGGTCTAACGATTTCCTTAAAAATTCGTTCCTGGGTGTTTATTTGGGTCGGGCTAGGTCACTTTACCGAAATATTTACCATCGAATATTTAGCATCCGTCTTCAAAACAAAGTATGTGCCTTTTAACATTGAATGCCGACCAAAACTTTCCTGATAATGAATGAGAGATCCGACAACGATGTGAATCGTTGGTAATCATGAAGATTATTCATAAATATCCAGCCATTTACGTACCTATTATTTTACACTTAAGGAACCTTTAGATTCTGGACATGGCTCGGTAACCTGGTACTCTTTGTTTAATATTTGTTTCTCCAATTTTCACATGACATATTACAGTATAGGGAAAATATATGAATTAATCCTAAAAAATGGGCCAGAAAAATCCTAAGTACTTTCGACTCTCTGCACATAAACTCGCCTTCTAAAGGGCTAATCCCACAACACAAACACACCCTTCTCTAAGTGCAGGGATGGATCTTGCGGCTAGTGGTCGCCACGACTTACTTCTAATAATTCTTATGTGGAAAAACCCAAATTCTCCAAACCGTAAGCATGATAAGAAAGTGTCTGTTTTCAAACCCTTGAAGAGGTTGCTTTCACTACCACCGGCCCTCAGAAAGTCCACTGTCTAGGCCAAAAAATTTTTCATGAAAAAGAAAAAGAAAAAAAGAATAGAATGCAATCAGAGAGGTCTTGGATGATACCGAAGGTAATTTATTAAAGGTTTATTTTTGACAGTCATTGAGGACTTTGCAAATAAGAAAGCAAGAAAAATACCAATTTAAAATTTATACAGCAAAATCTCGAAAAATTATTTTTATTGAACAAATTTTTAACTTCACAGAATAACTTGAATTCTCATTTTTTAAAACTATTATTTGAAAATTTATTTCCATTTCGCTGTTATTGAATTATTTAGATTTGCTGTGTTAAACATTTTGGTGTTGATTCCCTCCTAATCCGCTATTGTTAAAAATACCACGAAATTATATAAAATATTTAATTCTAATGCATTTTAACTATAAACTATATTTTAAAAAACGATAAATTGGCTCCCCCCCTTTCCACAAAGGCAATATTTAGTAAGTGTGATAAAACTGAATTGAACTTTTATTAATAAAAATTTTCCACTTAATCTTGCAGTATCGAGATACATAGGTGATTTTAAAATATCGAATATTTCCTGTATTTATCACCATTATTATAATTTAATTAGAGATAATTAAAACGTCGTATTTAAAGGTTTGCGTGCTAAATTTATTGAACTGTTTATGTGCTGTAGTATTGCTTCAAAAATTCTCGATCATTAACTAGTTTCAGAATTTTAATACTGTTTTCGTTTACATATCCTCACCTCCTATATTTTTTTATGCTCCCAATCAAAACTTAAGCATTTTTGCTGAAAGAAACGAAGGCTATCGAAAAAACATAACTTATTTATACTATTGATTTTTAATTATAATGTTTAATATAATCAGCAAAATTTACTTTTAATCAAAAACAAATTATCTAATTTGTAATACTATAATTACGGCCAATCTCTATATATAAAGGAAGATGTCCTGACTGACATATGATCACCGCACTGAAGATATTGACATGAAATTTTAGGAGCTTGTAGCTTTTGTGCCCAAAGCGTCATTTAAGAAGCGATTTTTTAAAATTCGAATCCAGACGGGGGTGGCGACCGAAAACGTTCTTTTCACGTTTTCCTTCATATCTCGGGGGGGGGGGGGGAGGGAGAGATAGCCGTAAAATTCTTGCTTTAAAATGTAACTAATACAAATACCTAAAAATCAATTTCAGGTTTTTTTGAAATTCGCACCCAAACAGGGATAAGGGGGCCAAAACGTTCCCTTCATATCTCAGAGGAAAAAAAGAGTTAGCCCTTGCTTTAAAATGTAAGTAATAGAAATACCTAAAAGTCATTTTCAGGGTTTTTTAGAATTTTCAACCAAACGGGGTTAAAGGGCCAAAACGTTCTTTTCACATTTTCCTTCGTATCTCAGAAGAGAAAAGAGATGCCGCAAAATTTTTGCTTCAAAATGTAACTAACGGAAATTCCTAAATATCAGTTTCAGAGTTTCTAACAATTCGCACCCGAACGGGGGAAGGGGCCAAAATGTTTTTTAACGTTCTTTTCGCATGTCCTTTTATATCTCAGAATTAAAATGAGATAGAAACAAAATTATTGCTTTAAAATGTAACTAAATTAAATACCTAAAATCTCGTGATCTATTTTGTTCATTATTTTTTTATAAAGTTGTCAATAATATGGCAGACTGCAGTGATATTCTTTGTGTAAATGTACCGAACAGGTCTCTTCGTAATAGCCATTTATTTGTGGATCCAATTATAAAATATAATTACATATAATAAAAACATATAAAACATTATTTAATACGGTGGATTAATTAGTTAAAATTTTTTATTTGGGAATACCTTATTCACCCGTACATGATATATATTTCGGTTACACACATAACCATCTTCAGTCGTTTCTGGAACTCTCACTAATGGCGGCTTCCTTTTATATCTCTTCGTTCTTCTTCTTGAAAGTTCGATGAAAGACGTCATCCCATGATTGGTCGATTGTATGAAGCGCATCGTTGATACTGCCATCTGTCGTCATTATTTCTAAGCTCTCACGAATGTAGGCATATATACTATTTTTAAAGTTGGCTATTTTTTTTTTTAATTAAAATTTTTTATTTGGGAATACCTTATTCCCCCGTACATGATATATATTTCGGTTACACACATAACCATCTTCAGTCGTTTCTGGAACTCTCACTAATGGCGGCTTCCTTTTATATCTCTTCGTTCTTCTTCTTGAAAGTTCGATGAATGACGTCATCCCATGATTGGTCGATTGTATGAAGCGCATCGTTGATACTGCCATCTGTCGTGCTTTGCTTAAAAAAAATAGCCAACTTTAAAAATAGTATGTATGCCTACATTCGTGAGAGCTTAGAAATAATGACGACAGATGGCAGTATCAACGATGCGCTTCATACAATCGACCAATCATGGGATGACGTCATTCATCGAACTTTCAAGAAGAAGAACGAAGAGATATAAAAGGAAGCCGCCATTAGTGAGAGTTCCAGAAACGACTGAAGATGGTTATGTGTGTAACCGAAATATATATCATGTACGGGGGAATAAGGTATTCCCAAATAAAAAATTTTAAATAATTACATATACTTTTCGTTATATAAATTTTATAAAAAGTTTTCTTTGGATTTAGATATTTTTAACATGTCTTTTTAAAGTCTTTAGAGTGAAGTGTTTTTGAACTTTTGCAGTCATGACTGGTATTTATTTTATCTCTGTATTTTTATCTTTTTTAATTTTGTCTTATGTAATTTTGTCCTTTTTATGCATCACTGTAAAATGGATTTTAATCTGTAGTGTGCATTTCTTTTTATGAAAATAAATAAATAAATAAAAATTCGTTTTTCAGGGTTTTTTAGAATTCCAACCCGAACGGGGGTAAGGGGCAAAATCGTTCTTTTAACGTTCTTTTCACATTTTCCTTTTATATCTCAGAAGTAAAAAGAGATAGGAGCAAAATTCTTGCTTTAAAATGTAACTAGCTGAAATACCTAAAAAAGCATTTTCAAGGTTTTTTTTAGAATTCCCACCCAAACGGGGGTATGGGGCTAAAAACGTTCTTTTTCCCATTTATCTTCATATCTCAGCGGCTAAAAAGAGACAGCCGTAAAATTCTTGCTTTAAAATGTAAACTAACAAAAATACCTAAAAATTATTTTTCAAAGTTTTTTAGAATTTTTCACCCAAAAGCGGGGTAAGGGGGCAAAAACGTTCTTTTTAACATTTTTCTTTCGTATCACAGAAGAAAAAAAGAGATGCCGCAAAAATTCTTGAGTGCTGTTAATTTTTAGACAAAAATTTTTTGTCTACCTGGTGAAAGGGCGAATGACTTTCTAAGGGTTGCCAAATTAAACGTGAAAAAGTCGCGAAGGTTTTGCCACTTTTTTTGGTGATTTTGTCGCCAAATTTGGCATAAAAAAAATTAAGTTCACGAAATTGGAGCCAGCTTAGCTATATCTTCCATGTTTGTCGAGAAATTGCCTAACCCTACTGTTTATTTAATTGGAATAACGGTGTCTATATTCATGAAAAATAAAGGTGAAGTATACTTAGAATGTGCCTCGCGAGAATTAAAAACAGTTTTTAGTAGGTGATTTTTAATTTAGATTTCGATTTTAAAGAAGTATTTTTATGGAACAAGAAAGACAAATACGACCACACTCGCGAATTATGATGCACATTCCAAACAGTATTTAGGAAGATCAAGTATATGCCTAACGAATACTGTAAAAACAGTTTTTTAAGGCGATTAAATGTAAAAAATATGTTTAATATTTATTTATTTATTTTCCATTTGTATTTTTTGGTTTAACAACAATCCATTCCGTGCAAAGAAGCATGCTAAACGATGCTTCAACTTTTTTGTTCATTATTGGTAGATGATTGAAGTGTAAAGGTTTGGGGAGTTCTGACCTATTGTGCGGCTGTCGATTTAACAGTCGGGAGTTTGGGGCGATTTTCTCTAGATGTGAATATGCTCTAGAATGCCTTAAAAATTCAAGGCATTCCTCCCTTAACAGATAGCTCTAGTGTGCTTTGCTTTAACAAAATAACGACAAGATGAAATGTTTCAATCTATCATTCTTATGCATAAACTGCAGATGTTTAAATCTTCTTACATTCATCGTATAGCCGAGAGAGAACTGTATGCTACTGCCTGTAGTACTTTAAAAAAACTAATAAAACATTTCCCCCATTCTGTACCAAATCTTAAAGAAAAATTAGTCATCTTCTAACGCCTTAATCTTAGAATGTAAGGGGCGCCAAACTGAAGCTCCGCCCCGGGCGCCAATAACCTTCGCTACGCCACTGATCTGGCAAAATGGTATCTTTCCAAGCAGGGTGAATCTAAACAGAGAGTTCAAAAATGTCAGAACCCAATATCTTGAAAATGAAAAATAATTAAAATGCAGATTATTTTAAAGCCGGTTTGGTCCAGTTGGAAGTATTTGCAACCAATAGAAATATTTGGTGACATTAACTATGCCATTATAGCAGTTATAGTAAATACGCCAATCTGCAAAGGATTATGTATATGAAAATCTGGATAACGGTTTTCCGGGAACCTTGCATGAGCAGTAATTGTAAGTTCTCAGCACGTGTAAATCGCCAAATAATGAAAAGGCGCCATGGGTGGCAAGCTATCCTAGCTGTTCCGTAGTTTTTATCAAAGAAAACATAGGAACTACTGTTTTCTTAGAGCTAATTATTAAGTATGCATATACGCAAGTCGCCAAATTATGAAAAACCGCCATAATTGGCTAATACGCAAGGTTTTCCATGGGTTTCACCAGGGCCGGATTTCCCATAAGGCCAACCTAGGCCATGGCCTAGGGCGCAGTGGTCTAAAGGGCGCAGAACAAAGAACTCCCCTGCAGAACAATCATGGATGAGGAAAAGGACTGGAAAATAGAAACGAAAATTGCCCAAGAAAAACACGTTTATGGCTTTAGAAAAATTCCTTTTTTCCCTAGTACAATTTCTTATCTACAAAAAACTCATGTGTGGAGATCCATTAACCTCCCCCCCCCCTCCGCAGACGCAGAATTGCTCGCACAGCACCCCAGCACAGACCATGTCCAAGTTGATGACATGTGTCGCAGAACTAAGAGATCCACCGCTGCAGAACAATCACATTGAGGAAAGGAGGGGTAACAGAGAGAACAATTATTCAAAGTAAGTTATCATCGAAAAGGTGTCTAACCGTCTGTGCTCTTCCGATATCCCAACGTTCCCGAAATAGAACCACACCACACATACACACGCACAGAACGGTAAATATGTCTGTTCGAGAAAAAGTCTGTTGCTTTGAGTGTAATGCGTCTATAATTTTAAAAAATTTGAAAACGCATTATCAACGCTTTCATCCAAAATATATCGGTGAAACATCGCACAATTAATGAAACGAGCATTTCTGTTTTCTTAGTTCCATCTAAAAGATCGCCAGAAAAAGTGCATTCTGATTCTGATATGTTAGTCATAAAAATGCCGAGAACAAAACTGATACCGAAGTTTTGCAGAAAGTTAAGCAAGATTTGACAAAGTCAAAATAATCTTTACCCAATGTGGACACTGCTAATGAAGGTGAGCGGAAAAAAACACCACTTTTAATAGTTTTATGGTGTAACATAGTCGTTATATGCTAGTCGATGAGGCGAGGAGCGTAGCGAGAAATTTTTTCCCGGGGGGGTTGTATGAGATATAATTTTGTATTGATAAACTTAATATCTTATTAATGACGAAAATCTGAAAGCTCTAAAAAACTAATTTTGAAAGTTTCGCAAGGGGATATATCCCGATATCCCACTCCCTGGTTACACTCCTGTGACGTTAGAAATAAGAAGGGAAGTATTTATTATTGTGTGTATTATTTCTATGGTAGGAAAGGGGGGGCTTTGGGGCTCGAGCCCCCCTCCCACAACTTTGGAGGATGATAGAAAATAATCATATATCGGTGTCTTTTTCAGTGTGCAGAATCCATGAAAACATACTAAGCCCCCCCCCCTCCCCCCAAACATACTGAATTGCTACGCTACTGCGCCCCTATCGGATTGAGGGAGACCTAGCGTTGAGCTATGGCTTATTATTACTGGTTCTCTTTTTATAAGTGCAAGCAATTATTCTGATTCATAGTAATTTATCTTGTTAGCTCTTTTTTTAAATAATAAATTTTAGAATAAGGAAGATTTATAAGTATATATGTAGAATCCGAAGTTTCAATCACAGCGCAGCTGCTTCACCCCTTCCTTTGAGACCCCCCCCCCCTGACGTGCGAGGTCACGTGATCTTTTGTTTTTCGTGGCTGGGAATTCGGAAGGAGCGAGCAGTTAGTTGGAGTGAGGTTGACGGAGACGGAGAGAGTATTGAACGGAGCTGGAATGGAACTTTCGTGCATGCCTGTGTGGCTTATTCTTTCTTTCTTTTTTAAGCAGTGAATCCTGTGTGGATGTTTTTTTGTTTACTTACCTAAGTGGTACCATATTTCTAGGATACCTTGTAAATAGAATAATTATTAAATGTGTGTGTCCAAGTAACTTCGCCTTGTCAACAAGGGCGGTTCCAGACTGAATTCTCGGAGGGGGCCATCGAACTTTTTACTTAGGTCTATAAATTGTTCAAAATGCAAATTGAACGTGTGAAATCGTGAAGTATGCGAATCTAAAGTTGTAAAACAAAATTTCGGAGGGGGCCATGGCCCCTATGGCCCCCTCACTGGAGCCGCCCTTGCTTGTCAATGTGTGCTTAATCTCTGTCTAATTAGAAGCATATAATAGTGATTCGTCATTCATAGGGCCAGTACGACCCTATAGTTTTTGGGGACTTTTGCCGGGATGTCGATGTCGATATCGAAAACCCTCTAGTTTTTCGGAACTATTCGCCGGGATAGAATTAGAATTAGATTCGATAGAATCTATTAAATTGAAAAGAATAGAATTGAATAATTGTGAAGAATAATATTAAATATTGAACTGATATTTGTTTAAAGTATTTGTGCTTCAAGGAAAGTTTTGTGTGCTCACGTATCAGTTGTGGATTACCAGGGCGAGTTTGATCGCCGAAGACTGCAAACTGTAAGTACTCAATTTTTGTATCAGTAAACATGTCTTACATCGGAAAACATAGAAAAGAGGATATTATTAAATTAATGTGTGAATTGGATTTAAAAATTCCTGATAACCCAACTCAGAGACGGCCCGAGGGGTGTGCGGGGCCCCAGGCGAAGCGCAAGAGCGGGGCCTCTTCTCGATCATGTCTTATGAGATAGCAATAAAATAGCTGAGGAGCGGGGCCTCTATAAGCGCGGGGCCTTAGGCGATCGCCTACATTCGCACCTCCCTTGGGCCGACTCTGCCCAACTATTGCTAAAATGAAACAGATTATTATTAGTGATGCGAAATATGATGAAGAATTTACAAAATCTGTTCTCAGCAACATTGCAGCGGACAGCGAAAACGAAGAAAAGATTGAGCGGGAAAAATTAGAACGTGAATTCCTATTGGAACAATTAAAATTAAAAAATTATGAGAAGGGTAACAGTACAGAACCTTTTGTAATCCAAAACAAAATAGATCTTACAAAAATAATCAAAAGTTTCGATTCGAAGGATCCAAAAGCAGACATTAGCACTACAGTAGGCGCCGCTTAATATTATCGCGGATAATGTTATCATCCGTTTAATATTATCAGAATAATGAAGTCCCGAACGGACATGCTAAAAATTTCGTTTTTTGTAATCAAATCCTTCATTTATTGTTATCAGTTTTGCCTACCATTTTCGATTTTTTTCCCACCCATTCTGTTCTGTAACCAAAAGTGGATGCCTTTTGTTGGCCGATGAAGGAATTTTGAGTTTGGACATGTGGCAGGTGGCCCTTCTCTGCATTCAGCTTCCACAACTGACGCATTCAAAAACCACGTGACCTTTCGTAGACTGGATTGTAAGGTCTAGAATTTTTTCACTTTGTCCAGTTAAAACTTACTGCACTTTAAAGCATTTTAGCAATGGAGAAAAAACATAATGATTTAACAATTAAGGACAAAATTGACATTTTGAAGCGCTTTGATAATTTACCTAAGATGAGTCAAGAAATGCTGCTGCTAATCTAAACATTTCTTAGCCACTACTTTGTAAAATTCTAAAGAATCGAGACGAGATTGAAAACAAAGCGAAGTTAAACGAAAATTTGAACTGTAAGCGAAAACGTACTTTTAAAAATGAAGAAGTGGAATCTGCTTGAAACTGTGGTTTCCCAGTGTTAGGGAAAAGGGTGCACATATAAACGGTCCTTTAATGTGATCCACAGCTGAAGATCTCACATCTAAGATGGGCAAAAAAAATTTCATCGCAAAAGACGAGTGGTTTAATCGCTGGAAAAAAGAGAGAACATTGTGTTTAAACGCACACACGGAGAAGAAGAGCATGCTGATTTTCCAGCTGCAAATAAATGGATTTCTGAAGAATGGCCTATTATGCCCCCCAGAATATCTACAACGCGGATGAAACCGGACTCTATTTTCGCCTTGCCAGAACATACGTATCTCTTCAGATACGATAACTCTAAGGGGTGCAAAGTTTCAAAAGAACGTATAACTGTTCTTTGTTGTGCGAGCATGACTGGCCAGAAGAAAAAACTTTTTGTTATTGGAAAAAACAAAAAGCCAAGATGCTTCAAGGACGTTAAGAAATTGCCTGTGGATTATGCTGCAAATAAAAAAGCATGGATGACAGCTGATCTATTCAGCGAATGGCTTATTAAGTGGGACAAAGAATTAGATCACAGTATCGTTCTACTCAGCGGTAATTGTCGTGCCCACGATGTAAATGTCATATTGAAACATATATAAAAATTACTATTTTCTTACCTGCCAACACTACAGCAATTATCCAACCATGTGACCAAGGAATAATTTGTGCGATGAAAGCCTATTAGCGTGGAGAAATGCACGTTAGAGTTTTGGAAAGTATGGAAGGTACAGAACAGCTCAATGCAAACGCATTAGCAAAGAAGACGAATCTCCTTCAGGCCCTCCATTTTTTAACATTGTCGTGGGATCGAGTATCCGAGAAAATAATTAAATACTGTTTCTCACATGGTGGATTTGTTACAGCGGGCGAAGGTATGGATGATATATCGAAATTCAATGAAGCCGAACTGGTACCATCCGACATGACTGAAATCGACTTTGCAGAATGGATGTCTATAGATAAGACGTTCAAGTGAATGTGACAATGACTGATGAAGATCTATGCCGAACTGCATCTTATTCCATTGAGGCTAATGATGAAAAATCATCAGATGAAGATGAGACCGATGTGGAAAACACCCAGAATCCTCCAAGTGCTACTGAAATGAGAGAGGCGCTCCTTTCTTGAGACTTGAGGTGCAACACAGAGGCACTGCTGAGGACTTTCGAGAATAGTACAAGTATGAAAGTTTTATCAATAATTTTCTGAGACAAAAAACGAGGCAGACAGCTTTAGAAGATTTTCCAATAGTTCCTGTACACTCCTGTTAAATTGTAATTAGTTTACATATTTATGCTATCACTGCTTTTTTGTAGAACTTTTTTTTAAAGTGGTTCTGGTAGCTTGAACACTAATTGAATTTAACGATTTGTTTAACCTATCCTTTGAATTAACCTTTACTTAAATTCGTACCTGCACAAATAAATGTTACTTAGTACATAATAAAATTAAATTTTTGACTTTCTTTATACTTTTCGTTTATTGTTATCAAATACCATCTGTCCCAAAGTGATTATATTAAGCGGCGCCTATTGTATCTCGCTTTATTTGAGAGGCAAGCCACAAGAGTCGAAATTAAAAAAGATGATTGGGTCACACACTTGTTAGGGTTATTACCTCTAGACATCGCGCAAATCATAACACGAGAACCTGAAAATGTTTCGAATGATTATGATCACATAAAAGCAGTATTGCTGAAAAGATTTAAATTAACTGCAGAACAGTTTAGACAAAAGTTATTTTTTCATAAAAAAGAAAGTTCTTGTTCTTGGCGAGAACTCGCTTTTGAACTTAACCATTATTTTGAAGAATGGATTCATGGCGTTAAAGATTTCACTGGTGTTTGTGAACTGATAGTCTCTGACCAGGTAAAAAGAAGAGTGCCACAAGAGGTTAAAGAACATTTTATAAATAACTGGCATAAGTGGAACACTAGCGAGGAAATAGTAGAAAAGTTAGAAGAATACGAATCAGCTCGTGTTTTATCTAATAAAACATTTCCTAAAAAAGTTAATAAAGAAAATGATACGTTTTCTAGCCCTGTACCAGGGAAAGATAATAGAAATTTTGGAGCTACCAGGAAAAAATGTTATGCTTGTAATAGTTATTCACACAAAATTGCTGAATGTAAATATAGGTTTAGGAACGATGATTTTGATCGTACAGGTGAAGGTAAACAGAAAATTGTTAATCAAATGGATGTAGAAGAGCCAGGCAAAACCGAAAGCAAAAATAGATTCCGACGTGAAAGATATGATCGAGCAAAGTATAGTTATGGAAATAAAGCTGAATCGGGGGTAGAGAACAAAACTGTGAAATCATCTAGTAATAAAATTGAGAAATGTGTTAATATTTTTAATTTTGATGTGAAAGCAGTAATTGATACTGGTTCTGAAGTAACTTTGATTGACCAGAATATTTATGAAAAGATGGGATCTCCTATTTTATCCAGTACAGATATTAATTTGTGTGGTATCGATTCTGAAAGAGTTTCACCCATTGGTTTCTTTAATTCTAAAATAGTGATTGACAGTTCTACAGTATATAGTACTAATGTTTATGTTATGAAGCGTATGCGCTTTAGTGCAGTCATTGGAATGGATGTAATATCGAAACTAGAATTTAACTTTGTGCAAGGGAATGTTAACGTAAAAAATGCAGCAATGATTGAGGTAGTGTATCCTACCAAACGAGTTACGAATTTAGGTAAATACCTTTATGCAACACCTAATTCCGAACCAGATGTGCTTCCGGTTACATGTAAACAACAGTCTCTCGGATTGCGAGAAGATGAACGTTGCGAATTGTTAAAGAAAAAAACGCGCAATATAAAAGAGGAATTGGAGGTCATTAAAGAAACGGCTGATGAAGCTCAGTCACCCCCTCAAGAGGTAGTTTGCCGCAGCGAAAAGGTTGAAAGTAAGGTAGCTGCATTGAATAGAAAAATGCAGTTGCTGGAAGACGATCTAGAAAGATCAGAAGAAAAATTAAAAATTGCTATTCAAAAGTTAGAGGAAACTTCACAAGCCACAGATGAAAATGAACGCATTCATAAATCTCTTGAAATTCGGTTAGGACAGGTTCGATCAATTGCTGAGGAGTCTGACAAAAAATATGAAGAACTAGCACGTCGAATCGCCATGATAGAAGAGGACTCGAAACGCGCTGAAAAACGAGCAGCCGTAGGTGAAAGTAGAACCGTAGAATTAGAAGAGTGGTTGGAAATAATACGAAATCCCTTGAAGTCAGCGAAGAAAAGGCTCCGCAGAAAGGAGAAACATATGACATAACTATGCGTCAATTATCACAGAAGTTTCGAGAAACAGATCCTCGGGCTGAGTTTGCTGAGAAATCTGTAGAAAAGCTTCAACCAGAAATGTGTAAATTGGAAGATGAAATCCTTTCAGAAAGAGAAAAAAATTGTATAGTGCAAGAAGAAAATAAAAAGAGTTATAAGAAAAGAAAGAAAGCAAGGAAAAAGTGATGGATTCTCGAATCGTATCCCGAAAGATGTACCTTTGAGTACATATGTAACGGACTTTGTTGAACTGTAAAACTTTTCATATTTTTGAATGACCTGTAAATAATTTTTTTCTCTTTTCTTTTTTAAAGTCAATTTCCGGACTTTTGGGAGGTCCCGGGAAAGAAATTCCTGACCAGTGCATTTTACTTTGAGAAATTGCACAATGCCCCCTCCCTTGTCTTTATATTTGCATATTTTGTACAACTTCAATCAATTTTAACTGAAGTATACAGGATTAAGCTTTCATCCATTGAGAAACAGAAGTAGTCGCACTTTCTGATAGAATTAACTAACTGTTTTTGGAAATACGGTCCTAACCGTAAGTTACAAAGTAAGCTAATTTGTCTTTTACACTCCCGTCACGATTGATGAGCACCCATTTTCCCTCTTATACAAACACATCGCTAGATGCTTTCGCGGTCCGAAAAATGTGTTACATTTGCTTTTGGTTTCCAGTCTGACAATTAGAGAGAAAGCGTAAAAAAAAGGACACGGAAAAAAAAAAATTAATTGTGTGGATTTTCCGGACCCATTATCCAATTTCCCGGTTATTTCCAGACTTTCCGGAGCCATTTTCTAATTTCCCGGCTTTTTCCAGACTTTCCGGAGCGGTAGACACTAGAGATGAGACGGGCTCAGCCCGAGCTCTGTAATTCACGATTGCGTTCGGGCTCGGGCTCGTGAAAAATATCTCCTTTGTTGAACATACTCCTTGAAACAGATTTTAAAAAGTGATTCATGGGATAAATAGACGTACTTATTTAAAAAAAAAAAAAAAAAAAAAAAAAAAAAAAATAGCGGCACGGGGGCTAGAAGGTGTGTGAAGCTCCAAAATTTATGGTATCCTATTAATGGAGTAGTTAATTTTATTTGTCTTTAGCTGAAATTTCGGGCTCGGGCTAAAAGTCCTCGGGCCCGGGCTTCAAAAAATGAGCCCGAACTCATCTCTAGTAGACACCCTGTTTTAAGTGTTTTTTTTTTCAGATGTCCTTATGGTCTTGGGCGGTGAGGACACCGCAGGTCGGATGACCGAGCCTGTAGAATCGGTTATACCCCAACTGACCGAATCCCAAAAGACCGAAAACCAATTAACGGTCATTAACCATTGTGTGCTCTGGGTCTAGGAGAGTCGAGAATTAGGGGTTGTATTACTATTTACTGTTATTGCATCCTGCTCTGATTCCCGATTATCTTCCGTCTTCGGCAGACGCTTATAGCCCAACTCGTCGAATTCCAAAGCCTGCGATTCAGGGGGGGGGGGAAGAAAAAAAAAACATCTGCCGCACTGTCGCACATACGGATGGCCAAAAGTGAAAAGATTAATGGATGTCTATTATCGTATCCGGAAGCTCTCCTTCAACTGCAAAAGGGACTTGATCGGTCTATGAAAGAATACTCTGGCTTTACTTTCTTAAAGCACTTTATTAACGTTGTAATAAGGGTGTTGTTCAAAAAAACAAAACTGCATAACAGCCCTTTGATGGACACAAGTCAAAATAAGATAAATGCGATAGAAATTCGGAATTTTTCAAGTTTTTTTTTTTTTTTTTTTTTTTTTCTCAAATGCTGCGCATTGCAATAAATGAAAAATTAGTGCCATTTATGAAACCTTTAGAAAACAATTTCAAAGGTGGAATTCCACAGCCAAATACTTCAGAGTTCTCGATGATTTTTGTTTTTTTTGGCTCACACTCCCAGAAAGTGGTACGGTTTGCACAAAAAATCTGATACTCATTTTGTCATCTGATGTTTTTATTAACCTTATATAGAATGAATTAAAATAAAGGCATATTTTAATTCTCTTTACCCCATATTTTGTCTTTTAATGCGTTAAAGGATATTAGTCATTCATATGGGGGGAGGGGGGGAATTGTATACAATTTTCGCTGTGTTCTCAGTTAGAAGCACGTGTCATTTCTGACTACTTTTGCATTGGTTTCAAAAACGGAATATATTGATAGGTAGTATAAATACTAAGCAAATTTGCTTAGTATTTATACTATGCAAGGTAGTATAAATACTAAGCAAATACTGCAAGCAAGCAGCTTAGTATTTATGCTAAGCTAATCGTCAGCTTAGTATTAGCAAAGGTAGTATAAATACTAAGCATAGGTAGTATAAATACTAAGCAATAAAAAGCAAGTTTCTCGCATAATGGCGGCACTTTTTTGCCAATTTTTCATGTTGCAAGTCTAGGTTTGACTATTATGCGGAGGAAATCTACTCCGTAATATTATAACTCTCAAGCTATTTTTTTTTTTTTTCTGCTTCAAAAGGGGGGTGCGACTATTATGCCTGGGCGACTATTACGCGAGTAAACACGGTATTAAGATATAATAAAAGATTTATTTTTAAGCTTTAGAAAAGGTATGAATCAAGTTTGAAGTGGGAGTGGGTGTATTAATAAAGCTTTGTAAAAATTTCTGAAAATGACTATTTTCATGATCTTTCGTCCACTTTCCCATTCAGTGTTTGCGCTGGACTTAAAAATCTCGAGTCAGGTTAACTCACTATGAATAAAAGTAAGAGTCAATTTTTAGAACATGCGAGTCAGTTTAATAAGTTTTTAAAAATATTTTTTGAATATAGCTTTAAAAAATACGTTATTTTATTTATTTTTTCCTTTTGCAGTTTACGATTTCATTGCTAAATATGTCTAAAGAATAATATTTCAAGAAATAAAATTTAATTATAAATAAATTAGGTAATTTATTAAGAATATATGAGTTTTTATGATTTTTTCATGAATCAGCGTTTTTTACGAGCACTCAGTTATAACGAGCTAATATCGCGGCCCCTTCACGTTCGTTATAAGGGAGCTCCACTGTACTATACGCAGCAGTGAATATTTATCAAATTATGTTTGGTTTTGTTTACATTTAATTTTTTTCTTTCACATTCAAATTAATATAATAATAGCTAATGACATTGCGTTTGAAACTGTTTAAAATCGCTATATTCTCTTCTTTGCTCTTGTATAGGAAAGTGTTTTATAATCGGTGTATTGCATCAAATTTGTTGATACATAATATAGTTAGAAAACGAACGAAACCGCCATGCTCGGTTTACTACATAATCGTAGTGGTTCAGCAGAAAAGTTTTATTTCATGAAAGAATGTTAAAATGGGTAATACAGAAGACCTATTTCAAGAAAGTGCTAATTTATTTTGATTATGATGTAAATGACTGCGACAGAAATTATTAATTTCATGTGGCCTTTAATTTTCGACGTCAAGCTTTTTTAACTATGGATATTACAGAAGTATTAATTCTTCATTATTTATTCTATATCCTAACAAAGTAACTTGGAGTGGTAAAAAATTGCCCAAAAATTTCAAGTAGGGAACAGATTAGTTTAAAGTAACGCATATTTTTATTTATTTACTATAACTGAAGTACCCATTGTTCATGGGTTAGTACTGAATGCAAATTTCCAAAAAGCAAGAACTTTCGTCAGCATTGTATAGGAGTACAATGAATGGAAGTAGCATATTGTTAAAAGTAAAGAAAGAAAAGTTATAATTTTTGTATATTGTTAAAAGATTACAGGTTAGAGAGTAATTAAGTAATTATACTTGATTCGCGTTAGAGGTTATTTTGTGATGCGCGAACGAATATTTATGCATTTTGAAATAATTTTCATAAAATGTCGAATCTAATCCTTAGCAAAATTGGAAGCCTAGAATTGAATTTGAGCGACCACTTATTAAGTCGCCAAATTTCGTTCCATTCCCTGTAGTCTTTTTCGAAATGCTGACACAAAATTTACGATTTTTGAAACGATTTTTGCGAATCTCAAAATGTAATCATATTTTAAAAATTCAACGCCTATAATTTAAGCGGAGCAACCACCTATTATGTCACCAAATTTCATATCATCAGAGGTACGGAATTTTTGTAAATAAAAAAACATAAATTTCGCAGAAAAAAAAATTATATTTTGAAATTTGCTAACATTCACATAAACTACGTATAAAAAATTATTTGCTCTTAAAATTTATATTCAATGTTAATTAAAAGCTAAATGTAGTGTTTTTAACATTTGAGTGTTTTAGAGTCGCTCTTTTGTCTGTAACGACGAAATAATAATCACGAAAGAAACGTTCTGGCTCTCCGCTACATTTTCAAGGAGTGCTTTGAAAAAAGGAATTTTCAAAAAGCTTTCGACAGATATAATTTTTCATAGTTGCAGCCACAGATGGAGAAAATAATTGACAAATATCAAAATAGGCTTCATATGTTGTCATGAATTTCATGTACAAGGAAAGTTTATAGAAAGTTCTTTCAGATACGACTTATAGCATTCTGTTGTATTAAAATGAAAATGCGCTGATTTTGTCTTTCAAGTATTGTTTTTAAGTCTTTTAATTTGTTCCACAAACGGTAAGCAAATGAGTAACTTAAACGCCACGTCAGACTTGATATAGTTTTGAAATTTCTCAAATTCTGATTAGCATCTATATAAATAAAGCAATGCGTTAACTGTCCGTTAGTCAGTTATAGTTTGTCTGTCTGTGTCTCGCGTAGCTCGCAGACGGGTGATCGTAGACCTACCAAATTTTGTACGGAAATTCTCCAGCATGGGTCCCGATACACCTCGAAGCGATTTTTTCGAAATTCGAATTAGTTTAGGAGATATTGATAAAAAACCGCGTCAAAAACACCAATTTTTACTTTCCGCAATACCGCAATTGTAATCCCTGCAGTGAAAAAGTGAGAAATAAGCATCGAGGTTGCCATGTTTGGTAAATTTATTAAATGATTTAGACTCTTGAATTAAAAATAAAAGAATATTCTTCTTTTCTGTTTAGAATATTTGTAAGGCTGTTTTGTAATTAAAATATCGTGTACATGTGAAATCAGAGCAGGAATGAACTCTTTTATACTCAAATTAAAAATAGGATTTGGAAATTTTCCGAGACTAAAATGTGCAACTTTTTATTTTGGCGAAAAATAAAATGGTTGATATGCGATTTTCAGAAGATGATTCTAGCGCTTGGCGCAATTTAATGAGAGTGTACTTTTAAAAACAAGCGTAGGTTATCTTATAAATAAAAATGAAATTCTGTTTGTCAGTTTGTCGATTTGGGTAGTATACAAATCCACAAAAATGGACCTATCAGCCTGAAATTTTGCACAGATATGTAGAATAATATAGAATAAATGATAATCCACTTTAAAACTTTGGAAAATCCACCCGTTCCCGGAATTTTTTATGTTCTCCTCGCAGAAAGCTTTCCGTAATTGTAACTCCTGTAGTGAAAAAGTGTGAAATAAGCATCGTGGTTGCCGTGTGTGGCGATTTTGCCGAATAAAATGTTTTAAATTCTTAAAGTAAAAATAAAAGAATAATAATGATTTTTTTTAGTTTATATTTGTAAGGTTATTTTTTTAATTATAATATCGTGTGCGCATAAGAAATGAGATCAGGAATCAAATGTTTTATACGCAAAACAATGAGGATTGAAGATTTCCGAGACTAATATGTAAATTTTTTTAGTTTGGCGAAAAATAAAATGGCTAACAGGCCGATTTTTAGAAAGTGAGTCCTAGCGGTTTGCACAGTTTTAGGATTTTTGGCGCAATTTACTGAGAGCTTAAGGAAATAGCATTTTTGAAAACAAGTGTATAGGTTTTATTAGAATTGATTTAACTTGGGGGAATTCCGCCAAATTTCAGAAAATTGAACTCTTCTCATCGAGATAACGATGAATAAAACACGTTATAGTTGATAATTTTCAAAATATGCCTGCTTTACTGTTTGGCGGTCGAACCGTTTCCACTTTTGATTGCTGCTGCTAAGTCAATGCTTCGAATGATTTCCTGAAAAAACTCTTGCAAAATGGTGTATTGGCACTTTGGCGAGACTTAAATTTGAAACTGGATTTTATTTGAGACTGGTATATATTATAACACTGGTTATAGATAAAAATGATTGTTGGTATGTGTGTATGAGGTTGAAAAACTCCAGCACCGTTTCACCGATCGCCATGAAATTTGGTTCACCTAAGTCTTTTATCATGGAGAAGGTTTTTATGCTATCCGTTTTCCTCTAACTTGCCACTAGGTGGCGCAGAAGAACGTCGATTTCTATTCCGTTAAGCCGTTTGCTATGCGAATATCGTCCAACCAATTTCGATGAAATTTGGTACACGCGGATATTAGAACACGGAGAATATTTTCCACTATCCATTTTGCTGTAACTTGCCGCTAAATGGCGCTGCAACGCATCAACTTCTATACCGTTCGACCGACCGGCATAAAACTTCTTATACTTACACATTTCAGCACGAAGAATATATTCTAACTGTGTTCCTTTTGATGTCACTCACCACTAGATGGCACTGCAATGCATTATTATTTGAACTCGCCACTAGATGACGCTGCAGCAGGCCAAATTCTTGACCATTCAAACGGTCGCTATGAAAATCAGTATACATAGCTATTTGAACAATGAGAATATTTTGGCGTTATCCATTTTGCTATAATTCGCCACTTGACGGCGCTGTAGCAAATCATTACTTGAATTAACTACTAGATGGCCCTGCAGTGTATCAATTTTTGACTGTGCAACTGATGGCTATGAAAATAGGTATACATAGATATTTGAACAAAGGGAAGAGTTTGGTGCTATCCATTTTCCTATAACTTGGCACTAGATGTCACGTCAACACATGAACTTCAGGACTATCGAGCCGATCGTCATGAAAATTCGTATACATCGATATGTGAATGCGAAGAATATTTTCGCCGTAACCGTTTTGCTAAAACTCCCCAGTAGATTGCGCTACGCCGCATCGCCTTCTTCACCATACAAACGATTGCCTTGAAATTCGGTATGCATGATTATGAACACAATATAACGCGATATCCATTTTTGCTATATCTCTTTATTACAATAAATAGTAATCACAAGAAATCGTAATATTCAAAAGTCCATTCATTCCCGTGCGAAGAACGGGTACTGCAGCTAGTGTAAATAATAATAAACCCTTTGTGGCCTATGAATTATTAGATTGATATTCTTTATTTTCTGTAAAAGCTATAATTCACTTTTAAATTTCAAGTAAGCTTGCAAATGTCTTGTGTAATGATTTTATAACCTTTGTAGATAAGTGCAAAATGTGAAAAAAAAAAAGCCTAATGATTGCCAAAGCTTTCGATTCTTGATGATGTATTGCCAGATATTTCACAAAAAATTCCAATCAAGTAATTTTTGCTCAACAAAATATCAATTTAGAGTGGACATTCTTTCTAGCATTATATAAAACTTAAAAATATGCGATCTTATTGAAACTTCGCGACATTTTCACCTAGCATAAGTACAACCCCCAATGAAGGAGTGACAACAAGAACCAACTCCTTCTTCCTACTAAATCGTATGCGTACCCACTAAATCGCTATTCTAAAGTTATTTTTGTGCTATAGTGTGTTCCTCAAAAATTTCTTATCTGACATTATCATAAAATTCATCGGATTTTTTTTCTTTTTTTAATAGCAAAAAAAAAAAAAAATGAAAGAACGCGAAACGAAATAAATGAAATAAAGAACGCTATTCTCCCTGTGAGAAGAAGGAGCTATTTACTACTATTTCATAAAAGTAGAGTCAATCGTAATTAAAACACTTGATTTGTGCAAAAAAAGTCTTTCGAATATTTAAATATTTAAGTAATCGTTACATTTCAGATAAACTGAACTTGCAAATCTAGCATTTATTTCAATTTTTTTTTAATCTTAAATTACAAAACAATTAATGCAAAACAATTAATAATCTTTATTTGTTTTGCAACATAAATCCAAAGGATTGCATAAAACTTTGTTAGTTATATGAGCAATTTATAGGGGCTTCAGAAAAAAAAAATCGCGGGGGGAGGAAGGGGGCTCGCTCTTTTCCGGGACGACACTGTACATGGAACAAAATTGCATTTCGACGTAAAATACACTGAATTTTCTGATTTGGTTAGTTTTGTGGAGAACGGAACGTGCCTACACTCCATCTTTGAATAGTTGGATATCCAAAAGCTGAATTTAGTTGGTGACATGCTGAAAAATTTTCCTTATTCACTAAAAATCTAGAAAAAAGCACAATGTCACAAAGAAAATCCACAACCTCAGTTATTAAGTAACAAAAACACGATTAAAATACAACAGACAAGCAGTTGGCTGTATTTTCATTTGTTCTTTTGTACTAAACGAAGTTGGCGACACTTGCCAACGTACAAAGAAACCAAAGTAAACATTTTTGTCAAATACCTTCACGAAATATTCTTCTTAAGATATAATACCTGTTCCGTAGTTTTTATCAAAGAAAACATATGAAGAACTGTTTTCTTAAAAATAATTGTTAACTATAGGTAAACGTAAGTCGGTAAATTATGAAAAATCGCCATTAATGGCTATACGCAAGGTGTTCCATAAGTTGTGAAGTTGTTCTAAGGAACATGCAAGAACCAAGGAATGTGTAGCTAAGTAACATTCTATCAGATCCAATCTTTGGGTTTTGTCAATTATGCCTTTTTTACGAATAAGCCTTATTAGGGGCCGAATGCCTTGTACGAAAAGCGAGTCTACGAGCTTTGGCCCCTAGTGACGTAAAACAAAACTAACCTAATTTCCATGCCATTTCATGTTTTTCAAATGCACATGTTTGTGCAAATAGAATTTGTGCTTTATTTCAAAGCATAAACCATTTTGTGTTGGCGACACTCGCCAAGCATGACCATCTAAAAACGGTTTTTAATTAATAGTTAAAAAAGTAATTAAAATTTCAAAATTCTGAACCTCAGTTGAACATTACCAAAGTCTTGGGCTTATATGTTCAAATTTTCAAAGCTCTGCGCATGGGCGCTGGCAGCATAGGGCAAGGGGGGGGGGCAATCGCCACCCCCTGGATTTTTGTATGCAGTGTTTTCCCTTGCTTTTTTGCTCTTTCCAACATGGTAACCATACGTTGAAGTAGTCATTGCCCCCCCCCCTGGGAAATATTCTGCCGGCGCCCTTGGCTCTGTGTGCTGCAGATTTGTCTGGAGAACATTCATTTTTATTATTATAGATATAGATAGATTTGGCGTAAAACTGGCATAATTTTCGTGGTATTTCATGATTTTCAAGTGCACTAGATACTTCATGGAAGTAATAGGATTTCTGTTAGCTCAAAGCATGAATCATTTTATACGGGCGAAACTCGCCAAGCATGGCAACGTAAAAACGGTTTTTAATTAATTATTAAAAAAGTAATTAAAACTTTAAAATTCTAAGTAGCCTATAGCCGTCTCCAAGTTCGCATCTATCTCTATATCAAAATTCATCACAATCGGTTCAGCGGTGTAGGCGTGAAAGCGTAGCAAACAAACAAACAAACTCACTTTCGCATTTATAATATTAGTTAGGATAAATAACTTTTTTAAGCATACTTAACCATCTTTTTGCCGCATATTTATTCAAAACGTAAGGTAAGAATATTTATTTCTGGATCGTTCAGTAAAGTTCCTGATTTTCACAGGAAGCTTACCAACAATTCACTGGAACCTTCCTGGATCTTTCAGTAAAGTTACTGATTTTCACAGGAAGCTTACTGACAATTCACTGGAACCTTCCTGGATCGTTCAGTAAAGTTCCTGATTTTCACAGGAAGCTTACTAAAAATTCACTGGAACCTTCCTGAATCGTTCAGCAAAGGTCCTAGTATTTTCATGTAACATTCCTTGGAATTCTAGGGCACCTCAGCTGCCCATTATTTCCAAGAAACGTTCCTGGATTATTTTTACAGTGTAGTTTCTTAGTAAAATTTACTTCTAACAGAAAATCTTTGAAATAAAAATTGAATTGGGGGTTAGTTTTCAAACGAAACAAAACTAACTTCTTGCAATGCAAGCAGAAACATAAATGTGAACATTTTGAAAATTTCCTTGATGATAATTTTATACAAAAGCAGAAGGTTTTAGTTGTGCTTAAACTTTTCAGCATTATTAAATTAATAATTGTTGTTTTAAGGTTGTATGCTCTATCCAAATGGATAAATATTACAAGCAGCAATACAAAGCAACTTTCATATAACATCCTTCTTTGTATGGTGTGATAACAGTAAAAAAAAAAAAAAAAAAAAAAAAGAAAGAAAGAAAGAAAGAATGAGAGAGAGAGAGAGAGATTGTTTAAGATGCAAATTGAAATGCCGTAATTCGATGATAATATGTAGGATAATAAATATTTCAATTAAAATATTTATTTTCAATCGTCAATTTCATTACCTATTTTTCAAATAAAATGTTCCAGAATATTTTTGTATTTATTATTCCAATGTTGAGCATTTATTATAGTAGCGTGACCAAATTTTGCAGCTGGTTAATTTTTAGTTATTCATGTTAGATACATTTTGAAGCAATAGTTTAATTATATCTACTGTTTTCTATGGGAGGAGGCCTAAAAAAGGGCCCCGTAAAAAAACACACAGAATTAAAAATATCTGTTTTTTATGAAAAAAAAACCCTCAACCTTGTGTGTGCTAGATTTTTTTTTAAATTAAATCTTTGAAATGTTAGAGTCTGAGATGGGTTCCCTGTAAAAAATAATAATAATATCAATAATAATTAATCAAAAAAATTAAAGACGTTCTAGGAAGCAACGCGTGCTAGGAAGCAACTTATGCTTAAAAACAGTAAGGTAACTTTAAACCGTGTTTTCTCAAAAAGCATTTTTAATGAATTGTCTATAACATGACCAAATTTCTCTAAAAAGTTGTAACTGCTGTTAATATACCGTGTTTACTTGCGTAATAGTCGCACTTTTTGTGTCAATTTTTCATGGTGAAATTTAGGTGCGACTATTGTGATGGGAAATCTACTACATAATATTGTTCACTCTAAAACATTACTATATTACCAAATGCTTCCAGATTATTGCAATATATTAAATTAAATAATCTTTTCAACAGTTGCACACAAAAAAGAGCTATATTTCCACACTAATATTTTTACAGACATATATGAAGGTCAAATATACGTGACTGCGACTTTTATGCCGATAAAACATTTTGACGATTTTTTTTCTGCTTTAAAACGGGGATGCGACTAATTATGCGAGGGTGGCTATTACGTGAGTAAACATGGTATATAGAATGAACTAATATTAAACCTGGATGAGAAAAAAAAAATGAAATTTTTACAAACATATGTATAGTAAAATATTTTAACAAACACACATATTTAATCATCTTTTAAGTTATAATTTGAAATCAAATTAAAAAATGCTAAATATGTATTTAATATTTTGAAGTTAATAATATTTTATTACTAAATTTGCAACATTAAGTATGTTCAACAGTAAATATATGTGCATTTTAAATTTCATTTATCCTGCGGATAAGGCAATGCTCCTAAAAAAAAAAAAAACTCCCCCCCCCCTCAAAAATCTATGAATAGAAGTTTTATCTCGAGATTTAAAATATGTCATGGTGTATCAAAATATGTCATAGTGTATCATTAAAGAAAAAAAAATAATTATGCTACTACTATTCATTTGCTGACAACATCCCCTGTAATTTTTGTGGCGGATCGCGGTTTCAGCCCCATTATTGATGATAAATGACAGCTACTCCGTGACAGCTGGACACGAGCCGAAGGGAGCTACCGCGAGCATAGAAGTGACCGCGAGGAGGGGGAGGGCAGCTAGGGTCAGGGTCAACTTGCTTCCTCACCGAGACAGCAAAGATTCTCTCTCCGAAGGAAAAGGAGATAACACATTTACATTTTGGATTTTTACTAGGTCCCCAGCCTAATGAGACATCTGTTGATAATTCATTCGGCGATTTGGGATTCGACGATTTGGACCGTTCCCGTAGAATCCGAAGTTTCAATCGCAGCGCAGCTGCTTCACCCCTTCCTTTGAGACCCCCCCCCCCGACGTGGGAGGTCACATGATGTTTTGTTTTTCATGGCTGGGAATTCGGAAGAAGCGAGCAGTTGGTTGGAGTGAGGTTGACGGAGACGGAGAGAGTATTGAACGGAGTTGGAATGTAACTTTCGTGCATGCCTGTGTGGCTTATTCTTCCTTTCTTTTTTAAGCAGTGAATCCTGTGTGGATGTTTTTTTGTTTACTTACCTAAGTGGTACCATATTTCTAGGATACCTGGTAAATAGAATAATTATTAAATGTGTGTGTCCAAGTAACTTCGCCTCGTCAATGTGTGCTTAATCACTGTCTAATTAGAAGCATATAATAGTGATTCGTCATTCATAGGGTCAGTACGACCCTATATATATATTTAGGTATAAATATTTTTATTTTTGAAAATACTCAATTTAAACATTGGTGCTCTTATTTTAAAGATGGCTTTTAAAAAATTAAATTATGGTATTAATAAGTCAACAATTTTTAAAAAATCTTCTTTAAATTAAATGTAAGTGTAATTTTAATGTTTTTTTAACAAATTTTTAAATGGTGAAAAAAAAAAAAAACAACACTTTTTAAAGGAAACTGGTTTAAAACTCATTTCTTAAAATGTAAAATACTGGCTATATATAACTGTGATTAAAATTAATAGTTAATTAGTTTTATTAGAATGGTTAATTAGTTTTGTTAGAATAGTTTTAATAATTATGTTTGCTAATTTTGATATTGAAAAGCTTATTGCCCCTCACAGACTTTGATTAAACATCTGTAGCCTTCTTATGAGAAAGCTTAAACTTTCTACATCACCTCATTAATGCAAGGGAGTATATTTTACTTATTGAGAGTTTCTGCAAGAGGGCTGTATAAAAAGTAAAATTTTGCATTTATTTCCATTTAATTTCCTGAAAATTTTATTCGACACCATAAAGTATGTAATTAATATATATGTCTAAGATCAATATTTAAAGAAGATAACCTAAGACAATAAGTTCTATTACAGTATTCACTTTATCTGCAAACAGTCATCTGATCGCTGACATTAACGATAATTCTTTGCGATTTTCTGTTTTATCTGATCCAGTCTTCGAATTTCTGTACCAACTTCGTATGTTGTGGTAGGAATACTGAAGGACGTGTGACGTGTCCAAAAATCGCACTAAGTTTACAATGCAATCCTCTGTTTTGCGATGACTTTTCATAAGTTTCTCAAAACTGAACTGTTTCGTGGCTTTAAATGGTGAAATTCGGGGTCTTCTATCGAACTGATAATAGATAATTTAAATTATCTGACAATCTTTTTTAAAAAAAAAAAAACCCTGTACTTTATAAAACACTTTTTTACGTGAAATATAGTGCTGATGAGAGAAAACGAATTATGCATATTAAATTGGAATTATTGATCAATTTTTATAGGGGGGCGTAATAATGGCCTTTGGCCTAGGGCACAAAAATGTGTAAATCCGCCGTTGGGTTTCACTTAATTAAAAATAGTGTGAAGTTTAAATTTTGATGTTCCAAGCAACATGCAAGAACCAAGCAATGTGTACGAATAAGCCTTATTAGGGGACGAATGCCTCATACGAAAAGCGAGTAGGGGCCTTGGCCCCTAGTTCTATTAAAATAGCTCATAAAAGCCCCTGTATGACAAATTTTGAGGTGCATGATCTTTTTTTTTACATTATTGCAATGTATTATTCTTATTTCCCTTGAAACCACATGCAAAAAGCGGGGGAAAAGGAGGGAGAATCTTTTCCTCCCCCAAGTCCGTTTTGTGTGTGGGTGAAAATGGCGGTCTCCATTTCGAACCCAGGAAGTGGATAACCAACAAGGGGTCTTTTTCACAACGAATGATATATACACCACTTCTGTAGCTGCTTTCAAAGAGCATTGCAGAGCAAGCATGTTCGATATGTGGGAAGATAGGCTCTAGAATACGCTTTAATGAATTTCTGCCCATGAACAGGGCCTGATTATGGCCTAGGCACAGTAGGCCCGTGCCTAGGGCCCCAGATTTTTTATGGGGTCCCAAAAAGTAAGAATTTTTTTTTTACAAATTTAGAAAAACACCACAATTGCTAACAAAATAAGCTGAGGGTCCAGATGAGGTCTACGATAACTAAGGTTTTTTTTAAGGCACGATGAAAATCATCTCACAATTCTTACTTTTGATTATGTTTACATTTGCTATGTTATTTAACAATAAGAATGCTGAGAAATCAGGATGTATAACTTGAAATATTCCATCATATTGTTGGAAATATGGCACTTTATTGCTTACATGTAATTACAAAAAGTATTTTAATTACAGAAAATAATTTAAATGTATACGTCCCATAAGAATTTGGATTTGAAATCATAATAATTCTTCAATTTGCATAAATTTTGTACATACTAAAAATTTCACGGGGGGGACGGGATAGTCATTATTGGAGTTGGGGGGGGGGGCGAAATAATGCTGTGCCTAGGGCCCCGAAGTACCTTAATCGGGCCCTGCCCATGAAGCCTTCCTAATGTATTTAAAATGTTTTGGGCGGACCTGTAGATAAACTATCCAGTCGAATGGGACAGATACTTACGGTCTACTCTAGTATGCTGTGTGTGTGCGTATGGTATTTAGTAGGATCTATTCAAAGCAGCTGCGAGTTCGATTTCAGCGAGTAAATTAAAAGTATTTGCAGTATTTTGAAACATACTTTAGCAGAGTTATTAAAATGTGTTTTTGCAATACTTCGGATATAAATTTAGTATTGCTTACGGAAAGGAAGTTTGGGGATTTTGGTGTACATATGTAGAAAGTAACTAGCATAACCGAAAAACTATTAGCCGTAAATTGTTGAAATTTTATACACAAGGTTGTTGTAACATCTAGTGAGACTATTTTTAGTTCCACTCTACTGGGGAGTTAATTTACAGGACCACCCAAAAGAATTTCAAAACATTAGTGTCCATGATCAACATTTTTAATATATTACATCAGTCATTGTTTGGTCCACGCCCAAAATCTCACCATTTGTTATCGACCTTGGCCGAAATATAGCCAAATTTGACGTAAAAAATAATTACACATTTCGTTTAACTCTAGAACTTTTTACTGTAGAATTTCGAAAACTTTGTATTTAGAACTAGTGTAACATAAAAGTGTGCATTTCTTTTACTGCAATCGACCGAGTAATTTATTTATAGGGTCAACCAAAACTTTCAATACATTAAGGTCTGCGGATACCTTTAATTCATTGAAAGTCTGATGAATTATTATATTTCGGCTATGACCAAAATCTCACCATCTCAATCTTGTCAGCTTTTTGCGAAATATCGCCCAATTAGGCTCCAAAACTGAATCTTTCTAATTGAACCCAGCTTTCCGATATCTCAACTATTTCGCTAGCAATTGCTAAACCTTACTATTATTGCATTATTTTATCCTTTTCAAGCAAAAACGCTTATAGAAGTGCACTAAAAATATCTTATATAATAAAATCCGAGAGTAAACATTGTATGTAGCTAGGCAAGTTTGTGACCACCGACCTTCTTGCGCGCGTCTCTGGATCGCATTGCGACGAGACGATTGGTCGCAGACCTACCGAATTTTGCATACGGCTTCACTAGGACAGATCCTAACACGCCTCGGAGCGATTTTTCTAAATTCGAATTAGGAAATGTTTTATTTTATGTTTTGTTCGATTTTTCTCGCTTAATACGTAATAACGCCGGTCATTGCACTCGCACTAAAACGGCAATTACGTCATCGGATAGAGAAGAAAATTTTCTTTTAAAAACTGTTTGTTTAGACTGTAACATAATTTGCAGATTTTTGGGAATTTTTCAAATAAAATTAAACTTGACGCTGACTTTCGTAAAATATTTTTAAAACTGCTGCATCTTAAATTCTATCCGTCATAACTTTTTTATATTTTGTCTAATGACGGAGCATACATTTCGCCCTCTTTTAAAAGAAAAAAAAGAGGAAAATATAAATTAGGAGATTTTTTACGAGTTTTTAAGTAAAGAAGGATTTTCATTTCAATCGCAGCCAGCTTAAAAATTTCGGTATGATATCTTGCGGTTTGGTTGTCTTGGAGACAGTAACAATGATTAAAATTGCCAGCTGAAAAAAAATAAATAAAATTATTTAAAAATAACCGAGTTTTCACATGTGAAAAGTGCGCCACTTTGACGTCACGAGTTTAAAACCCCTTTCGAAACTCAATCAGAATAACGGACTCACAAGCAAAAACATACGCCGCACATGTGAAATAATTCTATATTTTACTTTACGTTGCCAGAAAAATAATTGAATGCTGTTTTTTCACAAGTGAATTATCCAGAATTATTTTCAATTGAGATTTTAAACGGGTCACGTTTTCGAATAGCAGGAAATATATTGCGGTGTTAAACAGAGACTGATTATGACCAACAGCCCCCCCCCCCCCCGTCTATAAAATTTGTTTTATTTTTCATAATTTTTTTTATAAAAAAAAACCAACAACATTTGAATTTAGGGGCCATTTCGAGCCGGGGCCCCTGGCAAAGTCCCGATTTGCCCGTGCGATAATAGGGCTCTGGTGGTAAATCTGACAAGAATTATGCGTAAAAAATTATGGAGAGCTGATTTAGTGGCAACCATAAAGTGAAATGATTATCGTTTATGCTAATGCATAAATTGCAAAGAATCACAAAAGTGTAATAGACTACATTCGTGGCAAATATCTAGACCGTTTCTTTAAATTAAGCATTAACGGTTGCAAAACGAAAATATATTGTATGGGTATCAGTAAAAGATAGTATAAGTAATAGTAAGTAGATATGCTAAGGCAGACTTGCCAACCTGGGAATATCAAAATGTGTAAAACAGCGCGCGAGCAGAAATTTCGACACTTTTTGCTATACAACGCGTGAGCGTTATTTTTTACCTTTCACCATATAATGCACGAGTATTATTTTTAATGCATTTTATATCACAATTATTTGTTTGAAGTAGTATTAAATAAAGCTAAGAACAATAAAAGAAAATGAAGTTGTTGAATAAAAGGCAAATCAATTAATACACCATTTTCCAGATTTCTTGTGACTAACAATTTATTAATTATAATCACTTAACTGGCATGAAAAAACTCATTTTGACGGTGCTGACTTCAAAGAAGCAGCAGTAGCTTTTTCTGCTTTATTCAGAAAATCTGAAGTAAAAATCTTTCACAATAAGAAGGCTTTCCAAAATCTTATTAGACAAGTTGCACCTGAATTCATTTCTGTTTTTCCAAATAATACTGGATACCCTCTCACATTCAGCATAGTCAGCTGCTGAAATAGGAACATTGTATTCGATCAAGAAAGATGTAAATAACAGTTTTGCATGAATAACGTCCGACAGTCCCAAGGGGGGGGGGGCGACCGGCCGCTGAGAAAAAAGAAATTAATGTAAAAGATCCTAAATTGCTTCCATAATATGGATGTATATGTCAATCTTCTAACTGCCCACCCCTGAGAAACTTGCATTAATCTGCCACTGGACTGTCCGTCCTCTTTGAAAAATGTTTGTAGACTTTTACTGCTGTTAGCACGTTTCACATTTTCACTGTGTTTTGACGAACTGGAGTGGTGAGAAATGTCATACTTTCCTCCATGAGAAATGCTGAAATCACTCCGGCACACGTTACAATAAGCAAATTTCGCTCCTTTGACATATGATACTATATTTACCCCAGGGGTTGCGCTGGCTCTTTTTAACATTTCGCCAAATTAGATTTTTTCGTACATCATGTAAGTCATCAGTCACATAGAAAAGCAATTGTCAATATTTTCGCCCAAATGTATTTTCTTCCGCTAAACTAATTTTATTTTCGCAATTTGCGACGTTGGCGATCGGCAGCGCGACCCCTGTATACCCATTCTTTGCTATAACTTTGTTTATAAGTTATGCTGTGCTAATGATCATTTATTGAATATAATCCTCAGAAAAGCAATCGAAGTATGCTCTTACTACCGTCTGCATCTACCACCTAATTCGCGATCTCAGGACTTGAATACGCCATCAAGCGGCCCAACTAGAACTACTATGTGGCAGGCTTGCCTGGCCAGCTCAGCTCAGCTTACATACTTACATATTACTGTTTTGAGACGCGCTTATTTCAAACGTGTGTAATTGTTTTTTTTTTTTTTTTTTTTTTGGCCAAAATATATTATGGGTAACGACAAAGTTAATTGCTGTGTTCCTCAGTGTGATTCTAAGGGGAGAGATATTCCTCGACCCAGTTTCCACAGATTTCAGTCAATTAAAAGAAATCAAAACAATTCATCTGAAGCGACCACGCGGAAGCTTAGGAGACAATGGATTAACGCTCTGAAAATTGGCAAAAAAGTATCGGACAGAATGGTTGTTTGTGGAAAACATTTTCTTGAGAGTGATTTTATACCAAGAAGTATGTAATAATATACTTTGCCGTTTTTTCTTTGATGTTTGAAAGATCTAGTCATAAATGCTTGGATTAATTTTATGAACACAATTCCAAATGCATGTCCTAAATGATTTCTATGCTATTTATATTGATTTCTATATTATTTATATGTATACTTTAATATGTACGTTTAAAGGTTCTATACTATCCTGTAATTCGACAGGTTTTTGACATGCGATGTTAAAAAAGTAAAAACCTCCGTGTTAGATTTAACAAAATACTAGTCTAATGTTACATATTAAACGTTTTCTATGATTTATGTACTTAATTTGAAGCTAATAGATCAATATATTAATGTTAAATGTTAAGAACTTTTCTAAACAGCTTCACAATATTTACTCAGAAATAACCTGATTGAAAGATAATTTTATCGCACTGTTGTGAGCCCCTCTTATACCTAAATGTCACCCCCAATTGAGAATTGAGGCTTTGCATTGATATCTTTAGTGTTGTGTTAAGATTCTACCCAGTGCTGTTTTAAAATGTATAGCTAGAGGGGTAGTACTCTTTGTTGAATGTGTTAACATTGATATAGTTACTATATGATATGTGATAAAAGTACTAAGATATTTTTTATCTTGGATGCATTAATTGTTTGTCTCTTCTCCCCTTAAAATTATTGAGAGCCCCCTTTCTGTTAAAATCAGAAAGTAATTGTGTGTTAGTGTTGTTCTGTTTCAAATTGTCTGAACTAATTTCAGTAAAAAATTTAGCATCACAGAAAAACAAAAACTCAGAAATGTCTAAATAACCATCATTATTTTGGTTTAAATTTTAGCTGTTTATGATTTTGGATGAAAAATGTTGTAATATGAAAAATATCTATCATTCTGCATTTTTAAAAGATTGACAAAATTCTGGCTGTAAGTCTCCAACATCTTTCTAATTTTTCATGATATAGCTCGAAGATGAGATTCTTCAGCTTTTTGTGAAAAAAGAGGAAATCACTTTTTTGTCTTTTTTCTCTGAAAATTCTGTACTGACAAAATTGCCATATGGGTCATTCTATGTCAAATCAACGAGGCTCACAACCTGACCCCCCACAGAATTCAATGAAATTTGGTATGATAGTTGTATTTATAGAGAAAAAAATTTCTAGTGCATATCACTTTTAGTTTTTGAAATATTTAATTTTAAAGTTTGTGAAATTAATGCAATTTTAGAAATTCTTGCACTATACAATTGGCTCCAATTTCTCTCCTAATTATCATAGAAACTCCATTAAAGTGTCTATAGACAGTAAACTGGTTGCCCTTTCTTATCATATATAACATGATTAAATTTTTAATTTAAAGTTCATCATTTAAAATTTCAAAAAGTATATTTTTAATTTTTTTAAAAATATATATATGTTATTCTTCTATTTATTGTTAACAATATCTGAAAGTTTCATTCTGGGATTACCATGGGTTTTCGAGTAATAAATTTAAGAAAATTGCTATCATCTCGATTTAATAGCTACAAAAGAAAATTTTTGTATTTTAAAATAAAATTACGTTTTTAACTTAATATAAGAATTTTGAGAGAGAACAAATAATGTTGATAATGTTTTTCAACACTTTCATTGGGGGTACACACAAGACAATGTCTCTCCCCCCCCCCTTAATAAAAAAATAGAATTTTACTAAAACAATTATTTGTTTTTAAAATTTTAAGAGCAGTTGAGTCCAAATTGGTTTTTGCGGGGGGGTTTTAATGAGGGTGCTTTCAAAGTAGGAAAGGGAGTGTGCCCCCCCCCTTTTAATAGGAATTTTTAGAGTTTGTCTGACAAAATTCCATTTTTCTTTTTCATTAATAATTTTAAAAAATCATTATGTTTCATAAAATGCTTCCACTATTCCAATGAGTTACAACTATTCCTTTAATTGTCAATTTTTAAATAATAACATTTTCAGGTTAAAAAAATAAAAATAATAATTACAGTAAGATGTTATTTTTATGTTGCATGCATATTCTGAACTATTAAGTAAATATTTCAAGTGTTACCTTTAATTGATGTGTATTTTTTAAAAAATTGAGTTTTAAATTTCAATGTAGTAAGGGAAAACTTACAACTTGCAGATTGTGCAGAAAGTAAAATAAAAAAAGGAAGTAAACCATTGTGTGATTTTTTTCTCAAATTTATTGGATGCAAATAGCATTTTTTTATCATATAATTTATGGGTAATAAAATGATGGCGATAGATTATGTGGATGGAGAAAGTTTACTTTAATTTCATCTGTATGTGGATAAACACCCAGAACACATGAGCAAAACACGAAAAATTAGCAAATGTTACCTTTAAATTAAAAGATTGCTTGATATAAAACTAAAAGAAATAAATCATGCGACATTTGTTTCCATAAAAAACTTTTTTCCACCTCTAAAAAGAGAAAATAGGCATAAAAACCGCGTTGCTTAATGCAGGCACAACTATTGTCGGAACAAGCTACCCGTCACCGAGCACATTTGTTTATATCCTACAGCGCCCCCTTTAGGTCGTTGAGATCGCGAGCGGGCGCGCGCTGATGGTTGATAACGAACAAGTCACAGGAGAAAGACCTACTCCCTAGTAAACGATTCTCCCATTCGCTCTACTCTATGACGTCATGACTGGGTAAACCAATTAAGAAATACTCGGCGTCGCATGTGGAAAAAGATTTTTTTTCTTTGCCTCAGTGGCAACAAAGAAAAATATTTTGATGCGCAATGTGGATCATGGTGCCGATGCTACCACTTAGATCCATATTGAAAAGGCCCTAACATAGAACATAATTTCAATTTAAAACCTAATACATTTCTTTTTAATATCAATTTCACTTTTAAAGAAATATACACAAGTTAGGAAGAAAATATCCGGAAATGCATAAAAAAAAAGTAAATTTTATGCGTAAAGCCTAAAAGTTGGCAAGTCTGCTAAGGCAATATTGATCAAAGCACAATATACCGCATTAATAAATATTTCGTGAAACTAAGTCTTCTATTCATTTTTCAACAGCCGTATTACATCACAGCTAACAAAACATTAAGTAATTCTACGTCACATTAATATATCCTGCGGTAGTTTCAACAGAAAAGACTAACACAACTTTTTTCTTGGAGATTCTGTTTTGTCACAAGTAGTTATGATCGCATTTTAGGAAAATGTTCTCGTCTTGCCTTGCGAAGAGCGGGTACACAACTATTTAATTATAAAATAAAACGGTTCTCCACATCATGTAGTATCTAAGGTATTAATGGTATAACTTAATCTAAAAAAGAGTATGATGCAGAAATGAGACATTTTGAATATTAGTAATTTTCACTGCGAACCGTCACGCTTTTCTTTTCTAATTGCGAAGGACACCGACATAGTTTTTTGCGTCATAATATTAACAATGGTCTCAGGTCAGTACTTACACTAACTTTACAAATAACTGATGAGTAACTTTACGCCGAGAGTCAAATCATTTTGCTTATTTTTAGATCCCAAATCACTGGAATCCATTCGAACTATACATGTAAGAAAAAGTTTCGTTCCCTACCGTGCGGAGAACGGGTACGCAGTTAGTTTATGATTTAACAGACGTTCAAGGAAGTCATGTGGTGTCCACGAGATTTTATTCTTCCAATCTTTAAAGCGTCTGACGACAATTACTGCCCACAGAAAGTGTCTTTCAGTATTGATTCAAAATTTGTAACAATATTCTGTACAACATACGTAAAAATCAGCTGCGAGAATTTAAGTAAAGCTAGTATTTTTATGTACCTGTAGCAAGTGGTACTGTCATTAGCAGTCTGCCCAAGCTAGCAAGTATGCGTAAATCTGTGGCCCCTGGGATCTTGCTCTAATACTACTAAGCATACCCGACGCATTATATAAGGCAAAACCATTATCGCGATTTTTTAGAAAATGCGGTATTTTTAAAGTAGCATCTGCTCATTTAAAACAAAAGAAAATTATGTCTATATCACCGTTTGGTGCCCCTTCGAAATTTTTGGACCCTCCCCGAAATATTTTTTCTGGGTAAGGCCTGCAATCATAGTTTACAACCTTTTAACATCGCTTGCATTCACCATGGAGCTTTGCATTTTCATGAAGAAAGAGCAAAATATCAAATTAACAGAAAAGACTTAGGGGACACTTGTTTGCATGGTAAGATTGATGTAGGTCATCCCGAATTTCCTAATGAATTGCTGCGGTTGTTCCTTCGATGCCATCCACATACGCATGCTTTGTTCACAATATATGACGGCTGAAATTCTTCAACGATCAAGATGTGTACAGCTACATCGCGAACATTCTATAACAGACTTGAGTTGACGCATTCATTTGACAGCCCATTCAACCGGGGCCTTAGTACCTCATGGGCAAATTGGGTCTTTGTCTAGGGACCCCGTCACGAAAGGTTCACCAAATTTCAAATTTTGTTCCGAAACATTCTTTTATATCAAAATTTTATAGATGGGGGTCCCCCAAATTCATCAATGCCCAGGCCCCTGTCGGTCATAATTGGGCCCTGCATCCAACTCATATCAAGATGCTGCATTTGAACGTCCTAACTATAGACAGACATATTTCTGAGATAATCAAGATGCTTTTAGTAAATGCAGGAACAATCCTCATTGTATCAGCCAAGATCTTCGCTGAGGCACTATCTGCTGCAGAAGGAAAGGAGGCCCCCTTACATTAAACTACTTTTTGCTCAACCCCGATGGCACCGACCATCCAATATTTCGCATCCCTCTTCAAAACAAAGTATATGCCATTGTAACATTGAATGCCGACCAAAGATTACCTGATAATGAATGAGTGATCTGACAACAATCCAAATCTTATCAATAATCTTCATGATTACCGGAGTCCAGCCAATCATGTACCCATCATTTTACACTTAAGGAATTTTTAGATGACTATCTCGATTGCGATGCACTAAGCACAGTACTGGCTGATTGTGCTAGTGAATTTTGTACTACTGACCAGTGCCGGATCAGCCATACAGCAAAAGTAGCAAATGCTACGGGTCCCGAACCCTTAGTTTTAAAATTTTTGTTTCCTCCCTCACTGAAATCTTTGTTTTAAATCAAAAGAAATTTATATATTTTTTCGTTCAGAAAATGTCTGTAGCTGTTAGCCTGTTAATGAACTGAAATGCATATTTATGTGCTTTGAACAGAAGACTTTTTCAGGCGTTCTAACTTATAGCAGAGTTGGGGGGAAAAAATGCGGTTTATTTGAGAAAGGGAAAAAAAAAAAAACAAAAAAAACCAGATTTTTTTGGTTTTTAAAAATCCTTTTATAATTACCTGTAACATATTTATAAATAAAATTATTTGTAAAATATTCAAATAACAATTAATATTCCTTCTGAAAGTAAATAAACAATTGTTGCTATACTTATGTGGACATTGTCAAATAAAATATTAAAATTGAATGATTTCAAAGTATTTTTTATATTTAGTATATAATACAATACAATATTAATTTTTTACTACATTTTACATGGAATCTTTCACTTTGATTCATCAGTAATAATGGTGATAAGTTGTTCAAAATGATATTTTTAAGGTCTAAAAATAAGTTGTTAAAACACAAAACCTATTTTAGAAACAAAAAAATCTGATGTGTCCAACACATGACTTCCTTGCACGTCCATTAGAACAAAAATATTTTCAACGCACTTCCTCTAAACTTATTTGTTTGAAAGAGATAAAATATCAATAATAGTAAGGTTTAGCGGTTTCTAGACAAATATTTTGATGTTGCCAAGCTGAGTTCAATTTGAAATATTTCCTTCTGACACTTTATTTGGCGATATTTCACCAAAAGCCGACAAACTTGAGATAGTCTGCGAGATTTTGGGGATAGCCAAAGTAGTCATTGACCACAGACTTTAAATACATTGAGGTGTATGGATGCATTCAATTCATTGAAAGTCATTTGGCTCACCCTGTAAATAAATTCTCAGTCGATTGCTGTCAAAAAAGATATGGAAAACAGTTAGATATTACAATAGTTCTAAATACAAAAGTTCAAAAATCTACAGGTTAAAGTTTTAGTGTTATACAAAATACGAAATAATTTTTGGCGATATTTCGGCAAAACTCGTCAATGTCGACGAAATTTGGCGAGATTTTAAGCATGAACCAAACAATGACAGATTATCGCCAAATTTGGCGATATTTCGCCAAAACTCGCCAAGAACGATGACAAATGGCGATACTTTGGGCATGGACCAAATGACTATCGCCAAATTTGGCGATATTTCGCCAAAACTCGCCAAGGTCGAGGACAGACGGCGAGTTTTTGGGCATGTACCAAACAATGACTGTCTACAGTTTTATTATATTGAAGATGTCCATAGACATTAAAATACTAAAATTCTTTTCGGTGGTCCTGTAAATAAACTCTCCAGTAGATTGGAACCAAAAATCGAGATACACAACTAGATGTTACAACATTCTTATATATGAAATTTCATAATAGTTTTTGAGATTTGAGAGTTTGGCATAGCTCTTGAGGGAGGCACGTGACCGTGGTCGGACCATTACCTAACTTATGTGGTAGGACGGTATTGTGCTTGAAATGGATGAATGCCCCTAAAATTGCCATTGACCGTAATGTATTGGAAATCTTTTGAGTGTTCCTGTAGCAGAACTACAAATGATAAAGACACTTTTTTTAATGGAGAAATTCATTTTCTAACTCTTTACAGCATACATCACTTCTGAGTCGTTTGAAATAGCCCAATACCTCTAAAAAACGCTTTGATGAATTTCGGCCCATAGAGCGCAATGTATTTCGAATCTTTTGGGCGGTTCTGTAGATAAACTATCCAGTCGAATGGAATCTAAAGGGGAGGTGCACAACTAGATGTTACAGCAATCCTAAATATAAAGTTTCAACATTCTACACCTAATAGTTTTTGAGATATGCGAGTTTAATGAGTTTCGGCCCATTGAGCGTAATGTATTTCGAATGTTTTGGGCAGTCCTGTAGATAAACTATCCAGTCGAATGGAACCAAAAGGAGAGGTGCACAACTAGATGTTACAACTATCCAAAATATGAAGTTTCGACATTCTACGCCTAATAGCTTTTGAGTTAGGCAAGTTTAATGAATTTCGGCCCATAGAGCGTAATGTATTTCGAATCTTTTGGGCGGTCCTGTACATAAACTATCCATTCAATTGCCACCAAAAGGGGAGGTGCACAACTAGATCATAGAACAATCCTAAATATCAAATCTCAACATTCTACGACCCATAGTTTGAGATATGCGAGTTACATACATACGTACAGACGGCATGGAAAAACTGGCCACAACAGACTCGCCGCTGGTCAAAATGAGTTGCAGACGCGTTAATATGATCGTGCATGCTAGCCTACGATAGGATGCATCGAAAAAAATTTTAAAATTAAATTTAGAGGTAGTCAAAATCGGTTTTTTTGTCGAAATTTGGCCCCCAAAATTTTTCGGGATCACATTACTTCCTTATACTACGTACAAGGAAGTAAAAAATGCAGCCTATAATTTAAGTTTAATTAATAACTTAATAATGATAAAACAATAAGGTATCTATTAGATTGATATAAAAACTTATTGTTCATACTTATAAGGACAATTTTAAAACTATATCAGAATGTACTTTATCTGTAGTATTTGAAATTTTAAATTATTCTTTAAAAAAAAAAAAAAAAACCCAGTTGGTTTAAACCGTACGAACCCTGATTTATAGTTTAGTTACAGTTGGGGAAAACTGCCAAAAATTCCAAACCATTAGAATGTCGTCTGCGTGATAGGCCCGAACCGTCACACTTTAGCCACCTACAATGTTCACTAGGTCATGGTAGTGCCTAGTGAACTGTAAATCAACTGCAAATAACTCATTTAAAGGGTTTATATAAACTAGCTGCATACCCATTCTCTGCACGGTAGAGAACGAAACTTTTTCTTACATTTGGGGGTGTTAGTGAGAAGATTGTCTGATGTATGGTTTGGATGCATATGTCAAACTGTTTTTAAAAGAAAATTTTCTCCTCTATCCGATGATGCAAATATTGTTTTACTGCAAGTATAATTACCGGCATTATTATGTATTGTACAGAAAACATGCCAAAAGTCACATTAAACATTTTCAGATTCGAATTTCCAAAAAAAAATCTCTCCGAGATGTGTTAGGACATATCCTACTGAAGCCGTATACAAAATTTGGTATGCCTGCGACCACCCATCTTGGCTTTATGCAATCAAAAGGTGCACGCATAAGATCGCAGGTCACAAACCTACACACACAGCCAGCCGGTTACATACTTTGTTTACTCTCCGATTTTATTATATAAGATTTAGTGCTTAGATTTTATTATATAAGATAAGAATGCATGCCAGCAGTATTCAATCAACTGATCACCTACATGAAACTGCATGAGTTCTCTAAAGACAGCAATAAGGGATAATACGAAAGAGTAAGTTGAAACACTCTAGAATATGGTGACCGAATGTCCTCAATTTTTGAGGATTCTTTGAATACTGAAAATCAAATATCACATTGGTATGTAACTTTTGTTGTAGGAAAATGCTGTTTAAGTACTGATTTTTGTAATTTACACTAAAATTAGAGATATCGAGGTTTTGAAAGAAATTTTAGAAATTTAGAGATATATAGGTTGACCACATACCCAAATCTACTTTCATGCTCTTCTGGAAACACACAGAAACTATTTGCATTCGAAAGATTTCGTTTTGTGTACACAGTCATTCTCTTATCCATGCGGACGATTTACTTGTGGAAGGAAAATAAATTATGTAATCTGGAAAAACTATTTTTAAAAAATTTGAATCGCACTTTCCTTTCAAAATCTGGTTGTGGTGAATATGACGACATGCCGATTGCAAGAGCTCATTTTGTCACACAAATGATTCACTTTTTTTACCCCCAGTAATAAAAGGGAGCTGAAAATAGAAAAATCACTTAAAAGTTAGGGAACCAGTGTATTTTCAGATTTTTAAAACAGCACAGAATTTATTTTTTATTTTTTATATTGTTATAAATTATGAAAACTTCCAAGCAAATTGTATAAACAGTGAAGTTATTACACTTTTTAAACTTTTTGGAGTAATGGCGGTAATACATTTATGTGTAAGCGCTTACACGGAATGGTTACAGAGTGAGTCAAGGATCAGGGTAACTATATAGTTTGATTCTTCCTTTTCAGGTGTAATTTTACGATGCTTTCACTTACAGTAAATTTTAGAGATTGTTTTAAAAACAAAATATGAATCAATTTTATTAAAATAAAAAAACTTCAAAATATATCAGTTCAAAAGTGTGGTGGGATTTGTATTTTAAAATACCAAATTTTTTTCACTTACTAAAATCTACACTTTTAGAAAAGTTGTGCAAGACCACCTTCATGCTTTATTTCAACAACAGAAAATTTGTAATCTCAAAATAATTGGTAAATCGATAGATTCCCATTATTATTATTCTTCAATCATGCAAATTATCGGCCCTAAAAATGACGAAAACACTTCATTTTAGACCCAAACTTTTATTGTATTCAGCATCATCTGTAATTTTCCTTCAGCTGTACGCTAGCCTGCAACTAGGAGGGCAAACTGGGCATCTGCCCCATAGATAGTGCTATTGCATCAAAATGGAGGAAGGACACAAGTGCCAAAATGAAGGTTTGCCCAGGGTAGTGCAATTGCATGTTGCAAAACTGTATATGCATAATATTTAGTCTGTAAAAGGAACACCAGTCCAGCTGTGTTCAAGGAAAAAAAGAATGGAAAATTGCAAGGGGGAAGAAATGATAGTATTTCACAATGGGAAATACTATCTTTCACTTCTTATAGCAACGCGGATTTTCTAATGAGACAAAAAGTTAATTGTGTAGTAATTTGTAACTGCACGATTATAAAACACCTCTTGACACTTCAGGGATTGGAAGGAATTAGACCTCTTCCCCAAATTTTTAATTTCCCAATTTACAAAAATTAATATATTTCCCCCTGCTTTCATGAAAATTCTTAATTTTGTCCCCCCTCCCTTTTAATTTTTATTGTATACATTCATAGAACTTGCAGAATCATTGCTGTATCAGACATTTGTTAGTTCCATGGGAAACTTCACCCTTTCAAATTCACTAAAAAATTAATAATGTTTAGATAGAAACGATTAAAGTAAATGTTCTACGAAATCATAAATTCAAAATAAAGCACATGATGTCCAAGAACTAGATGTAAACATGTGAATAAAGCAATGCTCTGTGTTAACATTAGTTAGAAAACACAAGTTTAATGTTTCCAGCAACTCAACTTCTCAAAAACTATAGAATGCGTGATCTTGCCACTTCCTGTTTTCAGTATGCGGGCCTTGTTTTTCAGAGGTGATTATCCACCCGCACAGGACTATACACACTTTGATTAATAAAAGATTAAAATTAAAGAAGGAAGGGAAAAAAAAACCACCACAGTTTCAAAACTATTGTTATATTTGAACTATTTCAATTTGCTATTGTTTAACAATATTTTTTTTATGTAAGAACACATAAGGTAAATTTACAATCAATTTTTAAAAAGATGAGAAAACAATTTTGAAAATTTTATTCTGGATTATATGTTAATAAAACTTTATAATTCAAGGTACATAACAAAAGGTGCTCAGAAAATAACCACAAACAAACCAATTAAAAAAAAAAAAAAAAAAAAAAAAAAAAAAAATAAGCAATGCTGTGATTGATAAAAAAAAAAAAAAAAAAAAAAAAAAAAAAAAAACTGACTAAAAACAATTAATTCCAATTTTCTTTTTCTGAAGTGTGTTTCTCTTTAAAAATAAAATACATCTAACACATGATCACAACTATCACAGCTGGTACGTCATTAGGTGAAAGAAAACAGGTCGAACTTTCATTCCAATTATGGCTGCAAATGAACTACAAGACTTCATTGATAAGTTAATCTGCACTGTGAATAGCTATAAAACCTGCTTTGCTCAAAGCAGAGATTTTAAATCGTTTAATAACAATAAATGATGTAGCTTAATTCATCTAAGCCATCTTTTGAAAGTAATTTCTGTTCCAGAAATAGTTAATTGCTTAGCTACACTTTATTTTTTAAGCAAAGAGAAGAAAAGAAAAATTTTTAAACTGGCCAAGTCAAAATTAAAATAGTGCTTGTGGAAAATGAAGTAATGAATAGTTTAATATAAAAAAACTACAAAATTTGTCAGAATTGTTTTACTCTTTTTCTCAAATCAAGACAAACATACACCAACATATAGCCATCGGATTGAAACGATTAACTTTCCACATGGCATACGAATTGAAGCAGATGTTCATGCTGCAGAGAGTTACACTGACTTCAAGATGGCTTCTTTATAATATTCCTCAAAATATATCAAAATATTTCAATTAAATTTGCAACAGAAGTCGAGATAACTTCCAGTTTAGAAAATAAAACTGAGGTTTAACATGATACAGTTAGAGTTATGAAATGTCCACAAAGCAAGATGATCTGTCAGTCCATGCTAAGGAAATGCAAGCAGATTGATTTGTGCAACACCGTAAGCAGTGATATACATGAAGCAATGATTTCCAGATATTGCAGCAAGTCTTGTTCCAAACCAAACACTTCTGTTAAAACTTCACTGCACTCCAAGATAATGCATATTGTTTTCTTTGGTATATTTCATATTGAGAACTGAAGTCAGGTTTCTTCTATTTCATTTACTTTTCAAAAGCAATTAACAGTAGAAACAGCCCAATATTTTAAGTAAAAAAATAATCAAATTTGACCTGCACTACAGATTTGGTAAATTTTTTCCCCCACAAAATCTTAGAAAAAGCACTGTATAACTATTGTTTTGAAATCATGCAGGTTAACTCCTTGTTATAAAGGGAGCAGCTAAGTTCATTTGCTTCAACTATCATCTGTGTCTCGTACTATATCTCTGCAGTGCAGGAGATATAAGCTAGCATCTATTTTCTTGTTTGTTGGAAATCTGCTTTTTCTAGAGTCAATATATATATACATACTGTATGATTACACACAGCTTGTTTTTCAGTACAGCAGCAATAAGATTACCATGCACATAACCACTCAAGTGTACTTCCATTCTCATCAACAAGCAATTTATATAATTTCACATACACACACAAATTACATTTTAATGTCATATGATTTCTTTGTAAGTACAAGTTAAGGAAACAAACTGCTCCCCAGAAGGGAAGGGAGGAGGAAAAAAGATAAATGTGGACCCTCCACACTGCCCAAGTTTAAAAATAACTAAATAGAAAAAAAAAAAAAAAGAATATTTTTACTAATTTTATAGCTCTAAGCTGTGGGGTTTAAAAAGAAAAGTAGAAGCAGATTTAACTTAAAAACGAAAATAAGCCACAACCTAGAACTTTTTATAATACAAGTGTGAAGAATCGGATGCATTTGTAGTTTCAATATATAATTTTCACAAAAGATTATCCCCACACAGAATTAAGGCATATAGTATCACATAAGGGTCTCTAAAACCCTAAGGGGAAGGGAAAATAATGAAGTCCGACACAGATGTACGCAAACAATAACAAATTTACAATGTAAAGTCTTCAGTTTTGGCTTCCGTACTTTTGATTTGAATATGCCGATGCAACAAATGCATAATAAATTTAGACTAGAAATTATAACACAAATGTAAGCATGCGACATATATTATGTAATAGCCGCAAGATGATACATCATACTGGATGTTTTTAGTTACAGATATGCTGCTATATTTACCGATATATATAGTCACATTAATTTTATATAATGGTTACAGTAACGAAACTCAACATATTATAGATATGTGCTAAATTATACCAATTAAATTCTGTGTCAAACATTGGTATACTGCATTATTTCTCTTAAAGCAGTGCTTTCAACTTTTCATCAAGCACTGCTTATTGGAAGCTCCTGCAATAACTTAGGGCTGACAAGTATTTGAATTTTAAAGTCCAATTTGTTTTTGCACCACAACACAGTGAATGCAACACACACCCAAATGTCTGTCCACACTACAAATAATCTCATCAAGTATCTTACATGGAGGCACCTGATAAGGAAAATAACTTCTCCATAAGCTTTATATACATTTGCATTGACACACTGTTGGGCTTTGCTGACATACTGACAGTAGCACCTTGATAACCTTCTCATTTTCATATGAAATTTGATGTCAAAACCCAATGAAGATGTGGTCATCAAACTACATAAAACATGGACCAACAGCTGTGTAAGCAAATAATCCCACAGGAAGTCAAATAGCAAGCTATGTAATTCACTTGTGGAGGCATAAATCCATTTTGAAGTTGACAAATTAAATCACAATATTTGCATAATGAGTTGGCCCTTAAGATTAGGGTCATACTAGCAGTCTCATTGTCCTGTAGTTGGAAGAGATATGGTCCGGGCAGGTCTTCTCCTATCTTTCCACTCTCTAGAGCCAGAGCGAGGCTCAACAACTCGTCCTCTTTGAAATTCTTTAAAAGGTCCTCCTAAACACAAAGAAGAGTTAGCAATGAAACAAATACAGAAATCTTAAGAAAATTAACAAACTTAAAAAGGTAAATGGACATTTTACCAAATTACAAAAATATAATTAACATTACTCAGGGTGTCTACCAAATTTCTGAAAGTCAATTTCCTGACTTTTGGGAGGTCCCGGGAAAAAAATTCCTGACCAATGCATTTTACTTTGGGAAATTGCACAATGCCCCCTACCTTGTCTTTATATTTGCATATTTTGTACAACTTCTGAAATTAATTTTAACTGAAGTATACAGGATTAAGCTTTCATCAATCGAGAAACAGAAGTAGTCGCACTTTTTGATAGAATTAACTAATTGTTCTTGGAAATACAGTCCTAAGCCATAAGTTACCAAGTAAGCTAATTTGTCTTTTACCCTCCCGTCACGATTGATGAGCCCCCATTTTTTCCTCCTTATACGAGCATATCACTTGATGCTTTCCTGGTACGAAAAATTGCGTTGCAGTTGCTTTCGGTTTCCAGTCTGACAATTAGAGAGAAAGGGTTAAAAAAAAAAAAAAAAAATTCATCCTTTTTCTAAATTTTCCGGCTTTTTCCAGACTTTCCGGAGCGGTAGACACCCTGTTACTACACACCATAATAGTCCAGTATAATTAGGATTTTGAGTCATTAATTCTGGGAAAGCAAAAATCACTAATCTCTTTGCTTTGCATCCCAGTGAAGGGATTTAAAGTTTATCTCATTTTGCCAAATGAGCTTTAGATGTAGCACTACAAAAACTTAAATATGGTTAGGATTATTTTAGTTTTCTTCAAATAACCCAAAAACTCAGTTCTGCATTGACTGTACCGAATTTTGAATATTCAATCATTTCAGAATGAAATTCCTTGAATTCCTCTGACTAGTATCAGCCCTGTTAATATAATAAACATTAGGAGAGCTATCCCCAGTTAATCAGGATACAGGTGTGTGTGTGTATGACAGGATTTTTTTTTAACGCAACATATGATGTGGGGGAAGAGGGAGGGAAAAAAAAAAGCACTAGACAAATTAAATACAAGTTACATACGTGTAGCTGCTTGTCTGCTTTGTGCAACGATTTCTTGTTGTCTATGCTGTCGAACCATAGCTTCTTGTCTTTCTTTTTCCTTTATTTCTTGTGCAATTTTTTCAACTTTGTCTTTGGCACGCATTGCCACTTCTGAATAAGTTAATTTTCTACAGGGCTTTTCATCCTAAAACATCAGAAATACAGTTAAAGGGCACATTTACAAAAATATAGAGCTTAACACTGTAATGTTAATATTCTATATCACTGAATCACTAGTCCACAGAACATATAACAGAAACCACATAACATTTGCAAGTGATAGTAATTTCACAGCAGGACGACTTTGTTTTTTCTGAGTCTTTATTGCCACCAAAGTGAAATACATTACAGTTTATATTGCCATCAACAGCAAAACATGTTACCGCAATACCCCGTACTTATGCGATAGGTGGGACCAAGGGATGTCAGGATATATTTTGTATATGAATTATTTTTAGAGCCAGAAGAATTATTTATGAAGAATTATTATGAATTATTTTTAGAGCCAGAGCGAGGCTCAAGAAAGAAAACTAATTCAAAATAAAGGGTAATCAAACCTTAGATATGTATGTGTATATATATATAATTATATTATTAAAATCATGAAATCATGGGCAGCAAGTTATTTTAGAAGCAAACAAAAATGAATCGACAATATTTGAAAGTTGTGTAACTCAGGGTATTACTGTATTTTAAAGTAACATAAGTTTAAAGTATTGCAATCATGCATGGCTTCCTAGGAAATACCTATTTCCAACGTACGAAATATATTTCATATTTCGGAAATAGGTATTTCCTAGGAAGCTATGTAGTAATCCTGCGTATTTCCCCTTTTAAAGTTTTTAATATTGCAATCATGATTTTCACTGCTATTTTAATTAAAGAATTTCTCTCTATAATATAGATACAAGGTGGTTATAATTAAGCTTCCCCCATAAACAGGGTTCTACAGCTAAAACGGGTGTACGGATTGTAACCAAATTTGGAATATAAACAATATAGATGCGCTGAAGGAATTTTGGGGTCTGTGTTCAAAGCATGTCCACTAGGTGGCACTTTGTATGATAAGCAGCAAATTTGATGATGGAAATGGCTAATTTGATATGTACAGACAATTTCAACATTTATTAGTTTTTTAGCCTTTAAACTTGGGTCATATTAAAGCTGATTTTATCATGCAAACCACCACCTGGTGGACAATTTTTGAACTAATATTTAAAAAAATTCCTTGTGCACAGTCTGCATGCTGAATTAGGTGGCAATCTGATAGGTATTTAGCTGGCGCTCTAGAGAGACTCATGTTACATCTGGAGAAAACCTACTAAAACTCCAGACCATTAGATCGGCAGGCGCGCAATAGGACCTGAACCCGGGACCTTCACACTTTGACCGTCTACCATTTTCAGTAACATAACCACTGTGCCATGGTGAGGATAAAGGCCTTTCATATTCCCTTATGATGCAATGGGGACAAAAAGGGGTGGAAAAGAAGGCTGGCAGTATATGAAGAATTGATTAAGAAATCAAACAGTCTAGTTTTTTGAAGTGAAATTTGGTAGAGGGAGGAAATCAATTTCTTTGACATCAGAAGATTTGGCCACAGCTTTGTAGAAAGGGATGAGCATAAGTATGCAGTGCACAGGAGAATTGAGAGATTTTTAGTCACGTTTGTGAGCATGGTGCATTAAACTTATGTATCTAACAATGCAGGATATTGCATAAAATTACTCGTTGGAGTTGCCTTCTGCTGACCTGCCAGTAAAACCCTGTTGCTCCAGAATTTCTTACTCGCATGGAAGTGGACAATGAACTTACGTGTCTGAATAGAAAACCAAGTGTGTCCGATATCTGTATGTGCAAACATTCAAAGATAAAAAAGACCCGTAGTCAGAGCGAGGGAGAAGAAGGAATTATCTGGATCAGACTTTCCCAGCAGATCTTTTAATGGCTCTTCAGGACAAGATATGAAAAAAATCATGTTAAATTATTTTTGTGATTAAACTTGAGTGTTGAAAATTTAATGTGAATTATAAGTGAGTCTTGTTGTTTAGCACAAAAATTCCTCTTTTGCGAAGCTATTAGTACGCATTTACTATTGTCGTTACTAATACAAGCTTATTGAATATTTTTACCTGGTGGGCTTTATCCTAACCCCTTACCCACCTTCAAAGGGCTCCATCAATTAATCTTGCTATAGAAATTGCGATTTTCACTTAGGGAGGTAAAAATCTTTCTAGGGAGGGCTCTACGCCAATGGTATTTACACATAATTATTAATAATTTTTTACTTTTTTAACACGTCCCGTGTAAGGAAAATTTGACTGATTTTGATGTATTTACCATAGAGTAAATATAAGGGATAGAGAGTGGTTTGGCAACTTAACTTTAAGCATTTGTCCCTAGGGATATAACGAATATTTGGCCATTCTTCGGCTGTTTGGCTGAATACTGAACAAGAATACGTTTTGCTCAGAGGCTGTAAAGCCCAAAACAGGATGTGATTATGTATAGTTACCAGATTAATCACATTTACCCTAACATTTATTAAATTATGAGTATCTCAAAATATAATTATGCTGTTATAAATGCTTAAGTTTGCGAAATCTATTTTTTCATGACAGATTTTTTAGTTGTACAGATAATATACTGTTGTGTGTTCTTAAGTACCTACAAGTAATATAAAATGAATTTTATTTAGTACTTAATTACAAGATTAAAAGGAGAGATTTTATTTACAACTAAAATGGAAATTTAAAAAACTTAATATTCGACCAAATCACTATTCGTGACACCTCTACTTGTCCTGTCCCAAGTTGACTTGTGGCAAGATCTCATGTGCATTCAACTTGCCTTTCAGTTTTCTATAAGGCATTTGTGGCTGGTGTGCTAATCACCATTATATTTTAAAGAAAAAATGGTACAAAGCTGCTCTGCATTTGGATGCAATAGAAAGAATTATACATTACAGACTACAGACACAAAATATTTAATGTGCTTTAATGGCTCTACATTGCATTCGATTCAGCTCAAATTATTAGGTATGCATATTACAAATCCCTATTTCACATACTGTATAGATTTTAGTGTTGCAGGATTTAGTTTACAAGACTAGAAAAAGTATTCTTATATATTGGAACAAATTACTTTAAATGCAGTAGTGTCTGAACACTGCATTCGACCGAGTTTAAATTTGGTAGGCAAATTGTGAATCAATATATCAAAATGAGTGGGTTTTCATAAGTATAGGACATATGTTTGGTATACAGACTTTATTATAAATGCATTTTAATATTGTTCAATTACTTTAAACAGGATAAAATTGATCGGGAATATACAATTTTGTTGGAAAATATTCAAAAATAATTTTCACTTTTGTTTTTTGTTGAATTATTCACCAATTCAAATTTATTTAAACACTGCATAAGGATCAAGTGTTCAGAAAGTCGAGTGAAGTTAAGATTTTTAATATCAACCTGAAAGTTTCTTCTGGTTTGGGAAGAGCCATCCCGAAAATTTTCAAGTGTCTGACTGTCATTTATGTACAAAAATCATATGATGTTTTCAACCTACTGTTTGCATAAAATAACAAGAGGTTCTGTAGACTTGAAAACCCACTTGATTTGGTAGTAGCAATTTGATAATTTAATGCACATAAAATCCCAAGACTCGCAGAAATCATGTTAAAAAAAAAAAAAAAAAATTTAATTACTAAAATTGCTCCATTCTCTGGATGCAGCATTGCACAAAACATGAGAAGGCATGCCAAGGGCACTTCATTTTAACTCTTCTGCATAGAATATCCGTCTTTAATGGATGAAATGTCCTCCAAAGACTGCAATTGTTGTGGGATATACATCGTACTTTTAAGCACTTTCTGCTTCTGAGCATTTCCAGATCTGCACTCGCAGATCTAACTTTTTAATGATCGGGCACACTTCTAATTGAATCAGACATGCCAAGTTTTCAAAATTAAAAAGTAGATGTCTGGTTTTTTGAAGTAAAAAAGACTGAAATTTTTATGCATATATTTTCAGCATAAAATGCACCCATAATCAATATTTTTTAAAATGCCAATTGTGTCCATACAAACATAGCAGAATCCCATTACGGGAGTTTTATAATGTGTAAATAAATTCAATTTCAAAATTTCTCTTAAGAAATATTCGGGGATGAGATTGACAGAAAAGGAAAAAGTCAGAAAGAAAGTGTGAACAACATTTGAGCAATAATACTTCTGAATGTTAAGTTCAATAAATATTGTAATTGCTACCGACATTAAATCTATCCTACTTATATACAATTTTGCCTAAATGAAAAATAAAAATATTCTGAAAATTTTTTAAAAATGGAAAAACAATTTTTTTTTTTTTTTTTTTTTTTTTTTTTAATTGAAAATTAGACAAAAGTCTGAAGAATCTCAATCTCATCCCTGAATATTGCAAAATATTAAACAGTCAAAAAGGATTATCTAAAAATTTTATCATAATAAAATACGAAATAACATCAAATTTTTTACCAAAACTACTACAGTTAATTTCCTACTTTTAAAATTTCTATCATATTTCTAAATAAACCATGAAGATTTTTAATGTAATTTTTAGAACAATCGAGATCCATTATTTCAGATCAAATGATCTCTGGTCATTGGAACTGATCAGCATGAAAGGAAAGAACTCATTTTGCAAATCTGATGAAAAATTGCACCCTCTTTCTCTCAGCAATCCATTTACAAAAATGTCTGTTCATCCTAGGTGTTTTTCGAAGGGCGCCCTGCCAGCCTCTCTTCTAGCCCAGATTTCATTTATGGTGCCATCCTCTCCCCTCTGTTTACATTTAGTGCGTTGTGGCATCTCTTTCCTTTTTGTTGACATTAAGTCAGCACCATCACAGATTCTAGTGTTGACTCTAGATTGATTTGGTAGGGCGCAGTGCCAGACAGCCCTTTTATTATCTTTTTAGTGCCCGACTGCCCTATTTCTTTTCTTTCTGCCCTCCTGCTTTTACATTTTTATTATTCTTGGTCAGCAATCACCACTTCTTTTTCCTACATACCATTTGTGGCCCATCACAAAAATACATTAATTAAAACAGCCCCTTCACAGAAATACGATTGTGTACAATAACCCCACCATAAAAATAAGTTAGATTGAAAGCGGCCTTTCACAACAGTCTATGAAATCGGATCTTTCCCATGAGTTAATTTATTAAAATGCTTTTTTCAAATATTCTATTCTTTCAGATCGAAATACTGTTACTGCCTTTTTCATTGTTTATTTTTTCATTTGCACAAGCCGAGTAACCCCCCCCCCCCCCCCCAGTATGTTTTGCTTTTGCTGACTCAAGTTTTGGGGAAGAAAATACGGTTGGGAAATCCTAAAGATAATTACTTTATGTTAAGTATTTAAAATGCACAAGTTTAATTTCATAAAATAGAAAAGTAAATTCATTTATCCATTTGGAGACATCCTGTATAAATAAAACAGGACAGAAAGTGCGAATGTCTGTTCTGTACCACCTAGATGCTTAGTACTAGGCTCACTAAATTTAGTGTTGTGGGATTAAGGCCAATTATCTGCATGAGGAATCTAGGCCTATAGGTGGTGTCCACCGTGGGGGTCCTAATCTATATTTATGCCAAGTTTCAGAGAAAACCACGGGGAAACTCCGAATGATTAGGTCAACGGACACGCAATGGAACTTTTACACTTCATCCGTCTACCATTGCCAGTGACTTAACCACTGTGCCATTGTGAGGCCACTAAATTTAGTATAGAGTTCATCAGGTTAGTCCTGACACACTTTGATAAGATTTTTTTGGTAGTAGTATTAAAAAGAAAAAGATTGGCACTGCTTGGATATTTTCTACTAATAGGAACAATTAAAATATTTGAGAATGTTAACTATACCATGATTATGACAGCTTCGAACATAAAAATATAAGGCGTACTGTCTTATTGGCAACCTCAATGAAAAATGTAAGAGTATGTGCATGCATAAGTCACCATGTGTGACCAATGTCCAAGCTGTTTCAAAAGATGCAGTTCAATGCAGTGTTTCGCATTTATCACTTGTAAGGTTGGTGAAAAGTCACGAAGCCCGAATGTCATCAATGGGACATTTAAAGATTCATCATTCACACTAATTACTAGATTTACAAGCCACAAAAAGCAAAATTCAATTATTTAAACTAGTGATTCCCAAAGTGGTCCACGGGAGACTAGACAGGGGTCTATAGTAGCGTGAAAAAAAATGGGATTCATTCACATTTTTTGACGAGATTTGGGAATATGGTAGAAATGTAGCAGCAGGGGGTCCATCGAAACCAGTAAAATTTCGGAAGTGGTCTATGAGAAAAAAAAAAAAAAAAATTTGGGAACCTATGATTTAAACCATAGAATAATTTTAGATTAACACGTTCTGATGTGAAAATTACTCTACAGGTGAAATCTAAGTTTCCACATTACCCAAAAGAATAGAATAGTTAACTAGGATTCCTTAATTTGTTTTCAATAATGAAGTCAGATATTTCAAGTGAGATTAACATCATTTTGATTTCACGAATTTAAAAATGCATCAGAAGTCCAATTAGTCAACAGGGTTTCACTTAAAAATCATGCCACAGGGAAAATAAGCTAAGGCTTGTATATTTTAATTTGAAGAGTTTTTGGGCAGGTTTCTGTGGAAATAGTTTTACAATTTGGCTATTCTGAAAATTATCTTAGATATGCTTATTCTGAGCAGTTTTTAGAGAACTATATTTAAATGAAATTACAAAGCATTAAAATAATTTATTTCAACAAATATTTTTAGAATGTAAAATAAATATTTTGAGATGCTTTATACATAAATGTTCCCTTCTTTGTTCAAACTACAAACTGGCAGCATTTAAGCAGATTGGCTTAGAATTTTACACAGATGTTTAAAATGATATTGTAAGAGTAAAACCTAAATCAAGCAGTAGGTGGAAGAAACAGCATAGTTTTATAAAGAAAAGTGGAGTTTATTCCCTTTAAATTTAGATTAGCAAATTATGTTGCAAATTTTACTGTATGTATACATGAAAAAAATTTAGTTTTGAAAATTATGCTACAGTTTGATTAACTCCAGTTATGCATGTTAAAAAATATACTTCATCCCGAATGAAGAATAAGCATTCAGCTAGTATTATATACAGTATGCAGTGTTCACTAGAGCAAGAGAATCTTTTTTTTTTTTCTCATACAGTGATCATAGGTCACCAGTTCTCGTATTAAAAAATTGTTACCGAGAGTCATTTGTACATCCCAAACTTGGAGGATCAGTTACATGCATAAAAAAACAGTCAACACCCTGACTTTGGGTGTTCACCCAAGGCAGGGGTAAATACCCATTTATAAACAATACCACTGGGTATTTACCCAACCCAGATCTATAGGAAGAAATTTTCACCCACCTTTTTTTTAAATATATATCTCACCCAGTTTTGGGGAAACAGGGTGTCTACTGGAGTGCAGAAAAATCATGACCACAAGGGAATTTTCATGACATAATGACACACTGCCATTTTGTTGCCATTTGAAATGTAACCAATTTTAGTCATATTATAATTATGTAAATTATAATATTAACTACTCGTAATAGTCACATTTAATTAATTAAATGGTCAAAAGTAAATGAAATGTCTGTACCGAGATTGCAAGACAGTTTTTTTCCCCTCCTTTACACCCTACAACTGGAGACTGGGTTGTAGGAGGGGGGAAGAAAAAAAATCAAGACGTATCAAAATTCCGGACATTTTCATGACCCATTGTTCAAAATTGTGACATTTTCATGACCAGTAGACATCCTGGGAAAGGGCGAGATAATCTCTCCCATTTTCCCTCTCGTTATATATATATATAAAATAAATAAATATATAAAATACACACTTACCTCACTACTAACTGTTGATTCGCTATCAACATGACCATTCACAGAGAGCAGCGATATTTCAGTATCTACAGATTTAGATTTGTTAGAACATGAATCTAATACCCTGCTTTTATTATGTCCTTGATTTATTTTCTCTTTGGCAGGGAAGGCATCGGAACTTTTAGAAACATGTTCAGTTTTAACAATTGCTGGCATCTCATTTACCCTTTCTTTAGAGGAACTTTCATTGTTTTTACTATTAGAAAAAGATGTTCTATGTTTAGGTGCATTAGGGGGTCGTTCTTTAAATGCATCAAATTTGTTCTTTGAAGATGATGCATCAGGAGTTTTATTCTTTGGTGATGGCAAATCACATGGCCTGTTTTTCGGTAACGAGTCCAACTGTTTAGGTTTTGGCAGTTTTGCTACAGCCGTCTGTTTGTTTTCAACAACATCACTAGGAACATTTGTTACTATTTCTGGTTCTGAAACAACAGATGTGTTCATCACAGTGTCAGTGGCAGTAACAGAACCATTCATTACAGAGTTTGTCGATACTGAGTGAAACACAGTTGAACTGCTCGAGCTGAATGCTGTGGGGACTTCAGGCACAACACTGATCGTATTAATACTGGTGTTGCAAAGAGAACTGTCATTTGTTGTTTCCACAAGGTCTTCCCAATCGTTGCGTTCTTGACAACTGTCAACATTTAATGGCTCAGTTGAAGAAGCAACTTCCTTCATTCTGTAAAATTATATTTTTAGACTTATACAATGAAGAAAAAACACAACAATAATAATAATAATAATAATAATAATAATAATAGGTTACAACAAGAGGTAAATGCAACAAAAATCTAAAAAACAACTATTTCTGAAATTTAAGAATCAATTTCAGCAAAACTAGGGATAGCAAATTCCTGCAACATAAAAACTCATTTTTAAGTTTAGATTCAACATTTCAAAAGTGATTACACAGGAGTACAGAAAAAGTCTGCCATATTATTTTCTTGTAACACTTCAGATGCACCTAAAATTTGAGAAACTTAGAGAGAAGGAAAAAAAAAAAAAAAAAATTGTACACAGAAAGCCAAAAACCTGCACAGCTTCAGGCAATGGCTTGTGCCGGTTTTGGGCCATAAAAAGATAAATCATACATATATATCATGCAGAACGGCAGTTTCTACGAGTGATGCAGCCAGCCCCAACCAACCAACTGCAAAATTTCGCAGCACTTATATTAACAGGTAGCTTTTCAATTTTGAAAAGTGTCTCATCTGGATCTCCGAATCCGCTCTAACGAATTTTTTACAATTAATATATGATTTTAATCGGTTCCAAATTCGATGAGTGACGTCGCCGGTTAAGCTAGGAAAACTCGTTTTTTTAATTTAATCCAGTTCAAAGAGGGAACTATTTAACCCACATAAGGAAATATGGAAAATGATCTCGTTTGGGAGGCGGTAAACAAAACAGGGAGCAGGAATACAGTGCTGTAGATCCGTGACAAGATTTGTACAAGTTACCTTATATCCTAAACCAGTTCGGTCGTAGACAGCTGGTACCTTTCGCTTCGTCTTTCTGATCAGATAACTTGGGTTGTGTACTCGACGTCACACTTTTGCGAGATGAGCTTTGTGTTACTGTTGTTTTTGTTTTATTTAATTTTAAAAAATAACAGATTATTATATACTTTACTTATTTTTTTTTATTTATTTTGCTATAATTAATAATTAAAAATAGTTAAGACTTTGAATTAAAAAAATAATTTATTTAAGTATTTTTTGGTAAAACTCCTTCCTAACTTTTTTTGTTTCCCTAGTATTTTGATAGCTATTTCTAATTAAATGAAGTCTTTATTTTTCTAATATTAATTCTATTTGGAAAATTCAATATGTAATTAATATTTCAATGGATTTTTTTTTCTCTTCAGAAAACTCAATTAATAATAATTATTTAGTATTCAAAGGGAAATAAATAGTTTTACATACTAACTAGTTTTAATAATAATTCTTTTACTCTTCATGTATATATAAAATTTATTGAAATTATTGAATTATAATTTTAAAAAACCAATATTTTTTCCAAATCTTAGGTTTTTCTCACTTTTATTTTTTATTCCTTTAAATACCAGATTTAAAATTTTGTTCAATACTTTTCAGATAGAAATTTGATTAATTAATCTAAATTTATACATGCACTATATTTTGTATTAGACATTTAAAGGTCTGAGATGGCATCTAAAACAAGATGTTGTGCCCACCCGAGCCGAGTTGATAAGATACTGAAGATGGTAGATAACAGGGTTCTTGTCTACCGGATGGCTGATAATCTAAAAATTCCGAGTTTTGGACGGTTTTTCTCACGATGTAACGTAAATACGCTTCAGAAGCACTAAGAAAGGTACAACCGCGCAAGACCATTATTCTTAAACTGGTAGTTCATCTAAATGTTCTCTAAAAAAAATGAAATTATCAACTAATAAAAAACAAACAAATAGTATGAAGTTAGTTTTCTAAAAAGCGACATAAAACCAATTATAAACAATAATTTTTTGAGTAATTTTCTATTTTATTATTAATGATTATAGTCGTTAATTAATTGAATCAACAATTTTGAGATGTATCATTAACTTAGCTAAAAACTTAGTGTATCATAATATAGTTAAAATTTTAACTTAGAGATAGGTTTAAATTGAAAGCAAACATTGCATTAATAGATTACATTGCATTAAAATAATAGAACGAGTAACTAGATTAACATTAATTAAGAACGAGATTAAATTAATAATTTTAACGAAACTTAACTAACGGTTATTGTTAAACTGAATGCGAATTAATGAATCACAATGCATTAAAACAATAGAACCAATAGTTATATTGTTGAATTACGGCCGATTAGCTACACATAGGCTCTAAGCAGAGACGTGGGGTTAAACGAAGAGTTATTTTTTAAATGAATTTGGGTGGATAGCATGTGGCAAGCTTCGTGAAAGGCAAACTAAAAAACAAGAACAATGTTTTTTTCTAAGTGATGACCGTCTGCAGGATACATTGAAACTTCTCTTTGATTTAGAAAGTTTGGGAATTAGAGATGACCCAGATCTTCACGAAAAGGACCAAGCCCTTGAAATCTTTAAAGAAACTATTGAATATAAAAATGGACGCTATGTTGTACAACTGCCCTTTAGAAATCTTATAAAGAACTATCTGATAATTATTCCTTAGCTAAACAACGGTTTCAAAATTTATGGAGAAGATTTAGTCATGATTCGGAATTACATCGGCAGTACAGTGAAATAATTCGCGATTACTTAGAGCAGGGCATTATAGAAGAAGTTAAGATTGAGATAACAGATAACGAGTTTAGAGAACGGCCTTTGTATTATTTACCTCATCAGGCCGTGAGAAAAGAAGGACGCTTAACATCGAAAACGAAAATTGTATTTGATGCAGGAAGCCACCAAAATAACGAACTTTCGTTAAATGATTGTTTGTGGCCAGGAATAAACTTAAATCCAAATCTTGCAGACATATTGATTAATTTCAGACTGAATAGAATAACCCTTTGTTCTGACCTTAAACAAGCCTTTTTGCAAATTTGTCTCGCTGACAAGCACAAAGATGCTGTTCGATTTCTGTGAAGTAATGAAGAACCGCATGTTCATAAAAGACCCAAACTACAGGTATACCATTTCAACAGGGTAAATTTTGGTGTCAGTTCAAGTCCTTTTCTACTCGCAGCCACGATCAGGCATCATATTGAAAAATACAAAGATGAATTTCCTGACACTGTTGAACTTTTATAGACAAAAGTTTCTATGTTGATGATCTTATTTCCGGTGTTAATGAATTAGAAGAAGCACTTCAAACATCACGAAGAGCAAAAAGTATTATGGAAGCTGCTGGAATGGATTAGTAATGACGCTGCTTTGATGGAGCAATGGAAAAAGGAAAATTTCAATGTACACCCTCTACATGAAACTGTAAGCTTAGGCATAAATCAAACAAAAGTCTTGGGACTTTCATTGGACACTCATCGAGATTATTCAACTATGGACACTAGAAGTCTATTGGAATTTGTTTCCATAGATAAAAATACAAAACGCTTCCTACTACAAGCAGTGGGGAAGATATTTGACCCTTTAGGGTTAATTTCACCTTTCACCGTTAGAGTAAAATGCCTCATTCACTGGAACTGCTTGGAGCTTTGATCGCTGCTCGATTGACATCAAGGGTGAGGGAAATCGTGGAGCTCAAAAGGTCCTGTTTGCAATATCACTGGACTGATTCCAAAATCGTTCTCTTTTGGATAAAAGGCGCAAAAACCCGATGGAAATAATTCGTAGCTAACAGAGTCCACGAAATAACAAAATTGACAGATCCAAACTCTTGGTACCATTGTGCAGGTAAAGAAAATCCCGCGGACTTCCTCTTTTGTGGAATGAGTGCTGACTGTCTAGTGACCAACTCCAAGTGGTGGACAGGTACAGAATTTTTGACAGATCCTGACTTTCCCCAAGACTTTCAGCCCGTTGTTCCTGAACCGAGTCTCACAGAAAATGAAAAAGAGACTGTAGTGCAAGAAGAGAAAAAGATGCTTAAAACCGAGAACAATATAGAGACAGTCTTGCTGAATAATGATTCCTGTAGTATTATTGACAAACTTTTAGAACTTTCTAATAATTATTATAAAATTAATATTATCTTGTCTTATATTTTCAGATTTATTTTGAACTGTCGAAACAAGATCAAAAGAGTTGGTCCTTTGACCCTTCAAGAAATGAATGAAGCTGAAACCTTTATAATTAAACATGAACAAAGACCCTTAGTCGACAAGAAGGGTTTCCCTAGCATAGCTAACTTGTCTCATTTTATAGATGATAAAGGCATTGTTCGTGTAGGTGGCTGACTGGAAAATGCTTCGGTACCATATTCCCAAAAACATCCCGTGATTTTACCGAAAGGTTCTAAAGTAAGTAAAATTTATTTTGAAACTTTGCATAGAAGATTGTTCCACGTCAGACCGCAAGGTTTATTGAATGCTGTGCGTTTAAAATTTTGGACTATTAGTGGTCGCAGCATGGCAAGGAAAACTGTTCATCAATGTGTGACGTGCTTTAAATGCAAGCCCATTCCTTTTACTCAGATTATGGGCAACCTTCCAAATGATAGAGTAAATATGTCACCTCCATTTACTATTACTGGCGCCGATTTGGCTGGTCCCTTTCTAGTGAAATACAAAAATCAGCATAAGGATATTTTGAATAAAGTATACATTTGTGTGTTTATATGTTTCTCAACGAAGGCCATCCATCTCGAGATATTATCCGATCTGACTTCCGATGCTTTGATAGTAACACTCAAGCACTTTATTAGTAGACGTTACAGATGAGACGGGCTCAGTCCGAGCCCGAAAGCCCGAGCCCGACTCGGGCTCTGTAATTCACGATTGCGTTCGGGCTCGTGAAAAATTTCTCCTTTGTTGAACATACTCCTTGAAACAGATTTTAAAAAGTGATTCATGGGATAAATAGACGTACTTATTTTAAAAAATAGCGGCACGGGGGACTAGAAGGTATGTGAAGCTCCAAAATTTATTGTATCCTATTAATGAAATAGTTAAATTTATTTGTCTTTAGCTGAAATTTCGGGCTCGGGCTCCAACTTTAATAATATTGCTCGGGCTCGGATTAAAAGTCCTCGGGCTTCAAAAAATGAGCCCGAACTCATCTCTAGTAGACGTGGCAAATGCTCTAAGATATATACAGACAATGCTACAAATTTTGTAGGGGCGAACTCAAAATTAAAAAAGTTTTATAAGTTAATTAATTTTACGGATGCGACTATGGCGAATTTCTTCACTTCAGAGAATATAGATTGGAATTTTATTCCTCCCAAATCCCCTCACTTTGGCAGACTTTGGGAGGCCGGTGTAAAGTCCGTAAAACATCATCTTAAGAGAACTATTGGGGATTTTCACTTTACGTACGAGGAGTTCGAAGCAATTTTAATTCAGGTAGAAGGAATTCTTAATTCTAGGCCTCTTACTCCATTAAGTGATGATTCTGATAATTTCAATGTTTTGACCCCTGGTCATTTTTTGATAGGGAGACCTATCTTGACAATTCCTGAACCATCTTTGGTTGATGTTAACGAAAATTGCTTAAGCCGTTGGCAAAAAATAACAAAAGTTGTGCAAGTAATTTGGAAAAAATGGAAGTCAGATTATTTAACGACCTTACAATCCAAATCGAAATAGATGGTTGAGAAAAATAATGTAGAGATTGGACAAATGGTATTAATCAAGGATGACCTTCTGCCTCTTAACAAATGGCTATTAGGTCGTATTGTCGAGCTATATCATGGTTCGGACGGGAAGGTGCGTGTAGTGAAAGTTCGTACCAAGTCAGGCAAATTTAAACGAACTATTAATAAAGTAGCTATCTTGACGTGTATATAAATATGTATTTTCATTGTTTATAAGTATGTTTGATTTATGTTATTTCCTTATTATTTCATATATTTGAGTTGTATTCTTTAATTGTTTATTGTCAAAGTTCTTGCATGTGAACATGGCAAGGCCGGGCGGGATATTGGCGCATGTGTGCCAACGAACAGTCCCTGCTTTCGCCAACTGGCGAGAAGAGCCAGAAGCCGTTTACACGGCAAGAGAATGAGACGTGGGTAATAAGTGTTCTATCTAATTGAAGACAAAGTGAAAATTTCTGCCTTGTAAATAAGAACGTGTACATAGAATATTTTAATCTAGAATAAAAAGTTGAAATTTACTTGGCAGTAGTGGTCCGTTGAATTTAAATAAATAATACTATCACGTGGGAAAAGCATAAAAAGGCAGTTTCACATAAAATCTGAAAATGTGCAACTTTCAAACTGAAAGCACACAAACTGGCAAGTATGAATAGGTAAATTTAAGATGTCTTAATGATTTTACTCTTTCATGTGTTGAACATATAAAAGTGTAGTGGAATTTGTATTTTAAAATACCAAATTATTTCATTTAATAAAATAAGGGGGGAGGGAAAAGAAGTAGTGTAGAATGGTTAAACTCGCATCGGGTGCAACAGACTAGTTTTGGCTGATATTCAGTATTTTAAGAATAATCAGGCTCATTAAGAATAATCAGCCAAATGGTCCCGATTTGGCTTCTAGGGTATCCCTTTGGTATTGAAAAGGGGCTCCTTACTGGTGAATTTGGAGGGAATTAAAAATTATGTTTACTTGCCTAAAATCCATATTTAACTACTTTAAAGCTATTGGGGGCCCCTGATTCTTCGGGGGATCCCTCACGGCATGTGGTCTGGAGGGTCCTTCGCAACGCCACTGTGTAAAAGGGTAAGATTACAAATAAATAAATTGAACTACTCTGATGTTTATCAAATTACTTTAATTATAAGTATAAAATGTGGACCAAAAAAAAAAAAAAAAAAAAGCTCCTCTATTTATTTATTTTTTTGGTGTAATTGAGGAGACATCAATTGAATTAAGTACTCATCCAGAGCTTTGAATCAAACCTCTTTTCAATGGGTAGGATCGCATTCAAATTCATTACGCTGTGCTCTGTGTACTGCCAAAAATTATATAATCGGTGGAGGTGCATCTTTTGAGACAATTATTAAATATTTATGAATTTTCATTGATGATCGGCTAAAAAAAAAAAAAAAAAAAAAAAAAAAAAAAAAAGTTAAAAAATATCGTAAACGCCACACCTACTATTTTAACTTTTATACCCAAATGCCAAGGAGTTTCTTCCATAAATTATCGTAATATTAGCTGTTTTGGTAAAGAATTGTGCAGATACGGCCAAAATCATATTGAATGTCGCAAAATGGTACAGGTAGGCAGTTTTGTCTCAGTCCGTCGCAATGTTGCAGCCGTAGCATCCCTGCACTATTTTGTGTACTTTTTAGCTGCATTTGAGATTAAAGACAAAGGAAAACTCATTTATGAAGAGGTTGCAAAAAGATTTAACTAGCTTCTATTACCATAAATTCCTTTTAATCCTTCACAAGGCAGCTACTTTGTGTTTTCACAGTGATTTACCGAGGTTCTTCCTTTAAGAGATTTGTCAGCTACATATGCTTTTGGAAGATCATTGCAACAGGTAACAAAGGTTTTCTAACATCACTGTTATGAAAAATCGGTAATGCCCAGAAATAAACAAACACAAACATAAACAGTGAAACTTGCAGTTAACTAAGATTGAAATTTAAGAGCAAGTAAGACACCATTCATCATCCTCATGAGTTATGTTAGTAAACTGCCAATTTACTGTACTTTTTTTTTAAATGGCAGGAATATTGTCAATAAAAAGCCTTTTCCATAAAGCCAGGGCAAGGGAGTTATTGTGGTATGCCCAAAAAAAAAAAAAAAACCCGAAGGTAAACGACTGCATGAAGAAGAGAACATCATAGATTGGATCCTTAATGCGGATGAACCTGTCACACGACAGAGGAAGAAATCATTCTGTGTTCTAAAAGGTTCAACAAATGAAGATTCTTTCTTAGATTCCGATGCAGAAACTGATAAAATTCCATGATCAAAAGTTAGAATTGGGGACGAAACAATTGAAATTCCATTGGATATTATGATGCTGTACAATGTTCAAATAAGCTCTGATTAGCATGACAGACAGGGAAAAAATGTAAGAGTGACGCAGACATGAGACAGAAAGTAAACAAAAAGTTTCGCACAAATTCAGTTTATTTTAGCAACTCTGCTCTAGATTGTCGTGAAATGATTGAAATCTTGTGAATCCCCACGTGTGATTTTGACAGCCAAGGCATCTTTTGATATAACTCTTGAAAGAGTGACATAACATTCCGTAAGAAAATACAGCACCCCAGAATAAAAACCTCATTAAAAAAAATTTTTACAATTATTTTATAATGGTAATTTATATGGAAAACAAAAGAATTTACCAATAAGTTTAAAAACCAGAATAAATATTTGAATAGATATTTAAATTTAATGAGATGAAGTACATTCATATTTAGGTTGTTTACTTGTTACTGGCACTGTACTTAATAGTTATATTTCTCACTTCAGATATTAAAGCATTTACAACTATATACCAGGTATAGGCAACCTTTGGAAAGTTGCAGGTCAAAATTTAGGATGTTAGCGCAGTTGTGAGCCGTACAAGTAGGATTTATAAGAGATTTTGATTTGGTTTTATATGCATTGTCTATTGGAATTTGAAAGGTTCTGTTGGCCAGATCAAAAGCTGTGACGGGCTACATCCAGCCTGCTGTTTGTCCATATGTGCTATATACAGTGTATTAGTCTTTTCATGTTAGCTTAAATGGATCTCCCAACTTTTTTGAAATTCTTTTGGTTTTAATTGAACTTTTTGCTATTTCCGTGACAGAAAACTATTTCCTTTACTTTCTCTAATTTTCACAGTCTTTCCAGGTATGAAGACTAATAAGTTTAATAAAAATTAATCCTAAAATCGAAGATTTATATCAATGTAGAATCATTTTCTTTAACCTGTGACAAAAAAGTGACATCTACAAAACTTTGAAAAAAGGAGAAGAAAAGAAAGGGGAAAAAAAAAAAAATCGGAATATATTTCTAATTATTCTCACTATGTGTACAAGTGTTTATAAAATAGGCATATTACTTACAAATCTGGAGACATTGGTGGAGTAAAGGCACCATCTGAAGGTACTGCTTCTTTAACAGTTATAGTAGAGCTGTCTTTAGTGGCTGATTCAGTCTGAGTTTTTGTGTCTCTTGTTGTTGGTTTTACAGTTCCTTTTACAATATCAGACAATCTATTACTGTTATGAGAATAAGAATCTATTTCTACACTGTCTGGTTCCTGCAATAAAAGATTAAACAATTGTAACCAGGGATGAGAGTGACAAAATTGAAAAAAAGTGGAAATTGCACGTGAACATAATTTTGAACGAAACTGAAAATAATGCGAAAAGTGAATTTAGGGTCACAACTGAAAATGTTTGAAAAAACAAGAAAATTCAACAATGGAAAGGCTATAGGAAAAATATTCACTCTCAAAATGGATGGAAAAACATTGCAATTGGATGGAGGATAAAAAAAACCGCAATTTCTGCCAATCTATAAAATAAACAAAACCACAGTTTTCTGCAAAAACCTCTCATGCCTGCATAACTTGATAACAAAGAACTAGGGTTGTCAAATATGATACATGGGTAACTCCCATTTTTCACTTAAAAAAAACTTAAATCCTGCCCCACTTTATCTTGCATAGTTATGCTTTGCATTAATGTGAATTTTTAGTTAAATAAAAGTTTTAAATTAGATCTTCATTTAATTAATCTTTTGGTTTAGTTAAGTTTTTCCAAGATCATACAGGCATCCAAATGTTTCCTAAAAATATAGATGCTGAAAGGATGGCAATTAGTGCCATATCCATAGTTGCCAACTTTCAATTTTGAAAATTAGTACAATTTTACTATGTATTGTTTTTAACGCACTACCGTTGTTTTGGGAATTTTTTAAAATAAGAACTATAATGTACTTACCATAAAAAGCTTTTTTATTTTTTTTTTTTTTTTTTCGAAATTCTACGGTAAACATTTTTTTGCACAAAATGGCTCAATACAATTTAATTTGTTATCAAATTACCAAAATGTTTTCTATTCAAAGAACTACTTCAATAGGAAAACACTCACAAACATACTAAAATTTACTTTACATAATATTTCAAGTTATCACCTTCTGACAAAGTCACCAATGTGTTTTTAATCAAAAATCCACGAATATCTTCTGTTTATGCAGATTAACTAATCATATTTGGTATACTAAGCTAAATATATATAAATTACAAGTGTTTTAACTGCATTCACCAGATGTATAATAACAAATCAAAAGTAAAGAAATAACTCAAAAAGTAAAAAATAACCAACAGTATGAATGGAAATGAAAAACTAATGTACTACCTAGCTACTTCTATTAGAAATTTTGTTATATTTATCACCTATAAAACTGCATAAATAACAAATAGTTTATACATATAAAGCAGACTTGCCAACCTGGGAAAATCAAAATGTGTAAAACAGCACGTGAACAGAAATTTCGACAGTTTTTGCTATACAACGCGTGAGCGTTATTTTTTACCTTTCACCATAGAATGCACGAGTATTATTTTTAATGCATTTTATATCACAATTATTTGTTTGAAGTTTAAGTATTAAATAAAGCTAAGAACAATAAAAGAAAATGAAGTTGTTGAATAAAAGGCAAATCAATACACCATCTTCCAGATTCCTGGTAACAATTTATTAATTATAATCACTTAACTGACTTGAAAAAACTCATTTTGACTGTGCTGACTTCAAGAAGCAGCATAGCTTTTTCGGCTTTCATAATAATAAGGCTTTCCAAAATCTTATTAGACAAGTGGCACATGAATTCATTTCCGTTTTTCCGAATAATACTGAAAACCCTCTCACATTCAGCATGGTCAGCTGCTAAAATAGGAACATTGTGTTCGATCAAGAAAGATGTAAATAACAGTTCTGCATGAATAACGTCCGACTGTCCCAAGGGCGGATTAAAGGGGGGGGGGGGGGGGGGCGACTGCCCCCCGAGAAAAAAGAAATTAATGTAAAAGATCCTAAATTGCTTCCATAAAATGGATGTATATGTCATCTTCTAACTAACCGCCCCCCGAGAAACTTGCATTAATCTGCCACTGGACTGTCCGTCCTCTTTGAAAAATGTTTGTGGACTTTTGCTGCTGTTAGCACGTTTCACATTTTCACCGTGTTTTGACGAACTCACGTGGCCAGAAATGTCAGTTTCCTCCTTTGAGAAATTCTGAAATCACTCCGGCACACGTTACAATAAGCAAATTTCGCTTCTTTGACATACTATACATGCCCATTTTTTGCTATAACTTTGTTTATAAGTTATGCTGTTTTAGTGGCCATTACAGGTCATTTATCGAAAATAATCCTCAGAAAATCAATCGAAGTATGCTCATTCTACTGTTTACCCCTGTCTCAACCACAAAGCGAGCGCGCGCTGATGGCTGATAACGAAGAAAACCATGTGAAACACACAAGTCACAGGAGAAAGACATACTCCCTAGTAAGCGATTCTCCCATTCGCTCTACTCTATGACGTCATGACTGGGTAAACCAATTAAGAAATACTTGGCGTCCGATCTGCAAAAAGATTTTTTTTCTTTGCCTCAGTGGCAACTAAGAAGAATATTTTGATGCGCATTGTGTCAACATAGATGTGGGATATGGATCATGGTGCCGATGATGTGCACTTAGATCCATATTGAAAAGGCAAAAAGGCCCAAGCATAGAACATCATTTCAATTTAAAACCTAATACATTTCTTTTTAATATCAATTTCAGTTTTAAAGAAATAAACACAAGTTAGGAAGAAAATATCCGGAAATGCGTAAATTTTACGCGTAAAAGTTGGCAAGTCTGATATAAAGTGATTAAACAACCCTTTCAGAAATTTTGATTCACTAATGGTTGCACAATTATAGTATATACATACCTGCCAACCTGGGAAAATTAACATCAGTAAAATCTTGTGCTCATTTCAGTAAATTCCCATCTCACATCAGTAAAACTAAGTTCATTTTTTGTTAATAACTAGTGCTCTTGTTACCACTTGTTAAACTAAGTTTATTTATTGTCAAAATGCTCTTTAATTTATTAATGCTCTTTAATATCATTTTCATTTACAACTGAACCTGCTCTACTTAATGAAGTTTTTTTTTCCTTCCTGACTGATTTCCGGTGGGGGAGGGTTAAAAATTTAAATTTAAAATAGGAATAACTTTTTATTCTTACGGAATTGGAGCTTTAAATGAAAGAGTACTAAAGGAAAAATATTTACTCTCAAGAGGGATGGAAAAAGATCCTGCCCTATTCAATGCTGCTTTTTTTTTCCTTTATTGGTTTCTTCGAGAGATGAGGGGGAGGGGAGGTAAAAAATTACATTTAAAATCAAAATAGGAATCAATTTTTATTCTTACGGTATTGGACATTTAAATAAACGAGTGTTGAAGGGAAAGTATATATTCTCTGGACGGATGGAAAAAGATTGCACTGAAAAAAATTGAGAACTTCGAAAATCGCCAAACAATCCGTAAAATGACTCGTCATATCCGTACATCAGTAAATTAACACTAAAATCCGTATATTTTACGGATAATCCGTAAAAGTTGGCAGGTATGTATATATGTACTATGTTAAATACTTCAAATTTCACTCAGTAGAATTTGAAAGCCTGTCAGAGGCTCCCGCATTTTCATCTACATGACTAATTTTGAAAAACTTGCTAATGTCTGCTGATGATCCAGCAGATTTTTATAAAGAGCTGTACTTTTTCGATCTTATGTGCGTTTTGATGTCGCTAAGTCTGTCGTGATTAGCATTGCCAGGCGTCCGGATAAAGCCGGACATAGTTAGGCTTTTTACTGGTGACTTTGGCTGATTAGTAATAAAGTACTTTAACTGATTTGGCATTCGATGTTATTTATATTTCATTAGAATTTAACAAGATTCGTGGTAATAATAAAAAAGCTTGATTTTACATACAATTTTTTTGTCGTACCTATTAATACAGAGACAAAATCCTCAGTATTGTAGGCTGTCCATTAGTCCATTCATGCACGCGCATAGTGGGGGGAAATGGCCCTTCAGAGCGAAAATGCATAAATCCCACCGAATTTGGATTTAGGAAGAAACAGCATTTCTCTGTGGTTTTTCCCCACTGAAAGGTAGAATAGGGATTTTTTTTTCTTCCCTGCCAATTGGGTCTATCAATGCACGGTGTCACTAGGGAAAGAACATGGGAGCCGGGGATTACGAAAAAAAACATGGACAGGAAGGAAAGAGAAAAATACGTGAAATTTTGTAGAATATTCGGGTATCTATACTATTAAAATCTGCGCGCATCTGTCTGTGTGTAACATCTCCTCCTAAGCGGCTGGGAGTCGAGTTTCGAACGAGGTATCCACGAATTCGGAAAATTTCGAGAAAACCCCTCCGCTAATTTAAATTTCAAAATTCGAATTATTTTAGGAGATATTGATTAAAAAAAAACCCTTCAAAAACGCTAATTTTTGCTCTCCGTAATTCCGCGATTGTAACCTCCGTAGTCAAAAAAGTGAGAAATAAGCATCAAGGTTGCCATATTTGGCGAATTTATTAAATGATTTTTAGACTCTTGAATTAAAAATGAAAGAATAATCTTTTTTTTCTGTATAGAATATTTGCTAGGTTATTTTTTAATTAAAATATCGTCTGCGTGGGAAATCAGAACACGAATTCAATGTTTTTATCTGTAAAAGAATAAGGATTTAGAGATTTCTAAAACTAAACTGTATATTTTATAGTTTGGCGAAAAATAAAATGGCTGATTTGGCAATTTTGAGAAAGTAGTAGGGTCTACCGATTTGCACAGTTTTAAGCTTGGCACAATTAATTTTCCACGCAGAAATAGTGCAAGTATTAATGCGATTTTAAGCGACCAATCTTCGGAATTTTCACCAAACTAAGTAAATTGATTTAAGTTAGGGGAATCCCGCCAAATTTTGAAAGAAATGAAATTCTTGCATTTGGTACATCGGAGTAAATAAAACACGTTATAGTTGATAATTTAAAACACTGCTACTTTTCAATTAGATGCCAGCGATTTTTGGCGATCGAACCATATACAAATAACGATTTCCCATTTTGATTGCTGTTAAATCAGTGCTTTGAATGATTCTCTGAAGAAAAAAAAAACCTCACAAAATAGTGTATGTTGACATTTTTTGGAGATAAACGAGAATGTTTTTTTAAGCTTGGTAAATATAGCTGGTATTGCCTCTAAATTATTGCATTTACTGTGAAGTTAAATTTAGGATTCATTTTGGCTATTTGCCATCCAATATCCGCATTAATTACACCAATATGACAGTTCTAGCAAGCATAAATAAATTTAATTTCATGTTCTATTTTTAATATTGCTACAGTTTCCATAGTAACGGAATCCGTTGTTGCCACTTAAGCTGTTAAATTTAACAATTAAGTGAAAACTCATTTCTACAGCTCTTAAGAGGCGAAAAATAAAAATGCATTGGATATGAAACAATCAGAACATTACCCCAATCACCACGTTAATAACATGAACCTGTAATTTCGGTTATTTTTAACTAAATTCATTTTCGAGGTCTTTAAGAAATCTTGTGTACTATGTCAAAGCCTCATATGTTAATTCAGATTAGTTTGCAAGAAAATTTATTAGTCCAGCGTTTCTCAACCTGTGGGGCACAACCCCCAAGGGGGGCGCAGAACGTTTGCAGGGGTGGGGCGCGAGAAAAACCAAAGAGCAAGTAGTGATGCATGTTTTTAAAAAATCATCTTATTTATTCTCATTTTTACTCAAAAATATATTCATTTTTGCTTAAAATGTTCATTCAAACTTTACTGATAACATTTTATAGAAAATTCGACTAAATGTTCATTATTAATAATTAAAAAACTGAATGTATGCTGTAAAATGTGAGGGTTTGCACGCGCCACCGTAAGTTAGCCTTTGTTGGGGGGACGCGACTTTAAAAGGTAGAAAACTGCTGGATTAATCAGTATAAACTGAAGCAATGATTCTTTGTAAGCGCTTTTCTTGAAACGAGGAAAATGCAGATTGATGTTTTTGGTGTAGAAGTGGCGATAGGGAGAACTATTTAATTCAGTAACGTTAATGGGAAATGATAAGTGATTATGCACATGAAATACCCAAAAACCAAGAGAGTATGAAAAGTCAGGAATATGAAATGAAAATCAAAATTAAATCACCTGAGGATTTATCGCGTACGAGAATGACATTGCAATCATGTGTACAACAAAGGTCTCAAGTGCTTATTCTCCTGGCAATGATTTAGTCAGACCTGTGAATGAGCGCATAGTGCTCTGAACTGGGAGACCGAAGGTTTCTGGTTCGAAACAGGTCGCGTCTGCCGACCTGACCGTTCGGAGTTTACCAGTATTCCGTTTGACATAAAACTGTACTTGCAACATGCGTATGATGGGAAACATACATGGCTGGTTTCCTCCAAAACGTAGGGTAAATGCGGTTTAACACCCCTCAGAAAGACTCCCACGGAGGATAACTTCACCCCTTGACCTAGATCCCATGTGTGGAGACTACAAGCGGGATAGTCTCCAGATTTATAGAGAGTTCAATTTAACGCCTAGTGTCTTGTGCAACTTATTGCAGCAGTTCCACGATACCGGATCCATAGAGAAAAAGCATGGGCAAGGTCATCCAAGAAAAGTTTGTTCTTTTTTGATCGCCAGTGCCACTGACATAGTTTTTGTGCCATCATGTTGCAGTCATCTCAGATCTGCACTCATGACATCAATGTTTCATCACGATTTAAATAATTTCTCACTTTTTAGATTCTGCATCACTGTGTTTAATTCGAATTATATGTGTAAGGAAAATGTTCTTTCCCTACCGTGCGGAGAACGGGTACGCAGCTAGTTATATTAAAAATTCGTACAACTGGAATCAAATTCGTACATTGTACGAAAAAATCCTACAAGTTGGCAACTATGCATATCTGAAGGCTGGCTGTCCTGGCAATCGCCAGAAGATCCGACATCCACTTTAGAAAGTTTTCACTCGAAAAGGAAATAGGCACAAAATTAGGTGGTATATTGCAACTACAAATAATATAAGAAGGGATACAATTTTCCCATCCTCTGAGATATTTTCACTCCTCTACCCACTTCTAGTTTGCCCAGGTGCAAGAAAGAGGGGTCTTGTAATTAGTCCGTTGGAGATGTATTGGAAATTTCTTGTAGATGTAACCACCCAAAATAATGAACTAATTGTAATACGGAGGAACCTACTCTGCAGAGGGAAAGCCAAATCCCATTCAGTTCAAACCACTGATTGAAATCCGACTACCCATAAACTTCGATAGGATAATGTGAATGATACAGGGCTGTATGCCTTTCTTAAACTAGTTTATTTGAATCATTAATTTGGCCAGTGCTGCAATAAAGTGAAGAACATTAATGCAGATAATTTAAAAGCAAAATGACGGATAGTATAAAATCATTAAAAACAGTTAAAAATGCATTAAAATCTGTTGGTAGCACTTTCGGTGGCAGCCGCCACCTTCTTCAGCTCAGGTCTTAGTTCCAAATGCCCAGCTCTCTTCCTCAGCAAGGCGTTCCACCCAGAATCTATCTGCACATGCGTCATCATTTATAGCTCCATCTGTGGTTATAATCTGTAAGGCTTCCATATTTAGGGCATAATAACTATTTTTGTAATTGGCGAGTTTTTGGCTATTGTTAAAATTGATTTCTATGGGGTCAACTTTAACAATAGCCAAACTCGCCAATTACAAAAATAGTTATTATGCCCTAAATATGGAAGCCTTACAGATTATAACCACAGTTGGCGCTATAAATGATATGACGCATGCGCAGATAGATCCTGGGTGGAACGCCTTGCAGAGGAAGATAGCTGGGCATTTGGAACTAAGACCTGAGCTGAAGAAGGTGGTGGCTGCCACCGAAAGTGCTACCAACGGATTTTAATGATTAATGCAGATTTTTGTAGTTTTTCTTTGATCCTATATACTTCTAAGTTGTTCAGTCACTTTGATTCAAACTGTTAAACACCACTGTGCAGTATAGAACCTGCTACCCAGAATGGTTGGGGCCAGACGTATTCTGGATAAGTGAATTTTCTGGATCACTGGTTAAACATTAATTGTGAATATACTAGAAAAATACAAATTTTTTTTTCATAAAATCAAGATAAATAATAATCATATTTAGAGAGGAAGTAGTAAATGTATAACCACTTGAAAAGTTAGTCATACACACTAAAAATGCCTTACCTGATTACATTTTAAATTCTAGTTACGTACTCAAAATAAAAATCAAAAACACAAGAAATGTGGGGGGGGGGGGAATCATTACATGCTTTTCTTTCAGGGGAAGAATAGGAATTTGATTGAAAAATGATTCTGGATAACTGGTTTGCAGATAAGAGGTTCCATACTCTACCTACTTTTTACATGTAAGTTGTATCATGAAGATCTTCAGACAGTTTTGAGACTATTAACTGATATTTCATAGTGTAATTTATTTTAAACTATAAATGCATTTAATTATTATTAATAATATAAGAATTAAAAAAACTAAAAAAGAAAAGAAAATACTAGTTACAAAAACTATTTTGCTGTCATTTTTCTTAATCCCTGCAAGTTTAGATGTTAATATGTTGAAAATTCACTAACTTAACTATAATTAAACAGTAATGTTAATGCAACAACAGTAATATATATGTGGGAATTATCCCAGACACTGATACTTTCCCTTTCCCTCTTGCAGTAAGCGGCCAGCAAGTGTAAACTTAAGATTAGAGTATTAATGCTGGTGCTACAAATGATACAGGGGAACTATGATTTTGTGATCACTTGTGATGAGTCGATAGTTTGAGGAGAGAGGAGTGTGTGCTGTGATGTGTTTTTGGTAATGGCATTTAGCGAGTGTTGGTATAGTTCTTGATGTGTTAGTATAAATCTCAAGTGCTGACACAAGCTTTTAATGTGATAATTGATTTTAGTAGCGATGCTGTTTGATTGCAGATATTCAAATTTTTTAATAAAGCTGATGTTGATTTTAAATGAATTGTGTCTTCAATCATCCCCTTGACAGCAGCCCCCACATATATAGTTGGGAAAAACATACCATAAATTTGAAAGTTTAATTTTTTCATGGGTTTAAATTTTTTACTCTTACAGCATTGCAGATTTGAATAAAGGTATGCCAAAAGGAAAGATGTATAAAATAAAGAAATAAGAATTTTGCAAAAAAAAATAAACAAAACAGATTTTCGAAAATTGGCTGACAAATATCTACAGCAAATGCCCCCAGCAGAATGGCAAATTGATGCTGTGGTAATTTTGGCAAAATGCAGGGTGTCCATCTATGTCGAGGCAAAAATAGCATCCTTAGTAGCCTCACAAACACAAAAAAGTCCCCGGTTCAGCAGCCACTTTCTTAATTTTAAGCTGCCAAAATAGTAGCATTTTTGCAAGATTATTTAGTTAAGAAATAAACATCATTAATTTCATTCAAGAAGGAATGAATAAAATGATAAATTAAAAAACTTTTATATAAAATAGATTATAGTACATTTATTTTTACAGAATGATTTAAAAAGTAGATTAGATTGATGAACGACCAATTGCAGCTTTGAAAAAAAAAAAAAAAATCAGATTTTTAAATTAGTAGCCTGGAATAAGGTATAAGTAACCAAAACTTGAAAATAGTATGAAGATGTTTCTATTTAAAAAAGTCACTCAAGTCACCTTATCTTTAAATTAGAAGCAAAAGTCTTAGTTGCAGGTGGACACCCTGAAAATGGCATAAATTAGGCTTTAAACATATAAACAATGTTTTAAAAAATAGTCTATTGTCTTATTAGTATAAAGCTTAAACCCTTACTGTTTCATATTTTTCTCTGTTTGTAGATTTAGGATCGGTGGATCCTTGATGATTAATATATATCCGAAACCCCATGAAATGAAAAGTAGTGTGGGATTGGATGGATTCGTACCCCATTGCAAGTGAATTATATTACTGTAACAAAATTTCTACACAAAAATTTTGCTAAAAATCTACAACTTAAATATTCTTATTTAATGCAAAGAATAAATGTAACCAATGCATTTTAGAATACTTCATTCATACGTACCATACAGCCAGGCAAAGGAGGAAATGATGAGGTTTCCAAGTCAAACTTGGGAGACTCTGGCTTCGTGTCAGCTTCAGTTACTGCTTTGCTATTGACACCATTTGAGTTTTCAGGAAACTAGGACAGGAAGTCCATAATAAAAACCACATTCTTACCACATGTAAAAGTTAACTGATTATATATTTTAAATATTTCATACTACTTAAGGGACAACTGTTAGATATTTCGATCTTAAAATACAAATATGTTTTGAAAAAATAAAAAATGATTAATGTATTATTATCATGATACATTTGGTTTAAATTTTAAGGATATGCAGTCATATGTAAAAAGATTGAAAAAGTTACAAATGAGATAATTTACATAACTATTAGCTAATCAAACACTATCATAAAGAGACGAGGTCTACAAAATGCAATTCTTATTTTTTAAATATCAAGTTCAGGGCTAAAACCTCACTTTCTACATTTACTGTTAGATATTTCATTAAAATCTCACTGGCTTTTTCCAATGTATCCACAAAAAATAGGAAAAAATTACAGATATTTAGTGCAATATCTTGGAATATGCTTTATCAATTATTGTTTTATTTACTAAAAAAAGCAACTTGGATAAACTACAAAGATAAATATATATATATATATATATATGCATTTAAAAATAATCTGAAGTCTTCATGCAGGGTTTCTACAGATTTCAAGGCTTATGTTTTCCAAGACTTTCACTATGCCTCCCCCCCCCCCCCGACTTTATTTTGCATACTCAGTCCTTTAAACTGCCGATGATAAATATATATATTTTTAGCACTTGAGTGTTACTAAAATCGATAAGGTTTTTACCGTTGACATAACTTGTCTACATGATTTATCATGGCAAGGCACTTTTTGAATGTGTCAAAACGGTGCATAGTGCGGGAGGAAGAATAAAATGTTGAAAGTCTGTCAAGGACACGTTAGTTAAGTTTGGCTGGGAAGTTTCTGTACATCCGGCACATGGCCCTCACACAGCACCTTCGGACAGTCAATGAACAATGCCTTGTTCTCTGTACACTTCCATACAGTTGACAAAGTATGAAAATCCATTGATGACTCATTGCATAGAAATATGCAATTCCTTTTATACTGCTGCCATCTGTGCACTACCTGACCATCGGCGATGCGTGCTGGGAAAAATTGGAGATTACTTTGACGAATAAAGGTATTACTGCATATTCATTTCTTTGACACTAAAACTTAAAACTATGTGCTACTGATCAAACATGCCGAAAGAATTTCATGTTTTTAGGGAATTTTAATACTCATGCATAAACTCATAAGATATGCAAATTTTGATAACATCTTTTGGAATCAGCTTAAAAAGTTACCCATAGAAACAAATTTCAGGGTGTCTACCACAAAAAGTAAGCTTGATTTCTTGACCATAACAAATACGAAACTACCATAACAAATACGAAAATTGACCATAACAAATACGAAAATTTCCTCCAATCGTAGATCGCCGAATAGAACATATTCTGCATCCCTGGCACGATGTATTTTTGATATACTCAAAAATACATCGTGCCAGGGATGCAGAATATGTTCTATTCGGCGATCTACGATTGGAGGAAATTTTAACCATCTGGGGAAATTTTGCAGAAAAATTATACAGCTGATTTTGATTTTAACAATGAATTAAAAAATCCGTCGAGTTTTTCTTTTCCCCACCCATTTTTAAAGCGATTTTTTTTTTTCAATTTTTTCACTGATCAGCCGTTTGCTTTCAGTTAACTTGGACCAATTGCTATTTAAAAAAAAAAAAAAAAAAAGATTTACCATTGATCGCCGTAAAAAGATTTGCAATGTAGCTTGTACATTGCAAATCTTTTTACATCTATGGTAACACAGAACTTATGGAAGTCTATAATATGTATATCATAAAACTTTGAAGTACTGGGGAAATTGAAATTATTAGCTATGAAACATGGGGATCAGTAATAATTATAATTGGATTCCAAGTTATTGTTTTTAAAAAAGAAAATGTGGAAAATAATCAAGACACTGAATTTAAAAGGGAATGAAGGGAGAAAAAAAATTACTCTTAAATCCAACAATTTTAACCTTTTTTTGAGGAGGGAAGGTGGATAACTGATATACTTTTCTCAAGGTTTGAAGATACATACTTGCCAACTTTTGAAATTCCCAAGGTGTAAAACAACAGGCAGTTGACATACTGAACTACTGTCAGTTCACTATACAACTATTTGGCAGACATCATTTTTGATGATTTCTGCTAAATAACATTTTAAATGAATTTTATAAATAGCAAACGAACAGTATTTTAAGGTTTTCTTATGAAATAAACACGTGAAAAACTTAAGTTTGCCTGTTTGCATAGTTTAAATAGTATAAAATAATAAAATTTACATAACACACTTAATATATATTTCTTAAACAAAAAAAAAAAAAAAAAAAAAAAAAAGAAGCTACAGGGAACGGTTTTAATCCTCGCCTCAGGTCGGGAGGGAGAAGAGTGGACACTCAGCAGATGCCCCCCTCCACACACACACACCATTGATAAGAGGATAAACAAATCAACTTCCTTTCTCCCAGGAAATCACCCGTGAAATCAAAATACAAATTAAGGAAGTTAAGAAAAGATACATAAAATAATTTCTCTGACTGAACTTAGCAGAAAAAATTAGAAACTAAGAATTTGAATGAAATGGAAAAAACTTAGTTGAGTCGCAAATCGTGACCTAGTGCTTCATTTCTTGACTTTCATGACCTTTTTCCCATTTCTTGACTTTCGTGACCTTTGCATGATGGTAGACACCCTGAATTTTCACTACAGTAACTTCTACAGGTTACTTAGTTATTTAAGAAATTCAGAGAAAATTGGCATTATTTTGCAGAAAACTTATAAATTTGCATAATTAACTTCTCTGTAATTAATCATTGAAGAACCTTCCAAATTGAGATTTGGCATTATCCTATTCTATAAATCATTTACACAAAATTTCAGGTGTAGTGACCATATTAAAGTGTTATGGTTTTATTACCATATTAAAGTATTATAGTCTAAGAGCCAGCGACCGCCAGACCTTCGTCATAGTACAGGGTGTCTACCACAAAAAGTAAGCTTGATTTCTTGACCTTTTCTTGACCATAACAAATACGAAATTCTAATATCAAAAATAAATCGTGGCAGGGATGCAGAATATGTTCTATCCGGCATTCTAGGATTGGTGGAAATTTTGCAGAAAAATATACAACTGATTTTGATTTTAACAATGAATTACAAAATTCTTCGAGTTTTTCTTTTCCCTGCCCATTTTTAAAGTGCTTTATTTTTTCAACTTTTTCACTGATCAGCCGTTTGCTTTCAGTTAACTTGGACCAATTGCTATTTTGTAAACATGTATGTAGCTTGTACACTGTAAATCTTTTCACATCTATGGTAACACAGAACTTATGAAAGTCTATAATATATTATAAAACTTTTGGGAAATTGAAGTTATTAGCTATGAAACATGGGGATCAGCGATAATTATAATTTTAAGTGGAATCCAAGTTATTGTTTTTAAAAAAGAAAATGTGGAAAATAATCAAAACACTGAATTTGACAAGGAATGAAGGGAGAAAAAAAAATTACTCTTAAATAATCTTAATTTTAACTTTTTTTTTTTTGTGGCTAGAACGTGGATAACTGATATACTTTTCTCAAAGTTTGAAGACACATACTTGCCAACTTTTGAAATTCCCAAGGTGTAAAACAACACGCACTTGATATATTGAACTATTGTCAGTTCCCTATACAACTATTTAGCAGACATCATTTTTGATGATGTCTGCTAAATAACATGTAAATAACATTTTAAATGAATTTTATAAATAGCAAACAAACAGTATTTTAATGTTTTCCTATAAAATAAACACATGAAAAACTGTTAAGTTTTGTCCGTCACAAAAAATTAGAAACTAAGAATTTGTATGAAATGGAAAAAGCATAGTTGAGTCGCAAATCGTGACATAGTGCTTCATTTCTTGACCTTTTCTTGACTTTCGTGACCTTTTCCCCATTTCTTGACTTTTCCGTGACTTTCGTGACCTTTGCATGATGGTAGACACCCTGTAGTATAAAAGGTGAAACTTTCTCTGCGCATACCCCCCCCAACAGAGGTAGGAACAATCTGCCACTATAAAGTTTGGATGATCGTGGCTTTGGCAGGTAACAGGTGTATAAAATTGCAGAAAATTTTCGTCATTTCATAAAGCTTAATTTTTTTATACGTTCTTCTTCGCAGTACTAGAAATCACTTTATCCCTTTCCAGACACTTTTCCATGGTGGCAAACTCCCGCCAGACAACCTCAAAGTCATGGAAAGCGTAGTTCTATTACGAGCGCGCTGCAGCATCGTAAGAAAGTTCAGAAGTAGCAGTATAAATTGTGCTTGTCACTTTATGACAGCTTGACGTACTTCGTCGCGGGAGTTTACAAACAACAGTTTTCCATGACTCCCGTCGACTTTGAGGTTGTCTGGCGGGGGTTTGCCACGATGGAAAAGTGTCTGGCAAGGGATAAAGTGATTTCTAGTACTGCAAAGAAGAACATAAAAAAAAATTAAGCTTTATGAAATGACGAAAATTTTCTGTAATTTTATACACCTTTGCCACCTGTTAATTACCAAAACCATGATCATCCAAACTTTGGCGTTTGGGGAATTGTAATACTCATGCATAAACTATAGTTTATGCATGAGTATTGAACCAGCGGCCGATTGTTCCTACCTCTGTTGGGGGAGGGTATGTGCAGAGAAAGTTTCAGCTTTTATACTATGACGAAGGTCTGGCGGCTGCTGGCTCTTGCTCTATTAGGTAAGGTTGTAGGCACAGTTTGTTTTATTATTTCCATTTAATTTTTATTTGACAACAATACAAAAAGTATGCCTTATAATTTAAAAATCTAGCATTTTTAATTAGACAAGATATGTTCTTATATGACACACAATACGATTTTAAAATTATATCTAAGTTCAGAAAATAAAATTAATTTCAACAACTTAGCACAAGTTTAAGGCCTTCAGTTTATTATCTGCTTCAGACTTATGGGGGAAATTCTGAAGGCATTTCCTTCCTTACTGTATTTACCGGCAGAAGCACTGCGGCGCTTCTGAGGAAAAAGCATATTTTTTTTTTTTTTTTTTCTGCGGCGCTTCTAATGCAGCAGCGCTTATGGCGAAACAATTTTTTCAATGTAGAATCGACATTCTCCAATTTTTTATTTATTTATATATATATATTTAGGATAAATGAGCTGTTCTTTTATAGCAAGAAATGATGCACCCTTCTGTCCGTTCCAAGACAGTCCTCATTAAAGATCACACAGCAAAAACCTGCCTCCTCTTTCGGTTTTTTTAAGTCAACTTCCGGTCTTCGGGCTAGAAGATAAAACTTTCCCGCTGGATTTTTAAGAACTAATGCATAAGTGTTGTTATATATATATGCACATTTCCAACTGCAAGAGAGTATCAACAATACTATTAATCGCGATGATAGGGGGGGAGGGGAAGAAAAAGAAAACGCTAACACATTTCACCACTGCGTTGGCAGAAGAAAAGAAAAATAAACACCAGTTCAGCTCAGAGTGAAAGCGTTTATCACCAGCTGATTAACGGGGAAAGGGGGGGGGGGGAAGAGAAGAACAAAATATGCTTTCTTTTTTACAATATTAATAAACAATTTACTATTGTAAGAGAGATGTTTGTGAAGAAAAATGTGTAATTTAAGCAAATAAGCATGGAGCAGAAACTCAAATGCATTAATCACTTAAGAGAGACAGAAGGAATACTAAATGTCATGTTTTCTTTTCTAAAATAAATAACGACACCGATGCCTAGAAGGTGCTCTCTTATTTGCACAGACGGCAAAACATATTTTATTCTATCAATGAAGGAAAATGCCGTGGACGATGTGTTGCGGTTATTTATAACCGACAGCGAGGAGAGTGATTTCGAGGGATTTTAGTTTTGGATATATTGTTTATTTTTTAAATTATTATTATATTAATTTGATAATAAATTTATTACGATAATACAAAAATTTTCAATTCATTATTTTGCTGTATGGTTAAACTCACTGTAGTACATTCATCTGCTGCTGTTATATTTGAAATCTGCCAAATGGTGAGTACAAAACATTTCTTTTTTTAAATTGTTTTTTTTATGGGAAAAAATACTTAAGTGCCTTAGATCCTTCCCTTACTTATTTAAAATATTGTATATTTTCATATGGTTAAATAAGTTGTACGCACAGGCTATAAATTATGGTGCGCAGCGCTTACGATGATTTTTTATTTTTTTCGGCGATTTTACTATGATGCGGCGCTTATGCCGAAAAATACAGTACTTTTGAATTGCTATTTGAAGTAGAACATAATGCATCAGTACAGTAGACTCCCCTATAACAAAGGTCCACACAACACAGATTCATAGAACAAGGCAAAAAAATTGCGACCGTGTTCCTATAACACATAAGCAACTTTTACAGCATGGTAAAATGATATGATGTTCTGATTTATCATGGATTAATGTGGTTACTGTACCTCTTCAAGAAACTGGTTACTGAATACTGATGAATGCAGACATCGGATGATCGCATTTCAGTAGTCCAACAGAAATTAAGACCCTCCCACACACACAGATTGTGCTATGCACGGAATTCATGGGGGGTTGGTAAGCAGGCAAATATTGTGAAAGGAAATGTAGATTGATTGCTTTGCAGGAGCAATCTTCGCTAAAAAGGTAAAAATTACTTTTTTGTCCAAACTACACCTAATAAGTTGAATTTTACCGTGAAATCTGACTTGGTTCAATCGACAGTTTAATAACTAACACTTGGAAAAATCAACTAGTCAGTCCAAGATTCATATTCATCAGCTCCACAATAGCAGTTGAGCGCAGAGTGCTCTCACCTGGTTCAAAACCAGGTCACATCCACTGACCTAACGGTTCAGTTTTCTGTAGCTTCATTCAAAACTTGAATAAATATGGGTTAATAACCCCCCCCCCCAAATGGAGGGCACCCCACCTCTTGGCCCGGAGCCAACATGTAACAAATCTGCCGTAATCTCACAACAGCAACAACCTTCATTTTCACAGTTAAATTGGGGGGAAAAGCTACTGAACTGGTGGTAACTCAACCTAAGTTGAAATCAAAATGCTCATTGGTCAAGTGTCCACAAACTATTAAGAGTTTGCATCACATGGAAGTTGTTTATTCCATGCTTTCCAGGTGACCCCACATCTACCCCCCCCCCCCCTCACACATCTCTAAAGGGGAGAGCCAGTTCTTAAAAAGGGATTGCAAGGAAGCCAATTTTTTGTGGTAAAGTTAACTGAGAGCATTTGTTGGGTTGTCCAGATCTGCATGGGGACTCCGAGGTAACGAGATACTGGAGTGCTAGTCATCTGCTGATGAGATCGACCTTTTTCTTTTACTGTTTTTGAATTTGATGTTATTCACTTTTCTGTATTCTGTAAGAGTTTGTCTTTTTCTCTTGCCATTGGTAGAAGAAAAAAAAGTTAACTGAGCTTTCTAGTTATTTTAACCTAGCTCTGCAGCAAAGTTCAGTTTTTTGACTCGAACTTAGATATTAGCATACCTGCCAACCTCCTTAAGCCAAAAACAGGAAGACTCGGGTTGAAAAAACAGAAGATTTCACAAAAAATCAGAAGATAAAAATAAAATTAAAAATTTTTTCTTAAGAACAGAAGACTGTTTCCCCCAGTGTATATCATCATTTATTATTATTTTTTTTTATATTAGTATTGTATAGAAATAAAAAAATTAAATAGCAATAGAATAGAGTTTACCTGAATTTTTTTTATATAAAATGAAAAAAGATGGAGTATTTTCACCAAAATAAAAAACAAATGTAAATTTGACTTTATTTTTAACCAAAGTATGTTGAAAAATAAACATTAAGATTTTTTTATCTCATTCAAAGTAGCTTTTTTAGCTTTTACTAATAGTTCATCAGAAAAATTTTCAAGCTTTAGTTTTCAATACTAACAAATTTTCTAATGATGAATCACTGAGGGAAGAACGAAATGAAGTTCTGTTAACTATCAATGGAAGATTTGCTTACAAATGCTTTGACCTCACTCATACTACAGCATTGTGCTGTTAGCTGTTGAAATGATTACCTTAATAAATTATTTTGAAAGTGAATTATTAATTTACAATTTTTTTGCACAGTTTGTAATACAATTTAATATATCAACTAAAAATTTAAGACAGAAGATTTCATCTTCTGGCAGAAGACCAGAAGATAACTTAAAAAAACTCTTCTGTGAAAACCAGAAGAGTTGGCAGATATGTATTAGGCTTGGTTAACTCTAACCCAGTCATCACTAAATACCATTAGAGTGTTTGACTGAGAGTTTACAGTAAACTAGTGATCAAGGTAGACTGAATATGACCAATAGTGTTGTACTTCCCTTTTCCAACACTTAATAGAAAACTTTACTAAAACTGGGGCTCTTGAGATCACTGGGTGCCACCAGCAGTATTTTTATATACGAGATTTAAGTTTATTGGAGTAGATTTAAACATATTACTAAAAGGGAAAAGAAAAAGAAAAAAATTAGAGTAACAAAAAATATAGCTTACATTTTTAGAATTGTTAGAAGTGCCATTTTCTTTCCACCATTTTCGATTTCCTCGTTGTCTAAAAATGCAAGCAATGTAATGCAATTAGTGTTTCAAAATGAAATCAAATATTCTGTACATTAAATCCAATATGACTTATCAGTGAACAGATACTTTCATTAAATAAATTCATAAACTTTTAAGGAAACCATGTTCATAGCTGCCAACTTTCAATTTTGAAAATTAGTACAATTTTACTATGTCATGTTTTTCACACACTGCCGTTGTTTTGGGAATTTAAAATAACTATAATGTACTTACCATAAAAAGAGTCTGAGCCTGTTGCTTTGGGAATTTTGTAATCTATTAAAGAGTCACTAATTTTTGTTTCTTTAATCTGATCTTTGAAAAAACTGGACAAAGGGTCCCATTGTTCCAGCAATCTTTTGAGGCTGCGTCCAAGTGATAGCCATCTGGTGCATACGTGTTTAAGGATTTTATGAGATTCCATATCCCATTGGTCTTGGATTTCTTTCAAATGCTCTTTCCTTTTGGAGCTTTTTCCAAATAGTAGTAGATGTCAATTAAAATTTCATCCACTGACACTGGTAACATTTTAGCTCCTTTTTCAGCCGCTAAATGAATATAATAGCATGTACAGCCAACTACAAACATCTGATCGATTTCCTTTAACAGAACAGAAGAAGCACCACTTTTGGGGCCAACCATTAACGGTGCATTGTCTGCACTCAAAGCAATGCAGTTTTTCATGGATAATCCATGAGACTCCAAAGTTTTCAACAATAAATTACCAATATTCAATCCTGTTGCAGCACATGTCAAGACAGGCACACTAAGCAAAGTATTAACAACCTTACTCCTGAATCGAAATAAGTTACTACAACAGGATATAATTTGGAGTCTCTATCATTTGATCCATCGGTTGCAACTGCAAAAGGCACTTGTTGAATTTGTCCGTAAATGTCACTTTGAGATTTCTCAGCATTTGCTCCAATAATGGCCGTTTTCATCCGTGCACAGCCATACTTCTTTGCAACATCACTTTTTGGGAACATACGGAGAAAGAGAGGTCCCACGTGATCGACAACAGAGATTGGGAGATTGTGTTCTACTATAAATGCAGTAAAGAGACATTCTGCATTTGTCACTGCATTTTCATATACATCACTACTTTTGAAAAACTTGCTAATGTCCGCTGATGATCTGGCAGATTTCAATAAAGAACAGTGCTTTTTCGATCTTATGTGCATTTTGATGTCGCTAAGTCCGCTGTGAGAAATATTAATATCGCAAGTGCACACACAGCAAAATGTAAAACATTAGCCTTTTCGGGATTTCATAATAAAATTGTACTCTTTAGTGTACAATTCCAAAAATACTTGGTTATACTGCCTTTGTTATTTTTTGAGAAGAATCCATGTGGTCAGTCGTAATGCTAGTCGAGAACTCTCTCACATTGTGAGATCGATCTACACAACACAAGACTAAACAGTTCACATATATCCTGCCCATGCATTAGTCCATTCATGCACGCGCATAGTGGGGGGAAAATGTCCCTTCAGAGCGAAAATGCATAAATCCCACTGAATTTGGATTTAGGGAGAAACAGCATTTCTCCGTGGTTTCTCCCCACTGAAATGTAGAATAGGGATTTTTTCTTCCCCTGCCGATTGGGCCTATCAATGCACGATGTCGCTAGGGAAAGAACATGGGAGCCAGGGATTACGAAAAAAACATGGACTGGAAGGAAAGACAGGGTGTCTACCACATAAAGTAAGCTTGATTTCTTGACCATAACAAATACGAAACACTAATATCAAAAGTACATTCGTGCCAGGGATGCAGAATATGTACGATTCGACAACCTAAGAGAGGGGGAAATTTTAGCCATCTGGGGGAAATTTTGCAGAAAATATACAACTGATTTCGATTTTAACAATGAAATACAAAATTCTTTGACTTATTCTTTCCCATTCCTATTTTTAAAGAGATTTTTTTTTTTCAACTTTTTCAACAGCAGTTTGCTTTCTCTTAACTTGGAGCAATTGCTATTTAGTAAACATGAATGTAGCTTGTGCATTACAAATATTTTTACACTTACGGTAATACAGAACTTGTGCAAGTCTATAAACATATCAAAATTTTGGGGGAATTTGCATATGGATTGAGGGAAATGTTGAGAGTAAAAACAGTTTCTGCACCACTGCATCATACTGATACAATGAAGAAAAATTATACTTTTAAATTTAACACTTAATATACAGGGTGATCAGCCAATAATCCCCGATTTCAAAATTAAATCTCTACAACAAAGATCGATTGAATTATGTGGTAAACTTTACGTTTAATAGCAAAACTGTAAAAATGGTGCACAAAAGTTTGGAAAATTTGGTTACGAAAATCACCAACTAAGAATTTGAAATGGAAAAAGGGAGTTGAGTCGCTAATTGTGACCTAGTCTTCATTTCTTGACTTTCGTGACCTTTGCATGATGGTAGACACCCTGAAAGAGCAAAATACATGAAATTTTGTAGAGTATTCGGGTATCGCTCTATTCTAAAAAGAAGTAAAGGCCGCTGTCGCCGCCAAAGCTTGTTGCCCTAACTCCTCCTAAACTGTAGGGATTTGAGTTTTGACTAAGGTGCCCACAGATTCGAAAAATTCCGAGGAACCTGCTAAGCTGATTTAAATTTCGAAAATCTAATTATTTTGGAAGATATTAATAAAAAACTGAAAAAATAAACTGAATGGTTGCCAAATTTAGCATAAAATCATTCATTCCTTTGCAATAAAGTGTTTCCAAGTATCTAGAATCGCGTGAAATTTACAAACATGAGTTAGAATTACACCCATTTTACGCCAAAATAAAAACTATATGAAATAAGTAACTCTGTTACACAAAGTTGACAATTTTCAAATAGTAAGTTTGCTTAGACAACAGGAGTTTAGAATTAGCGATTTTTCTTTTTTCCAAAACAGAATAACTATTATCTTGAAAATGAAAAATAATTAAAATGCAGATTATTTTAAAGCCGGTTCGATCCAGCTGGATTATTTGCTACCAGTAGAAATATTTGGCGGCGTTAACTAAGCCATTATAGCAGTTATAGTATACTTTGGATATTTGCTAGCGCGACGAGATGGTATAATTCGTGGTGTTTAGTACGCCAATCTGCAAACTATTATGTAAATGAAAATATAGATAACGGTTTTCCGGTAACCTTAAATGAACAGTAAGTATAGGTTGTGAGCATGTGTAAATTGCCAAATAATGAAAAGTCACCATTGGTGGCAGCATATTCTATCTGTTCCGTAGCTTTTATTAACTTTACACGTATGCAGGTCGCCAAATAATGAAAAATCGCCATGGGTGGCAAATTCGCAAGGTGTCCAATAGGTTTTACATTATTAAACATACATCTGAAACACATGTTCTGATTTTATTACGCTTTAGCTTCTAATCAATATAACTTGAATGGCAACATTAAATATTGTGTTTCTGAGGAGTGCAAATAATTTTTCCAGCGATTATAAGCGGAGTCCGCACTCCAGGTGGAGTATAGCTCAGAACCCGTACAACACGGATTCCCATTACAAAATATCTTTGATGCAAGAACCAAGCAATGTGTAGCTCAGTAACATTCTATCTGATCCAATCTTCGGGTTTTGTCTGTTGAAATTATGTCTTTTTTACGAATAGGCCTGATTAGGGGCCGAATGCCTCATACGAAAAGCGAGTGTAACGAGTCTGGGGGGCCTTGGCCCCTAGTTATATTAAAAATTCGTACATAGTCATTTGTACAATCGTACAACCAGAATCAAATTCAAACATTGTACCAAAAAATCATACAAGTTGGCAGCTATGCATGTTACTAGTAACAGCACCATTATAAAATTACTAATCTCAAATATACTTATCCTTACTCATAAAAAAAAGACAAATAGAATCAAAGGGTTTGCTGCAGCTAAAAAGGACGTAGTCCCAACTATTCAAGTTAATGAAAAACTAAAAATTATTTGGGGATTCAACAGAAACCAACAAGACAAGCAGTTTTATCGCTTAAGTCAACAAGAACTCTTAATGATTGGAGATATTCTTTCGGTACTAAACGAAATATCCCCCCCCCCCCAAAAAAAGACCGTGCAAGTAACTTCAAACTTTCATAAGATGGAGCTACCACCTTTTTGGAGCAACCCTCCAGTTTTGTTCATCTGTGTATTAAAAACATGTTAAACTTAATTTTTAATAAGCTCCCATTTCACATACTGTAAAAAATCTAATAGCTTACAGGATCTGTTATCTAAGAAATGATGGAAAAAAACTTAAAATGAATTTGTAAAGGTTAAAGGCAACAAGGAAAATGTTTGGTAAAAATTAACACTTCTTACATGTGAATGTATGCTTCTTAAGAGAGGCCCATCAAACTATCATTTATATGCAATTTGATATTCCATGCCATTCCAAGTCAGAATAGACAGTATCAAACAGACTACTATTTACAAATTCTCAGATATTTATACAAATTCAAACAATTTTGAAATACGTAGAACTTGAACCCTCACATTAAAATTAAAATACATTTGTTCAACTCACAGTTTCAAACACTTCCAGCTTTTTCAGTGTTTCCTTGAACTATAAATTCCGCAGTTTCCTAGATATTTCACTCATCAGTGGCAGTGATCATCACATTCTTTAAAAGTCATACGCAACTTTGTGTGATCAAGATTGCAATAAAAACCAAATAACTAGGTGTGATGAGAAATCTTTTGTTCAATTAAATTAAAAACACATAAAAGCCTTTAAAACTCTGTTAAAACCTTTAAAAGTTAAAATCAACACACCATTTAGTGCTTTCGGAAGCCTATCCCGCCACCGTCTTCAGAACTGATCAGTCTCCCCCCAGCTTCAGCACATCATACCAGGTTCCATCTATCTGCGCATGCATCATATCGTTGACGACACCCTCTTGTGTAAGTATTTCCAATGCTTCGTGTTTCAAACTAAGAACTATAATTACGGTTATTGTAATTGGCTATATTTTTAACATTAAAAGAAAATATAGATTTAGATTTGATTAAAGCAAGGCGGGAGAGGGCAGTACTAGGTCTTAAATTTAATGTTGTTAATGTGTTTCTTTATTCTATCTTTAATTTTCCTAATGTTAAAAAAATAGCCAATTACAATAACCATAATTATAGTTTGAAATGCAAAGCATTGGAAATACTTACACAAGAGGGTGCTGTCAACGATATGACGTACGCGCAGATAGATGGAGCCTGGTATGATGTGCTGAAGCTGGGAGGAGACTCATCAGTTCTGAAGACGGCAGCAGGATAGGCTGCCGAAAGCACTAAATGGTGTGTTGATTTTAACTTGTTTTAAAGGCTTTTACATATGTTTTTAACTAACCTTTTGTTCCATTTATAAGTAAAAAACTAATAAGTCATTTTTGCTACACTGATTTAAACAAGATATTTTCCCCAAAGGCAAAATTATAGCATAAAATATACAGATTATAGACAGGAAATCATGGCACACGAATTACAGCAAATACAACAAAATATTCCTTTTAAAAACCAACAAAATTAAAGAAGCTTACCTTTGGTTTGGACCCCAAGTTTCCTTCATTTGCGAATCAACTTGCTTTGAAGACACACCAGATGAATTTATCACCGAGTCTTTATTGAAAGGTAACACTGCATTATTGCCACCTACAGCAAGATAGTTTTGGTCTTGGCTATTTATTGCACCTAGTCCCACTTGGCTTCGAGGCACCAACACAGGATTGTGCCGTGTTTGTGATGCATGTGTTGGATAGAGTGATGGCAGTTTACTATAATATAGATTAGGAGCTGTAAAAAAGTTCATGTCCATGCCGAAGTTGGCAGCCATGTTTCTTGATCTTGATGTGTAGGGCATGTAGTCAAAACCACAATTGTTAGCATTTACCAAGTTGTGAAAGGGTTGTTGGTGTAATTGCTGCCGCTGGAGGTAAGATGTAGACTGTCCTCTGCTGAAGTACCTGCTTTGTTCACTACGTGAAAAATTATAATTCTGTGGAGTGTAAGCCTTTACTGGCCTGGAAATGATTAAGTTTTTACTTTGACAACAAAAATTAGGAAAAATTTATACTAGTAGCAAGAGTAGGAGCTTACCACTAAGAAGCTCTCTCTCTCTCTCACACACACACACAAAAAAGTACTATTTCTACAATAGGTAAAAACTATACAAATGCACTAATCCTTAAGAGAAAAAAGTTACTAAACAGATCAACTGATTTACAATTCTAGGAAGTAAAAAATTTTAGTGTCCCATGCAATACATGCATTCATAAAGGAAGAGGAAGAACATTTTTGTTCTCTTCTCTTAAAAAATTCAGCCCAGAATTTTTTCAGAGTAGCTACAGAAACTGAGAAAATGAAATGAAGGGGTGTGAATTCAGGGAACTTAACTATCAGCTGTCAAATTTTCAGATTATTTATCTATATGCAATATTCTATGTACGAACCATCGCTGCATAACATACTTACCTAAGAGGTAAATATATATGTAATTGCACAATATTCATTAAATACTGGTTCCCAATTTCATATATTTAAAACTTTAATTGAACCTCAGTGAGGAAGGGTTGGGAGAAAAAAAAAAAAAAAAAAACCACGGCAGGCAGATTCTACAGGCATGTCTTTTCTGCAAAAGTATTGGTATGAATTATTGCATGTTGAGATTCTGCTATAACCAATTCGGCCTTGACTTCCTAATATTAGAACACATCTTATTCCATTGTAAATGTTAATCTAATTTTTCTAATAGGACATCAGGTCTCAAAGCAAATGTATTTTTATACTTGTACTATTAATAGTACAACATGTGTCTATTAGAAAAAAAACTCATGTTCTGTTTTAGAATAAAGATTACCTTAAAATATTGTGTTTTATGTATAATTTGTATATTTTAAGGTTTTCATTGAATAATAAAAATTAACACCATAGTTTTGTGTGCTTATTCAAAACTACCCAGAATGAAATTCATTCTTCTCTTTATGGGCACTAAGCAAAATAAAAAGTTGTCCATTAAGGGAGCTGTTGAATGCTTAATGTAATCAAGATGATTATGGTTTAGAAGCTGGAAACTTAAGCCCAATTTTATCACCATAAAAGAAAAAATTAAATCTAGCTGTTAGGCCTTGCAAAGATATAAGGTATGATAGGCTAAATCGCAAGTGACATGTTCCAAAAAACAACAGAGATGCATATTGGAAGGTTGCACATAGAAAACTACAGCATTTTGTGAGAAATGTGAAGTATTTTCTTGTTTGCGCAAAGAAATTGTTCCATACAAAATAACTGAAAAATGTACTTAATTTTCCCCCCTTCCACATTTTGCTCAATAAAAGCCGTATGTCCTATTATTAGAACATTTTAAAATTAGTTTGGTAGTAGGCTGAATGTTATATTTCCTTTTTAAGGTACTTGCATATGGTGCAGCACATCTAAGCACTCATGATTTTTTATCTGCTCAATTCAAAATTCAGGATCGAAGGGGTTAAGCAAACAATGGCATCTACTCTTTACTATAACTGGCAATAAGCCATCAAAATAATAAACCACAAGAATGAAAAATTCCCAGATTTTTGGTATTTACAAAATTCCCCAACTTTTCCAGATTGATAAAGTTTAAGGATCTGTGGACACACTATTTTTTCTCAGGGGTTATTCCAGCACACTCTGGCAGGCAATGAATAGAATTGAAGGGGGGATTCGAAAGACCTCCTGGCAGTGGCATAGCCAGAAATTTTTCATGTGTGTGTGTGACAACTACTGCAACTCACACATATGCATACATGTGTGTGAGAAGGGAGTGAAGAATATACATTTTGTATGGCAAAAGATTTCTCATGGGGGGGAGATGACCCCTACCCCCCCCAGGTGATTATTGTAAGTTAAGTTTTTTATAATTATTAATTTTGTTGTTCATTAACTTAATGATGTGGCTCTAATTAATCCTTCAACCAAGCCTACTGTCTTTAATATAACAGGCAATCGCTTTCAATATTAAATTAAATACGATCACCTTTCATTGCTTGTCAGCTAATGCAAGCAAGCTTCCTTCTGAAGCACTGCAGCACACTAGTCGAGCTAGCAGCAAACCACAGGAAAAATAAAAATAAAAATCAAGATGTCATCAGAAATTCTAAACTGCACCGGCCTTCTGTCCCACCATCATTACAGATGTGCATGGGATACAACACCAAATGCAACTAAGATAGGCTACAAGAGTGTGGCAAGTGAAAAAGGTCCTTAAAAAACAAACAGATATTAAGTGTTTTATACGCACTTTTTAAGGAGCGTACATGATAGGTTTTATTTCTTATTTGCTTTTGTAAAATATCCCATGTTCTATTTAAAACAGCCTTTGTTTTAACTTTTATTTAGATGGAAAACTGCATGCTTTCACATGAAGAATTGCAGAACTTCTGCAATATGTGTGCAAATGTATATACACATTTTACAAAAGCTACAAGTTAAAAGGACAAGGTTATTTTGGATGATCTATGTCTAATTGCAGGGGTCAGTCCAGGTTTCTTTCCCAGGGTCCTATTTTTGTGAAATTTTACCTAATTTTGTGAATTTATAATTAATTTTGTGAATTTTTTCTATTTTTGTGAATCTTTCCTTATTTTGTGAACTTCTTCCAATTTTTTTCATTTTTGATCAAGAAAGCAATCATGAAATAGAATTGAATATTTAAAAAAAAAAATTAAAAACAAAATGGGTATAGTTAGTTCCCTTAAAAAAAGTTGGCCAAAACTGAATAATTCCTGTTCACCGAACGTCTGGGATAGTCATACCCTGGAACAATATATTTTTTAAAAATTCGATTAAAATTAAAAATATAAAGCTTTAAATATTTACTTTTAAAATGATTAAAAAATAGATTTTATAATAAACGTAGGCCATGGTAGTTTTGATTTTAAATTGCAGGTACTAAACACTTTAATTTACACCCCAAATTCAAACTTTAGTAATTTTTAAATATTACAATGTCTGTCAGTTTCGACTCGAAATACTCTTAATAATAACGATGTGAAAAATGCAATTTTTAAATCTAGTTAAATTTCAACAATTGAAGGGAAAGCAAAAGTAAGTTGCAGATAATTACAGATGGGAGAAATCAGCTAACATTTTTAAAAATTAATTTCAACTTGTACCATTAAAGAAAAATTACTTGTCAGTGTACACAGAATATCCCAAAAACACTGACCTGGGGTTTTATTCCTTAAATATTTTTCACATATTTTACTGTAAATCACAAATTTATGTAAAAAAAAAAAAAAAAGGCACAGAATTTTACAGTAATGATTATAAATGCTGGAAGATTAAATCTAAATAAGTACAAATGTACATTTTTATATGGTCTCCAAACAGAAAATTCCCAGTCTGTAAGATGTGCCCATGCATTAATTAAGTTTAAAAATTTTTAATTTTCAATCTTCTATCATTTTTTGCTCGCTACGGCCCTGCCTATGCCGATAGCATTTCTCTGTAGTGTACCCCTATGACCGCTTTTTAAAATGATATTAAATCCCAATAAAATCACTCCTATGTTTTGTTGTTCACTCCTAAGAATGAAAAAAATGCAGTATTACACTATTTCTACCCCCCCCCCTTTTCCAGCTTTGAGCAGTGATTGACCTATATTTATCCCATTTCACATTCCACAGTGTGGATTCTCGACCGATTAAACAGGGCGCAGCACCCGGCAACCCTTTAACGTCTGGCAGTCCCTTTTCTCCCCCCCCCCCCTATGCCTGGGTATGTCGGTCTGTTTTTCCATTCTTATTTGCCAAAACTTTTTCTCCTTCCTTACCATACAGTTTTCTTATACAGGAGACAATACAATGAAGTCAAAGAAGGGAGTTCAAAATGATTTCACCCGTAAGGATGTTATGTTTCAAAAGTATGCAGTTGTGAATTAGTCAACAATAAGCTTAGACTTAGTCACATAATGACGGCAGCTCCCGTTGTTTTGAATTGGATGTTATGCACTCTTGCAAGTTGTTCTTAATGATTGCTTTTAGTGTAATCATTACATGGCCTTTCTACTTCAGATTATTTATAGTTATTACAGATATTTACTAAACATTAGAGAATTACGGATTCATTTCAAAATGCAAAACAAATTATTGCGAGTTAGAACGTTTGCACGATTTCGAAACATGCATTGATCTGAATTTGTCTGTTTTTTAGAATAAGATTTAGGACTAAGTTAATCATTTTGAGATTGCATCAAACGATTTCTGAACATTTACTACATGGTGCATAAATGTGCCAGTTTGGAAAACAAGGTGCTTTCTTTTAATCTCCTCCCCAACCTGGCTGCCCTTCTTACATACGCCACTGGCTTTATTCATGAAGAACGTTGTAATTATACGAGAATGACAGCTGTCATCACCTTTTCTTCTGGCAATGAGCCTTAATATTATAGTGGAATAAGTCTTGATGTTTAATTTTTTTTCCCAGAAAGAGAGTTCCTACATAGCAGGTGGGGGGGAACTTAGGAGGAAGAACAAATAAGTGCAGGCGTCTGCTTCAAACTGCAATCGTAGGCGGTGTAATTTACCCCCCTGGCTTAGGGCCTCCAATCAACCTACCGTCATCATCATCAACATTGTTTACATTTAGGCCAAGATATTATTGGGTGACGATCGGCGATCGCTAAATGATAATAATGCCTAAACTCGATTGAAAAGTGCAATAGTTATTTTGTGAAAGGGCCGTTTTGGTCAAACTGAATTTTGTGAAGGGTCCGTTTTTCAGATATTGAATTTTGTGAAGGGTCCATTTTTCCATTATTGAATTTTGTTAATGGTCAGTTTTTAAATTGTTGAATTTTGTGAAGAGTCCGTTTTCGGACCCGATTTCGACCTGGACAGACCCCTGAATTGCTAACATTAAGCACATTATAACTTTTTGAAGTGATGAATTGACTACGTACTTAGCATTTCTCAGTACTCAAGAATTTTTTTTTTTTTTTCATTTGACAACTGTTATCAAATGTTACACATTTGTTTTGATTTTCAATCATTAGTAGACATAATTTAATTATTTCCAATACTGGCGTTTCCCCTTAAAATGATGACATTTCTGAAATTTGTCTATAGTCAATTGGAATTTAAATGTTAGTTTAAAAAAATGAATAATTTTAGTATTTATTACTGAAACACATAAATCACATACCTGTTGTCTCTGGAAGAAGAAAAACTATGCCTATTTGCATTACTATTAAGAGGTCTGAAAGCAGCCTGAGGTGAAAGCCCATTAACAGAAAGAACCTAAAATAAGTGATTGATGGTCAAGCCAAGTATACAGTGGATTGCAAATTTTATGTTTTTCTTCAGTCAAAGAAAGAAAAATACTTAAATACAAAAATAGACTTACCAATACCACATTATTTTCAAAAATGTTATTTTTGATTGCTTTTTCTTTTCTTTTCTTTTTTTTGTGTGTGTCCAATTTCATATATACAGTGAAACATGAGTGTAATGGTATTGTAAGAATCCAAGTAAAATTTTACAGACAGATTGAGCTTTTGCACATTTTTTGAACATTAAAGGTGTTTTCTAATTACGAAAATAAAGATAAAATACTTTTGAGCAGAAATAACACATCAGTCACCATTGTGTACAACTTGAGAAGCTCGGGTGATGAATCTATTGCATGAAGCTCAATGAATATATGAAATGAAGCATTAAAGTACTTTGATTTTCAATTTACTATATTGCACTTTCATAATTCAGTAAGATGTAGAAATTTTAAATACAATTTTACTAACAGTATACATAAAAATATGCATAAAAGGTGCAACAGTTTGTTTCTTTTTAGCTTTACACAGATTGTAACTTTTCTACAAATGTCAATGTTTTATGCTACACCACAGATTAAAGGCTTTAGTTTTATAGCACATCAAAATCCAAAAGAAAAATAAAACTTAATGATTGAAAAGGCTTATTTTTCCCCCCCACTCCTATATCTTAGAAAAGGAATAAAATCTTAGAATGTTTGGGTTTTCGGAATTTTAAAGTTGCCTATGGTCTATTCCATGTTGTTTTACATATCTGTGCAAACTGAGTTCCTGGACAAACAAATTAAGAAGGATGGAAAAAGATTGAACTGAAAATCTGAGCCTGCCCCATTCAATAAGTTTTTTTTTTTTTTTTTTTTTTTTTTAATCTTTCTTTATTGGTTTCCTTGAGAGAGGAGGAGGGGGAGAAGGCAAGAACTAAATTCAAAATAGGAGTTAATTTTTACTCTCACAGCATTGGACATTTAAATTAACGAGTGTTGAAGAGAAAAATATACATTCTCTGGATGGATTGAAAAAGACTGCATTGGAAAAAGTTGAGAACTTTGAAAACTGCCAAACAATCCGTAAAATTACTCGTCATATCCGTACATCAGTAAATTAACATTAAAATCCATATATTTTACGGATAATCCGTAAAAGTTGGCAGGTATGAAAAATAAAATATCAAACCGCTCTAAAGTGATTACAAGAATGGTTGTGTAAGATTCAAGCTTTAGAGTCAGAGTTACAATAAAACTGTATAACTACAAATTAGTATAATCTCAACTGTGAAGACGAGACTTTTTATAGGTGGTCAAAGACTGGCATCTGTCAGCAGTGTCTTCGATTTTCGGTATACAAAGGATTTTGATAAGTGTTCCCAAGGAGTAAAGTATATTAAATGGGTATTCATTTTAAGAGAATTTAAAGCTCTACAACTTTTAAAATATATTGTTTATTTTTTGCACCATTTTTGAAAAATTCTAGAAAAAACACCCTATTTTTGGTCACATAGTAGCTGACGCTCACTACAGCAGAAAACACAGGACAGTCATACTGTGACATAACTGAAGCTATTAAAACAATAAAACCTTTACAATTTTTTAACCACCCGATCTACAGGGTTCACAACAGAATTTCAAGATCAAATACGGGTAAAAGGGGAGCTATTTTAATCATAAAAGGGACAAAAGGGAGCTGTTTTGTCTGAAAAAATGACTTGTTCTGTTAAAAAAAAAAGCCAATACAGAAAAAAAATCCATTTTAGGCTGATGCACATAAAAGTATATATACCTTACAGAATTTATATTTTATGGGTCACTCTGCAGTATTTGACTTTACAAGTTTGAAAAAAGATTAATAAAAATGAAGTGCAAAACATCATTTTAAAGCTTGAAATATCTTCCATTAAAGTTCATCAACAAAAATATCTATTTGAAATCACAGAAAAATGTGTTACATACGGTGCAGGGTTAGAAATTAACATATTAAAGTAAGGTGCCAATGGCACCCAACTATTTTATCTTGGTTATTTTATCTTAGCAGTTAAGCATTCTGCCAGAGAATTCCATCGAATTTTTAGACTGTATAAGAATTTTACTGTATACTGACATGGTACAGATTCAGAGAAGAAAAGGGCCAACTTTTCTCACCCTAAGCTATGAACCTAAAAACTAATCAAGAGTTTCTGCAACATACGTGAGACTTGTCCAAAGTTGTGAATTAACCGGAATTTATCTTATTTTAGAACTTTAGTCATTTACATAATCAAAATCATTGTTCAATAATTAAAATTCTTTTAATACGAAAAAGTAAAAATAAGTATTAGAATTTTATATACTTACAGTTCCCAGGTCAACACATGCAGGTGTTGTTGGAGCCCAGGTCTGTAACATTGTTGGAGGATAGAAAGGTGGACATACCTGCAATGGCAAAGAAATTATATAATATGGTTAAAACATACAGGTAGTTTATTCTTATGGAAATACTACCGTAATTTCCGGAAGAAACGCCGCGGCGTTTACGTGTTTAAAAAGTAAAATTTTAACAGGTGCGGCGTTTCTAACGATGCGCCGCTTACGTGCCAAAAAAAAAAAAAAAAAAATATCCATTCACATGAACAAATATTAGCTTATCACTTTGGTTCTGTACGTAGAAGATTGTCAGATTTCGAGGAACTCTGTCCTTAAATGAATTTTTCAGAACCCATCCTCTCCCCTTCCCCTTATTTTGTAAATCCACAGTGATTCTTTCGGAAAACTGTCACGCCTCCACGTATCTTGCAAATGGATACAATAGCCAAGTCGTCAACTACATTATTTCCACGGACTAAGAGTTTATAGAACGATCATCGGCAAGCGGTAGAGCGGCGAAATCATGTCAGCCTCTCAAAGGAAAATACTGCACCCCGTTATAAAAATTAGCGCTCTCGCGCCCTCTGACGACGCAAAGCGTAAACAGCTCCCTCGCTACGTGCGTATGCATGCGAAAAATAAAAAATACTCAGATTTATTATCTTGAATAACTCAAGATAATAAATCTACGATACCCCCACATAATGATTTTGACGATGTCGCAGACTTGGATCTTGATTTAGATCAGGATATGCTAAATTTATTTAATTCTGATACGGAAGATTCAGACTTTGACGGCTTCACATAATGTAAATTTTGATTTCTCATAGCAAAAGTAAAATTTGAAATTTTCATCTTTCATTCATTTTGTTTTTTCTTCGTTGGATCCTTTTTCGCAGTAACATAGTATCAGTGTTACGTATATATGGACTTCTTTAACGGATAATTATCAAAATTCATGAACGTAAGTACACTTTCATATTTCTTACTTAATAATTTATTTTTATAGAATGATTTTCTTTCATTTTTTTTCTCTTAAATGAAATGCCATACATCATGACAGAGCAAAATTTTCCAACTGTGAGGTTCAAGGTCATGTGCATGCAATTTAATTTAGTGCGGCGTTTCTTCCGGAAATTACGGTATATAAATATGGGAATTACTCATTTAGCTAGTTTTAAGGTGCCTGTCAAAAAATAAATGTAACAAACACTAACTACTGACTTGGTATATTGTGCTTTAATCCATATTATCATAATTTTTTATTTTTAAAATTCAAAATCTAATGTCGCCACTGCATGACTGAACAAAAATATTCTGCTTAAGTTTTAAAATAAAAATTTGTGCAGAATTCTTAACACATTAAAATTCTCAGTGGTTTAGCAGCAGAAAATAGTTTATTTCAATCTCATGAAAAATATCAAACTGAGCTAACCGAGTTATTCTGAATCATAAAAATTATGAATTTACTTTGATATTATGTACATACTCTTGACAGTTCATCAATCTAATGCTAGTTATAATTTATAAAATCATGCTTTTGACTGCCGTAAAGAAGTCACAGTTAACCCTTTCACTTTCAATCTGCCCGTACCGGCTCTAAGGGCCCGATTCAAACGAAACGTGATCGGCCGTCTCCAAAACGATCGTTTTCTCTCTGGAAATTCAATCGCTTTTACAAGCGATCGCAAAAGTGTATTCAAAGTGAAACAAAATAGGCGATCGAACTTACAGGTTTGCTAGATCGAAACTATCGCCACAGAGTGAAAACGCAACTTCCGGTGACGTAGAAAGTCGCTGTTAACCAATAAAAAAAATCACATCTTTCTCTGGAAAAACTTTTAACTTAATGGCGACGACTAACTGTTTATTTATGTTTGAGCTGCAACGGACAACAGGCTGTGTCTTAATTTTTTTTCCTCAAAAGTATTGTAGGTTAATGTTTTAAAATTTTAACTGGTTTAGGTTAATATTTTTTGTATGTTTATAATCATGGAAATACATTTTTAATTTATGAAGATTTTTTAAAGAAAATTATTAATAATACTATTGTTCGTCCTAATTATGTCGAATTATCAAATAATTGTTCTCTAGTTTGCCTACTACATTTTATTTTTCTGTAGCAGAGAAGCTGTTTATAATTATAATGGAGGGGTAGAATTAATTATATATCTGAGCATAAAATATATAGTAACAATCAAAGACATCCTTAATATAATGGTATGAATATTTGTGTTTAGGAGGGTTGCTTGGATGCTTATTTTAGCGAGAAATTATTCGTTATTAATGTATTTTTTCACGCTGTTTCAAACATCTAATTTACTGAGTAATAAACAATTTAAAATAAGGACTATAGATGGCACCTGCATCGTAGTGTCTGCTAGAGCGGAACTCAAAGGCCGACAGAAAATAAACCCTACAGAAATTCTGTTCTGCGAGAAAATTCAGCTTTCCGCAGGCCTAAATCTTTTGCAGAATTCCCTGTCTGATAATTCCAACGGATTGCTTCGTAATTTTAAATAATGAGTCTTCCTTGCTGTTGTAATCTTCTTATCAACCATCCACCGATCGATCCGCCATGTTCTCAAAAACGATAGCTTTTGAAAAAGCGATAACAAAACACCGATCGCAGTGTCACGTGATCCAAAAGCAATACAGGTTGCACTTGAATAGGAAACATAGGAATCAGTCGAAAATTTCTGCGATTGCAACGGGAAAACGATTGCACTCTGTTTCGTTTGAATCGGGCCCTAAATGCACGCTTCCAGATCCGGCCTTACCCAGGACAAAGCTCCCCCCCCCCCCTTCATTATAGGAAAATTATAACAATTGCAATTTCCTTGATTTTTCAGGATAGTGACAACCCTGGCAATAACATGAATGATTTTATTTATACTAACAAAGTTGAATATTTTGCATTAGTTCCATTCAGTTTAAATGCAGAAATAAATTCAAACGAACATGAATAGGCTTAAAAAGAAAAAAATACCATACACACATTGTGTAATTCTTACCTGTTGACTATTGTACCCTTCATTTGGAACATTTGTGTAAGTATACTGAACTTGATTTTGCTGCTGTTGCTGATTTACATTTTGAGTATTGTAAGAATCTGCTTCAGCCACATTCCCAATGCCATTCTTATAAGATGTAGTGAAAGGAGCTGAAGTTATTGCCTTAGCTTTAATACGTGCCTAAAAAACATTAAAGATTGTAATAAATATACAATAGACTTACAACAATGTAATCTATCTTACACGAATGAATATTACTCCTTGTTTGTTGCAACACAAGATTGTTCAACAGTAAGAAGCACCAACATTTATTTAATAAATACTTTGTGTTAAATGATAAAATATAGTTCAGGAACAGTTTTAAAAAGTTCCCCCGAGTGTTTATAAGAATCTAAATTAATTGTGTTTGTGTTTTGAAAAATCATATATACACCCTATTTCACAATGCAAAAATTTCCCCCTATGCGATGATTCTTGGAATGCATCGTTTACGTAAGCCAAGACACCATTGTATATAACATAGCTGCCAACCTGCTGAGAAAATAAAATAGGAACACAGCACACGAGAAACAAATCATGAAATTTTACTGGTATTAGCACGATACAATTCAGAACAAAAAATGATTCTCTTTTCAGAAGGCATATGAAGTAGAAAATTAGTTCTTCCCTCTTTAAGTTCAAATTTAAATCATGCATTAGCAGTTTTTTTTAAAAATGCTATCAATGTTTTTGAGAAATATAACCTTATAATGCAGTATGAAGAACCTAGAGTTCACAAATTAAAAAATGACCTATTTTTTTCACAGAATTGTTAATCAGATTTGTGCAGATATCTGTCATTAATAGCTCTGATTCTGTATTTAGTATACAATATGACAGTTGTGAAAATCAGAAGAAAGATGACTATTTGAATGTTGGTTCTGAAACTGTTGAATTTCTCCAAGAATTATCACATGATGAATTGACAGATTTCTATGGCTATGTTAGAAGTTATTTCACTGCAGCATGTAATTATTTTATAAAAACATTTCCATACATTTCAGAACTGTTGGAACATGCTGAAATTGCTGATATTTCAAATAGAGAGAAGAAAATATTTTCCTCTTAAATATTTTGTGGATAAGTTTCCACCATTGTTGTTCACACGTGTGATGAAACTGTTTTTGATGCAGTTGATGCCCTTGAAGCTGAATTTTTAAAAATTTCAAACTGAAGAAATTCCAGAGAATATATCTTTAGAAAGAGCAGATAACCAATGGGCAATTCTTTCCAAAGAAAAAGGACCTCTGGGTAACTTAAAATTTCAGAGGCTTTCCAAGGTAATGCTTGGAATTTTAACTTTGCCGCATAGTAATGCAGCTTGTGAAAGGATTTTTAGTCAAGTTCGCCAAAATGAGACTGATTTCAGGAGCTCACTAAATCCTGAAACATTGCAGGCTATCTTAATAGCAAAATCACGCCTCACTGGTACATTTTATCGCTAGACTTATGATGACAAATTTTTTTAAAAAGCTAAATCAGCCACATATGTAGCACTTAGTAATAAAAGCAATTAAAAAATTTTACAAAGTCCTCATGATCTAACTTAGTTGATTTAAGTTTACTAATTATTTTTATCTTATTGCAGATAAATAGACTTAACCTCAAGTAAGTACAATTTTTAAAAAGTTAATTTAATGATTGCTTGACTGTCATTTGAGGTTGATTAGATGGCAAAGACATCCAAATATAATTGAGTTGCTTTTCCTTGAGATATGCAGCAACACCACTTTTCCCCCCTAACATGACATTTGCATTATCACATGATAATGATAAGCAGTTATCCCAAGGAATGTTGCGAGTCAAAAACTCCGTGCATATCAAATCAGCAATATTTTTACCCATACTCTCAGTACTTAAAATTGGTAGTGAGAAGAGTGTACAATTTATTTTGCCAGTCTCTTCAAAAAAAGTTATGACTAAAGGGTACATCTGATTGTCTGTAGAGTCATTGCTTCCATCCGTTGCAATAGAAAAAAGGCTCTTTTTCAAAATAGTGACTAGTCTTTTGAGAGGAGCTATTTGCCATTTCTTTTACTATACAACCTGTTTTTGTCCTTCCACATGCGTATTTTTTTTACTTCCGGAGAATTTGGGAACATCGCTGGGAATAATTTGGATCCATGTTCAGATGCAGCTAACGGTATATTGTGTTCGAAAGTTTAAAAGAAAAGAGGATTGATTTGACTTATAAAAAATAAGTAAGTTTTCTTTTTTTTTTTTCCTTCTTTCTTTTCTTCTCAAGTTATCATTACAAAAAGAAAATTCTCAGGAAACTTCAAATCAGACACGGATTAATGCAATTTGGAGGATAGGAGCGGTAGGTTGAAATTTATGTCCATTTTATAGAAGTAAAATAGGATCTCGTACATTTTTTATGTAATTCCCCCCCCCCCCCCCCCCTGGATGAGAGCTTAATCCGCCAGCTTTCGAATTCAGTAACACAGATTTTCCATTCCTAGGAGGGGGGGCTTATATGTTTCTGGCTGCACTAACATTTTTGACCACGGGCCGCCACTGTAAACAACTGGTAATTATCTAGTTATTGATAGTATAAATCTGTAAATAAAATGTTTCTTTGGACCTTTCCCATGTAGGAATTAAAGATATTGAAGCAGCAGATTTACTTGCAGAGAGGAAACCACATGAATATTTGACAAACATGTTTCACCAGAATCTCTCAAGAATTATGTACATAGAGACATCTTTAAGAAACTGAAAGACAACCTCATAACTAAATCTGAAGACAAAAATTGGCACAACATTCAAGACAGCTGGAAAATCTAACTTCCAACTACGTAAAGTGACAGCCAACTTCAGATTCAGAATCCGAGACAACTGTCTTGGAGAACACTTAGACAAGATAGGTGTCCTAGCACCGAGTACTTGCAAAATTGGTAGAACTGGGAATCTTTATGAGAGATCCTTATTGTAATGGATTAGTTTCCAATATAAAGTCATATGTTACAACAAATATTTCTTTGGAATGCAAATATATCGAGTTTGCCCTAAGAAATGGATTACTTTGAAAGCATAAAAAGTTTGATTATATACCAACTTAATTTGCCAATTTAAAAGCAAAGATTTCAAAATTAAAGGTTACAGAAATGTTAATCACATGCAATAACAATTGCAGAACAACCTCTTTCAGCTTGTGGGCCATAGAAATTTTAATGTATGGTATCTAAGGCTACTCAAATAGTGCATTCTTTTAAGTAATACAGTCAAATCTGGATACAGTGAACGCATATCATTAGTCCCAATTTACACACGTTAGAATTGTACATAGCATTCTTCACTTTTAGTGAACCATGACTTCAGTTATAGCTAACTTAAAAAATTCTGGACAGCAGAGGATGTTGTTCGATTCCTACAAAGAGTGTCTCATGTGTTTGAATAGAGAGGAAGATTATCAAGCACCTGTTTTGAAATACAGGTGAATATCCAGGCTTACATACTTATGTTAAACAATGGGGGAAGGGGTGGTAATTTTTTCATTGCTGTAATGCACTCTAACCTTTAAAAGCATTCTTTAACAAAAGCAGGGTGCTCTTGAAAGCGAACCAAAAGTGGAAACTTTGCTCTTGACCTTGGAAGATTTAATTTTCCATTCTCAATACCAAAGAAGTGACAGCATCTTTTGCCAATTGAATGGAATGTACATTATTTCCATATGATCAATTATGTTTATTGATTAAACATTCAGTATAATATACTATTGTTTAGTCTTGCACTATGTTTTATTGTCCAACATGAGGAAACACTGGCTTCAGTTAATTGATGAATAAAATGACAATTCTAAACATGTATAGGTTTTTTTTCGCATATTCAAGTTCTTGAAAGTATGATGGCATGCAAAGGAAAGGCAGGTTATTACACAGTATTGCAAGCATTTATGTCATGTCTAAAAAATTTGATCATAACTAAGCAAAAAATTGAATTACATGAATTATTTTTTCTTTTTTGAACATCACATTTTTCTTAAAAAGAAAAATCGTTCACCTAATTTAATTTTTTGTGCTGCTACGACTAATCAAAGTTATTGGGGACATGACACAAATGATCCCAATACTGTGGAATCACCCATTTATTAAATAAAAGTTCTTGAAAAATATGATGGAACACCGATAAAAGTCAATTATTAAATTATAGCAAAATATTTTCTGGTGCTATGTTTATGGAAACTTGAGAACAAATCTACAAAGCAAAAATAATTAAATTTTCACAATTAATTTCAAGTATTGATGGAAGTGAAATTCATGTCTGTCTAGAGGCCCCTTCACAAAAATTAAATTTTGAGGGGAAAAAAACAGCCCTTCTTTAGCCTTTTAACCTACATTTGAAATTGTTTAAATTATATCAACAAAACAGTAGTAACTTTCACAAAAATGGGACACTGGAAAAATTCCAGGATTGACCCCTGAATTCTTTTTACGTAATTAAATTCAGAATTGTGGATTCTGATTTGTGCAGCAACACTCAGCTGAGTGAATGGAACAGGTGAAATGAGCCAATAATGGCTAGAGGTTGTGCATCCTTGATTTAAATCTAGGTTTCTTTTAATCAAGGGAGGGAGCAATCTATCACTCAAGGTATCAGAAAAACTGGAAAATGTGATAAGAATGCTTAACTGGAAAGGGATTTTGCTTTCTTTCTAGCATCCTTGCGTTCTGATTTGGGTCCCTGCAAATGACTCAAACTGAACTGGGTGATGAAAAAGTTGGTTCAAAAAATACAAGTTGCTGCAAATCAGTATATTAGACAGCAAGCAGTAACTTATGAGACATTAAGCAGTCAATATATAAAAATAACTTATGTATAGCTAGAAATTCTCACTATAATGAGTCAGATCTAAAAACTCACCATGACTGGTTTGCCATTAAATGTTTTAGCTTCTTCTCTTAAGTATCTATAAGCCTTTTGAGTATCTTCATCAGTATCAAATAGCACATACCAACTATTATTATGTGCAAATTCACATCTCGAGAATTTTGGACAACTTTCACTATTAAACAGTTCTTCTAGTTCCTGGAAAAAGCAAATTAAAAAATAAGTAAACATGAAGAGTCATTAATGTTCCAATTTTTATACAGACAAAAACTGTTGTGGACACCACATGACTTTGTACATCTATTCAATTAAATATTTTTGATGCACTTCATCTAAACTTACTTCATTTAAAATTGAGTAGAATGCTTAGGTTTAGTGATTTCTCACCAAAAATAAGACATAACCAAACTGGTTTCAGTTTCAAGGACTTACAGATGTTGTATTTGGAAATATTTCACAAAGTCCCCAAGTTTGGCAACAGTTTAAAGGATTTCGAGCACATCCTCAATAGAGATCAACCAATGACAATGTATTACAAGTATCCACAAACCACAATGCATTGAAGGATCTTTTGGGTGCAGGGTTTAATTTGCATAGGGGCTCAACTCTTGTACTTTTTTTTTTTTTTTTCACAGACTGAATTTTTACACATTAGGCAAAACCTAGCGAAGCTCCTGAATATTGCACAAAGGAGCCCACCAGCACATTAACCTTTGGAGTCTGTATGTATGCCAAGGATTTTTTTTTTTTTTTTTTTTTGGGGGGGGGGGGTGTCTATAATTAGACATAAAAGGTGTGTAAATTCCTCCTCACCAAATAAGAACAAATAAAAGGGATAACAAAACTTCGGTAGATTTAAAAAAAAAAAAAAAAAAAAAAAAAAAGAACTTGGTGGGCAAAAGAGGATGTCTAATTTTTAATCATTGGGGCACAGTGCCTTGCTGACCCCACCTAGAATGAGCTCTGATATGCATATGCGCATGCTTGGGCTATAGCGACTTAAAAGGGGTATTTCTTTTAGGAATCCATTAAAAAAAAAAAGTTTTGGAATTACCGGAAAACAATCTGCAAGACCTTTGAATGTATCTGCATCCGGCAGGCATCTACATTATCTGACTGACTCGAGCCTGCTAGGACTTACACTTCATAGAAAAACAATGTCTGAAAAAATTAATTTAAATGACACCTTTTTCCACAATGATATTGTATTTCTTCTAATTATGCACCTCTTTACAAACTGCCTGATAGTGATGCATATATTTTGTGAGTGCTGTTCCTCTTGAATAGCTTGTTCTGGGGCTGTGCATTTATTTCTTCCTGATGATTTGCACTTTCACTCTCACTAGACAAATTATTTTTCTCAATTTCCATAAAATAATCACCTATATTATGACTCAATAACTGCTTTCTTGAGGCAATAATATCTGCATTTAAATTAAATTCTACACATGAACCACACTAGCGCTCATCCGAAAAATACGAGCAAGCAACGATAGCAATTTCAATGGGTTAAGCTTTTGAAGCCTTAGAAAGGTACCCCAGTACTTCTAAGAAATTCTTCCACCATTCCTAAACATTCAAAACAGGTGTACTTTTGTATGAACAGGAAATGTCTGAAAATCAGATAAGGAATATTAGCCATAGTAGTAGTAGCCCCGCACTATGTACATCAATCATAAGGTATTCCACATCAATACAGAATCCCGAGACGTGCATCGCACAAGGCACACCAACAGTGTTTATGCTTAACTGAATTATATCTACTAGCTCTCCGACAGTGATCAAAATTCGACCATAAAGCATTAACTTTTTTAATTTGAGTTTGAATAAAATTCTCCTGTCAAAGAGTATGTCTCAAGGTACCATATACAAAGGAACCTACTAAAGTGACCACCTTGGCTAAGATACCATCTGTCTATAGTGACCACTTTGGTACAAATTCACTTTACAATCACCACACTTTTCTGTGAAGACCGTGTTTTTATAAAACTATCATATTTTGCTAAATGCAAGAGCAGCTCCAGCGATTGGGTCATATCCCTCTACCGACTTTGATTTCACACTTTCAGTTTGCATTTTGAACAATTTAAGCTAACCTAAAAAGTCTAGTTCGAAATTTCAGCCTGGAGCCTTCCTCGATTAAAGACCTTTCATGTTCGGAGTTATAAAATCTTAAACCGTCGAATGATTGAACAGTACTTGCCGAGGCATAGCACTTAACATCTATAAAAACTTGCTACAAACAACAAACTACTAACAATAAATTTGCACTTGCTGTTCTTGAGATTGATTTACTGTCATCACAAATCCAGGTATATTTGGAAATTGAGATGTTTGAAAGGATATGGTAAAGTGTCCAGAATATTTTATGAGTGGAATTAAAATTCTTTTATTTTAATTCTTTATTGAGTTTCAAGTTCAAATTTTGCAATCAACAGCATTATCATTACGATATATAAACTTGATGTGCATTCTTGTTCCATTGACTAATGCTTCCTTTGTATTTAAGTTTCTGATTAGTGTAACTAATCAGAATGCAATTAATACATATGCGATAGCAAACTATGGTATTTTTCGGTTAGCCAGGTGCAAATGCTGGTTTTTTTCCCCCCCCTTCTTGGGAAACGTTTAAAGACTACTTCTGAAACACTGTCGTTCCCCAAAACAAAGTCAGAAATTTTAATCCGTATACAAATTAGTATTTAGATACAATATTATATATTCAAATATACAAAAATTTCAATATACTAAAAAGAAATCTGTATGCTTATTGGTTACACAATGAGGAATTGGGGGAAAACATGTGGAATTAAAATACGGTATTTCTTCAATAATATTTTTGGAAAAAATTTGCTTCAGCATACTGCATGGCATAGCAGGAGATTGTTAAGAAATTGCCGAATTGGCCCGTTTCAGTGGAGCATCTTTTGGATTGAAACCTGTCCTGTTCAGTTCGTTTTTTCGCAGCTTTAAAACATGAAATTTACAACAATTTGTGCACTTATAGACTGTGTAAAAAAGACGCCAAGCACATTTTAGTCTGTGTTTTACCAAACTGGGGAATAATTTCACTTCTTGCAAAATTTGTTGTAATACTACAACCCTATAGTACTGCTGAAACTTAGTGTTATTTCAAAATTGACACAACAATGGAACCATCGCCCAACTTGGCACAAAATACTGCATGCCAAATCACTTCTAATTTTTTACAGTGCATCAGCATATTACACAAAAATTTTAGCATTCGCACAACCACCTCCAAACGAATGTTAACTGCGCCAAATTTTGCACTCATCTGTTTGTGCTGCAAAAGGGACACAAAGGATTTCCTTAGCATATTTATACAGTAGAATCTCGCTACAACGATTTCCCTCGATAACGATAATTCTCTCTATTACGATATTTCTTCATAGTCCTGGCTGAATTCCCTTTAGATTAATGTAAAACAGTTCTCTGTATTACGATATCCTTTAAAACGATAATTCTCTCTACAACGATGGTAATAATTATTCCTTACATCACAATAATTCTCTCTACTAAGATATATTTTTTTCAACGATGCATCAGAAGCCCAACTCATGCACACACATTGAAAGCTACACAAAGTCGGGGTAAAATGTGGTCAGAATGGGTTGGGCCATGCCTCTGCCAAAGAACGTCTTCTAAGTTTCGTTTTGCTGATGTAACACTATGGTAATGAGAAAGTGCATTTCTCGTAAGGTGGAAGGACAGTTGGCATTTCCTGGATGCCACATATTTGATTCCTATCCCCCCCTCTTTAAAAATAGTCAAGGATTCCTTTCACTGGAACTGATAGAGAAAACTATACGTTCTTTTGTCTGAACTTGAGTAGGAATTTTAACCTCCGATAAATCCTATCGAGGTCGATTATTACACAAGGATATTTTAAATTATTTATGAGTTTTGTTTACTTTGAAGTTTATGAAAATCGAAAGCAAATGGCTAAAAGAAAACAATTATCTATTGAAGTGAAATTCAACATCATAAAAGATTTTGATAAAGGCATGAAGCAAGCTGAGGTTTGCAGAAAATACAGACTTTCACAGTAGACTGTTGCCAATTTCTGATTTCTTTACACAGAATTCGAAATAAATAAGAATAATAAAAACTTATAAAACATTATTTAAGAATAAATTAGTGGGTATGTATTTTCAATTAATATCTAATACATTTTAAAAAACGCTTTTGCAGCATTCAGGTATTATTTATCTAGACATTATATATTTGTTATTCAAATATGCTATAAATATTTATAAGCTATATCGTCGCTAGAATCCCTGGCGAGGCGGCAAGGGTATTTAACTAAAATTTGTGAGTGTTGTGAAAATTACTGAAAACTAAACATGTTTTTCTCCTTTCATTTATTATATATTACTTGCGAGGGTGTGCTGAATGAAAACAGAACACTTTCTGGTGACACTGCAGGTTATAGGATATATGCAGAACAAAAATCTTTTTGTTCCAATATCGGTTTTCTCTATAACAATAATTCTCTTTACAACGATATATTATTTTGACCCCCAAAATATCGTTATAGAGGGATTTCAGTGTATATACATAGATTGTTGGCTCCTCTTTCTACGACATTGCCGGGGGTGAATGGACATTATCACTCAAAACACTGTTCTTTGCGTTTGCCATTAACCAAATTGCCATAACCCATTCTAACAATGAGCTATTCGTCGCTATTCACATGTATATGAAAAAGGCGAGAACAACTTTGTTACTGATCATCCTTAAAAAGAAATGGAAATACTTCAAGAGGGAGATGAAATTTTGGGAGATTCCTTGGGACTCTGAGGTTTTGATAATACCTGCAGCCTGGAAAGGAAAGGGTTAAAAACCTTGATTGAGGTCAAGTCTAAAAATCAAAAAAGTAAATTAAAATTTCAAAAGAACCGATTTTTAGACACCCAGTTTTTAACTAAGCATCAAAACTCCGTCCTATCTATGTAAATTCAGTTTCAATTGAGGGGGGGGGGGGCACTTAAAAGTGCCTTATTACTCAATCCTTATATTATTTTAACTGTCCTTAATTTTGCTTTAGTTTATTTTTTATGTATGTAGAAGTTTATTTCTTATGTATGTTAAGCTGCAAAAAGCACTTTAGTACACCTTACAAATAAAGAAGATCTTTAAAAATCCTTATCAACAAAATTTAAATGTACAAACATACTCTGTCGTTGGATCTGGTAAAATTAAAAAGATACACATTTTAGCGATAAGACAATATTTTAAAAACACCCATACAAATCATGAATGACATGGCTTACTTTTAAAGGGGTGGATTCAGGAATTTCTCTGAGAATAAGGACACCAGACCGAGGATTTGGACGAACTTTTTCACCAGCTTCATCAACTTGGACAACAGCAGATTCTATAAAGACATTTCAATAGAAAAATTATTTTAAAAACCAAATGGTTCGTATATGAGCCAGTTTTTGTTATACAATATAAGCAATAGTATAATCTGAAACAATTCCTATTGCTACTATTACAACTTCAGACTTATCTTGCACAGTTAGGAAAAGGGAGGAGAAAAATTTGTCCCAATGTGACAACATATGGCTTGTCCCATTAAATATTTGCTTATTTTACTTTAATAATAACCACAGTCAGACAAACTATCTGCTCACCAAAACTGTCCTATAGGCTTTGCAGATAGTCCAAAACTATCTGCAAAGCCATAACAGCTTGTGGTAACAGAATAAGTAGTGCATATGTATACAAACATGTGAATGCATATATGTACGCGTACATGCAACACGCTCTTGCAGGTTAAATATTTTTAAAAAGAAAAAAAATCCCCATGCACAGCATGTCTATCTTATCCAACAATGCTAACTAAAGCCCGGATTTTGACGATATTTGCCTTTTTAGCTCTTTTCTGTTTTAGGGCATTTTTTAAAATTTTATGATACTTTTATTAATTTGGGGGTCATTTTTTAAAGAAATGTAAAATTTTTCTAAAAGCTTTTCATTCTATTTAGTAACTTTCAATATATCCTGCAAGCTATTATTAAAATAAAATTTATGCCAATAATTATTAATTATTTAAACAAAGAGTAGTGAAGTTGGAATAATATAGCAATTGTTTAACAGTGCTTAATAGAAAAAGAACAGTCAACTCTATAATTATTTCTTAAGTTAAAGCTAGACAGCACTGTAGTCATTCAGTATATTTTTCTTCGACGAGGGAAAACTGAATTTGAGGTCAAAAGAAGGGAAATTTGTTCCTAAACATTCCAAGTCAGTCTGCAGATGGAAAGAACAGGTGGCGAGAGTTTCATTTTGTCTGGTGATAGAATCGATAGTGTTTAATGAAATGCTTAAAATCAAGCCATCTTAATGTTGCCATTTGCAGAAGTTTATTTCGGAGTTGGGAGAAAATGTGTTTTCTACAGATGGAGAAATTTTATTTTGCAAACTATGTGAAACAAAAGTTGCAGCCGAAAAACGATTCACAGTTGTTCAGCATATTGGAAGAGATAAACATATACAAGCCCTTAAACTTGCTGAATCAAAAAAGCAAGCATCTCAACTTTTGCTTGCTCAAAGTGCATCCTCAAGTGGATCAAAGAAGTTGCCATTTTATAAAGAATTATGCAAAGTTTTATCTGCAAACATTCCTCTAGACAAACTGAAACATTCTAGATTTCACCACTTTATAGAAAAACATACAGGTCATGTGATGCCGGATGAATCTACCCTATGCAAAAACTACATTGATGACTGTTATGTTAAACTTTGGTGAAAATTAGAGACTGTGTGAAAGATAAAAATATATGTGTGTCGATTGACGAAATGAATGATGCTGAGGGTCATTTGAAGGGAATGAGGGGAATGATGCTGGAGCCAGACAATCCTAAATTATTGAGATTATGGCAATGCTACGCAAGGGCAATCTGCCAAGGATGGGGGTGCCTTGGTAAGAGGACTTTCTAGGGGTTTTAACGAGTATTCACGTTACATCTGGAGAAAACCTACCATAACTCCAGACTGCTCGACAGCTGTGCAATTGGACCTGAACCCGGTCCTTTACACTTTGGACATCTACCATTTTCAGAGACTTAACCACTGTGCCATGGTGAGGCAGTCAATCCTAAAATATTTTTGTTAAATGTTGATGAACTAGATAAAGTAAATCACTGCAATTTGTCAGTTATTTGACTAATTGCTACATATTCTATGGCCCAATGGTGTACAGCACAATGAGGTTCTTCTATTTCTTTCTGATGCTGCACCATATATGATCAAGGATGGAAAGTCAAAGGATTTCATCATAAGTTGATTCATGCGAATCATCCTGATGTCGACAATCTAGTGTTAATGTTTAAAAAAAAAAAAAAAAAATTCTGAAAGCTTCAAGTCTACAGCTCCTAGTCTTGCTTTGCCCCTAAAGCCAGTGATTGCACGCTGGGGTACCTGGCTAAATCCGTGTACATACTACAGTGGACTCCACTTAATGTGATCAGTTTGGGACACCGTGATTTTGATAACAATAACCGATTGATAACAATAAACGATATGCAAAATTAGATAAATTTACCCCCCCCCCACTCTAATTTACAGATACTAAATTTCAAAATAAAATGGAAAAACTCACCTTATATTTATGTACTGTATATTATCCTTTAAAACATAAGAATTGTGTAGATAATTAAAAAATTTATCAATGGTTGTTTGTCAACAATTTTTTCTTAGAAGGTTATTAATAAATTGTTCGTATTCATTGTTTTTTTAAAGTCATCAGAGCAGTGTTGAACTCCACGTTTCAACTTTTACTGCATGTCTCATTTCAGCACTTGTAGGAGAGGGCTCAATATCAACAGATTCTTCATCGACTCATCAGTTCCATCATTAGTCTTTTCCTATGGCAATCTGACAGACTTCAGATTCTGTAAATGTGGAAGCTACTGGGATGCTTTGATCTACTTCCACCCATGCCTCGAACTCTTCAGGGGTCATATCCGAAGGAATTTCAATCTTTTTTCAGATTTCTGGTCATTTTTTTCGCAAAATCCTGCGTAGGCAAAGCATTTTCTGATTGTTTGAGCAGAAACTCTATTCCAGGAAGCTGTTAACAGGTGCACCGCATCAAGAACGTTAGTTTTCTTGGCCAAATCATTAGCTTTAAGATTTTGTGTGCACTCTATTTCATCCATTAATCGTGCCCGCATTTCGTGGCGATAATATGCTTTCAAAGCACAAATAATTCCTTGATCACAAGGCTGCAAAAGGAAAGAGGTGTTTGCGGGTAAAAAAACAACATTAATATGCTTCAGAGTGACATTTAAAACGTGTGCAGTGCAATTGTCCACAAGGAGAAGAATATCTTGTTTTAGCTTATCGTCCCACTTACGTATCCAGTCATTGAAAATGACTTGTCATCCAGGAATTCTTGTTGGCATAGTAGTCGACAGGAAGTTTTTTAACACCTTTAAAACAACGAGGATTCTTACTCTTCTCGATGACTAAAAGTCTGTTTTTCTCCAGACATACTGACGCAACATAAAACAGTGATACGTTCTTTTGAGACTTTATGTCCTTTTAAGCTTTCATTCTTAAATAAGTACGTATGTTCTGGTAGTGCTCTAAAATACAAAGCTGTTTCGTCAGCATTGTACACATTTTCTGGTGAATATGAGGCAATTAGTTTTGGCCACTCGTCTCGTAGCCAATTTTCCGCTGCTGGCTTATCGGCATCTTTTTGTTCGCCGTGAATTCTCTTGTAAACAATATTTTCGCGTGTCTTCCATCGCTGAAACCAACCATTTGTTGCAACAAAATCTTTTTCCCCCCCATATGAGCAGCTAAACTTTCCGCTTTTTGTTGCATAAGGGGTCCGTTGACTGGAGCATCATGTTCTCGAACATTTTCAAACCAAAGTCTTAGAGCCTTTTCAACTTGCTCATCTTTACCAGCTCTATTACGTTTGCACTCTGTATTTTCATTTTGTTTATCTCTTCTAGTAAGTTCATCACGATTTTTCAAAATTTTACTCAATAAAGGCTGAGAAATGTTTAACTGCACTGCAGCATTGCGCTGACTCATTTTTGGTAACCTGTCATAACGATTTAAAATTTCTATCTTTTGTTTTAACGTTTAATCATTTCGCTTTCTGGCTTCCATATCGACAAGCTGCATGTAAGGGAGCAAGGCATAAAATGTGAATATGCTCCTTCTGAGTTCCGATAATGTCCAGTTCACATGCTATTAAGATTGAGGGGAACTCCAGGGGTAAACAATGTATTGAAGGAAACGTTCTCAGGAAAAAAGCTCCCGTTCCGTCTATCATGTGAGGGGTGTGGTTTTATGGGTTACCGTTTGTCGGCTCATTCCGACTGGTCATAAGAAAAGCCATAAATTTTTCGATTACAATGCCCAGCAAGTGAAAGCGCACCAGAAAGTGGTTATCCTACAACCACTGACCACTAGCAGGATGTGCGTGGAGGGGGAGGGGGGGATTTCCAGGAAAGTATAATTCTTCACTCCTTTGTTCATTCCCCATTTCCCTAGGTGGAAGCATATGTGGAAGAGGGAGAATTCTGGGAAATTCAAACAACAGCATAGGGAAAAAAAAGAATGGGTTCCTTCTGAATACATTGTGAATATTCCTTTGCCAGTTAAAATGAGGTTCGAAAACTGATAACATTAACCGATGTAATGATCACATAAAGCGATTATTTTAGCATACAAATGAATAGAGAAAATCGGGACCAAGTGATTTCGATAACAATAAGCAATTGATAACATTAACCGCGATCACATTAAGCGGAGTCCACTGTATAGTGAAATTTTTCAGACTGAAGTATATTGTAAATATTTTCAATGTTGAAGATGCTGTTTCAATTAAAACTGCGCAAAATGCTTTATCTTCTGATAAAATTGAAGGAAACTTAATATTTATTAAATCTAACTTGTATAGTATCTCATGTTCAACAATCACAAGCTTAGAAAAACAAGATTTGGAGCTTATCGATACGATAAACTATATTGATAAAGTGAATGTAGTTTTGAAAAAGGCAAGAGGAAAGTTTGGACAATATAATTGAAAAGTTTAATAAGGTTTTAGAATAAAACTATGGCTTCCAAACAATAACATTCTTTCACATTCAATAATATCAAAAAACATTTAATAATGCAATGTAATTCTGATATCTTGTAATTTTGTAACATTTAAAAAATTTGAATTGCATTGAAATTTATGTCTATACACAGTAAAAAAGCTAGGTATCATTTTACCTTTCTTCAGTATTTTGTGATTTTACATTTTCAAATTTTAGTGAATATTTATCTCAATTTCTTTAAATATATTTTAGTTAGATGTCAATATACAGTCAGGTGTATGTTTTTCTTTTTTCTTTATTATTTCATATTTGTTTTAAACATTCATGTGTTACTTCTTTAAATGTTTTAATGTAACAAAACATTTTTATTACAGTATGGGACATTTTATCCGGCAACCTCGGGACCAACCTCATTCCGGTTTATGGAATTTGCCGGTTTTCGGGTTGCTGCCGAAAAATTAACCCTTTGCAGTGTTCATCCTAGGCGTTTTTCGAAGGGCGCTGCACCCTGCCCGCCCTTTAAAGCAAAAAATCCCGCCCTACTTGCCCTTTAAAAAAAAATCGCCGCCCTTTTGCCACCCAAAAACAGCGCCCTGCCTGCCGCTCTTCTAGCCCCGATTTCATTCATGGCGCCATCCTCTCCCCTCTGTTTACATTTATTGCGTTGCAGCATCTCTTTCCTCTTTGTGGACATTAGTTAGCACCTTCACAGAGTGTTGAGTTAGATTGATTTGGCAGGGCGCAGTGCCCGGCGGCTCTTTCATCGTCTTTTTAGTGCCCAGCTGCCAAATTTTTCTTTCTGCCCCCTCCTTTTAAATTTTTATTATTCTTAGTCAACAATCACTACTTTTTTTTCCTACATACCATTTGCGTCCCATCAAGAAAATACATTAAATAAAACGGCCCCTTCACAGAAATCATAAATACAATTATACAATACCCTATCATAAAAATAGGTTCGAATGAAAGCCGCCCTTTTACAGAAACAGTCTATGAAATCGGATCTTTCCCACAAGTGTAATTTATTAAAATGCCCTTTTCAAATATTCTATTCTTTCAGATAAAAATACTGTTAATGCCTTTTTCATTGTCTGTTTTCATTTGCGCGAGCGAGTAACCCGAATAGGCCCCTAGTGTGTTTTGTTTTTGCTGACTCAAGTGAGAAGCCCGATCGGTCTTGGTTGGATGACTTTTTAAGGAGTTCTAACTTGTATTAACTTTACATCTGGATGAAACCGACCAAAACTCCAGACTGACAGTCGCACGGCAGGGGCCCCGATCGTGGGAACTTCAACACTTCAGCCGTCAACCATGTTCAGTGGCTTTATCCACTCAAATCGGTCTGAAAATCAAGCGATTTGCGAATACAGCAATTGAAACACATTATGCTTTTGCCAAATTAAGAGCATAATAATGATCTTTTGCTATTGCAGGGTTATTGGCTCCCGGTGCGGTCCTTCAGTTTGCCGCCCCATTCTTTTTTAAGTTTCAGCATTCTGCCCCCCATTTCGGCCTTTTAGTTTTCCACTATATTATTTTTAGGTGTCCTGCCGGCCACCATCTTTGTTTTTACCTTGCCGCCCGGGCGCCCCCCCCCTTATTACGCAACAGTTTTAATTGTACTAAAGTGGAGTAACTGCAGAATTTAGTAAATCAGACTATTGACAAGATTTGGTAGTCCAACTATTCATATTATGTATCTTCCGATTTTTAAAAAGTTCTCAACATTTTAATGAATGAAGCTAAAATAAAATAAATAAAAGCAATAGAAAGCTAGTTCTGGGAAAGAATGTCTTAAGAAAACAAATTGTGTCTTAAGTTATTCATAAAACTAACTGTCATCAATTTAAGCTTATTTTCGCTTTTTAAAAACTAAAAAACAAAATGCAAAATGATTCTGGAAGTTTTTTTAATATGTAATTTATTTGAGTACTTTTGACAACAGGATGCTAATTATTTTTATTATTTTAAGCTGATTAAAAACATTTGATAGTTTAAAATAAAAAAGTATTAAATATTTTAAAGTATTAAAGCAAGGTTTAAGAACAAAAATTTAGTGTTTTTAAAGAGAACTTTTTAAGTATGCTACAAAAAATTAAAAATAAAGCTATGAAAAAAAATATTTAAAATATAAACTTTATTTCACCCATTTGGACAATTCTGTGAGTTAAAAAAAATATTTATTTTATACCTGCTAAAAAACTTACATGTAGTAATTATTTTTATTTATTTTAAAGAATGGTGCTTTTTAAAAAAACTTATATTCACTTTTCATGAATGAGCAAACATTAAATTAGAAGTGAAAGAGAAGAACAAATATATTTCAGTAATTTGATTTATTATGGTGTACATTCCAACCATTGGATGCAATACAAAATTTGCATGAATGTCATTTATTCTAGCAATCTTCTGTGTTCAGAATTCAATTTTCCCAATTTCTATAGTTATCAATTGATGGATGAGTTAAATTGTTTGATCCAATTTTAAATGTCTAATAGTAATAAGGGTAACTTTGAAAATCTTTACTTGGTACTCATTCAATAATTATTGTGAACAAAATAATTTGAATTCTGATTTATATTATTAAATTTTAATTATTTTTATTATATGCTGAACACATCTATCCTAATCCACTTACACTGACAGTCCTTTTCTGTTTAAAAGTTTGTACCAATATAGGTAAAACATCCTATATAATTGTGATCCAATAATTGTGGTCCAGTAGTGATAGTGTCATAAAATTGATGAACATAAATTAGCAGTCCCTCTGACTTCCCCTACTGCCTAACAAATCATGTCTGGCTAAAAATTTCTGAAAGCTTCTTCAATAAATGTACTATTCTTATAAATAATAAACATGTAAGTTATGTAATTTCAAGCAAGCAAAAAAGCAGAAAATTCAAAATTACTTTTATTAAAACTTTTTTTAAAAATCAAAAACTTCTAGTTATCTACAGATTTAATTCACATATTTATGTCATGCTTAGAGCAAAATATTATCAACAAATCCTTTTTCCTATTTCGCTTACACTTACTTCTACAGGATATTTTCTCCAAATGATCAGGGGAAAAAACTAAGACAAATTGGAAAAAATCTAACTATGCATTGTTGTCAGAACACATATTACAACTCTACATGTTAAAGTTTCGGGGATCAGATAGTTTCAAACCAGTGTCTATATATGTTAGCTACCTGAACATTCTCGTGGAACCCCAAAGTGCCTTTTTGAAATTTCCCCCTGTCGACCTTTTTTTTTAAAGAGTCAACACTATTCTAATCACCTCCTCTTGTAAGTTAACCATTTTTTTATGCCTATATAGCTATACATGAAAAATTTTAAGTGCCAATTATTTTATATGTAGACTCCTCACCCCCCCCCCCTCAAAAAACACCTTTAGATACGATAAATGCAGATTTAATATGAAAAAGCATTGTATTGTTGGCTGATCTTTTTTCTAAAAAAGTAAATGGCAATATTCGCTTCATATATACAGGCACGTATCCAGAAAACAGTTTAGGGGGGGGGGGGGGGGGGGGTCCAAACAGTAAAAAAGGTTGAATTTTTCACAAAAAGACTATCATTTTCATTTTAGTAACAAAAATGAAAATTTCTTTGGGGGGGGGGGGGGGGGGGCTGGACCCCCTAAATACTTTCTTGAGTATATATATATATATATATTCATATAGTGCCTCTTTATATTCTGACGTGCCCTTGAAAGCTTAAATTGCCCTTTTTTAAGGACTAGCACCCTGCCCTTTTTCATCCTAGGATGATCTCTGCCCTTTGTGCACAGTGCAATTAAAAAAGAACCGGTCTTTAAGTACAAGTAGCTTTTATGATAATTACTGCATATAGGCATAGTAAGGCATTCACAATAAATTTAATTATTTTTATTTTAAAATCTATCAAAACTTAATGTAAAATAAAACTAATGCTGCGAATCGCGGTATCCCTGCATTCTGTCAGATATGCAGAACCATCACTATGGGAGAGAACCATGGTCCCCGCTCCTGCCACTACGCACGCTCGCCTCTGCATATGGGTTACAAAGACGGTAGACATTATATAGCTTACGTGATGGCCAAAAACAATATACCTCGCTCGCTCCCTTGATAAAATCATTGTGATGACAATTAAAACCAGTTGCAGCCCTTTGAAAATATGGTTAAATATTGAAGAAAAAATACTAATTTAAAAAAATACGCATATAACTAGTGAAATCTCTGTCGGAAGTATTGGCCTCCGTAATAGGAGCTCCCCATAAAGCAGCTCGAATTTTCAGCTTTAATTACGAAAATACGTTGAGAAAATGCCCACTATTACGAAACAAAATTAAAAAAACGAGACCGTACAATTAGATCATATACAATTTTGAGAGGAGAAAAGCTAACATTGAAACATTTATTTTTTATTTTGCTTGAACATTTTATTAATCTTTAGCTGTTTCAATGTTCCCCACAAAAATATCGAGACTATCTGAGGCACGCCGAAATAGAGAAGTAACCCGCCTGCTTTCTCCCTAACACACGCAGCTGTAACGTAACCCATAACAGGAAAAGAAAAAACTGTCTAAAAAGACACAGGGACACAATTTAAATAAGTAAAAGCTCGACTATCCGGAAAGCATGGAAATGCCGGACACATGAAAATTCCGGATAGTTAAGCTTGTTAAAAAAAGTTTGTCGACAAAGCTGTTAAGGGGGGGGGGGGGGGGGGGGGGAGATCTAATCGGAAATGTTTTGGAATGTTAATCAATGCATGTTGAAAAACACTCTTACATAAAAATAGATCGGTACACACGTGCGTACTGATCTATTTTTAATTGTGTATTTTTAACAAAGTTTTAAATTGTATTTATGATAATATTCGTTTATATTGCAGTATTACAAGGCAATAATACCATTGCATCGTTGGGGAGAAAAATAGTAAATTAAAAGTAAAACCACTTCTTTAAACTAAGAGAATGATTAATGAAATCAATACAAACAGTAATGTTTTCTCTGTCCCCCCTCCTTACCTCTCAAGCTTCTCTTCAGAGATAACACTGTTGAATCGTCGGAATGCAGATGGGAAAAATAAGTAGGTCAGGAATCACTAGCTATAAATATGTAATCAGCACTTTTTCTGTTTTGGCTATCGGTACTGAGCTGATTTTTCTCTGTGCTCGCCAGCACAGCTGTAAATTGTTTTGTTTTTGTAATGTGTGTCCGTCATATTTGTTTTGTGAGCATTTTGTCCATTTATTTTTTTATACTACCATGATTGATTCGTGGAATTATTGATAACCTCTAGCGTCTAGCAGTTAGAACGCGGAAAGAGGATGCAAATTTCTAAGTTTGGACAGCTGTGATTCACAGTAGGAATTAGTCATTGGAGAGGACCTCCCCCCAAGGGGGGGAGCCGAAATTTTCTGGTTACTTGAATGCCGAAGTCGAGATTTTACGTAGTGGAAAAAAAAATATGGTATCTAGATCAGTGAGCCTTAAAAACTGAAATTGGGATAAGTGCTGGTTTTTGGAATTCCAGATAAAGGGTCCAATACTGTAATAAATTATTTGTTTAAATTGAAATTTCTGTTTAAATATTAGCATTTTTTTCAATTTAAGGTTTTTTTTTAATTATTATTAATGTTTTTAAGGGCCTTTTTGGGTCTTCAAAATCTGGACTTTAATGATAACATTACCTTACTCAAACACCAAGGAAATTTAGAATTGCCAAAGTGGAAAATACAAAATTTACACAAGAGTTTTGGAGCATAATTTTCCACTTTTAGCCACACTAATGACATAACAAGATTTTTATAATACTATGAGAACTCTTGTCTCTTGCTTACCAAGCCTTGAGAATCTTTTTGCAATTCTTTTGGAATAACCACCGATTCTGCCTGCTTTGACATAAAACTTTTCATCTAATGACCTATTTAATTAATAATCAGCATTTGCATTTTGTTGCATTACATTGCTTAATTAACACATGAGTTAAGTCCTTAAAATTCCTGGATAAAATTAAGACTTGGCAAATTTGTTTTTAGCCAATAGGGATGGTAACAGATATTGATTTTGCCAGATACTAGATATATGAAGCTCCTTTGCTTGACAGATACAGATATCTGGCACTAAACATGTATTTAGTTAAGCGTGTTTTTCTTTTCTTTTAATGTGACACCAGGACAATAAATTGCAAACATGTTTTACACATCATTTAAGTATTTTTTAATAATTGACTTACAATTTACAAAAACTAAATATCTATACATGTACATAAAAAAGGTTACTTAAAATGTAAACAAGTAAAAATATTATGTGTACACTACTGACAGAAGCAAATAAATTTTAACCATGACATATTTATTAATATCCCTATAATTGTAGATTATTTTCAAAAGAAATGCATACTTTTTTTAAATTTTATTTAAGATTACGACTTTTAAAGGTTGGGAAGCGCTGTTCTAACTTACACAAGAATTACATTTGAAATAGTATTCCAAAAAAGTTATGTCATACATACACAACTTTTAAATTGCTAATTTAAAAAAGTTTTTAATCTCCACACTTTAAAATGAAATTAACTTACCTCTAAGAGCTTCAACAACAAGCTGAACATCTTCAGTAAGGCGTCGTATCTGGTTAAATTTTGCAATAGTTTTTATTGGGACATAATTATCTGCATCCATTTGTGAATTCAAGTAGGCATCTGTAGATAAGTTTTCTCTGCAAAAATGATGATAACTTAATATCTATCAACAAAAACTTTCAACAGAAGAAAGAAAAAAACCGTCATTTCTTACCTAGAAAAATAATATTCTAACTGCTGACGAAGCATAGTTTTTAGTTCAGGAAGAGGAATTGTTCTTTCTCCTTGAGGCATTTCTAAAAATAAAAAATTGAATATATATTACTCCTCGGCAATAGCACTTAATTTTCGTAAAGATATTCATACCAGATCTAATTAGGATGCATTAAATAAAATCAATAATGGTATAAATTATTTTTGAAATTTTAAAAAGAGAAGATAGATAAACATTACTAAGCACAAAAACGTTAAACCACCCAACTTAAGAGTTTTGATTAACTGAAGATTGTACTTCATTTACTTGACATAAAACAAAATCAATATAACTTAATTTTAATAATTACAATAACTTATTTTATTACTGGTTAAAATAATTACAATTTGATCTGTTTTATTTAGTGTCTCCAAATAAGCAGGGTACCCACCATGGCCCAGCCACATAGAGGCTATTTAAGCAACTATTTAGGGTACAAAATAGTAATTTTAGCAAAAGACAAAACTGTATTAATACCGTATTAGCCCAAATATAACAAGACCCCAAAATTTTTCATGACGATAATTTTAAGATTCCTATATTTGAACTCTTAATATAGTGAGAGTCCTACCTAGAAAAGCAAATCTAGAAAAATCAACATCATTGAAACCACAGGGGTCGATCCAGGAATTTTTGTCAGGGTCTCATTTTGCGAAAACTGCATATTTTTGTTGCAAAACAGACCCAATTTTCGTCTGCATGGACCCCTGAAAACTAAGTGCTTATTTCAGTAAAAATATGCATCACATCAGTAAAACAATGTTTCTTATCTCAATGAGATAGAAGAAACAAGATTTGCTAAACTAGTTTGAACAGCCCTACCCCCCTTTCCATACAGTTTTGGACCACTGAAAGCTTCCCAATGTAGTCATTTTATGTTTTCTATAAAATTATGTACAAACTTCCTTTAGAATTTAAAAATTTAATTGAACTTTTGGACAGCATTATGTAAATTATGTATAGAAAATTCAAATAAAAATTGGAGTGCAGACTGCAAAGATACAGTTTAGCTTTCTTCAAAAATTCCTGCTTATGACACTTTTGAACCACGAGTCTTGAGAATGAGCAGGCTCTGCAAAAATCGCTTGTGACATGGTAGATCGAAATTCTGTCTGCGTCTTCTGACTAAGTTATATCGCACTCTGTGTTACTTATGAGGAGTAAGAAGTATTAAGAGCATTATTTTTGATACATCACAGAAATTTGATAGTCCATTAACACTTAATTTTTCCTACTTCTACTGAATATCTGTCTGATTATGTTTATTTAATACTAACTGAGTGCCCGTTCTATGCACGGTAAACAAAAATTTTCCTTACATGTGTAATTCTAATTAATTCCAGTGATGTGGAATTAAAAATAAAATAATAAAATTATTTGACTCGACAAACTTTGCATCATGAGTACTAACCTAGCATCACTGCAATATAATGACTTAAAAACTGAAAGGCATAACAGTTTGCAGAGAACTCCTGACTTTCAAAATGTCTTATTTCTACATCATACTGTTTTTTAGGTTCAAGTTGTAGCATTAATTACCTCAGGCACTACATGAAATGGACAGCCATTTATTATAAAATAGCTATGCACCTGCTCTTCATATGGGAAGAAGCTAATATCTTACTCAAATCATATCTACACGTGACAAAATTTCATTTAAAAAAAAAGTTCAAGTAATCTTTTCTGTTGAAATTACTATGGGATATCAATGCAAATTAGAATTACATATTGTTCAGTTGGTTGTAAGACAACCCTTGAAAAAGGATAAACAGAACACTTAATTTCATGAAATATTTTAACGTGGTATATTGTGATTTATTCATATTATCCTTACAAATCTACTAATACTACCTATTACACATATTAATACTATCTTTGCTCTTCTCTCTTCAAGGCTCGATGATTAAAAAAAATAAAACAGCTTAGATCAGCAATGGAACCTTTTCATTCTATGGCGATTCTTTGCAATTTACACATTAGCATAAACAATAATCATTTCAGATTGTTGCCATTAAGGAAGCCTTCCATATATTTAATTTATGCATAGTTTTGTAAGATTGGCAAATTTAGCACTGCAATACATTTCATCTCACCATGGTGGAAAATGTCCAAGCGGTGCCAATTTAAATATCCATGTATTCAATATAGCAATATCTTATAAGTCCTCCATGGTTCTATCTCCTGAAAAACATTTAACACTGTGTAATCTCGAGAAGCTATTTAGAATCGCTTTAATTGCGACAGGACGTTAGAGTCGCAGAGTTTACAAATTTCAAGCATTTTTTAAATTAACGACGCCACCGATACCCTGGTTAGTTGAGGGAGTTAATCTAGATATTTTACACAGTTTTCAAACGGTATAATATTTAAACTTGGAACGGCACTGAAAATGTTTTTGCTTTATATCGGACAGTAATCCAACATTAAAATAAAGATACTCACAACATGCATATGTTAGGAAATATAAGCCTGCAGCATAATTAAATGCCAAAAATAAAAGCATAATTTTTTTTTTTTATACAGTGCACTTTAAAACGAACTTCTTAACTTTTAAAATGAAGAACATTTCCAACCACATTAAAACATTTTTCAATTTTTAAATATGCAACGGATTAAAATACCGCATATAATAGTGAATTTCTTAGTTTATTTCTATAGTAACTAGTAAGTTTTAAACAAAATATTGCCTCCTTGTGTTAAAGAAAGGTGCAATAATAAATGCATTAAAATTGTGCCGTAAGTTTTGCGTATACGAAAGCAATTAACGTCATAGATCCTCACTTGCGAATTAAAAATTAACTCTCCATTTAAAAATCTATCGATAGGTTGAAAAAACCTTTATTATTCTTTCTGTGGCAATTCAACAGAAATTCTCATGCCATGATTTATTAATGTAATGGCATAAACTCTCCGCATTAATGTTATTAAATTCTAAGCATTATGTTACACTTAAATTCGTAAAAAATGACCTAATTTAAAATGAAAACAAAAAATTATATAAAAGAGGGAGAAATTAATGTTTTATCATGGCCAAAATAACAAAAAGTTATGACAGATAGAATTCAATATGTAACAGTTTTAAAATTATTTTACAAAAAAATTTGTCAAAAAAGATAGTTTAAAAATTCCTAAAAAACCTGCTAATTATGTTATGTATTCAGAACAAACTGTTTTTAAAAGAAAATTTTCTCTATCTGATGATGCAAATGCTGTTTTCCAGAAAGCGTAATGACCACTGTTATTATGAATTAGGTGAGAAAATATGCCAAAAATTGCATAAAACTTAAAAAAAAAATCTAGGTCAAGTTTTGAAAAAAATTAGCTTTGAGGTGCACAACTTCATGTTTAGAACTTCCCGAGTACCAAATTTGGTAATTCTATGCGTAGGCCATTTGTCCATAATGCCACCGACAGACACACAAACCCACAGATATCTTTTATAAGTAGAGACATAGTCTGATAAAACTATCCCCCACACATAATCCAAAACTATCTGCAAACTCATAATAGCTCGTGATAACTGAACACATAGTGCATATGTGAACACAAGTATATGCATACGTGCACACATCTGTGCAACTTGCTTGTGCTATAGTGACTTAAAATATATTTCTTTAAGGTAAACTATCCTTTAAAACTTTGAATTCTTGAAAACTATCTAAGACCATTGGGTCCAGTTTGGCGCAGCCATAGCATCGCTGACAATATGCCAATAGAAATCAGCTAATAAAAATCAAATTTAGGGGGGAAAAGAGGGAACAATCAAAACAAATTATGAAATCCATAAAATTTCTGAGTCATCCATACATTAGTAAACTAATGCCAAAATTCATGAATGTCAGAGATAATCCATAAAAATTGACAGGTATGTAATAGGGTATTCTGAGAAAAATAGTGCTTTTTAGCTATTTTTACATTAAATAGTTACATTTGGTGCCTATTCGCGATTCTAATAGCAAATAGTTGCTTTGTAGTTGCCAGTGGGCACCCTGAATGTTGTGTGCGATTATGGCAATGCTACACTAGGGAGATCTGCCAGGGGGGGTTGCCTTGGAAGGAGGACTTTCTAAGGGGTTCTAACGCGTATTCATGGGGCACCCTGAATGAGCAAATTGGCTTGCCAATTAGATTTGTGAATCGAGAATATTCTCCGAGAACGAGAATATTCAGTAACCCATAAGAACTTGCGAATTTTAGTTTAATCTTAAGAATTTCTAGGCAATAATGATGACATTTAAATGAAGTAGAGGTGTGACAGGCATATAAGAGCATTAAAAGTAACAGCATGAATTTCCAAACAATCATTTGCTGTTTGGAAATCCATGCAAACATCTGTCTTTTGTTGATAAATACTTATTCCCCCTGAAAGAAATATTTTGACCACACTGCCATGGTCATCTTCAGTCTCGTCCATCACTTTTTGGCAATTGTTGAAGTATATTTATTTTGAGGGAAATAGGTATTTATCAACATTGCAACTATAAATTTAAGTTTTTTTTTAAAGTCGAATTGCAGAAGAATAAATGGACATCAATTTTATTTGAAATACACACAAAAAAGGGAGACATTTTCAACTCTTAAGACATGTTTAAAATTAACAACATGTTTGGAAATGATTTTAATCATATTAATATTATGTAATTTTTTTTCTATTAGAATTTCATTTTTGTGAAGGCCAACACTAAAAAAAAATTCTTTACTGTCGAGAAAATTCTTATCGATGAGAATATTCTACAAAATATTATTACAAGGAATTTAACACTAACGCTGATACTACTTAGCTGCATAGCTAACAACCATAGCCACGACTTAACTTCAGGGTCAAAATTTGGCCACTACTTTCAAAATAGTTTAATTTTTACTAGAATATGGAAGAATAATTAAAAGGATCACTATGTATAATACTTTTGATACCTTGGAAAAACTCATTTCGATACACATAATCACACATTTTACCAAGTTCTCAGTACATCTGCAGAATTCTATAATTTGAAGAATGGTTGAAAAAACTGCAAGCTTCACTGTTAGTGATTTTTTTTTAATAAAACCCAAGATAAAGACTGTTCAGTACCTTCTATTTGGCCAGGATTATCAGAATACATATCTACATGGCTAGGAGCAGGATCATAATTTAATGTTTCTGGGGGAAGTGAATTTGCACTAGATGTGCTAGTAACAGCCTCTGAAGGTGTAGAGGTAGTAATTCCAGTTGTTTCTTCCATTTTGGGGAAAACTACTTGGACCTTACAATTTCTGTCACCTAGATATAAATTCAGAACATTTTATGTAATTAAAGAAAAAAAAAAAAAAAGGAAATTGTTACAAAAAGAAAACTAAATATTAGCACAGAAATCTATTAATGTTTTTTTGACAGATGAACTAGTAAAGACAAAATATTACTTACAAAAAGAATCTATATTAAGGAATGAAGATTTATTGGTACTGCATATTGGTGCAGTTGCTTGATTATGGTAACTGCCAGGATGGACGTTGGCAACATGGCCTACAATAAAATAAATACCAAAATTAAAATCTAAAAATAAAAAATGCATTGTTCTTTCTCTTAATGTATTTATCTTTACACAAGAAGAATACATATTTCCTGTAAAAATTATTTCAGCAGAAAATTTGACAACTCTTCAAATTGTTATGATCAAAGTTCATTTAACGGTGTATTTAAAAAAACAAAAAATACATAAAGCTTGATTTAGGCACATAAATACAAATAAACAGGGGCGAGGCTTTCTGTCCATGCATGATGCACAGATGAGTGAGTACAGTTTCTGAAAAATGAAGAGTTTTGAATGCACGTTCAACGTATTTAAAACCCAATTTTTTAATTTTTCACAACAGAATAATTAACATTTTGAAGGGAATATACTGCAAAAAAGGATCCAAGTTCTCTGAAAATATAGCATTCAACCAGTGCTGAACACCACTAGATGGCAGGGTTGTTTGCACTAGATCACAGGAGTGCACGATTCCCACTAAAAAAAAAAAAAAATAAATAAATAAAATAACATTTGTGGGCTTTTCCTGCATGATTAGCTGTTCGATTTTGAAGCAGCAGCTAAAATATATTAATGGGGTAAAGAACTATATCATTAAATTGTATCGTTATCAAAACCATTTGTATATTATATTGCTAATTTTTTAAAATTTATAATCAGATTTGCACTGTATTTTTGTAATGATTAATTTTGCCTGTAAAAAAAAAAAAAAAAGAATTAAACAAAATTAAGAGTTCTCACTCAGATTTTTAAAAATCCCATCAGTTTTTAAGTTTCAGTGAGAGAATTTCATCCAAATTTTTTTTACTATGGTGAACCCTGAGATGGCAACTGTGATTCTTTAAAATAAATATGAAAATATTTATGCATACAAATGTTGATCCAAGTGCAAAACAGAACAATAATGTTTATCTGTGTGTGGGATTCATTTAATTTGATTTTTAAATAAATAAAATCATTTTTTGAGGATTTTCCGAAATTAAATCATTTTTCTTTTCTTACTTAAAAGTCATGCACCATTTGATTATATAAGAAAATGTGCTAATACAATATTGCTAAAGTAGTAAAATTGTTTTGTTGAAATTATTTTGTTTGTGCTTTTGCCATACACCTCAATGTAGAAAAGAAAACTATGAAAATAGAAAATGTCCTATGCAATTTGAACCGCTAAAAAATAAAATAAAATAAAAACCACTGAATACTTGTCTGACACTCGTAGAAGACCCCTGCTTTAAAAAGAATTCACGTATATACAAATCAATCTAAAAGCGAAAATCTGTTGAGTAATCTTTCATTACTTTCGATTAAAAAAGATATGTTGGCATCCTGAAGACAAAAGTAGATTTTCACGAGAAAAATATTCATCCAAAGCAAGAATAGATTTCATTTTGAAATAATGGATGAATATTATTCTTTACAGTTTTGATAAGAGCAACATATGTAACAATAATTTCAAATTATTAAATCTCTAAATAAATAACACTAATAACTATTTAGGATGTTTTTCTTGATCTAATATGCTTAGTAAGGCATCTCAAAATGTTTTTCATTGTTACACTATCTTATAAAAGTATTCAAGTGCCGCAAATTTCCAGTGTTGTCTAACACATTAAGTACTGTTTAACATTTGAAAAAAGAAAAAAAATTCATTTCAAGCATAGTTTCCAAATTTTAGGACAATTTCACTTTTTTACTCTTGATTTAGACATTCCGACATACACACACAGAAAAGATCAGTCAATGCATGGAGTGAAAATTATATGCAATACTGTAGCAGTAACTTAAACAACTATTTTAAACTAATAAAATACCATGTTACAACATGGCTGCCTGTATGTAAAATGATTTTAATCATTAAGTATTGGAAATTTCAATAAAGGAATGCTCAGTAGAAGATTGAAAATTTTTCCTTGCCCCTATAAATAAACTTAGAAGACTGAATAATCTGAGTTTTTTGTTAATTATTGGATTTGCAGAGAGTATTAAAAACATCTGAGAAACTCCATGGGGAGAGTGTAAAATTACAATACTTGTGAGATTACAATGAGAGAAACTGTATATACTGAGTGCACATATTTTTTAAATGATACTCTGCACAGTGCTTAATTAAACTTCCACTATTAACAGAAGTCTACAGCTGAAAAGATGAGAAGGTCACCTCCAAATTTGCACAAGGACTTTAACAAAAGATGTGCATGTTTTTTTTTTTTTTTTTTTTTAGTTCAGAAAATGTCCACCAAGCACCCCTTTGCAGCATGAAATCTGCCATAAATATGAGCCTAACTAGTTATAAATGTGCTTAAAAACTACAGAACAAATGTTGAAATTGTGTGTATTTTGAATGATCCATTTCCAGTGTTACATTTGCCGTTTTTTTCTTCCTTGTGTAATAGCAACTTCAGCATTATTAATCAAAATTCCCCAAGCACTTCTCATGTATAGTTTACAAAGCACATTTGGCTGCTTTCTGTTCACCCGTTTCAGTGGTAGAATCCTGTTTATAGGGGAAGTTTAATTATATCAAATATAATTTTCCCATCCTGCGACATCAAACTGACGCCATTTCATTTATAATAAGTTACTTTTTTTACAGTTATACCATCTATATGGTGGCAATGGATATAACACATGATTACTATTTTCGATAATCTGAAACTGGAAACACTTTCTGAAGGTGAAAATTATGAAAAAATTAGAAAAAGATCATGGAAGATTTGAGTTTTCAGAATTCTAAAGTTGGCAGACTAATTTATGTTTTACATATATGTGCAAAATTTCAAGCCAAATGTTTGAACGGTGTGGAAGGAGTTCCCAGATGAACAAACTTTCACATTTATATAATAGATACTCAAATTGAATTTCATGCTCTTCTGGTAATGTGTGGAAACTTCACATTCAAAAGATTTTGTTTCACTGTGAACATCCCAAAGAAATCATTAATAAATACTTATAAATCTGGAAAAAGCACGTTAAGTGTGACATCAATATGAAGTTATTCTCATATGAAATAGCTAACTTTGTCACGCAAATGATTAACTTGATTGACTTTCTGAAATAGAAGAGCTGAAAACAGTGAAAAATCGCTTAAAAATGAGAGAACGGGTAGTTTTTAGGATTTTTGAAGTAGGCAGATTGTTTTCTCTGTTTTTATACATAATTAACATGGTTCGCATTTACTCAGATTTGAGTAATTTACCCAAATTTTGCTGACTGTGATGCAAAAAATTACACACAATGGGTTTTGTATATGCAAAAACCCATATTTATCAAGATAATGGGCTTTTGTGACCCATTTTTAATCAGACTTCAGCGTGATTCCTGAACTATGAAAAATTTCAAGCAGATCGCACAAAAGATGTTGAAGTTATTAGGCTTTTTGTGATTAACTTTGCAAACTTTTTGCAGTAATGGCTGAAAAAAGTTTTATCTTGGAGTCGGGGATCAGTGTAACTGTATAGTAGGATGATACGCTTTAATGAATAACTTCTCATAGAACACAATATATTGGGAATATTTTGAATGCTCCTGTAGAAAAACTATAAATGCTATATAGACCATTCTTAATAGGGTACATGAGAATCTATAAATAAAATAAAGTGTAAACTGTCTGTTAGTTTGTCTGCACCTCGCGTAGCTCAGAAACTGGTGATCGTAGACCTACCAAATTTTATATAGAAATTCTCCAGGACGGGTCCCAACATACCTCGAAGCGATTTTTTCAAAATTCAAACTATTTTAGGAGATATAAAAAAAGTGACGCAAATGGATCATTTTTGCTCTTGCCATTTCGCATTTGCAACCCCGAACTGGAAAGAGTGAGGTTTGAGCATATCTAGGTTGCCATATTTGGCAAGTTTATTAAATGATTCAGACTCTTGAAGTAAATGTAAAAGAATAACTTTTTTTTTTTTTTTTTTGTTTAGATTATTTGTAAGGTTTTTTAATTAAAATATCATGTGCATGTGAAATCAGAGCAAGAATGAAATGTTTCATACTCAAAAGAAAAACAGGATTTGGAAATTTTCCGAGACTAAAATATCCAACTTTTTAATTTAGCGAAAAATAAAATGCTCGATGTGAGATTTTGAGATGATTCTAATGCTTGGCACATTTTATCATCTGCTACTTGGGTTGTGAATACACCTGAGAATAAATTGAAATATTCATTCAGTTATAATTGTGCAATTTTCTGCGCAGCTTTTCCTCATCTATTTCTAATTTATTACATCCAGAAAATGAATGTTAGAAATATCAATTTTAATTTTGTTTAATCACACCCATGAACAGGGTTGGACGGTATTTACCGGCTTTGGAAAAACATGTTTTTACCAGGGTTTTTACAACCTTTGAGAAAAACTTAATAATTTGACTATTTTTGGAAGATTTATCTCTCCATCAATGGCTGAGAGGTTCTGCTATCGAAACTGGATGATGGGAGGTGCCAGGTTCATACCCTGGTCGTGCCTGTTGATCTAGCTGTTCAGAGTTTTCCGTGGATTTTTTTTTCCAGAAATCGCACATAAATACTGGCTAGGATCCCTTAGGAATAGGAAGGTATTCCCCAATAGGATTAGGATCCTAGTTCAGTCAATCGGCCTTAATCCACAAGCAACCAATTAAGATTTATCTGCTATTTTTTCATTTTCTCAGGGATAAAAGTTCAGGACATTTAATATGACTATTTCCATTTCTATATAACAATATTCACCTAATTTAGTGTCTGATTTGGTAAGTAAAAGAATGCTATACGAAAATAGTTCATTTTAAGGAATACAAAACAAAACTTTCATCCATGTTTTCATCTTACAAGAAATTCAAATTTATAGATAATGTACATTTATCATTATTAAACTTATTAAAACTATTATTATGAGAAGGCACATTACAATCTTATAAATAAAAATGAAATTCTGTTTGTGGATTTGATTCGTATACAAATCCACAAAAATGGGCCTATCAGCCTGAAATTTAGCACAGATATGTAAAATAATATAGAATAAATCGTAGTCCACTTTAAAACTTTGAAAGTCCACCCGTTCCCGGAATTTAAGAGATTTTTTATGCTCTTCACGCAAAAAGCTTTCCGTCATTGTAACACCTGTAGTGAAAAATGTGTGAAATAAGGATCGTGGTTGCCATGTGTGGCAATTTTGCCGAATAAAATGTTTTAAATTCTCAAAGTAAAAATAAAAGAATAATAATGATTTTTTTTTTTTTGTTAGTTTATATTCGTAAGGTTATTATTTTTTTTTTAATTATAATATCGTGTGCATGGGAAATCAGAGCAGGAATGAAATGTTTTATACGCAAAACAATAAGAATTGAAGATTTCCGAGGCTAATGTGTAAAATTTTTTAGTTTGGCGAAAAAATAAAATGGCTGAAATATCAATTTTGAGTAAGTGAGTTCTAGCGATTTGCACAGTTTTCGGCTTGGCGCAATTTATTGAGAGCTTAAGGAAATAGATTTTTGAAAACAAGTGCAAAGGTTTTATTAGAATACAGCGTTAAATTTTAATGATCCGTGAAGAAATAATGCAGTTATTAAGGGATTTCAAGCAATCTAACTTCAGAATTCTCGCCAATTGAGTACATAGATTTAAGTTGGGGGAATTCCGCCAAATTTCAGAAAATTTAAATCTTCTCATTTAGTATATCGGAGTAACAATGAATAAAACACATTATAGTTGATAATTTTAAAAAATTTGGCTGTATTAAGGGATTTCACTTTTCAAATAAATGCGTGCTTTACTGTTATGGCAGTCGAACCATTCCCATATTGATTGCTGCTAAGTCAATGCTTCGAATGATTCCCTGAAAAAACTCTTGCAAAATGGCATATGTTGGCACTTTGGCGAGCCTTAGATTTGAAACTGGATTTTATTTGAGACTGGCATATATAATAACACTGGTTATAGATAAAAATGAATGTTGGTACGTGTTTATGAGGTTGAAAAACTCCAGCACCGTTGCACCATGAAATTTGGTTCACCTAAGTCTTATGATGGAGAAGGTTTTTATGCTATCCGTTTTCCTTAAGTTGCCACTTGGTGCCGCAGCACAACGTCGAATTCTATTCCGTTTAGCCGTTTGCTATGCGAATATCGTCCAACCGATTTCGATGAAATTTGGTACACGCGGATATTAGAACATGGAGAATATTTTTCATTATCCATTTTGCTGTAACTTTCCGCTAAATGGCGCTGAAAAGCATAAACTTCTATACCGTTCGACCGATCGGCATAAAATTTTTTATACTTACACATTTGAGCACGAAGAATATATTCTAACTGCGTTCCTTTTGATGTTACTCACCACTAGATGACACTGCAATGCATTATTATTTTAACTCGCCACTAGATGACGCTGCAGCAGGCCAAATTCTTGACCATTCAAACGGTCGCTATGAAAATCAGTATGCATAGCTATTTGAACAATGAGAATATTTTGGCGTTATCCATTTTGCTATAACTCGCCACTTGATGGCGCTGTAGCAAATGATTACTTTTACTACTAGATGGCCCTGCAGTGTATCACTTCTTGACTGTGCAACTGATCGCTATGAAAATAGGTATACATAGATATTTGAACATGGGGAAGAGTTTGGTGCTATCCATTATCCTATATAATTTGCCACTAGATGTCGCGTCAACACATGAACTTCAGGGCTGTCCAGCCGATAAGTCATGAAAATTCGAATACATCGATATCTGAATGCGAAGAATATTTTCGCCGTATCCGTTTTGCTAAAACTCGCCACTAAATTGCGCTACGCCGCATGGCCTTCTGCACCGTACAAACGATTGATTTGCAATTCGGTATGCATGATTATTGGACACAATATAACGCAATATCCATTTTGCTATATCTCTTTATTACAATAAATAATAATCACCACAAATCGTAATATCAAAAAGTCCATTCATTCCCGTACAAAGAATGGGTACCTCAGCTAGTATTTATTACAATTATGTAATGCAGGCTAGTTTAATAATTTTTACTTAAAGGAAAATTGTAAATATACTTTTACTACACTTAACTTATCTTAATCATTTTAATGAAAACTAAATGCTTACAAATATTATTTGGTACATAATGTAGTTTGCATCATCATGATGTCCTGATGATGATATATCCACATCAATTACATGAGACTACAGTTTTATAAATAGCATTAATATACAGTTTGTAACTCTGGGAGTTTATTGTATCATTGGGTTTTTACCCCTTTTTCCTAGGTTTTTACTGGTAAAAACCTAGTTTTTCCCGGTAAAAAGCAGGGTTGGACGGTATTTACCGTCTGATGGTATTTGCCGGTTTTTACAGTCTTTGGAAAAACATGTTTTTATCAGGGTTTTTACAACCTTAGAGAAAAACTTAGTAATTTGACTATTTTTTGTCACTTTTTTGAAGATTTATCTCTCCATCAATGGTTGAGAGGTTCTGCTATCGAAACTGGATGGTGGGAGGTGCCAGGTTCACACCCTGGTCGTATCTGTTGTTCTAGCTGTTCGGAGTTTTCCATGGATTTTTTTTTTTTTTTTTCAGAAATCACACATAAATACTGGCTAGAATCCCTTAGGAATAGGAAGGTATTCCCCAATAAGATTAGGAACCTAGTGCAGTCAATCGGCTTTAATCCACAAGCAACCAATGAAGATTTATCTGCTATTATTTTCATTTTCTCAGGGATAAAAGTTCAGGACATTTAATATCACTATTTCCATTTCTATATAACAATGTTCATCTAATTCAGTGTCTGATTTGGTAAGTAAAAGAATGCTATACGAAAGTAGTTCATTTTAAGGAATGTAATAAACACAGAAAACTTTCATCCATGTTTTCATCCTACAAGAAATTCAAATTTATAGATAATGTACATTTATCATTATTAAACTTATTAAAACTATTATTATGAGAAGGCACATTTATAATATTTATTACAATTATGTAATGCAGGCTAGTTTAATAATTTTTACTTAAAGGAAAATTGTAAGTATACTTTTACTACACTTATCTTAATCATTTTAATGAAAACTAAATGCTTACAAATATTGTTTGTTACATAATGTAGTTTGCACAATCACATAATGTAGTTTGCATCATCATGATGTCCTGATGATGATATATCCACATCAATTACATGAGAATACAGTTTTATAAATAGCATCAATATGCAGTTTATGACTCAGGGAGTTTATTGTATCATTAGGTTTTTACCCCTTTTTTCCCCAGGTTTTTACCGGTAAAAACCTAGTTTTTACCATGCCCTGGTAAAAACCAGTTTTTACCGGTAAAAAGCCAACCCTGATGGCAAACCAACTGGGCCTCACCATGGCACAGTGGTTATGCCACTGAAAATGGTAGACGGCCAAGGTGTGAAGGTCCCGGGTTCGGGTCTCATCGCGCGGCTGTCGATCTAACGGTCTGGAGTTTTGATAGGTTTTCTCCAGATGTAACGTGAATACGCGTTAGAACCCCTTAGAAAGTCCTCTTACCAAGGCATCCCTCATCCTAGGCAGATCCCCCACGTGAAGGTTTGCCTTAAAACACAACACAAACCAACTGGTCCCCAGAGGCGGCTTATAACATATATAAATTTCATAGAAATCTAAGCATATTTACGCAAGTTAGAGCAAGGACGGTCAGACAAACCGAAATCAAACACTTTTCAACCTTGTTGGAAAGTGTTAAAAAGAATGAAATATATAATAGTTAGTTTCGAAATTTGAGTTCCAGTGAAGGCCGTTTTCTCTATAGAATAACATTGTGGCAATTGACTTCCGAAGTTAGTAAGCACAAACCTTAAGTTGTCACACACAAGTTTTATAAAATTTAAAATAATGTTGTGCATGTAATTATTTTATAAAAAATGTGTAGTTTTTAATGCTGAGATAAGGAAAAATGACTTTTAAAAGAAAAAAAACTGGACAAATGTCTCAATTTTGGCAGAATCGCCCTTCATAATTAACTAGATGATTATTGAAAATATCTTATCCAATGTAGGTTCAGTTCCAATTACGTCAGATAATCTAAGTTCTAGTCTATGAATTATTTATATAAATCAGTATACGTGAATTAATTTGATGTGTTTGTCTATAAAAATCTGTGTTTATATATATATTTTTTTTTATAGGATATTCTATAAAATGTCTTAAAATGGAACTTTAACACTAAATTTAAGTTTGAAATTTTATATTTTTCATAAATTCATGAAAACAGGCCTCTATTTTCACAAATTTACAAAAATAAGACCCTAGTTAAAAAAAAAAAAAAAAACCCTGATTGAACGCTAATGCCAGATTCACGGAATTATGAGTAAATTTTCTCAATTTCACTGAAACAGGAAGCTGTCTGGACCCAAACCTGGCTAGGGAACTCCTAGGGAACAGTTAGTAGCTACACCTTGTCTATATATATAAAAGATAAGAGTGAGTTTGTTTGCTATACACGTCCAGACATTTCGACGGATCTGGACCAAATTTGGCACACTGACTAAATAGGACAAGAGAAAGCTAATGCCGTAAAAATGAAATTAATCGGATTAATAGTTTGAGTTATTTTATGTTTTGTAAGGTTTTTGGCCATTTTTCTCGCATTTTACGTTGTTGCGAGCTAAATTTCTATCCGAATACTATATTTTTTATATCATCAGAAACTACAGAGTTTTCTTTTTCAAATACAATTTGTTACAAAATCGTACTTACGTTTGCCAATTTTGGGGAATTTTTTTAAGGAAATCCTGTTTCGAAGAAAATGTACTGCTTTTAAAAATAGGCTATTTTAAAACTGTCGCATCGAAAAACCTAATGGGCAAAAATTTTCCATCTTTTTACAGCTGATTAAACATTTATTTCTCCCTCTTAAAATTTGAACCGTGCAGAAATGTTAATTAGATTTTGCCCTAGACTTCTCTCTGGCTTCAGACTGCCCTAGTACCTCTTTTCCAGTAAAATGCCGCCCTCTTTGCCGTTTTTCTCGATAAAATTCTGCCCTCTTCCCCCCCCCCCCCAATCAAAATGCCACTCTCCTTTTCTCCACCCCTCCTTGTTCCCCCTTTTCTTTGATTCTCGTTACGATTACCGGCGCTCGGCTAGACCCCAAAAAAGCCTCTCTCCAACAACAAGATTACTGGTGTGATATTTCTTTGCGTTTTCTAGGCTCAAGGACTGGACCAACGAAATGGATGAGATCGATAAGAAGCCATTTCGGTCATGCGCCGGGAGAAAATATGCACTTAAAAATTACTTTATGCATCTTTTCTTAATATCATTAATTCGTATTTTGATTTCACGAGTTATTTCCTGTGAGGAAGGAAGTTGATTTGTTTATTCTCGTACCAATGGTGTGGGGAGGAGGAGGGGGCATCTGCTCAGTGTCCACTCTTCTCCCTCCCGACCTGAGGAGAAAGTTAAAACCATTCTCTGTAGCTTCAGGTCGTAAAATCTCATTAGAGAAACAATCTGTCATTCAGAAGAGTAGTTATAACAATAAATTTCCTACTGTAAATGGCACTTTACAGTGTTTTATAAATGCTGTAAGTAATTGATAAACGCCACTTGGTTATTGTTTATTTTTTCAGATTTTCAAAACACATTCATCCAAACTTAAGGCTGGCTGCTCGGAAAGTACAAAACAAGGGCAATTCCGGAAGTGTGGAGTAACCCCCCCCACACACACACACACTCCTCTTCGTCGATGTACTAAAAAGAATAGGAAAAAATTGATTAATTGACAGGGTGTGCAGCAGTCGGGAAATGTACCTGAATATTTTGCACGGTGTGAAAGAATACTTGAAAATATCAAATTTCTGGTCAGTATCAGGGCCAAATTGATGACAACTCTGCTATAGAACAATTTAAGGCGGAGATAGGGTTGGGAAATGTCAATACAAAATTTGTGTCTATTTCACGGCCGCTCCAAAAAAAAAAATGAAATCGTCGACGATTGCGAGAATGCAAGTCTTTCGTCGACTGCACAAGCACGCGCCCCTGGGATGTTCATTTTTACTGTACTACGCACTCAGCAAAAGACCAATGGTCAGTGTGAAAATGCGCAGTGGGGAGAGCCATTGAGACTATTTTGAATTTATCGATTGGGAAATTAAAAATTCGTGCAAGAGGGTCAAATTCATGTATTTTAATTAAACATATTCAGGGCTAAATTTCTAAAATTAATGAATAGACACAGTCATGAAGGCTATTAAAATTTTAAACTTAATATAAAAATTCACTGAAAAAACAAGGAAGTGCAAGAACAGAGGTCCCATGCAAAAAGAGCCCTGATTGTATTCCTTTTTCAATGAAAACTTCTCTCATAATAGAGCTATTGTTTGAGAATTGTGGCTATTTACTACAATTACTACTTATGGTTTTCAACTTCCCGAGAGGATCTTTTTCCCCCCTGATAGTTTTTGATTCATTTTCTTCCCCCTCTCATTATATATATTCTCTTTGTTTTTGATTATGCATCTTTTGAAATTTCAGGTTGCTTACATAGCAATTTAAAATAATTCTAATTGGAATCACTTTTGATTGATTTAATTCTATTAAAAACAACTTTTACATCAGCCATCTTATGGATAATACAGTAATAATATCCATACACATTATTAATTTAATTATTTTATCATATATCAGATAGTTCTATGTATTTAAATTGTGTACATTTATGTAGCACATAAAAGTATGTTTATAAAAGCTACCCTTATGTGTTTGTAGACAATTACAAAAGTTGCCCTCTTCTCTCTTTTTCTGAGATATGATATGCCCTTTTCCCAAACACTGACGTTGTTCTGTAATATGCATCCTGCCCCTTTACATTTCTAGAGTGATCCCTGTCTCAAGGTCACTAATCTGAATCAAGGTCAAGGACCTCCTTTAGCTTGTAACTACAGTAATGAAAGGCGCTGGAACACATTTACCCCCCCCCACACACACACACACTGTTTTGTCTTTGCAAGATTTCCAATGAAATAGCAACTTCCAACATTTGACTCTTAACTGCAGTACAAAAAAATATGCCTCAATACTGCCCTGGTTGTCGAATGGGAGGTGGGAGAAACAAAAACGTGTGACCTTAAGATGCTTATTCTGATGAAATGGACTATAGCAGGATGCACCAGGGAATGCTCTCGGTCTACCCTTCCCACTACTTTCGAAATTTTAGTCCATCCTTTAATGATGTACTGTTGTGAAACTCTGATCATAGTCCCACAAATTCTAGTAAATAAATTGGAAGAGTTACAAAATCAGGCTTTACACTTGACTGCAGGAGATGTTAAGTCCACACCTATTGATGCAATGTTTATTGTTGACAGGAATACACCCTTCCAAGATACTATGAGGATGAAGGCTTTGCTACTGCACAAAAGGTCACTGAACAGAGGATCCCTACTGGAGGGACTACACATTCAAGCCTAGGAATTTAAAATCCCAGTATGGATTTATTCAGAAAGTCCTTGGCATTAGGAAAGATCTTGAAATTCCGGAAGATATACAACCTCTTTTGACATCCAGAAATCCTTTGAGGTTACTACTGCAGATGTGAAGTTAGATCTAGTGGAAACTGTTCATAGAAAGAGATGTCCCACTAAGTGTTTTGAAATGTCTTCCTTTAGAGAGCATTACAGCCACATATCCACCTTCTCACTGGCTGCACATTTATACTGATGGTTCCCAATCTGATTCATCTTAATGTAGGGGCTGGAGTGTTTTCAGTGGGCAACAATCATGCCTCTTTTGATGGTGAAAGTATGGCAATATGTATAGCCTTAAAACAATTATTAGCTATTCATAGCAAGTTTGAAAGGGCAGTCATCCTCTGATTCTCGGGCAGTCATCCAGTCAATTAGCACTGTTGAATATTCATCAACACACGAAATACAATGTCAAGAATCTTTGAGAACCAACCTTTTAAAGGGGAAACAAATTATTCTTCAGTAGGTGCCTGGCCATCGTGCCAATGAACAAGCAGACTTCCTGGCAAAAAGAGGTGTCAGCTTACTACAACAGCCTAAAGGCCTTATTACACGAAGAAAATTTCGGGCAGTTTGGTTGCTCAAGAGAGTTCTATAAATGTGGAATTTCACATTCGCTTTCAATTAGATCTATTTCCAGATTGCTATTCCATTTAAGACTTTCTTCGCTCATCACTAGGATCAATACCGCTGAGTCTTCCACCATCTTTGTGAAGTAGAAATAGGAAGCACTGATTGGCTGACATTCCTGCAACTTGCAATATTTTTGCCTCTGAACGAAAAAGTTGTTGCCCATCGCCTAGGTAACCGAGGGAAATTTCCAGGAAAGAGGTTTCCGCAACTGGTTGCAGCAACCAAATAGCCCCAAATTTTCTTCATGTAATAAGGCCTTATTACAGCCATTTTTTCTTGGAGGATTGGACTGTTTTTGAAAAATTTATTTAGATCTAATGCCTTAAAAGATCTTTAATTCCTCAAATTTTTTAGAGCTGTGAGAGTTTAAAGTCCTTGTCTCATTGCTGATTAACCAAGCTGCAAGGCAGTTGCAACTTTTCACCTATCCACAGGACACAACTGACTTGCCACTTATTTGAAGAGCATGGGTATCCTTACCGATCTTGCTTACCCACTTTGTGATTCTGCAGAAGTAATGAACAGGGACCATCTGGCCTTAAAAAAATTAAATTTAAAATAGGAATTGGCTTTTATTTTTACGGAATTGGAGCTTTAAATGAAAGAGTGCTAAAGGAAAAATATTTACTCTCAAGAGGGATAGAAAATGATTGAACTTAAAATCTGAGCTTGGCCTATCCAATGCAATTTTTAATTTTTTTTTTGGTTATTTGAGAGAGGAGGGAGGGGAGGTAAAAAGTCACATTTATATTCAAAATAGGAATCAATTTTTACGCTTATGGCATTGGAAATTTAAATAAACGAGTGTTGTAGGGAAAATATATTCACTGTACGGATGGGAAAAGATAGCATCGAAAAACATTAAGAACTTCGAAAATCGCCAAACAATCCGTAAAATTACTTGTCATATCCGTACATCAGTAAGTACAGGCTGTCCGAAAACCAGTTTCTCTTATGGGATTTTGCATACGAGAAAAGTTTTGCTTCTTTGCCGATTTGTCGCTGCTACCCCACTGTATCCAACACCCCCTAAGAGAGGAAAGCTGCAGCGCTTACTTGTGACGTCACACCGAGTAGGTAAAGCAAAGCGTTTCCATTGGATTTCTTCTCTTTCCCGCAGTGCGGGAGAGAGGAGAAACCCAATGGACACTCTTTGCTTTACCTACTCAGTGTGATGTCACAAGTAAGCGCCGCGGCTTTCCTCTCTAGAGGGTGTTGCTGTATCTCTGTTGCCAACTCTGCCAGAGAAAAAGATCTTGGCAAACTGGCAATACAGAAGTATTTTGTAAATCAGAAATGAATGTCCAAATATCTCAACGAGCATTAGCAGATGAGCATATTTCAGCAGCACAAGCGCATAAGCGCCAAAAAAAAAAAAATTTTTTTTTTTTCTCAGCTTGAAAATATTGTTAGCCATTTGTGGATAATTTTAACTTTGTAGGCACATTTTCTCTGGCAGAGTTGGCAACAGTGTTACAGTGGGGTAACAGAAACAAATCGGCGAAGAAGCAAAAATTTACTCGTATGCAAAAACTGAACTTTTCGGACAGCCTGTACTTATTGCAGTGAGCCATGGTCTGTCTCACGTAACTCCTAGACTTACCAAATTTTGTATGGAAATTCTCCGGAACAATTCCCGACATACCTCCAAGCAATTTTTTTCAAAATTCTAATTTTAGGAGATATCGATAAAAAACGTGTCGTAAGAGGCTCATTTTTGCTCTCTGCCATTTAGCAATTGTAGCGCTGCAGTGGAAAAAGTGAGAATTAAGCATATCTAGGTTGCCATATTTGGTAAGTTTATTATACGATTCAGACTCTTGAAGTAAAAGATAAAAGAATAAAGATTTTTTTTAGATTAATTGTAAGGTTATTTTTTAATTGAATTATCGTGTGCATGTGAAATCAGAGCAGGAATGAAATGTTTTTATACTCGAAAGAAAAATAGGATTTCGAAATTTTCCGAGACTAAAATGTGCAACTTTTTAATTTGACGGGGGAAAAAAAAAATGGATGATATGCAATCTTGAGAAGGTGCGATTCTAGCACTTGGTGCAATTTATCGTCTGCCACTTGTATTATGAATACACCTGAATAAAAATTTTTTAATTTTCATTCAGTTCGGATTGTACATTTTTTTAAGCAGCTTCCCCTCCCCCAATCTATTTCAAATGTATTACATCCAGAAAAAGGATGTTAGCATTATCAATTTAATTTTATTTAATAACACTCATGAATAATGATATACTTTCTAACTTAATTGAATAAGGAAAGAATTACGGAAGACCCATGTATTAAGCTTTTAATATATATAGCACTTTAGTGCATATTTAAAATCTGAAAGCGTTTCAGATTTTCTTACTTTCCCCTTTCCTTTTTTGATAAAGACCAATATATCCAGAAGCTCTTCAGAATTAATACAGGATGAAAATAGTTTGTTCCTTTTTGTAGGTTTTTATCATTTAACCATCTTATTTTTGTAACCAGGGGTGGCCCGACACTAAGCATCGCACCAGGGCGCTGGATTCGAAGGGGCATCACTTTGAACTCAAAAACTAAGAGCATAAAAGGGGGCATCTTTTTTACATTACCGGGGGGGAGGCAACACTTATCGTAGGGCCACTCCTGTTTGTAACCATCTTAATTTTAAATTCCATTCAGAATCAGATTTCAGTGCCAAGGAAGCCAGTGAGAAACAGGATTTTCTCTGAACAAGATCAGTATGATGGCGAACCAACTGGTCACCGGAGGTGGCTAGTTTGGCATAAGTTTAGATCACCCGAACGTGGAATAGAACTAAATGGGTTACACATAAAAGATATTAAGCAGTGGTTACTTTATTTGACTGCACTTTATTTTATGCCTAAACTATTCTAACTTTATTATTTTAGTTATATGAACAATTTTATGTTTCAAAAACTGTAAATTTAAAACTAATTAGACTAATATTAGCCCAAATTAGGCCTACACAAAGTAAGATTACTGTAAACAAATAATAAACTAACGTTTCTTCATGCTGTGTAGTACTCCATCTGTTAAAAATAAATACCTCATACCTTGGCTGTATTGTAAGCTATTTTTTTAATAATTAAAAATTAGTATAGAAATGTATTTGGACATTTTATAAAAATATATGTAACTCCCGAAATCCTTAAATTTATGGAAAAAAAGTGTTTTGTCGATTTTTCCAAACACTTTTTGTAAAAAATCAAAGTTTGAAAATACCTCCAAGGTACACCACCTTCCCCTACAGCAACACAGGGGGAGGGCAGGGGGGGGGGTAGGTCTGCCATTTTATTTGGTTGTTTGTTGCACAGCTCAATAACAAATACCAACTGTTTACAAATAATGCACTACACTTTATTTTGGTATATATAATTTTGCTGTTTGATGAACAATAGCCAATTAAAATGCAAGCCCCCCCCCACCCCACACACAGGCTAGACATGTATAAACATATTGGTTACTCTTATTTAAAAATGACTAAATATTCAATCACACGAACAATATTAAGCATTAAGAAAAATAATTTTGAAAATAAAAAATTGGTAAAGAACCCAACAAACAAAAATATTATCCAATATAATAAAAAGCAAAGGGGGATTCCGATTTATAATATAGGTAGGGTTAGGAGAGTACAAGTAATAAAGAACTACTACATTATTTCAAAAATATTAAATTTACAATCTTTACCTACTTATGGACTCTGAAGTAAAATTAATAATAGTATCGGAAAAGCACAGGAAATTATAACTTTATAAGGCATTTAAATATAACTGACATTAATAAACTAAAATAAGAAGTTTGCTTTGGGTAAATATTTCAAAAAATTATGTATTTAAGTAGATTCAGCAGTGCTGGAAATACGAATAATTAAAAATCAATATCTCAGTAAATAGAGTTTTCCCCACCCCTTTAACAGAAGTTAGTGCTGTACTGAAACCAGAACTAAAACCAAAACAACATTAGTAACTTAACTTAAAAGTCCACTCACTAGATGCGAAATTTAAAAGGCACTCTCAAAATTTACGATGCAAGCTGTCCGGGTCACTACATCATCATTAATGTTGGCGAATTATGTAATCTAAATCTATTTATTTAATCTAATATAACTAATAAATGGATAATCTAATAAGAATATATACTTTCTAACGGTACATAAATTTTAAATAACTATTTGCACGCTCTAACTACTACAGTTCAACATGTACTTGCTACCTGGGGGCAGCGTACGTATTGAAGCATTGCGCATACTCACAGAAAAAAAAAAAAACAACACTGATTTATGTGGGCAAGATCACACAATAAATTTAATATCGATATATTTTACGTTTATAAATACTAAATTTAATATCGCTAAAGGAAAAAAATAAACGTACCTAAAATGGCCTAGTCACTCGAACACGTTTTCGCAGACCAATAGCAATACACCAAATTTCAGTACGGGAATCACGTGAATCAAAACAAAAACAAATTACACTAGCAGAAATTAATAAACGCAGTGCTTTAATAAAACACTAATGACCCGTTTATTATTTCAAATGATATATATTTAATAAAATATTGGAGCTTTAAATGCTTTCACCCTAGTTAGGCTTAACCCATTATGGAGCTGAACAACTACACTTCGATACTTCCCGGTAATCTAGATCACTCGGAATGAGAAAGCTCACAACATAAAATACAAGTTTTAGTACGCATCGGAACCATCAAATCTATTTGAAAACAGAAAAATGTTAATTAAATGGCTCATAATAAAACTTACCTCTGTCTTACTTCATCACTGGCAAATGCCAGCACAAAACCCGAAATCGCATTTCGGAATTGAACAGTCCGAAGGGCGACGGGAAGGCGTGAAGAGAAATTTAAGATGACTTTCGGCAGCCGTTGCCATTTTGACCAAACAAATAATGCTTTCGCCATCGAATTTTCATCTGGGCTTTCCCTTCTCTACTTATGTTTTCTCTTCATAATCAATGTGAAATATTAAAATGAATAAATACTGATAAAAACTACTTTTGGGGTGTAAAAAGAATAAAAATACTTTTGTAATAATATAGTGGAAAAGCATTATGTTTAGACTATACCAATGGGAAGTATGATTGACGATGGAACATGATAAATATGAGTATGTAATAATAAAATTATGGCCCTCCAAGATAGTCAGAAAAATCTCCCTTGAAACGAGATTTCTGAAAAAAATAATTTTTACCAAGACAAAATTTGTAATTCCTACTTAGAAAAAAGTGTTTATGTTGAGATTAAGGATTGTCGGCAGAGGTTACAAAACGAAACCAGAAAAATGATTTCAGGACTTTAAGTCCTGAAATCATTCAGAGTTTAAATTCAATTTGCTGTCTATCAGTGATGATATCGACACAGCACCTGAGAAGATTCAGCTTGAACTTATTGGCATGCAATCAGATCATACTATGAGAGAAATGTTTAATGCTGTACCATTAGTTGAAGTTTACAAATAATTTTCTGCTGAAAAATTTTCATGTATGAAGAGATTTTTTCAATAATTTGGGTCTACGTATGTTTGTGAGCAAATGTTTTCTTGCTTGAACATCAACAAGACTGATTTGCTCTTTGGCAGGCATCAATGTATTGGAAGCTGGCGGGGAACATATCTGCCGTTGCTCTCTCTATTGTGTCTGGTGCTGGATTTGTGGTTTTCACGCGTAAGCTTTTGTCGGTGGATCCCCAATGGTAATTAAAAATCGTAAATTCGCGATAAGCTTCTAGATTTGTAATTCGAAGAACGTAATGCAGACGTCCATTGCTTTTTTGTTTCCCTAGTTCTTATGTTTTTTAGTTATACAGTCATTCCAATTCAAAGTACTAATAACACTGCACCCAGTTTTTTATATTGTATGTGATGAGTTTTTTCTCTTTTAAGTTTTATTAAGAAGGTTTACTATAGTTCTTCGAGGCAGGACAAGTAAATCCCCAGAGATAAGATATTATTATTATAATAATAATTATTATTGGTAATTTTACATATTGTCAAATGTTATTTACCAAGGGGTTGACCGCTCCCTCAGACTCTCCTTGCTATGCCACTGATTGTGACTTATTTTAAACTATAAATGCGTATTTAAAAAATGATTAATGTTCTAATTGCTTCAAGAATTAAGAAAAGAAATTATAATAAGTTACGAAAACAGTATTGTTATTTTTTTTATGCAAAACTTTGAGATTGATATTTTGAAAAATTACCAAAAAAATTTTATTGTTTATAAAAGTAAGTAAAAATTTAATTAAATAACAAGAATGTTGTTGATACTTTGAGAGTTCATAACTTAAGAATAATTAAATTGTAATTTTATTGCAGAAAAATTTTAATTAAAAAACTTGTCAATGTCAGTACTACTTTAAGAAATTTTGTTACGTATTTTTTATTTATAGTTTATAGTTATACATTTTTAACAATAAACACAACTAATAAAAATCAGCTAGTTAATAACATAAATTACTGTTACCTCAATGATTACATCTAATTGATTTTTATTGTTAGTCATCGATAATACATAGAACTTCAATGCCAAGAAGGAATAAAATTTAACTATTTTAAATGTAACTGAAAACTTGTAATAGCCTATTAATGACAATGTCATTTTATCTCTCACCCCCTTTATTGAAAATTGTGTCCCAAAAACGCGGCATAAAAGTATGCGACATAATTTTACATATATTTAAATACTATTAGTTCACAACAGCTTTAATCTATTGTTACAATATTTCGTAAGCTGTAGAATAAGCACCACATGTATTTTTTACATATATTTAAATACTATTAGTTCACAACAGCTTTAATCTATTGTTACAATATTTCGTAAGCTGTAGAATATGCTTGTGTTTTTTACATATATATTTAAATACTATTAGTTCACAAGAGCTTTAATCTATTCTTACAATATTTCATAAGCTGTAGAATATGCACCATATGTATTTTTTACATATATTTAAATAGTATTAGTACACAACAGCTTCAATTTATTGTAACAATATTTCGTAATTTGTAGAATATGCGTCACATGTATTTTTCTATAAATAAGTTACAATCATGAAAATTTCAACATAGGGTTACCAGGCGAAATACGCGAAAGATGAGCGATAAAATGACATAGTCAATTCATATCGTTTTAATATGGCAATAATGAAACAAAAAAATTAGGAGGGTTCAGGGGCAGCCGAGTTATTATTTTAACATTCAATAAAACCCCTCCTCCAGAAAATAAATTATGTACACCGATATTTTTTTTTTTTTTTTTTTTTTTTTTTTTTTTTTCAAATATGATATCGCAGAAACTCCAGTTTCAAATTTGCCATAAAAATTGCTTAAAAAATTTTAGTGACATGTTTTTTTTTTTTTTTTCATAAAATTTCAACTGTATTATGATTTTTTGATTAGAAAAATAATTGTTTAAGTGATATGGTCATATTATATACTTTATGGATGACCTCAAAACGCCGAGCAAAATGACATACATCTCAACTGTCTAATTCAAAACGGTCTTGAGTTACAATATCTTAAAGATTACTATAGCGGGCAAAATTTTCGACTTTTTCAAAATTTCAAACTTATAACCCAAAATCATCAATATCTATAAACATGATGTCTAGACCAATGGTAAGTTTTAATCGATTAATAAAACATCATCGTTATTTTTTAGTTTTATAAATTATTACTTGGACGAAAGGAACGGCTTCCATTTTAATGAGCCCTAGTGAGAGGAAGTCCGACTTAGCTCAGAGTCCCCTAATTTTCAAGCAATTCCAGATGAGGGACCAACCATCTGAAATCGGCACCCCCAGAGGTAGCGTTAAATATGGAGGACATTGGAACCACGACGGATTTTACGTGCACGAACTCCAATTAGTGTACACGGTATCACAGCAGCCTAGCCACGAGAGGATCCCATTAGTGTATGTACACTCCCAAGCACTGGCCAAGCCGGGTACTGCTTCACTCTCCGTGTTCCTATGAGCAGGGGCGTAGCCATGGGGGTGGATATCGGGATATATCCCCCCCCGAAATGTTTGGATTAGTGGTGAAATTCCGTCTATTTATACACATATAAGTTCATATCCCCCCCCGAAATATTTTACAGGCGCATATCCCCCCCCCCCGAAAAATTTTCCTGGCTACGCTTCTGCTTATGGGAACGGAGTTTAGTGACTAGGCCACTAGGCCACAACGGTGCATAAATTATTATTATTATTGTTAGTAGAAGACGTATAAGTAGTAGCAGTAATAGTTATTTAGAACAGAGGGAAGAATGAATTCCACCAGTACATTTCTTCAGTCAGTTGAAAGCAAATTATTGAAAGGCTCTGACCTATAAGGTCACTTGCAAATTTTATTTTAAAATGCAGAGGTGAATTTGAGAAAGTCGAAGAAGCATCTGAGCTGTCAGGGTTATCATTTGATAACGACAGTGAGCAGGATTCCAGACTCCAAGAAAAGGAATGTGTTTTTAATGAAAACAAGGACGCTGGTTATGAATTTGGAAAAAGAGGTTTTTTTTTTTTTTTTTTTTTTTTTGTAAATTCGTTGATAGTATACCAAATTTAGAGCATTTTAATGCACTTTTTTGGTGATAAATTATCAAAAGAGAAAAAAAGAAAAAATCGATACAAAACTCGAAAAATATTTACAAAAATGACAGCCATTTAAAATTTTGTCAATTAACTGAATCTTTTTTTGCTATTTTTGGAAGAAAACAATGAACTTGACAGAAATGCATATGTAATTCACATGGTGCACAACAAATGTCATAAAATTTTCCTAATGTAGAAATAGCTTAAAAATATTTTTAACTCTACCCATATCAAATGCTTCAGGTGAAAGGTCTTTTTCCGTTTTAAAATGCGTGAAGAAATCTTTAAGAACTACGATAGGGAAGAACGATTAAACAATTTGGCATTATTATACATAGAACAGGAAAGTTTGGCAGACACAAAAATTATTGATTTCATCACAGAAATTATTGATGAATTTGCAAAAGATAAATCAAGACGCAAGTTCATATGAAATACTTTCTTAAGCAGTAGTGTAAATATTCTTTTTGGATTAAGTTTTATAAATACTTTAATCAAGTTTTTATTGAGTTTAATTTTATTTTTAAAGCAATTGAGTGAAATCGTTCAGTTCTCCCCCTCACGAAAAAAACTAATAGTGTCCTTAGTACACTAAATTATGAAAGGAACTTGAGTTTAGGGGGCCTCGAAAATTTTACCGCCAAGGGCCCCCAATAGCCTTGATAAGCCTCTGAATTTTCTATAACGGATCGCTAAATTTGGTGCCAAAACACGACAATTTATTATAAATATATTACGAGTATAGTTAGAAAATGATTTGCGAATATTGTGAAATAGTTTTAGTAGGCGATTTTAATATAGATTTCAATTCCGAAGATGTATTTTGTGGAACAGAGAAAACAAATATGGTGCACTCATAGATTATGATACACTTTCCAAATGGTATTTAAAATGGTGAAGTTTAGTTGGAATATGCCAGGCGAATATTGTAAAACTGTTTCAGTAGGCAATTTTAAGATAGATTTCGTTTCCAAACACGTGTTTTATGGTACAAGAAAGAGTTGATTTCTATTTTAACGCCCCCAATCTCGCCAACCTGAAAAATCGCCGCACTTAGGCGGGCTTTGCAGTCATGGGTCTCTAGGAGTTATGTACAAGTTTCAACGCTCCCAAAAGAACTAGATGAAAACTAAAGTGAACAAATTAGCGATAAACGCACCAGTTAAGTAATTTAAAGACACTTAATTATTAAAACTACATTAATTGGCAACCCAAAATAAATAAATAAGTAACGGAATGCTGTACTTACATGTTGTTCCAAATCGCCATTTTAATTATAAATTACGGTTGCCACATAAATACAAAAAATCGTCATGGTAACTGCATGTTTAATTATCCCCACCTTGGCGAGGGTCGGGGCGTTAAAGTAGGAATCGACCGAAAAAAGACAAACACGGCACTTTCATGGATTATGATGCACATTCGAAACAATATTTACAACGGTGAAGTATAGTTGGTATATTCTTGGCGAAGATTGCAAAATCGTTTTAGTAGGCGATTTTAAGATAGATTTCGATTCCAAAGATCAGCTTTATGGAACAAGGAAGAAAAATACGGCACAGTCATGAATAATGATACACTTTCAAACTTAGTGGAATAAGGAAGAAAAATAGGGACGACGCATAAATTATGATACGCTTTTAATATATAGCATTTTAGTGCGTATAAAAATCTGTGTGTTTCAGATTTTCTTGCTTTTTTTTTTTTTAAGAAAATTATTTATTTGTTTCTCTAGAAAAAGTATTAAAGTTTCAGGAAACACAATTAAATGTAAAAATATAAAATATTTAATATTTCAATAATATATGAAAATCGTCTTCTAGACAGTAGCTCTGAACTAAGATTACTATTGAAAAGGCACGTAGCGAGGAAAAAAATTCGTGGGGTGCCCAAAAGCTGATAAAAGGTAGAATTCCTCACAAAAATGCTTGATTTTATTCAATCCAACAAAAATCAAACTTTTGGAGGGTGCCTAGGCCCCTGCCCCCCCGGCTACGCCTCTTATTGAAATATTAAGTAAAAAGGTGGCAACAAGCTTTAATTCTTTATCGATTAGAGATAAGGGGGCAGTGTAAGTTTAATATATGCAAAATAAGTTAGGAAAAAAAAAACCTGCGTTAAGAAAAAATTTCCCTCGTAAAATTTCAAAAAGTTACACTTTTTAAATTTGTACACGACCCTCGATTTGAATACGGCTCTCTAAATTTCTGCGAGCATTTTATTTAACATTTTAGTTAAAATTTTATGTCGTTTACTTGAAAATAATGGCAGTTGTTTTTTACGGAATATTGGCAAATAAATAGTAGCGGCATTTTTCTTTAACAAAGATGTATTGATATTTATTAAATCAGAGAGCCAGATTCTGCAATGATATGAGATAATTTTTTGGTCACTATTTTTTTGTTTCTTTCTCTTTCTTTTCTTTTTAAGCTTTACCGTCCCCCCCCTTCTTTTTAGCTATTAATGTTCTCTCCCCCCCCCGTTCTTTTTTAGCTTTTAATTTTGCTTTTTTCCTTCTTATACGGACGTAGCTATAGCTTTCACGTGGGAGGGATTGAATTATGGGGGGGATGGGGAAGGGGTTCCATTCTTACTGTAAAATTTTATTGACGGTAAATTTTACTATAAATAACTTGTAAAAAACTTCAGTTACTTAAAAAAATTTTTAATATTTATACTAATTTTTTTAATACCCATTAAAATATAGAGTTTACAGGTGGCTATTCGGAAAAAATTAGCATTTCTGAATACACTAAAGAGGGGGGGGGGGAGTTCCAGACCCATAACCCCCTCTCCCCTTATATAGACGTCCATGTTCCTTCTTAAACTTTTAATTTTTTTCTTCTTTTTCTAAATTTTGTTTGGTAGAGGGCTGTTTTTATTTACACTTTTTAGAGATTTTTTAAAGGAATATCCGCTTTTGTTTTATAAGAGCTTTCCACAAAAAGAAATGTAATATATTTTTTCCCCAAAATTCTTTCAGTAAGTTTTCATTAGTGACAGCAAAAGTACCTACACATCAAATTTCACGAAAATCGCTCGTGCCGTTTTTATATTAATCTGAAAATCCAATTATAAATTTGAACGCGAACAAGTTTGAATATTTTCACAAAAAGAAATGTAATTCATTTTTTCGAATTCCTTCATTAGGTTTTCGTAAGTGACATCAAAAGTACCTACACATAAAATTTCAACAAAAATAGCTCGTGCCGTTTCTTATTAGCGCTACTCTGAAAATCCAGTTTTAAATTTGAACGCTTGTTCAAGTTTAAAAACTTGAGAAAAAAAAGTTCAAAGATTTGAAATTTGGCACGCTTCTATTTTTAAACCAAAGGTGAATCTCTTAAGCTCACTTTCAGATTTGACAAAAATATGTTTCTTTTAATTTTTGATGCATGAACTTTTAATTTTTTAAAGGTAGATTTTCCTTATATATACACACACACACAAATCTACATCTAAATTTTACAAAATTGATCGGGCTATTTCTGATATTAGCACGCTACTTTCAAAATCCAATTTTTAGTTTTTTAAGAGTAGTCAGTCATAGAAACTTCGCGAGTTTCCATCTTATAAATTTCGTTCATACCTCATTTTAAAGTGCTTAAGAAATCTTGAAGAAAAACGCCTCTTGAATTATTTTGATATAACCCATGCTTTTTGAGGAAATCACGCTGGCGGCATTCGCTACACTAAAAAGGGGTTCATTACAGAATGTATAGCACTTCTCGCTCGCTGTCTTATCTGCTGTCATCCTTTAAGGTTAGTTTGGATTTAATTGGTTTTTCGTTTGTTTTAAGAGAGCACTGTCACAGCAATCGCTGTACTAGATTAGATAATTAGACTCGTTTATACATACCCAATATATACCCATGAAAGATTTATTATTTTTCGCCCGAAGTGGGATAAACCGTTAAAAATTTTCGGCAAAAATCGTCCCAGACAACATATCATTTTCTCAGCTTGTTGTAATTTTCAGCATTCGAGCATTATTAATTTCTAAATGTGATGACAATTTTGCGAAATTTTCAAATTTTCAAATATATTTATGCAGCATGATTACCATGTTCGGCGATTTTTCTGCAGCTTCAAATCAATAATAATAAAAAATTATGAGTTCGTTCGTAAAAAATATGAAGTTCGTTTAGATTTTATTTACGCACAAGAGTGCTGATATACACAAACTACACAAACAGACTGAAAGTTTATTATTATTATTATTTAAACTGATTCTGTCATATAAAAGGAAGAGATAGCTGTAGGCACTCATGTAAACGTCTGTTCTCATACTTTGATTTGAAAATACAGCATTACCAAAACTGTTTTACATTCTTCGTCTTCTTCCAGAGATTTATATATAGCACCTAATTTTTCATCATAACTTAATTGAGGACTGGCGTAAATCACTGCAAATCTGTTTTTTGAGAGTATGCAACCGCTATTTACACACCATGAAAACAGGTCTGGTATGATCTTTTGTAATGTTACCTTAATATGTAATGTTCCATTTTAACCCTGGTCGCAAACAGGGGTGGCGCCAGCGGGGGGATCGGGGGGGCCATGCACCCCCCGCCGGGGATCACTGGCCCCCTTGTCGGGGAGTGTCGTCGGGGAGTGACGTCGGAGAAAAACAAAGGAAGTTTTGCAACCAGATAAAAAATTCCATTTAAAGTGTCTGACCCGACCGTAGAGGTTCCGTTCACTTTCATTCTCAATCTGCTTGGAGTTATACGATATCATATACTAAATATTGATTATCTGCAGCTCGGAGTATGTTTCTCGGGATTCGAAGGAACCAGCGAACAAGATCCACATTTCTAGGGGGGTAATCAGGGTTGCCCGATCTGCCGACAACTGCCTTCGTAACGACCTTTTTAACTACGATTTTGGTGAAAATCACTGGGCTTTCCCGTTAACCAAGAACAAATAATGAATGACCATCTCATCATAATAATTTTTAATATACGAAACCAAAGTAGGAAATTTATCTTTTACTCGAATACTTTTTTGAGAGGCTGTGCAAGTACTGAAACGTAAAATTTGGGGGGGGGTTATCGTTTGGCCCCCCTGTCGGGGAAGATGGCCCTCCCGTAGGGGAAAGTCTGGCGCCATCACTGGTCGAAAATAAGACGTAACCCTTAAATCGCTGTCTATTTTTTGCACCGCTTTTGTTCAGATGTGCAGTGTGGCTTAGAATGAGTCAGAAAATGACACTGGGGAAGGTGGGTGGGTCGGCTCGGCACATACAGTATACAAAATATTTCATTTCTATCTCTACTTTGAAATAAAATACATGTCAAATCTTTTGCAAGAGATGCCTCTCTTTACTCGTCGAGATGTTCTGCGTCCTTAAGTGTATATATATTAAGTGCTAAGATCAGTGCTCCAATAATTTAATTTTTTTTTAATGCTTTACAGATATTGCATTTTTCTGTAATAGAAAAACTGACTTTTTCCTGAAGTTAGGTATTTTAAATTAAATTAAATTATTACTAATATTATACTTAATATTTCAGTAGTAAAATACACGAAATTTTAAATACATGTATGTATTTCTAAGAGGAAAACTTTATATCAAAGTCTATTTTAGTGATTTCAGTAAGCGAAAACAAGCACATTAATATTAAATTATGTGATAAAAAATAGATAATTTCAGCAATTTTAAATACATAAGGCGACGCAAAAAAGTAACAATATAGAAAACTATAATTTCTGTAAAACAATTATAATAAAAATAACTATTAGGTATATATACTGTGTTTACTCGCGTAATAGTCGCCCTCGCATAACAGTCACACTCCCGTTTCGAAGAAGATACAGTCAACAAAATATTTTCCCCGTATAAACGCCGCAGTCACGTATTTGACCTTCATTTATGTGTATAAAAATACTACTATAAAAAGAAAAATTACCTCTTTTTCATGTAAATATTAGTTAATATACGGCAGATAATGTAGAAACAGTTGGTAATTTAGTAATTGGATAGTAATACCAGTAATCTGTTTCGCTTTAGAGTGTATAATATTATGGAATAGGCATCCCGCCTAATAGTCGCACCTAGACTTTCACCATGAAAAATGGGCAGAAAAGGGCGTCCATTACGCGAGTAAACACGGTAGTTTATTTCTTGTTTGCTTACACAAACATTTTTAGCCAATTAGAACATTTTTTGTTTCAACAATTGTTTTAATTATTTTGAATTTTCAATCATATCCAAAACAGTCCCCAGTAATGAAATGATTTTTAAATGGTTTTCTTAGGATGAATATAAGGCTAAAAAGAATAATTTATACTTAAAATAGGGGTCAATCAGTCTTAACTCTTATGGTATGGGAGGCTTCAATAAAAGAATGCTGCAGGAAAAATATCTATTCTTAAAGGAGATGGAAAAACAATTAAAATTAAAATTCTGAAGCATAATATATTTATGAATGTTTTTCCTGCCAAAAAAGTTCTTAAACAAACAGCAGAATTCACTGATGTGAAGTAGAAAAAAATGCAGAAATCCAATGAATTGGAAAATAAACAAAACCTCAAATGCATTCAATATTTTCAGAAATGTACATTTTAGAGGTTTTCAAAAAAAAAATTTTACAATTTCTTTTATCATTAGTACAATAGTGCAAACTATTTAAATTTCGTACATTGCACGAAAAAATCGTACAACTTGGAAGTTATGGTGATATGTAAGAATCAGTCGTATTTAAATTAAAATCTAAAAGTATTGCTCATTGCTACTTGAAAATCTTATAATAAATTTAATTTTAAATCTAAAAATGATCTACTATACAATAGATCTATCCTTTGTATGTGCTTGGGTTCTCTCACTGCTAAAAATCACCTTTTAGAACATTTTTTTAAATAACACGTGTATGGGAACAGGGTTCTTAAGCTAAGGTCCACGCCCCCCCCCCTTCCGTGAACATCTCACACTAATCCTTTGTCGCACCTAATTTCGAATAAAAGTGGTCGCAAATGCGATGATCTTAACCCCGGTCGCAAATAAGACGACACCAGGATATTTTCAGGAATTTGGTAATTATCCGATGGAATTGTTTTCGCAAAGAGTATGAAAACGTTTTGCGCAAAGCACGAATCCGCTAATAAATTTTCATAATGCGCATGAATGGACTGTACATTGTGATACAAAAATTGAATTCCTGCATGGCCATCTCTTTCGAGAAGGAAATGATACACAGGCACCAAAGGATGGTTTTTTAAACGCGTTAATTTTTTCGACAGTGGACTGGTTTTGGATGAAGGCTCCGGAGGTTTAACCCTTTAACACGCAGTGTTCCCGCTCTGGGAACACCAAACTCTGACGTTTTGACTGTTGCCAGTCACGAAGATTAGATTTGATTTCAATAAAAATAGTTGCGGGTGACATAGCTCCACGAGAATCCTTTACTTTTCAGCACGTCATTTCCCGTAAAAAAATTGTCACAATTATTTTTAACAGCACTGACATCTGCTGAAAAAGGGAAGAATGCGAGAACAGCCGGATAGATTGCCCAGTGCTGAAAAAAGGGAAGCCGTTGTCATCGCTCGACTTAACTACCAGCAAGATGGCGGGCGATCGAAACGTTCATCGCGTACCACAGATCTAGAGACCCTTTTTTGACGCAGCTGACTGTACAGCCAGCTTCTTCAAAAAAGGGTCTCTAGATCTGTGGTACGGGATGAACGTTTCGATCGCCCGCCATCTTGCTGGTAGTTAAGTCGAGCGATGGCAACGGCTTTCCTTTTTTCAGCATTGGGAAAGGGTTGCGCCTCAAAGGGTTAAAGTCTCTCAAAACATACAATCCACCTGCTTTTGTGGCTCTTGAGAAACCCACATACATCATATTTCTATGCACAGTATACAATGATAGGTTGTAGACTGACAGCCACGTAGATATAGGTGGCACCTTGAGATTCGTGAATGGTCATGGATGGTCGTGAATGGAAATGGATTCTGAAATTTGCTCTGAAATTTGAGATCGACATGCATACAAATCACTATTTTTTATTTGCAAATTTGTTCTATCATACGTTCAATAGGTGCACGTCGGACGCCCAGGTGGTGTAGTGGCTAACGTGTAAGGGGCATTTGGACGCGAATTGCCTGGAGCTATAAGAAAATACAAAGAACCATATCTATTCCGTACCATATCCATAGCTACCAACTCTTCCTGTTTTCCAGGAAGACTTCCTGATTTTGAACTTGTCTTGCTGCAGGAAGATTAAATCGTCCCTTTTTGTAGAGCTTCCTGCCATTTTCCCTTACATACGGCTAAAATTTAAAAAATAACAGATAGGATATTTTTAAAGTAAGAAGTACACAGTCTTTCTGAATTGTCACCGTCCCCCTTACCTTGCCCCAGGGTTGGGGCTTTTGAGCAAAAGAGCTGTACTCCCCATACACATTTGCTGAAGCATCGAAAAAAATATTAAAAAGCAAGTCGGTAGTAAAACTCAAAATTACTTTTTGACTGTATGTGAAATATCAGATAATACCTAGTGCTTATTTAATAAAGCACAATTTTCCAGTCAACGCTGCCGATCATGCTGGTCCATGATTTTGAAAGATGTTTCCTAATTCAGAATAATGAAAATGTGCAAGAATTAAATCTTCTGGAATCAGTGTGGAAAAAAAAAGAAAAAAATTGATTTGCAAAATTTGGCATTTTAAAGCTGCAAATCCTTACTTGATCCAAAACAAGCAGATGCTGCTTGTAATACCTATTCACAAAAATGATCAAGTTTAGCAATTTTTTTTTAATTTTTTTTTTTTTTTGTACGGTTTAAACTTGACTGGGAAAATCTTCCTGTTTTTCAGGGAATCTTCTTGATTTTTACTTTCCGAACATCTACCATGTAAGGAAAGTATTGTAATCATGAAAAAATTCGAGAGATCTTGGTGTGTTTACACGTTTTGAGGTCTTCTGAATTCATTTATGCTATTTTCACGAGATGTATGTATGTATGTGTGTGTGTGTGCGTATGTAAGTGAACATGATAGCTCCTAAACGGGGCATTCGATTGAGCTCATTGGGTATATATGTTATAAACCACCGTCGCAAGACCGGTATTGATTTTCGTGTGTGTAGGACTTATAATTTTTCTACAGGGCTACGTCAAAGATTTCTTTTACATTATGGCCTATGGGAGGAAATTCTTGTAAGTGCGCTAGCGTTTAAACAGTACATTCAATTGAGCTCAAATTGGGTATATATGTTATAAACCACCGTCGCAAGACCGGTATTGATTTTGATGTGTATAGGTAACGTGACCATTTTTTTTTTCCTTCAAAACGGGACATCTACTACTCTTTTGGCAATAGTGTATTTATTTTCTTCCTCAAAACGGGACATCTACTGTTTACAAGGTAATAGTGTAGGGAGACTGAATGGACAGGTCTGGTGTATCTTTTAGTGGTTAAGAAAACGCGCAAAAAAAGCTTGTGTTAATATTAATATCAAAATAAAATGAAATAAAACCTTTTCTAACACACACATATACTATAAAAAAGAGTGCAAGACGTACGTTTCGGGTGGTGCAAGGGGTAGGGCTTTCTTCTTCAAACTCGCCATCCGACACAAGGCAGGAAGGTAGGAAAGTGAGATGTAAACAAAAGGATACACAGAAAAAAGGAAATTTTCATTCGGAAGGAAAAAAATTCTTAAAAAACCAGAGTGAAAAGGGAAAATAAAATGGGGTTCGGGGGGGGAGGAATAAGCAAAAGAGGAACATGACTTAAAAAAAAGAAATAAAAATTAAATAAATTGAAATAGTTGACAAAAAAAAAAAAAAAAAAAGAATATTAAATGGAAATTGGAGGGAGGGAGGTCAGTTTTTTTTTTTTTTAACAGACACTGCCATTGGATGATTTTAGATTTTTAGCGGCCTTTATTGAAATCGTTACCGTGGGTTACTCTCTTTCTACAAACGGGACATTGCAGGGGACATTTTCTAAAAACGGGACATTACGGTGTACCTAAGCTGTGCTTGGGGACAACGGGACAAGCCACCTAAAAACGGGACTGTCCCGTTCAAAACAGGACGTATGGTCACCTTATGTATAGGGCTGCGACAAAGATTTCTTTTACATTATGGCCTATGGGGGAAGTTCTTGAAAATGCGCTAGCGTTTAAACAGTACATTCAATTGAGCTCAAATTGGGTATATATGTTATAAACCACCGTCACAAGACCGGTATTGATTTTGATGTGTATAGGACTTATAATTTTTCTACAGGGCTACGACAAAGATTTCTTTTACATTATGGCCTGTGGGGGGAATTTGTTGAAAGTGCACTAGCGTTTAAACAGTACATTCAAATGAGCTCAAATTGGTATATATGCTTGAATTCATCGATTAAAATTTACTTAAATGCTTGGTAATGATCTTAATCGTAAGTGTTCGGAAAGTCGAGTGGCATCTACAGCATGTTCTACAGCAGTTCTACAGCAGGTAGAAGCAGTTCTACAGCATGAAATAATAGTATACCAAATTCCTATTGCATTAAATCCCTTTTCTGTCAAAAAATTTCATTTTTTTTTAAATGTTTGTAATTTTGCACACCTACCTGTATGCTTTTACAAACCAAAGGTAAGGAAAATAGCATAAAGGAAACATTTTTCATTCTTGGATTAAAAAAATAAAAATAAAAAAAATCTGCTGCAAATATTTTGATGGCAATTACATGAAAATAAACTCAATATCTTACCTTTCAGGAAACATACACAAAAACATTCAAACAAGTCTACTAATTGTAAGTGCGATAAGTAGAAATACTACAAAGTTTTAAAAATTGCCCCATTTATACCAGACAGTGGTATGAGTGGAACAAGATTAGGCATGAATGAGACAGAGTGGTCACAAGCTACATGGGATGTCTTTTAATCTTATCTAATGGGATAAGATTAACAATCCCAATCTCCCCCCCCCCCCAAAAAAAAGAAAAAAGTTGCCAATTTTCAAGGAAATGAGGATGGTAAAGTGTCAGATCATTTGCATAATATTAGCCCGTGCCTCACTGAGAACAAAGTTTGGAAAAACTGCGATTTTTCGCAAAAAAATGCAGTTTTTTTAATCACCAAATGAATAAAATTGCATCTAGAAACATAATGCTGGTCTCATTTCATAAAAAAAGTTCTTGTATTGAAGAACCACACATAACTTTTTGTAAAAACTTACGGATTTAATCATATATGCATTTTTCAGGACTAGAGTTCCGAATCCCAAAAATAGATTTTTTTTTTTTTTTTTATAAAAATGCGAAAAATTCCATTTCATCTTTCTTTCTTTCTTTTCTTCTTCTTTCTCTCTTTCTTTTTCTTTTTTTTTTTTTTTTCATTTTGTAAAGGATTTAATTAAAAAAAATCTAGATGAAAAATGATGCTTAGGGGAAGGGGCGATCGTTTCGATCGAAAACGATCGTCCCTTCTCCTAAGTTTCATTTTATGTGTGCTTTTTACACGAAGTTTTTATTTATTTTATCTTTTAACATCAGTAGTTTGAGAGTTTTTTTCTGCCAGTGAGTAGGTTTTTCAACTCATTTCATCAGTCTCCGTTACTGGAAACAAAATTTTTTCTTGGTATCAGTTACTGGTCAAATAATTTTAATGCCGTTTCTTGCTTTACAGCATGAAATAATAGTATACCAACCAAATTCCTATTGCATTAAATCCCTTTTATGTCAAAAAATTTCATTTTTTTAAATTTTGTTTGTAATTTTGTTGTTTAAAATGTTTGTAATTATGTTGTCAACCACCATGACAACATAAAAAATATTAACAAAATAGAAAATTTTATGTTGCAGAATACATTTTATCCTACAGGAATTATGAAAATGCACGTAAACAAAAAGATTGCTTCAGTATAGTTTCAGTAAGTAGCAGTTACTAGTTAATTTTTGTATTGTTCTTAAAGTGTCAGTTACTGGTGCACCTACATAGACTTTAACAACTGGCTCTTTATCATTGAAAGTATATTTGGTATTGTACTTAAACAGTTTGTAAACACTTAGCGAGTGGGAAAAACGCACTCATTTTGCCAATGTATGGTACCTGTTTCGGGATGAAATTCTCCCGAAACGGTTGGAAAACTAAGTTCGCTGTCGACAACAAACAAGTGGATCAGGACAGTTGACAGTTAACCACCAACTATTTTTCAAACAACCAAGGAAGAATAGACCTCCTTGAGAGATTAAGTTGATGTTCTGTGATGATCCACCAGTAGAGATACAATATGTAAAAAATATATATATTATACAAAACGAGAATTTAATATAATTTTTCTGGGTTTCTTTTTTATGTCTGTTTTCTTGTACTGTTTTAGAGCTACTTACCAATGAATCCAAGTTCTTCCAATGGCTATGAAAGTAGTTTTATTCTGTAGAATCTCAAAACCTGTTTAAAGTTAGTGAGGATAAACAAAGACACAAAGCATCAGAATGAAAGGAATTAAAATTTGTTGCGTAGTTGGCGGTGCATTTTCGTTTCGCTGACATTATTCTCTGTTTCTCGCTATTATTCTCTGGTAACTAATGTCTGTCCAATTGATCTTACTTTGCGATACCTATATTCAAATGGTCTATTTTAATTTCTATCCTTACAGTCATCATGCACGCGTGTACTCATAGTGAATACGAGAAATATTGAAAAATGATAATTATTTAAAATTGTTTTTTTATGTGTGCTTGCTTACCATTTAGTGGAGAGGAATCGCAGTCATTTGTGCTCTGAAGAAAATCGGATATTTCACCAGTTGCTCCATCTTGTTCTTCTGTCGGAGTGTCCTTCGAATCTTCTGTTTGATTAGAAGGTTTTACCTGAGAACAAGAAACAATTCTTTTTAATATATATATATTTTTTTTTTCATTTAGTTACAGAGAAAGGGATGGAATAAGCGAATTCACTTATACTCCATTTTATATGATATGAAAATTTATTCTCTGTATAAATGTTCTGCTGCTCTATGAATGAACATGTAGGATGCTAAAACAAAGGCGAACAGCTGTTAATCCTTTTTACCCGACAATGTTACCAGTTGGGAAAGTCAAATTGAAAATTGAACTAAAAATTAAATTTCATCACTTTTGATTTGAAGGAGGAAAAATTATTTTTAAAAAATAATATACAGTGGCGGATTTTCAAAGGCACCAACTTTTCAAAACTAGTGAGTGCTCTCGAAAGAAATAATTTTTCGAGGGGGGTCGGAGGAGATGTTTAGATATGCTTTTTTTTTTTTTTTTTTTTCTCTTTTAGAAAAATCTCCGTAGATGATATGTTCTAAAATAGCTTTACACTTTTAACACACAGATGGAAGCAAAATCTTTTACAAAAGATAAATTAATATTTTTTTGTAATTTAAATTATTTATTCTGAAGTATACAACATGTAACTGGCTATCATCTAATGCTAATAAGTGACATAATAGAGAAAAATTCGGATCTTATTGAAATCTCATCTTACAGAAATCTCATCAAAATAAAAAAAAAAAAAAAAAAAAAAAAAAAAAAAAACGTTGGATTTTCTCCCGAAATTCTAATAGATTTTCCCTACAAAAGTAACTAAAACTGTTTCTTAAAATTTTGTGGGTGCTCCACGTCTATATGATTTTTCTGTGGAAGCTTAGACCCTACGTAGTCGGCGCGTCTGCTTATATATATGTAGTTATTATAAAGTTACAACGTGTAACAGGCTCAGAATAGAATACCAATACATTATTATGAACTCTGCAACATGAGCTTTAATGATGATGAATAGGACAACTGGTTGAGGCTAATTAATTCTGAACCACTCTTAAACTATTAGCTTCCTGTAGAAAAAATAATGTTCTTTTGGAAAGTGGAGTACAAAACAAGAAAAGCTGCAACCCCCCTAAAAATCCCCACAAAAATCACACCGCCCAAAATAATCATATTGACAAGACATTCATTATTTTTTTATATTAAAACCCTTTTTTCAGCATAGTACAGCACTTTTATTTGAGAACCTATTATACTTATTCTACAAGAAAGAAACTTTTTTTTTTTTTTTTTTTAAATAAACAAATATCTACAAAGTACAATAATGTAAGTTCTTGACGTGCTCCTATTCCCTCTTCCTCCTTTTGACTTGGGCCTGGGGCAGATGCCCCGACTGCCCTTGCCTTAGTCAGACTGCTTATCAATTATCATAGCTGTAAAATAGACAAATCAATATCTGTGTTACTAGAAACTACATGTGTTGTTGGCCTCACCACTCTTCCCATTGGCGGTTTTACGGAGGGGGGGGGGTAATGGGGGTAATTACCCCTCCCAGGATTTTTCAAACGAAAGTGAAAAATAATTCTGCATAGGAAATTCACAATCGCGAATTACAGAGCCGGGGCCCGTTCTCATCTCTAGTAGGGAGGGGGGGAGGGACAATAATTTTGATCGATGGTGTCGAAGAAGCAAGGTTGTTACAGTATTTACATACTCCATTAATTATATGATTAATTAAACATTAATTTCACATTTGATTTATTCATCTTATTCGCATATATGAAACGTATTGTGCAGTCAAAGGGGTCCCCTTTCCAATGTGCGCCCCCCGGTAGTCACTAATTCTCTGAGGCACTGAGTTTGCATAAAAGTATAATCATCATTACCCCTCCCAGAGTGCAACTCTAGAACCGCCCTTGGCTCTTCCTTGATTTGGAAGTGCTGGTATGCAAAGCAAATAGTGTTACAGCATTCATCTTAATCAACTCTGAACAGCATAATAAAGTGTGGGCTTATTATCTTTGTGGCTGTCTCAATGGACCTATTTGTAGCTGATTAGTACGGAACAAACATTAAAGACTGACATTAGTCGTTGAAAATCCTCTTATAGGGTCGACTGTCACATCTCCATGAACCTGAACCCAGCACTTCCCACACGATTATACTTATTCTACAATTTACCTAAGTTATGTGTAAGAATATTAATTTATCCCAAATAGTTAAAAACAAAAAATTACAGAGAAAACAATTTAATGGCTATGTTTCAGTGATTTTCAGTTTTTTCTTTCCCCTGACAGTTTGCTGATAACTACAATCTACATCCAAACATGGGCGCCCATAAGGGGTGGGGGTGGGGGCAAGGTAGGGCACTTGCCCCCCTCTAAAGGTTTAGTACATTGTGCAATCATGTAAACACAAGTGCATCACAAAGCAAAATCGGAACCAAATTATTGCAAGTGTGAAATTTGCCCCTCCTCTAGAAACAATTTTTGAAGTTTGCCCCCCCCCCCCTAAAAAATTTCTATGGGCGCCCATGCATCCAAATTAATCAGTAAATTATGTTTCAAGAATTATGAATCCACTTTTTTGCTATCTGTTGATTATTATAGGAAATTAGTTAAAGCTCTCTACAATATAAAGCTATACTATTTAGTAGTATAATTTAGCTCTTTTAAATTGAGTAGATTATCAGAGTACAAAATCCTGCACTTTTAAAAATATCCATTTAGTTTTTTTGCAGATTACCCAGATAGTCTGTATATTACCTGTTCGCCCTTAATCGGAACACGGAGTTCTCCAAGACTGTGTTTTGTATGTTTCCCCATTCTTGTTTCCGGTTAGCTTCCCTTTCCACCGTCGAAGTCGAAGATCAAGGAGGTTTGGTCTTGGGTCGAAATATTTCAGCTTACCACGAAGGTATATTTTTCCTGTCCAAATGCCGAACCTTGTTTGAAAAGGAACTGGGGCTCCTGGATGACAGAGAGGCTGATTTACAAAAATCCCCCCTGGTCACTGGCCATTCAAGATAACCCGGTAATGACACGTTTTCCTGGAAGTGCTGCAGAAGCGAGCAAAACTCAAAGGAAACACGTCCATTATCTGCTTTTCTTGGGGGGTGCGAGGAAGGTCTTTGCAGAGGTCACGTACTGGTCTGAGCTTTTCTTGGGGGGTGCGAGGAAGGTCTTTGCAGAGGTCACGTACTGGTCTGAGCTGTACTGAGGGTGAAAACTATAGCATGCAAACAGAACGCCAGGCAATTTTTATCCCGTGTACAGGTGTGCACAAGTGGAATAAGAATGCATATACAATTTATGTATAAAACCCATTCAACTGATTCGAAATAAGTTTGTTTAATAAGAACTTTTTTAAAACACAATATTTAATGTAAAAAGTTCAACAATCGAGAACAAAATATTGCAGCTTTTTTCGGAATAATTGGAACGAGAACTCGTTCTCGGACCTGTGCAAAGTGTGAGATTTTCGTAATCAAATGGACAAAGTTATTTAGCCCAAACTTTGTGGGTTAAATGAGCAGTTAAGGGTTTTGGTGTAATGAAAATCATTATTAAAGTTCAACACATATATCTTAACAGAATTCATGCATAAATAAAAACAATACAGTGTGAATGAAGTTTGAAATACGCAACAAAATAAATGATAAGTATTCATTTACTTGTAAAGAAGTAAAAAGAAAGAAAGTAATGTATTATAGAATAATGTAACTATTTAGGTAACTAGAAGTCAAAGTCTGTTGTGGAGGCAATTATGCAGGCTATAGAAAAAATATTGGACGAAAACATGTCTACACTCAACATATTTGTAATATACTCAATAATCTTCGTCCTTCAATAATCTTGGTCCATCTAAAATAAATAACTTCCTATTCAATTTTTATTATATACCCAACTCAAATAGAATTTCACGTTCTTCTGGAAACGCACGTAAACTTTTCGCATACGAACGATTTCGTTTAGTGTACACAGCCCCTCTTATATCAATGCTTCAAGCAGACGATCATTTTGATGGGAAAAAAAAGCTATGTTATCTGAAAAAAACTATTTCAAACGAATCGGATTTGTAACTTTCCCTTCAAAAGTAGTGACTTCAAGAGGACGTCATGTCAATTGCGACAGCTAATTTTGTTATGCAAATGATTGGCTTTTCTTTTGCTCTTGGAAATAAAATGGAACTGAAATAGCGAAAAATTGCTTTAAAATGAGGGAACGGGTAGATTTTCAGATTTGTAAAGTAGCGCAGATTGTTTTCTATATCTTTATACATAATTAAGAAAAATTTCAAGCGGATCGTACAAACGGTGTAGACGTATGTCATTAAGCTTTTTACGCTTAACTTTTAAATCTTTTTAGTGGAAAAAGTTTATCTTGGAGTGGTTGCCCAGAATTGTTAGAGTCAGTGAATCAGTGAGTCAGTGATCTTAATTATGTAGTAGGATACTATTACGTGGAAAAATCTTTGAATGATCATTATTTCAACAGAATGTACTACTGACTTCCGTATTATAGAGGTCACAGGGTTTACAGTACGCCACTGAGTTTGAACATGAGCTCTAGACACAGGGGTGATTGTGCTCTATCCTAAAATATGGTGCATACTGTAGTTTGAAGAAAGAAAATAAGCATTGTTTGTAGAAGAACGAGAATAAGCATTGTTCATAGTTTTGCAACGAAAATAAGCATTTTTAAAGTAGCGCACACTGCTTTCTATATTTTTATGCATAACTAGCTGAAACACCCGTTCTTCGCACGGAGCGGATATTGTTAAACCAATAAATACAAATGGAAAATAAGTAAATAAATACTAAGCATATTTTGGTTATAGATTTAGTCGCCTACAAAAACTGTTTCCAATTTTTTTTTTTTTTCTGTTTGTCCTTATTAAGTTGATATACTTCCTGACGGATTTTTCTACGTTTGGATTTTGGAGGAGCACGCAAGTTTGCATTGGGAATTTCACATTTTCATATACTGTGCTCGCCTCTAATTAACTGATTTACATGCAACAAAACGCAAACTTTGATTATTTAATACAAGTAATATTAATTGGGTTTGGGACAATTCATCGACAACAACTACACCGACGGGACATTTCACCGACACCATTTCACCGACTGGACATTTCACCGACATGGATTTTTCTCCGACTGGACATTTCACCGACATGGACCTTTCACCGACTGGACATTTCACCGACACGGACTTTCCACCGACTGTACAGTTCACCGACATGGATTTTTTCACCGACTGGATATTTTACCGACACGGATTTTTTACCGACTGGACATTTCACCGACTGGACACTTCACCGACATGGATTTTTCCCCGAGTGGACATTTCAACGACATGGATTTTTCACCGACAGGACATTTCACTGACATTAGTTTTTCACCGACAGGACATTTACATGTACATTTCAGGCACTTTAAAATGGACTAAATTTTCAATATAACGACGACAGGCCAATTCCCACACAGTTTTAATAATACATTTAACGAAAAATCTCCCGTAAAGAGAGCAGCTAATTATGATTCTTTTTTCTCAAAAATTTATCAGTATATCTAAAAAAGTTTTCTTTTGTACAAAACTAGAAAGTTTAGTCGTTTAAAGGAGGACCGTGACTATAGTTTATTTATTTATTTTTGTTGGGGTGGGAGGTAGGGAGTTTCCAAAAACACTCATATGAACCATAATTAATTATACGTGCGTTATTAAAAATCATACGTATTAATTATGCATACGTAATTAATTAACATTAATCGAAGTATATCATATATAAAAAATAATTAACTTAAGTACATATTTATTAACTTCATTGTGTAATTAAATTAATTACGTGATTAAAACTCATTTATATAATTAATTTGTGTATTACAGTAAAAGAAAATTTGAGAAAAACAATCGTACTGTAAGTGTATTTTTTGATAACAATATACGTCAAATTTTCGAGGGGGGGTGAAGGGGGGGGAGTACATCCATTCCATAGCACTGTTTCTCTCAATATATAAAAAAAAACCACTGTACAGTACCATAAATAAGCATATATGTCGTTTTATACGGCCTTGTCGGTAACTAAGTTCAGGCAAACACGGAAAAATGGAAAAATTGGAAGTTGATTATATAGCTTTTAAACTTTCGGAAAAACATTTTTTGGGGGATTTTAATTGTACGAAACAGAAAAGTCCCTTATGCGGGAAAAAAATTATAAAGTTTTGAAACTCCAAGAAAACACTAATTGGTGACAGGACATTTTGCCGACACCGTCTCACTCTAGGGGAGGAGGCTCGAGCTCCTGAAGCCTCCCCCATGGATCCGTCACTGATATGATATCAACAATTTCAGGAGACCGTACGCATATCTGTGAAAATCCACGTCCGTAAAATGTCCTGTCGGTGAAAAATTCGTGTCGATGAAATGTCCACTCGGTGAAAAATCCGTGTCGGTGACCTGTCCAGTCGGCGAAAAGTCCGTGTCGGTGAAATGTCCAGTCGGTGAAAAATCCATGTCGGTGATCTGGCCAGTCGGTGAAAAGCCCATGTCGGTGAAATGCCCAGTCGGTGAAAAATCCATGTCGGTGAAATGTCCAGTCGGTGAAAAGCCCATGTCGGTGAAATGCCCAGTCGGTGAAAAATCCATGTCGGTGAAATGTCCAGTCGGTGAAAAATCCATGTCGGTGAAATGTCCAGTCAGTGAAACGGTGTCGGTGAAATGTCTTGTCGGTGTAAAGGGTGTCGGTGAAATGTCCAGTCGGTGAAAAATCCATGTCGGTGATCTGGCCAGTCGGTGAAAAGCCCATGTCGGTGAAATGCCCAGTCGGTGAAAAATCCATGTCGGTGAAATGTCCAGTCGGTGAAAAGCCCATGTCGGTGAAATGCCCAGTCGGTGAAAAATCCATGTCGGTGAAATGTCCAGTCGGTGAAAAATCCATGTCGGTGAAATGTCCAGTCAGTGAAACGGTGTCGGTGAAATGTCTTGTCGGTGTAAAGGGTGTCGGTGAAATGTCCCGGACCGATATTAATTATAGCGTAGAGGCACGATTTGGCCGCAGTATACCAGAACAACATCGCAAATAAGTGCATACAAATTTTACTATTTCCGGTAGGTTATAAGTACTTCTTTCAGGAAGACACAATTACATATAGGCATAAGCGATATAAGCTAAAATTTGAAGAGTCATTCTTTTCTTCAGAGGAAAAATTTTTATGGTACTCTTAATTAAATTAAAACACTTTTTGAAATAAAATCTTATATAAAGTAACCTTGATACTTGTACAAAAATAAAATCACACAAAATCATTACGAGCACGCAGAAACAAAGCGTGTTTATCGAGAAAGTACAAGCAAATGGTTAGAAATTCAGTGAACGTAACTAAAAATTTTAAGGTTACTTAAGCTAAAGCTTTCTGATGATGCTAATTTTCTGATTGTTCTTATGAACGATTGTTTGTTTATGCTGTTATGGCAAAGCTACGCATGGGCTATCTGCCTAGGATGAGGGGTATCTTGGTCGGAGGATTTTCTAAGGGGTTCTCACGCATATTCAAGTTACATCTGGAGAAAACCGACCGGAAATCCAGACCGCTAGATCGACAGCCGCGCAATGGGCCAGAACACGACTCTCCTACTTCAGCCATCTACCATGTTCAGTGTCTTGTGCACTCGGCCATTGTGAGGCCTTGTTTTTATGAAGTCAGATTTTTTTTAGAAACAATTAAACTTGAAAATTCTGGCGATGTTTAAATGTAGCGTAAATCAGACGTATGGCAAGCAAATGTTGAGAAAGACAGTGTGCAGGCAGACAGTTAAAATTGATTAATAATATAATGTTCCTTTTTAATGAATAGTCCGTCATAATAATAATAATTATTATTAGTGTTATTTAATTCTTGAATCATTAAAGTGAAGTAATCATCAATAAAAACAGAAAGTGAAAACTCGATGCTGAATTGAGTCGTCTGAAAGCTTTGAAATGTTGACTGTTCGATAGCATTAACTAAAAAATAACTTTTCAAAACACCACTCAAAAGACATCTAGTGCTACATAAAAAAAAAACTCAGCCATAAACTATGTAGTTATAGGCCATAAGTCTCAGAATATCTTTCACAGAGTGCTAACGAGTCACCCAGACAATTTTTAATGATTTATTTATTTTTGGAAAGCGGGGGGGGAGGGGAGGATAAAAAGTTTGAGGAGGATAGAAGGTGTCTCATCAATATGCTAACTATATATAAAATCTCGCTATTTCTAATATGTTAGTTTCATTTTTTGTGAATATTTAATTATTAAACCTGTTTTCGAAATATTTTGAAGACGGCTTTAAAAGTACAGTTTAAAAAAAAAATCATTATTTTCTATTTTCAAGAAATTTGCACTTTTATTTCTTCAATTTTGTGGGGGTTTCATACATCTCCCAGCCCCCCCCCCTCCGTGCGTGCTCCTAAAGCAGTGTATTATGTGCATACTTTAAAGCAGATAAAAATCTGATATGGACACTACACGACTTCCTTGTACCGCTATTAAATTATATAAAGTTTTGATGCCCTTCATTCACATATATTTAATTTGAAATTCAGATACGATAATTAAATAATATTAAAAATAAAGAAATTTTGTGAATCACACTCTTTGGAGAAGACAATGTAAAATGTGTCCCATTAGCACCCAGTCTCCCATATATAGAGGCAATGAGAAAAATGAACCTTCTATGATGGGGGGAAAAAATGTGCATTATAATATTTGGAAAAATACATTTTGTGAATACGATTTTCTTAAGCGATTTTGATTACAAACAAATAATAATTCTGTTAGATTTAAAGGGAAATAAGTCTATTTTTGAGTAGAATAAAAAATAGAACTTTTATTTCGTGTTCTTGCTTATTGTGGAATTTTTCGAGAAATTCTTGGCGTCATATTTGTTCTAATGGGAAACCTATAAAGTAAAATCCACTCTTTTTTATTTTTGAATATTTTTTAAAAGCTAATTGTTACCTGAAAAATGTTTACTAACGAAGACATTAATGACTTACAGTTTTTGTAAAGCAGAAACAATAATTGCAGTTGCAAGGCATTCTTTCAAATTTTTTGTACCCACTGCATATTTTCACTATACAAAATGTTCTTTTATCAGAAAAGCAAGAGCATAGCGATCATATATTTAACATTGCAGTGAAATTCAGCGATTTTTCTTCTTTAAAGAAACAAAAAAAATCCGCTACATAGAAATGCAATTTTAGCCAGCAGTAATCAATTTATAGGGTCAGAGACCTTCAAAATAGAACGGTGGGGCCTTACTATATAGGTGTAATTCATTATACAATTGTGCTATTCCCTTGATATCCGATTAGATAAAAGGTTACGATATGCTCAAGTGATATTTTAATCGTAACCATCAATAGAAGAATAAATTATGTTATGCAATGACTTCGGGGGGTGGGGGACGGAAAATGTGCATACATACACACGCATATATGAATATATACAGGGTGATTCAAAACAATACGTCAGATATGTAATGGCTGACAGAGAGAACCAAGACGATTTAGAATAAGAATTCCATAGCAATGTGGGGATCGGAAACTTCATCTTTATGTATCTGTCAATATAATCAGTCCGGAAGAAGACAAGTGTTGATGTAATAGCAAATTTTGACAGTGGTTTTTCAAAAAACTAATGTACAGAAGGGATTTGACTAAAAGAAGGAGACAGAGTTACAGGAGGATTTGACTAAAATTGATTAGCTTACAATTTTATTTCATTGATAAAATTCTCGGAGACAAGCCCATTATTCATGAAACTTGATTAAGAAAGACGAATACTTCAATACTGCTTTCTGTTAAAATTTTTTTATACTTTTAGTGTGTTTGCCTATTAGTCTATCCGTTCGCTCACCAAATAAATCTCGTAAAAATTGTTTTTTTATTTTCAGTCACAAATAGGATTTGAGCGCGTGGAGAAAATCAATAACACTAGATTTATAGAATATTTTATCGTAATTTTTAAGTGTATGAGTATGATAATGTGCTTTGATTTTTAACAAGGATTTTACCGGCAGTCTGCATTATAAATTTATAATAAACAGGATTAAGCTTTTTTTAAATAATAATGTTATTAGCAATAAATATTAGATCACTTTAACCCCCAATTATCACATATAAGGAGTTTGATATCTACATCATTTGTGTGTTTAATCTCTAGGATATATTTCACGAGAATTACTCCGCATGTTAAATTTTCATTAAAAAAAGGAATTTTTTTAAAATTCAGCATTCTTTCGAGATCATTGTTAATGACCGTGTCGAGCTCAAACGACTCCACAGATTTAACGTCTGCGAGTCTGCGTTCAGTGCGGAATGTGGGCATGATGATTCTTATCTTATGGATGTTTAACCCTTTAACACGCAGTGTTCCCGCTCTGGGAACACCAAACTCTGACGTTTTGACTGTTGCCAGTCACGAAGAATTGATTTGATTTCTATAAAAATAGTTTCGGGTGACATAACTCCACGAGATACCTTTACTTTTTAGCACGTTATTTCCAGTAAAAAAATTGTCACGATTATTTTTAACAGCACTGACATCTGCTGAAGAACGGAAGAATGCGAGAACAGCTGGATAGATTGCCCAATGCTGAAAAAAGGGCAGCCGTTGCCATCGCTCGACTTAACTATCAACAAGATGGCGGACGATCGAAACGTTCATCGCGTGCCACAGATCTAGAGCCCCATTTATTGACGCAGCTGGCTGTGGGGCACCGCCAGCTGCGTCAAAACGCGATGAACGTTTCGATCGTCCGCCATCTTGCTGATAGTTAAGTCGAGCGATGGCAACGGTTGCCTTTTTTTCAGCATTGGGAAAGGGTTGCGCCTCAAAGGGATAATTGGATTCTTCTGTTGTTAGCCAGCTCTGGAATCTTAAGAGAACAGCTACCTTTGCGCATTTTCAATGAACATTTAAAATATGTAGTGAAGAGGTTAAACATTGGTTCACTTTCAGGTTAGGCTCCGTAACACCGCCCTCCTCTTACAGAAGCAGCAACTGGAGCCCGAATGAAAAAACAATTCCACATTTTTGCCTTTTCCAAGACGTTTACAGGATCCTTAAATGTACACACACATGACATTTATAACACGATCTTTCGCTCTCTACCACAAATTAATTTCTCAATTCGTCTGTCTCAACAGTTTTTTGAATACAAATACCGTTGAATAATATTTATTCAAAAACAAAGAAATTAGTTCTGACGACACATTTAATTCAAGCGCTTATTAATCAGAAAAAGGAAGTAAAGAAAAAGAGGTAGTATTTTTTCTGTTTTATAAGCACCATGTAAAATGGAAAAATATTCTAGTTGCTACGACAGACAGTTTTGATCTAACATACGCAATACCAATTAAAAATTTAAAAAAACCCGCAAGAATTTTAAAATGTTTTCGAAAAGTTTTAGAGTTTTCATATTTTCTCTTCACCAAATGACAGTTATTTTAATTAGTTTAGTTCTTGTTGAAATTTTGCTACAGAGAGAAAAAAATAATAAGGGTGAATAAATGTACTTTAATAATTAATTTGTTGTCATACATAAAAAAACAGTTAAGTATAATATTTTATTGACTAGTTTCCACAAGAAGCAAATTATTTCGGCGTAAAAAAAAGTGATATCAGCGTGACATGTTTTTAAGCTTTCATTGATGGTTTCATGAACTATACAAGAGCTATACTGTTACTTGGATAGTTAAAATAAACACCTAATAAGTTGACGATTTTTTCAGTTGGGCTACTTCATCATTGTTTTCTTGTTCTTTGTTTTCTGGTGACATGTTATGTTACTATGAAAGTGATGACTAAATCTGCAAACCAAAATCAGTCAGTCCCCAGTAACATTAAGTGAAGTTAAAAATATAATGGCATTAATTAAAGTTTCTGACCCCAGTTTTTGGGGAATATATAAATATATATATATATATATATATATATATATACAGGGTGGCCCAAAAAAACACTGACCTAGGCTTTTATTCCTTAAACATTGATCATAGACATATACAATAAGTTACAAAGTTACGGGGAAAAAGGTATAGAATTTTATGGTATGGATTAAAATATTCCGAAAATCTGAATAAATACAAAATTTATACAGATCCCTGACAAAATAAATAAATCCAATTAGCAAAATATGCCCCATACCTTAATTAGTTGATGGACAAAATTTCAGCCTTTCATCGTAAAAATGCTAAAACATATTGAAAACAAAAATCTGATATGGACACCACATGACTTCTTTGTAGTCTATTGAATTATATAAATTTTTGATGCACTTCATTCAAATATATTTAATTTGAAATTGAAATACGATAATTCAATAATCTTAAGGTTTGGCAATTTTTCTTGAAATAAAAGAGATATCGCCAAGTTAGGTTCAGTTTTAAAAACTTCTTTTTGGCATTTCTTCTTCAGGTGCAAGTCACTGGAAGCAAGATCTATAACCTATGGGCAACCTAAACCTATGCTTCCAGTGACTTGAAGCATAGAAAAGACCTGAAGAAATTCCTATCTGGGCATCAATTTTTCACCAACTAACGTAAGACTGAAAAGAATTGTGGCACTCCACTCTGGCTTCTTTTTCAGGCAGCAGTCTTGTATAACATTGGACTACAAAAACTTATCCCACGGCATGACATGACAAGTGTTACGGTGTTCACATTATTCTTATGCAGAGATGCATCTGAAATATTGCTGTATCTTTTCCAGCATATTAATTTTTTCCGCAATAATTTTTTCCAGGTAACAATGTTTTGTTCCCCCCCCCCTTTTTTTTTTGGTTATATGGGAAACTTACTGTTGTATATATTAGGAGACAGAAAGCAAAAAGGTTTTTCTTTTTTTCATACAATTATACAGAGATAAACCCCTTTTGTTTGCTACTTCCTCATATATATTTAGAACACATTCTTGCACATTTTAGTATTTTTTATATTTTCCTAAATTTGCAATGCAACTTCAGTGCCTAAGAATTATATTCCCTGAAAGTTGCTGAAGAGGTAGGTTCATTGTTTATAAGAGTTGATAAAACAGTTTGAGGAGAAACATTTTGAATTTTAAGTTCTTCTGACGCAATTTCTTTTTAAAATTGTAAGGAGTCATATGATAAGAGTAGGTTTTTTCTCCCCCGTAACAACAGCCTTAATGCTTATTCTTTAAATAAATAAACAAATACATAAAAAACCAAACTAGGTAATTTAAATTTCTTCTTCTTCTTTTTTTTTTTTTTTTAACAATCATTTAAAAAATTATTTTTAAATCTCGTGCAACGAATGTATGTATGTAAATATGCAGTGCAAGGCGAAACCACAAGGAAATACTAGACGTCAAACGAAATAATAATTCCGCTTCGTTCTTGCCCTTCGAGAGAATATACAACTGTTCCAACTCTGACGTTTGCCAATTTTGAAATTCTGACACTTCAGTACCCTGTCGCAGTCTTTAAGGGAAAAAAAATCGCTGCGAATTAAAGCAGCAGAATTGTCTGGTATGAAGGTAATACCTTGCCCAGCTGCGGCTTCGGCAAACTATTTACATCGCCGAATCGCTCTTTTAATGAAATGATGTCACTCTACCTGTTCACAAGTCTGTGACGTAGCGCGACGTCACAGTTCCAAGATGTGGTCAAAAATCAAGTTCAGGATGCCGGTGGACGGACGTTTCCTGAATTTTTAATGAGCAATTAGCGGAAACTTTTTTTTTTTTTTTTTTTTTTCATAAACACTTTTCGACTCTGTTGGAAAGTGTTTATGATTTCGGATTTATCTGTCTGTCCGTGCTTGTTGTAAATATGATTCCGTTAAAACGGCATCTATTTATATTATTGAAATGTGTTTTAATCATATGCCCTCTTGAAAATGGCATTAAATGGTATGATGAATAGGCGCTTTTACAAGCGCGCTCAAAAGCATTTCATTGACAGTCTATGATTGCTGTCTATTGACAGTCGATTGTCTATTAACAATCGATTGTTTGTCGATTGTCTATTGACAGTTGACTATGAATGCTGTCTAATGACAGTCGTTGATTAACCCTTTGAGGCGCAACACTTTCCCAATGCTGAAAAAAGGGCAGCCGTTGCCATCGCTCGACTTAACTACCAGCAAGATTGTGGACGATCGAAACGTTCATCGCGTGCCACAGATCTAGAGACCCTTTTTTGACGCAGCTGCACAGCCAGCTGCGATTATTTAGGTGTGATTATTTTAGGGAAGTTCCCCCCCCAAACTTTATGAAAAAGTACTTTTGTCGCGAAAATCGTCAGTTGCCAAAGGACTGTCGGCAAATTTGAGCTTTAACCACCAATCTGCTAAGTGTTATATGTATAAATCACCAGTTCTGCTGACTGTTTATTTTAAGTTATACTACATCATGTACATAGTTTTGTTATACGATTTTCATTATAGTGATTTGCGTCTCAGTAAAAAAGTCCCCTTTGTCCCCTCAATCCAACTTCATGCCAGATTATTTTAGTGTAATGCAGTTTGTATTAAAGACAAACCTGCACATTGGGTATCAGCCTGGACTGGGGGTCCTTCGGACGAAGGACTTTTTTAGGGGATCTAATGCGTATTCACGGTATCGGGAGAAAACCGCCCATAACTCCAGACTGTTAGAACTAAGGCTGCGCGAGAGTCTAGAATCCTTTACGTGCACTTTAGCCATCTCCTAATATTTAGTGATTCTAAGCACTAATTTCATCAATAAAATATAGGAGTAGCGGTGTAAGTAATTTCTTAGCAGGATTGATTGAAGAATTTTGAGATGATTGAATAGTGATTGTTTACAGTTTACACTTTAGTCGTAATGAAATTGAATACCACAGCATATTTTATAAATATTCGTTAAAGTAATAATGACAGGTAAATTTGGTATATATTTTTGAAGGCATATTGGTGTATATTGTCGGCAATTTTTGACTTTACACCCCCCCTCCCCCCAACATTTTTGCTTAAAACCGGCCCTGTCTGTATATATATAATTTGTCACATTTCTGTTGAGTCGTAGGCTACTACTTAAGTAGTCAAAGACTTCTTAATTATTCGCAAAGCTAAAATAGAAAATTTCTCTTATAGTCGAATACCTTTTTGAGGGGTCTACAGAATGCAGTAATAATAATAAAGTGCAACACTTTAATAATAATACTGTGTTCAGTAATAATTAATACTGTAGTGTAATGCAATAATAATAATTACGAAGTACACAGTACTGTAATAATAATTATAACTGTACTCTACTATACAGAATAAAATAATATTGTATCCCGTACTTTTGTTGGCGTTTCTTACTATTGGTGGTATGTAAGTGACGGTATAGAAGTGGTTCGTGTTAGCCGTCAGATTCGTGGATTATGCAAAACTCACGTAAAGTCCAATTCGTGTAAAACAAATCTCGTTGTAGCGTGACTATAGTCCATTGTAGGTAGCAACAAAGGACGACTGCAGGCTGAAATTTTGGAGAGGGCCATTGGACATTTTAGATAGGTCTACAAATTGTTCAAAACGGAGATAAAACTTAAATGATGCCAACTGAAAACAAATTGACTCATTGAAACACCTTTCGGTCACGCGACAAAACATGGCCTGCTCTGGTCAACACTTACTTGATGCAACACGACCGGACGATAGTTTACGAAAATTTATTTTCTTTGTAGAACGTTCTCAAGTATTAATTAAACTTTTATTAAAAGATGGAAGGATGGATTTCATACAAAGAATATACATGAAATTCATGCTCTTCCTACAAAAAGTACTAAAGTATAGTGGGAAAAAATTGCATAAAAGGGTGGGGGAGGAAGTGGTCCCCAAAGCCCCTTCACTGGAACCACTCTTATGTAGCAATGATAGCATCTAAAGAATTCTAGCAAATTATGCTCAAGGGCAGTGATTAAAAGTATTTTAATGTCTAAACTGCTTTAACCCTTTAACGCGCAGTGTTCCCGCTCTGGGAACACCAAACTCTGACGTTTTAACTGTTGCCAGTCACGAGGAATAGATTTGATTTCTATAAAAATAGTTGCGGGTGACACAGCTCCACGAGAATCCTTTACTTTTTAGCACGTCATTTTCAGTAAAAAAATGGTCACGATTATTTTTAACAGCACTGACATCTGCTGAAAAATAGAAGAATGCGAGAACAGCTGGATAGATTGCCCAATGCTGAATAAAGGGCAGCTGTTGCCATCGCTCGACTTAACTACCAGCAAGATGGCGGGCGATCGAAACGTTCATCGCGGATAGCAAATACAGCTCCTATTCTTAATACATAATGAAAATGAGCAACAACATAATAAGTATCATGTAATACAATATCCAAAGAAGAATTAGATAATACAACTCCTGTAATACCCCCTAAACGCTTATACCCCCTATATCCCCTAAAAACTTTTGACGCAGTTGGCTGTGCGCACAGCTAACTGCGTCAAAAAAGGGTCTCTAGATCTATGGCACGCGATGAACGTTTCGATCGTCCGCCATCTTGCTGGTAGTTAAGTCGAGCGATGGCAACGGCTGCCCTTTTTTCAGCATTGGGAAAGGATTGCGCCTGAAAGGGTTAACTTGATCGCTCCCTTCGTCGCAAAGAGGAGAAGGGCAGACATTCCCCTTCTGTGCCCACCGTTGCGCTCCAACATGGGTCTTTGAATGTGCCGCTGTGGCCCATTCGAATGACCCATCGGGGTATTGAAAGCAACAAAGGGCACAGAAAAGGACGTGATTCGTTACGCGGTACAATTATACATGCAAAAGTTAAGATTCCGTGAAAAACCGCTTTACAATAGATGCATTTGGCATATTTCTCTTTCTTGTACTTTTCACTTTCTTTTCCAAATTACATATTTGTTCCCTTAGATTTTTTTCTATGGCTTGTCAGTCAAGTTAACCCTTTACCGCTTAGTGTCCTCGCTGTGAGGACACAACTCTGACATTTTGGCTGTTTTATTTCACGAAGAATACGTTTCATTTCAATTAAATACTTAAGGAGGACATCTAGATAGACTGCCCAATGTCGAAACAGTTCAGCCGTTGCCATCGCACGATTTAACTACTACCAAGATGGCGATAGGGTCGACCGCCATCTTGCTGGTAGTTAAATCGTGAGATGGCAACGGCTGGACTTTTTCGACATTGGGAAATGGTTGCGCATCAAAGGATTAAAACAAAGCAAGGTCTGCCTGTCTCACAACTGATTTTAAAAAGGAATTACAAGGAGTAGAGTATATTTTCTTCCTTTTTTTTTAACAGAGGAATGAGGTCACATTTTTTTGTTTTTTTCCTTTATTGATTCTTGGATGATGGTATTCGTTGCCTTCAGTAAAGGAATGATAAATCAATCAGGTTTAATTTTCGATGGGCGGGTCGATAGGTTTGGTCTGGTTATAATTAGTAGTTCAGAAGTATGGTCCTTTTTAAAATTCTGCCATTACTGCAGTTAGACTCGGTTATAATGACCTCGTTTAAAGAGACATCTCACTTATAAAGTCAAACTATGCAGTACCGTTTTCAAATGTCCGCAGATAGCAGTATTGCTGCGACTCGTTTATAACAACGTGTTTAAAATAGTAATCTTGGTTCTAAAATCAGTATTTTTTTTTCCTCTCTTGTTAAAGAAATAACCAATTTTTAGAAATGTGTTATTTTTGTTAGTAGTAGATTGTAAATGTTGTAAATTTAATGAGCTCTGTTTAGGCTGCAATGAATAGATAGTTTATAAACTTCATTCTTATATGGAAAATTAACTTCGTCGTAGAACACATTGACTCGAGAATATCTCTTTAGTCTTGGTCTCGATTTTACACGGATTGGATTTTGTATTGACCTTTCTTAGTTTCTTGGTTGTAGGGTCAACAGGAAAGATAAATCATGACAAACACATTTTTTTTAGCATATACAGTGAAATCTTTCCGAACGGCCATCAATGCCTGCATGGCGGCCACGCCTTTAAACGGCCAATTTTTCATGGCACGGACTTTTCGGCTCATAGACCTAATATTAAAATAACCTCTATCGGCGGCTACCCGACCCCCATCTAAACGGCCATCAAGTGGGATCGCCCATCTCATTTTTCGCGAAATTCTACTCCCTCCATGCTTTAATTTTAAGCGGAAAAACTCAAGGCCAGGAGTCTGGCGAAGGTAAGCGTATTTTAAATCCTTTTAATCAAATGTAAAATTAATTTGAGGGCGATTTAAATTAACTAAACAGCATGTTTGTGTTGTGTATATCATCAACGTTTTTACAAATGACTTTTTGTGCCTTTCAGGCTCTAATTCCGTCCCTGACGAGGAATTTTCCGATGTTTGTAATAGCGAACAAGCTAAATCTTCAACACAAGCGACTTTAGGGAAAACCAATGAAATTATCGAAAGTTCCGAATCGGTTAAACGAATCGGTTAGAGATTTGTTTTTAAGGTAGGAAACGAACTTGAAACAATGGTTGTTTCATAGAAAAGTTAAAACAGACACAAATTGTATCCTTTTTTCAAAAAAATGTAAGAAAGCATTAAAGTACTATTTTCTCTTTAGATAAGTTTTAAATTGCATTTTAAATAAGGAATATGTGTCACATTTGTTTATATTACGCATTATAGCAATGATCTTATAATAGTAAATAAAACCCTTCAGAGCGCCCAAGTATTCTCGGGACGGTGGGATGGCCACTCAGAGAGGTTTCACTGTACATAATTGCATAACAAAAATTCAAATGCTCAACAGTACACTTCTTTAAATCACTATTAGCGGCTGTTAGGGCACGGACGGGCAGACAGCCAAACCGATATCATTATTAGGCCTAAGGGAAAGTTCTGTCCGTTTTTCGCACGTCAATATTTTACCTAACCATAACTATTGAAGCTAATAATACGAAATTTGACCCATGTGTGAGTGTTTTTTTTTTTTTTTTTTTTTTTTTTTTTTTTAAGCGTAGGTGCTAGATTGGAGAGCACTTCCCAAAATTCGTATTTTATGGGGGTAGGGAGCCAAAACGTACAGATGCATTTTTTCACAATTTTTTTATTATTATTTTCTATATTTTATTTTATTTGTATCTTTATTTTATTTTTGTCTACACCATCCTTTTTCTTTCTCTTTTTTTCCATCCTCCCTAGTTTCTTACTTTTTGTTTTTTCCGATTGGCAACTTGCTGTTCGCTTTCGTTATCCAGAAACCTTTTTTGATCAGACCCTGTTTTTCCATTTGGCCCACTAGGACCGTTCCTACGGCTCCCGAATATTGAGGTCCCCCAAGACAAAATCTCAATTCAATTTTTCTTAATTTTATCTTTTTTAATTGCAGATTTTTATATAACCTTTCTATCCTATCAAATTCTTTCAAAAAATATTTTAAACAAGTTGCCAAACTGCTCTATGATTGGATGGCATTTATAGCCAGGGGTTGGAAAAAGTTGTAAATTCTTAGATATTTTATGTACAGCTTGAATTTGTTTGTTAAATTCATCCTGAATGATAATAGACGGCTGCGCCATTTTGAGAGAAAAAAAAGGCAGACTTTCGACAGTAGGGCACACCGAGACAGCCATTTACCTTTGGAAATTTCACACTATAGTCAAGAATTTTCTAAATCCGGCCCTGGTTTTGATGTCGTATTATATCAATCATTTAAAATTATTAATCATTTACAGAAATTTTAAATTAATAGTAATTGGAAAATAATTGATAGAATTAAAATTATTAATTTAAAAGTATTATACTTTAATAAACATCCATACTCTAAAAAATACCAACATTTTGTTTTGAAGGTTTCGTCACCTAGAGAAACTGTATTTGGAACATTAACAATATTTTTGCATGGCATGTTTACTCAGTATTGAAAAAATTAATATTTTTATTCATACTTCCATTCAAGCAGGCAGCCAAAATAATTTTGGAAGTCCAGAAAAGTGGAAAATTCAAAATTTCCCGTAAAAAGTCTTGATATTTAACATTTTGTTAAGGAAAATCCAAAATTTAGGAGGTTGGATGGGCCCATAGTCTCTCCTCTGATATGCCCTTTCTTCCATTATTTAACAACGTGCCTCAAAAAAAATAAATAAATAAATAAATAAATAAATAAATAAAAATTGTTAAATAAATATTTTCTAGTTTTAGTTATGGCAAACCGATGAATAACATCGTCAAAGTATACTTATCTTGAAAAAGAAGACTCAATCTATTCTTCGTTTTTGTCAAGTTGGTGCATTATGCTCTAGCTGGTTTTGGTAATTTTGTTCAAAAATTAATTTGAAACTTCAGGGGACATAATCTGTATTTGGACTTTTTTTTTTTTTTTTTTCAAAATTGACAATTAAGTATTATCCTAAACAGCAAAAGCGGTGTCCCTTCCCTAGGTGAGGCCCTGGGGATTTTCCCCCTGCTCCCCCTCCCTCTTTGCGCCACTGACACCAGTTTCTTTTGATTTTTTTTTTTTTGCTAATTCATCTCTTATTGAAAATTTATTTGTTTGAATTTTATGAAGCAAAAGGATATCACTTTTCCATACACCTAATAACACTTTTCAATTTTGTTGGAAAATCCACAATTGTGTTGTACATATATATATTTATGAGATAGGTGTCTGGTTGGTTGGTACACCGCATTGAGCACCGAGCTGGGCTCAATGCGGTCTACGAACTCTTGATTTAGTGAAGTCGTAGTCGTAGCACATTGAGAAGATATGAACGGCCGTTGGTATTGCGGTCCGACCGGATCTTTACCATAGTCCTCGGAGGGGACACTGGGGCAACCCCAATCCTGGTGGCTGTTGCTGCCTATGCAAATTAATCCACACTTTTTTTTTTATTTTAACAAGTTTTTACAGATATATTTATGGCAACAGAGGCCATGAAAAATCCGCTCTTTCGACGGCGATTACACTTTTATGACCTAGGGCCACACGGTTTGTGATCTAAACATATATTTAAAATAAGGTGCATTTGTTGACTATTAAAATTTCCAGGCCTCATAGTCCCTGGAAATTCTTGAGAGCTGTGGCGACTATGAGACGAGGAATGAGGGGCAACAAATCAATTGCTTTTTGATTAAATTTAGATCCCGAGAAAAAATCCTTTGTTTGAAAGCGAAAGCTGTTACGCTCCTATTGAATTTTGAAGTCAGTTCATTGGAAATTAAAATTTTGGGAGGATATTTAGTTTTATATGTTATATATATTACATATTACTAGAAGTTCAAAGCTCGTTGTGGAGGCAATTATAACGGGCGCTAGAAAAAGCATTCGACGAAAATATGTCCACACTCAATATTTGTTTGTTTGTTTGCCAGGAGAGGACAGCTCGCGTCACTGAATGTGTCGCTTAGAGCTACATATACGTCCTTCCCAGAATTTCCTGCTACAATTTGGAGTCTCATCAGCAGCTGAATATTGGAACATCGAAAACTGCTAGCGACCGCCGAGAGGACTCTCGGAACCACGGATTTGACGTGCACGTACATCGCATGTAAAAGGTGGTCTTTAGTGGTACACCGGTATCGAACCCACAAACTTCCGGTTACCTACACTCAATATAGTTCATCTTCGTCCCCCTAAAATAAATTAGTTCATATCCAATTTTTATTATATACCCAAATCGAATTTCATGCTTTTCTGGAAACGAGCGGCAACTTTTCGCGTCCGAAAGCTTTCGTTTTGTGTACACAGACATTCTTATATCCATGCAGGTGATTTATTTGAGGGGGGAAAAAGAATAAAATCATGTAATCTGGAAAAACTATTTTAAACGAATTGGAATCACACTTTCCTTTCAAAGCCTGATGACCGTGATGAAGATGACGTCATATCGATTGCAACAGCTCATTTTGCCACGTGAATTACTCTCCGAATTACTCCCACGTAAATTACTCGAGCCACTTTTTTTACTCTCCGAAATAAAATGGAACTGAAAATAACAAAAAATCGCTTAAAAATTAGGGAACCAGTGGATTTTCAGATTTTTAAAGCAGCACAGATTGTTTTTTTTTTTTTTTTTATATTGCTATACATAATTATGAAAAATGTTCAGCAAATTGTATAAACAGTGTAGATGTTATTACGCTTTTTCTGCTTTTTAAACTTTTTGGAGTAATGGCGGTAATACAATTATGCGTAAGTGGTTGCCCGAAATGATAGCAGAGTGAGTCAGGGATCAGGGTAACTATATATAGTAGCATTATTCCTTTTCAGGTGTAATTTTACGGTGCTTTCATTTACAGTAAACTGGCAATCTAGAAAAACTACTTTAACGCATTGGAATTCAAAGCCTGATAACCGTGACTTCAGTATGACGTCATTATCACTTGAGACACCTAATTTTGCCAGGCAAATAAATAAAATTTTTTACTCTGGGAAATAAAACAGAGCTGAAAATAGTGGAAAATCGCTTAAAAATTGGGGAACGTGTGGATTTTCGGATTTTTAAAGTAGCACAGATAGTTTTTATATTTTTACACATGATTATGAAAAATTTCATGCGGATCGTATGAACGGTGTAGATGTTCAGTGGCGTATGCAAGGGGGGGGGGGTTAGGGGTTCAAACCCTACCCCTCCTAGTCAAAAATTTTTTAACAAAATGTCCATAAATTTTCAATTTTTAGCTTAAATATTACGCATTTTAACACAAAGTTATGTCTATAACCCCCCCTTGAAGGAAGTATGCATACGCCACTGTAGATGTTATTACACTTTTTGTGCTTTTGTACTCTTTTTGAACTTTTTAATCTTCTTGGAGTAATGGCGGTAAAATATTTATATTGAAGTGGTTGCCCGGAACTGTTACAGAGTCACTGAGTCAGGAATCAGCGTAACTACATAGTAGGATTGTTTTGCTTTTCTTTTTGTAAATGTTTACTATATAAATTGTTTGTTTCGAGTTTTTCTTTTATTATTATTATTATTATTAAATCCCCTATAGGCCATCTAGAAAATTTTAGGTTTTTCCAACCTTGAACGGTATCGATTTTCATCCAATAATTTCATTCAACGGCACCATAACAAGGGCGATTTCAGTGAGAGGGCGATGCGGGCTAAGGTTCCCTCCGAAATATTGTTTTATAGCTTTAGATTCTCATACTTAACGATTTCACACTAATTCGCAGTTTCAACAATATATACACCTATGTAAAAAGTTCAATGTCCCCTTCCCCCCCCCCCCCGCCCCCTCCGAAAATTCAGTCTGGAGCCGCCCTTGTACCATATGAAGAGCCTGATTTTCGGAAGGGCATTCGGGGCAAGCGCTCAGGCCCCCAAATTGTTCTTTGAGTTAAAAAATTTGTAAATTTTGAAAAAAGTTTTCGAACGAGAGGGCTCCCAGTGAAGCTTTTGTCCAGGGCCCCCAACTCGGCAAATCTGCCCCTGACCATAAGTATCCCGTTGCTTCTCACCATGGGTATTTGAATTGTCCTCTAGGACTCACTTTTGTATAGTCTCGATCAATAGCAAGCAAGCTAATACCTCACTATTAATGCACATGCAATGACTTCTTGTTTACATATACAGCTGTCAAAGACTTTTGCGAATTCTTGTAAATTTTACTGGCACAGTCACAGGCGAATCTGTCTGCTGATTATTGGGTGTGGGGGAGCGAAGAACAAAATATACCCCCTCTCTCTATTAACAAATAATATTAATAAGTCAGATGATTGAGGGTAATGTCCCCGCATTCTCATGTACTGCGACGTCTTCTACGGGCATAACGGATAAAAATCTGATAAAAATATGGACAAATCACGTTTTCTTTTGGCAAAGACTGTAGCTCAGTTATAAATTCTGTCACAGGGACGTTTTACAGTGGTGAAAATATTTTGAAATTATAGACATTTTTAAAATAATAATTTGATAAACATGGAAAAAAATTGTCTAGTGTGATACCTCCACGGGTGTTTTTTGGACTATCATTTTCCTCTTCAAACAAAATGGTTCTTCCTGGTTAATCACAAAGAAGGCATCTGGCGACGTTATGTACACTGTGCATAATTTTAGAACAGTAGACAAGTCATAACAATAACCGCAGGTATAACCACGCGACAATGATTATTTACATACTTTTTCCTGGTTTCGGAGTAGCTTTGAAATGAACTTAACAATCCACTAAAAAATAAGCATTAAAAAAGGGGTATGTGAAACTCACGCCATCCACTGTTCTACCCGTGAAAAGAAAGAAAAAAAAAACTGTGTCGCAGAATGTTTGAAAGCTGCTTGGGACTATTGAATGTTTATCGTGGTGGAGAAGAATGAAATTAAAATAGTGTTTTTTTTTTTCTTCTCGCTACATAGAATAGTTTTGCTAACCTACTTTTAGAGAAACTTGTTCTTGGGAGGTCTCTTTTACACGCTGATTTGTTTACACCGAATTCTAATGTACGATGACTGTGACTCAAAAAATGAAAGAGATAGACGCAGCTAGTTACATAAAAGCATAATTCAGAATTAGTTAATTATTATAAGAGTTCGTCTGTTGCGTACGTAAGTGAAGCAGCGCCCATGCAGATAACAAAATTGTGCTCTTTCTCTTATTAAGAACGACACCGAACACACCATTTGTATGGTACTGTAAAAGCACTTATTTTCGCGAGACTTTAATTTTCGGGATTTACGCGAGCCCGTCGTAATCGCGAAAATTAAATCCCCGCGAAATACTTTTTTTCTCTCCCTTCAAATAATAATAAAAAATCAGATTTTTATTTTATTTATTTTTTTTTTAACTTACCAAGTTACAAACACATTTTTGACAACTTTCTTACAACTTGACTTTCTTTCTTACTATACCAGAGGTTCCCAAACTGTGTGCCGCGGCACCCTGGGGTGCCGCGAGCTTATGCTAGGGGTCCCGTGGAAATAATCAAGAAAAGCCAGAGACCAAGTGGACGAAAATAAAAATAGTTCAGTCAAGTTCGAGAGAGTTCAGTGTCCAGTCGTCTCTCTTTTGCAAGAACTCCCTGAAATGGGGGTGGGGCAAAATTCTTTATTGCTTTTAAGAATATATTTATTGCTTTATAAGAATACTTTCTTGATAGTTAGCCCGATAAACACAAAAGAAATAATGAAAAATGCATCCAAACTGTTTCATTTTAAACTTCATATTCATACTGCTGTCAAGGTAACTTGCCGCGAAAATTTTTAGTCTCAGAAGGGTGCCGCGAAATGTTTTCAATCTTACAAGGGTGCCGCGGTGAAAAAAGTTTGGGAACCCCTGTACTATACTATTTCTTGAATATAAAACAACATTACTATTAATTCAGCTCATTCACTTACAATATTGTTACGAATTTTCGGGGCAACCCGTTGTTCTGGTGTTTAGAGTAGTTCAGGGTTCGTATTCTATGCTTCAAATGGTTGAATTTTGCTTTTTGTTGCGTCAAAGTCCGTCGGCTGGAGCCGGACTTTTCGTTTTCACTGCTGTTCATTAGTGTGGGGTTTCTGGAAGTCTCGAAAAATATTGGTCGTAGGCCTTTGATAACTTCACTTTTGGGGACCTATTTTTGGTGTCGGTTTTGGCGATGTTTCGCCGGGGGTCGCCGGGCTTGGCGACATTTTGGTCATTTGGCGCGATCTTCCCAATAAGGCTTGTAAAGATACTTTTTCTGCATTACCGTGCGTAATAGCTCAATGTTTCTCTTCTATGGCGTAATCAAAATTCTCGCCTTATGTGGAATCTTCGAGTAATAGATTCTTCTGGAAGCTTCTTGTAGCTTCTGCGTTGCCTATAAATACAAGCATTTAGATGCCCCAGTTCAGTGTGGATCGGGCTTCGGATGAGTTATCAGCTCTTCTTTGTGAACTGAGTGATAGAAGCGGTATTTCCGCGTGGGTTTTTGAAGCTTTGTTCGTAAGTGTTGTGTGTGAATTCTTCAGTGTTGAGTTTTGAGGGAGTGTTAGTGTTATCCCTCGTATATTTCCACTGAATTTTACCGGTGAAAGTGTTTTATTTTGTGTGAAAATTACAGCATTTGTGAAAGCTTCGGTACTGAGAGGATTGTTATAAACGAGCTACTGGCCGTTAGTGCCTGCGAATTTTGTATAGGTGATTGTTTGACGAAGTTCCAGAAGCAATAAAGTTTGTGTTCCATCCTGACAAGTGGACTCTTTTCTAGGACTTTCTACACCAACTGGACTTTAGAACGAAGAACCCAGGAAATAAGCAGAGTTATTCTGCAACATTGAAATATAAAACAACATTACAATTAATTCAGCTCATTCACTTACAATATTTATATCAGCTTCTTTGAAGCCATACAAAATGGGGAGGACGAACTTTTTGGTCAAGAGGAAGTTAAAATGGCTTAAGGGGTTCTATATTTAGGTACATTAGCTATTTTTCAACTTTCGGTTCTATTCATATAAAATTCGCGAATTTTTCAGATCGCGAAATCAGTTATATCTTCATTTTCGCGAAAATATGTGTTTTTACAGTAATTGTCGAAATTTCTTTAGCCTGACCATTTATATTGGTTTTGGTCGTAAGAGTTCATTATGCAAACGTAAAAAAACTTAGATGTATAGATTTAGGTTATAAGGACAGCGATTAAAAATAAATATTTTAGTGTCTTATTGACCTTAAACTGTTCGGTCCCATTGTTTCAAGGACCCGACGACAGCCATGAAAAGATGCAACAGCGAAAATTTGTTGCGCTGGGCCGTGTTGCCAGCACAACAGATATTCGTTGCCAGATATTTTTTGACAAAAGTCCAGTGCCGGATTAGCAATACAGCAGAAGTAGCAAATGCTACGGGCCCCGCGCTTGTAGTTTGAAAGTTTTTGTCCTCCCCCCTAAGATCCAGCTTTTTTTTTAAGCAAAAAGTTAATAACATAATTTTTTTTCTTTTATTTTTATTTTTGATAAGACAAATTTTGAAACTCTATTATAGAACTATAAATCAATTGTAGATAACTCTTTGAAAGAAAGTATATAAATTTAGAGTGGCTGTCGCGTGCCTGCATTATTTAGTCAACTGATTACCTAGACTAACTGAATGAGTATTCCAAAGACAGCAACAAGAGACACACACGAGAGTATTTTCAACACACAGAAGAACAAAAATGCAGTACCCAGAAAAAAAAAATCAGAGAGGGTCCAAATGGCGGGAGAGAAAGAATTAAAAAAAAAAACCGCTTCATCATAAGCACTACAGTGCTATTAAAATCGAGCAGGCAGGGGCGCAGCCAAGGGGGGGTTAGGGGGGTCATACCCCCCCCCCCATGAGGAATTTTTTGCCATACAAAATGTATATACTTCACTACATTATCACACGCACCTATACATATATAAGAGTTGTAGTAGTCGTAACCCCCCCCCCCATGAAAATTTTCTGGCTACGCCCCTGCGAGCAGGTTCTTATCTTTTTGTTGAGAAAAATCGCAACTCGGAGGAGGGAATATCCAGACTCTTGGACTATTCACCTATGTATGGATTTTAAAAAATATTGGACATAAACTTATTTTGTAAATATGAGGATGGTATTGAATCGGATGTTGGGCCGTCCCAAAATTCTTTTGTCTTGGAGTAAAGGGGGTGGCTTTAGCGAAATTCGAAGGTGTATGAAATAGGGAGTAAGCCATCTTTCGAAAGCTTTCGGTGTTTGGCTCTTGCTTTATTTTTATGTATTTATTTATTTACATTTTACAGTGTTTGAAAACAGTCGAATTATTATTTCAAACAATAATTAAATATAGAATGTATGCCATTTTTTATAATTTGAGAATCCGCAGTTCTGATAAATTATAATAGTAATCACAGAATTTAACAGAGTTAAATATAAAAGAATTGCTTTTGGCCGGTCGAAAACACGGGCCAAGGTCACGAATGTCAGTTCGTTCAGATAAAATAATTAGAATGGGGAGGATCTTTGCATAAAGACAAGACAGTCGGGGTATCCGGGAAGCCATAACACCAGGCAAGCTGAAAACAGATGGTGACTCTTGCTCCACAAAGAACTAACAAATACTTGATCACATTTAAGATTATTATATCCTTCAAAAACATTTGAAAGTAATACGATAATAAATGTTTTATCCGAATTTTACATTATTTATTATATCGATTATTCTATTTAGAAAGATAGAATCCTCTTATTGAGGAATTAGAATCCTCTTATTAAAACAAAATATTTTATACCATTTTTACGAAGGTAGGTTGAAAAGTAATGCAGGCATCACGCATGCTCGTAGAACTCGAACGAAATGGCCTTTAGAAGTGCTCCAAGCTGTACGAGGAAGTAACAATCCCCCTCTGTACGCATGTGCAGTTTGAATGCGTTCCGTTCATGCAGTGTGTTTTGAAAAGCGGAAGTATAGTTGCGCTAGATCTCCCTATCCACAGTTTGATTTATTATGAATTAATTCATTAAATACATGAAGTTAAATATATGCAAACTAGTATTATTAAAGACCTTCCAAATAATGGAATAATTTTAGAAGTGTATGTATATTTAGAGGGAGAAAAACTGTATTTAAACTCACAGTTTAAAATTAATTTTGCTTTCTAAGATTCTAAAAATTTTATAGAGACAATTATTATTGTATGTATGTAAACTTGTCAAGATATGTTAGCAATGGGAAAGGGTGGGGTGATGGGGTGTCAGAAACTCGCAATATGTACGCATGAACATTAACATTCATAAAAAAAAATCTGGAGTGACTCCACTCGACTTTCCGAACTCTTACGATTAAGATCATTAACATGCATTTAAATAAATTTTAATCGATGAATAATTCAAACATATATACCAAATTGAAACTCAATCGAATGCATCGTTTAAACGCTTGCGCACTTTCCAGAATTTCTCCCCATATGCCATAATATAAAAGAAATCTTTGTCGTAGCTCTCTATAAAAACTATAAGTCCTATACACACCAAAATCAATACCGGTCTTAAGATGATGATTTATAACATATATACCCAATTTGAGCTCAATCGAAGGTACCGTTTAAACGCTACGCACTTTCAAGAATTTCCCCCATAGGTAACGTGACCATTTATTTTTTCTTTCGAAACGGGACATCTACTACTTTTTTGGCAATAGTGTATTTATTTTTTTCCTTAAAATGGGACATCTACTATTTTTAAGATAGTAGTGTAGGGAGTAGAGATGAGACGGGCTCAGCCCGAGCCCGAAAGCTAGAGCCCGAGCCCGGGCCCGACTCGGGCTCGGGCGGGCTCGGGCTCGTGAAAAATTTCTCCTTTGTTGAACATACTCCTTGAAACAAATTTTAAAAAGTGATTTATGGGATTAATAGATGTACTTATTTCAAAAAATAGCGGCACGGGGGACTAGAAGGTGTGTGAAGCTCCAAAATTTATTGTATCCTATTAATGAAGTAGTTCATTTTATTTGTCTTTAGCTGACATTTCGGGCTCGGGCGGGCTCGGGCTCTAACTTTAATAATATTGCTCGGGCTCGGGCGGGCTCGGATTAAAAGTCTTCGGGCTCGGGCGGGCTCGGGCTTCAAAAAATGAGCCCGAACTCATCTCTAGTAGGGAGACTGAATTTCAGGTTTGGGTAACTTTTAGTGGTTAAGAAAACGCGCAAAAAAACTTGTGCTAATGTTAATTTCAAAATAAAAAAATAAAAAAAACATTTGCTAAAACACACATATATAAAAAAAGTGCAAGACATACGTTTCGGGTGGTACAAGGAGTAGACCCTTCTTCGACTTCAAAAACACCATCCGACATAAGGCAGGAATGTAGGAAAGTAAGAAACGTAAACAAAAGAACACACAGAAAAAGGAAGTTGTCATTCGGAACGAAAAAAATTCTTAGAAAACTAGAGTGAAAAGGGAAAATAAAGTGGAGATCGGGGGGGGGGGGGGGAGATAAGTAAAAGAGGAACATGACTTTAAAAAAAGAAATAAAAATTAAATAAATTGAAATAGTTGACAAAAAGAGAACATTAAAAGAACAAACACAAAAACAATACATCACCTCGGAATTTTCTTTGCGTCTCGAGAGGGGAGCGAGGGAGGTCAGTTTTTTTTTTTTTTTTTTTTTTTTTTTAAACAGACATTGCCGTTGGAGGATTTTAGATTTTTAGTAGCCTTTATTGAAATCGTTACCGCGGGTTGCTCTATTCCTAAAAACGGGACAATGCAAGGGACATTTTCGAAAAACGGGACATTATGGTTTCCCAAAGCTGTGCTTGGGGACAACGGGACAAGCCACCTAAAAACGGGGGGCCATAATGTAAAAGAAATCTTTTTTGTAGCCCTGTAGGAAAACTATAAGTCCTATACACACCAAAATCAATACCAGTCTTAGGATAGTGGTTTATAACATATATAAGAAGTTTGAGCTCAATCGAATGCACCGTTTAAACGCTAGCGCACTTTCAAGAATTTCCCCCTATAGGCCATAATGTAAAAGAAATCTTTGTCGTAGCCCTGTAGAAAAACTATAAGTCCTATATACACCAAAATCAATACCGGTCTTGCGACGGTGGTTTATGACATATATACCCAATTTGAGCTCAATCGAATGCTCCGTTCAGGAGCTATTGTGTTCACACACACACACACACACACACACACACACACACACACACACACACACACACACACACACACACATACATACATACATCTCCTAGAAATAGCATAAATGGATCCAGAAGACCTCAAAACGTGTAAATACACCAAAATCTCGAAGTCGAATTTTTTCATGATTACAATACTTTCCTTACATGGTACATGTTCGGAAAGTAAAAATCCTGAGTTTCGCTATCTATATAGCCCCCCACCCTGAATCCCCCTCCCCCCCCCTCCCCAAAAAAAAGCTTTATATTTTGCGGTGCATTTTTTCTGGGATACCAATTTACTTGAGAAATTGATTTGTCTAGTGTTAGCTCAAATTTGCTCATATTAAATCAAACTTTGATTTAATATGAGCTCATATTAAACTCTTAAAAGTTGTGCTTTATTTTATTATCACACAAAACCTAGAGATTTGCGCAGCCAAGTAGGAGGAAGGGTTGGGATAAACCCCTCCCAGATCTAACGCGTAGGAAGTTTTAGTTTTATTCACATCTAATTAGCATTGGCAATCCCATTAACTAATTAATTCTCACAAAATAAATTATAATATAATTAGCACTATTTTTTTTCTCGGTTAATTTATCTATACTACTATACTGTGAGAGCGAAATCCTCCGCGCGCAAAAAAAAAAAAAGAAAAAAACTTTCTGGATGCTTTTATGAACATGGGGTCCCTTGATAACATTTGCTACAGGCCCCGTGCTGTTTTAATCCGGCACTGCAAAAGTCGCTACATTTTCTCAGAAGTCGTATTTATATATTTATTTATTGCAAAATGCAATGTATTAGTCTACATGCAACGAAAAGCTGCTAATATTAGTAACAGATTTTCAAAACAAAAATACTGAACTATACTGGGTAGGGGTGTTAAAACCAAAGGGGTATTTAAGAGGGGAATAAGTTTTTCCGGAAGTGTAAAGCAATTATTAAAAAACAGCTGTTTTAAAACATCATATTAACTCTAGTAACAATAAGGTTTAAAATACCGAATTCCCCCCGAAATGGAAACCTATATACGCTACTGGATAAAACCTCATAACATTTCTTCTATACACCACTGAAAGTGGTAGCGATTTTGAAAAAATGTTAAAACCAATCAGTCATACAATTAGATTCTAAGTGATAGTTTGTTTACTTATTGACAATTAATCAAATAACACTAGAGACGTACATAAAAAGTAAGTTCTTCATAATTGGAATGTTAAGTTACACTCAAGTTGACTGCAAAAAAATCCCCCATTGAACTTTGACTGCAATTTTTTTTTTCAACTTGTGAAGCATGTAAGCAGTAAACGTTACGGTATAGTTTCCCAAAATACAACATCAACTTATATAATACGCCGTTCTAAAATCGACGATATTTCCACACTTCGAACGGCAACAGCTAGATGTAAACAGTGCAATAACAATAACGCATGTGCAAAAATCCAAATTAACAGTTTAATGACTCCAAATGGAGCAAGCATAAGTTACGCAGTAGCTAGATTACAAAATAACAATAATGGATACACAAAAATGCAAGACTTTTTCACAGCTTTAAAAGATCGAATTTACAATATTCGGCGTATTCATCGCCCATCTAAAAAATGCCACCGTGTATTGGGCTAAAGCACATTTTAGCGATTTGTTGTTTCAACATCGGCTTTTATGATGACACCCCAAATATTTAGCAACCTTAACCTAAATAAATTTAATGGCAAATACTGTTAAAGCCAACGAGATATAATAGGATAAGAAGTCGTTAGTTAAAACAACGAAACATGATTTTCAGTGAAATCAGTCCAGAAATTTAGTCAACACTGCATTGAGTATAAAGAACAGTAAGGTATGGGGCGGCTAGTTTTATTATATTCGCTCACTTCACCTGATTAATTATTTTATAAGCGGAAAATGTTCTGCAATCTCCCTTTCAGTGAAACGTGTTATAAGTGACGTGGAATTACAGAGTGACGTCATTTTTTTTCAGCCTCCCTGCCGTGTGACATCTGTTCGTGCATCTTCCTCTTTATCGAATTTATTTTTTAGCACGTGTTTTCACCAGAGTCACTTACTTCTTTTCATTATTATAAAAATAGATGCGTTTATCTTTCATCTTTAGGTATTAAAATATCCTATTTTAGTATTCATGATGAAATGGCGAATCAAAACTTCCATTTCATTAGATATAAATAGTGTTATGAAAGGAAAAGAAAATTAAAGTGTCATGACAAAGCTTCGATATATGCATCAGACATTAATATAATTCAAACTCTTTTTGGCTAAGTTAGAATGGTGCTTATGTTTTTTAGGTTTATCTGCCTGTCAGTTCGTCCTCTAAATTTTGTAAATCCGCATCTATTGTTACAAAATACCGGGTGTCACACTGTCACAGAAGTCACTGCCTAATTACAGACATGTTTAAGACAGAAAATATGACATATCCTTCGGGCAACTAAAGAAGCACACGTAGAAATTCAAGATGAAAAGTACTTGTCTGTGTACACATAAATCAAAATTATGGATGTACACACTAGCGCCCACTTGAGAAAAATATTGTGGGGTCTCCAGAGCCTAAGTAAGGCAGAGGCAAGCGGATGTCCCTAGTCCAAGGTGGGGGAGGGGGGACATCAAGAAATGTTCCTACTGTATTTCGCGGAAATGTTTTGTTTCTAGAAAAAATTTCCTCTCTTTCTAAAGAGTTCTCTAAAAAATTATTAAACTATACCGAAGAAAAGGGTCTAATGAAACCCTTTGAGTGAAACAATGAAATGAATGGTCAATGTAATCATGACTGAACCCGTCATAAAATTATTATAAAAGTACCGTATTGGATGATAACGTGTTGTACAAATTTCTACAGAAATACTTCTTAGTTGCAGCAGCTGCGGGGTTAATGTGCAAAATTAGCAACCTGGTGTTTTCATAGTATGGCTGCATTATTTAATACCTCTCCTTGGTTACAAAAATACAAAAAAAAAAAAAAAAAAAAAAAAAAACGGAAATGGTTAAAATATGCTTTAGCCCACTGCAAAGCGATTTCTTTTCTTTTCTTTCTTTCTTTCTTTTTTTTTTTTACATGTGCGATAACGCGAAGTGAAAAGATCCGAAAAATTTTGGTTTTTCGCTTATGCATTGTTATTTTGTAATCTAGCTACTACGTGACATACGTAACCAGTAACGAATATGCTTGCTTCACTGGACGTCATTGAGATGTTAATTTGGATTTTTGCGTATGTGTTATTGTACGCTAATGTTTACATCTAGTTGTTGCCGTTCCCAGCATAGAAATATCGTCGATTTTGGTCCCGCATACACAATCCTATTACATAAGTAGATTTTATTAATTAAATCGATTTTTAAACATTTAAAAAAAATCCATAAAATTATTAAGGAATGATTATCGAGGTTTACTTTTTATTTTCATAATATAGGCAATTCATTAATAGCGAACTTGCTTATCAAAATTAACAAGCCAATAAAAACTCAACATTTCTTCAATGCTTGTATGCACTTCAAATCACAAAGCGTCATCAGAAAAACCGTTGCAGACGGCAGCAAGAGAAATGCGAGTACGGGTACGGATCTGTTTTGATCCTTCCAAACACTATCCGCGGATATCCGGCACTCCAGAGGCTTCAAGGGAACGCATCCATAATTCACCGTGTTCCCGAAGTTATGAAAATGTACATACTCACCCGAGATCGGCACCTGATAAGGACAAGCATTTTTCTCCGGTTCATTAATTTCCAGAGTCGAGCCGCCCAATTATGCCAGCTCTCGATGCAAGTAATCGACCGTGTCCCTCTCTCTCTCCCGAAAAATTTTAACTCTTACGGTAGGTTTCTTTTATTTCTTTTTGTAAAGTAAAAATCAAGTCAATTATGCCTGGAGTGTGAATAACGTTTCTCGCTGGAAATCGGCAGGTGTAGACATCATAATTAGCAGCTCTTCGGGTCGATGAAGGATTTTGAAATTTTTCTTTGACGCGGCGGCGGATGCGGGGAGAAAAGAGTCCATTTTTGTTTTGAGGCACGTCTTCCAGTCTGTTTATTTGCACTGGAGTGCCATTAGTTTTAACCCTTTGAAGTGCAATCATTTCTCAATGCTGAAAAAAGGGCAGCCGTTGCCCCCACTCGATTTAACCCTTTGAGGCGCAACCCTTTCCCAATGCTGAAAAAAGGGCAGCCGTTGCCATCGCTCGACTTAACTACCAGCAAGATGGTGGAAGATCGAAACGTTCATCGCGTGCCACAGATCTTTCTAGAGACCTTTTTTTGAAGCAGATGGCTGTGCGCGGGCACAGCCAGCTGCGTCAAAAAAGGGTCTCTAGATCTGTGGCACGCGATGAACGTTTCGATCTTAAACCATCTTGCTGGTAGTTAAGTCGAGCGATGGCAACGGCTGCCCTTTTTTCAGCATTGGGCAATCTATCCAGCTGTTCTCGCATTCTTCCATTTTTCAGCAGATGTCAGTGCTGTTAAAAAAAATCGTGACAATTTTTTTACGGGAAATGACGTGGCTAAAAAGTAAAGGATTCTCGTGGAGCTATGTCACACGCAACTATTTTTATAGAAATCAAATCTATTCTTCGTGACTGGCAACAGTCAAAACGTCAGAGTTTGGTGCTCCCAGAGCGGCAACACTGCACGTGAAAGGGTTAACTACCAGCAATATGGCCGACGATCGAATCGTTCATAGCAAGCATGCTACAGATCTAGAGACAAATTTTTTTGGCACAGCTGGCTGTGCGCGCCCGGGTTAAGCTTTTGAAATAACGCTTCTCAGTTCGTGCTGCGCGCACTGGGGGTCACGTTCCCTGCCGGGACAAATTAATTTTACATACACTATAGAAGATTGACTTATTTCGTTAACTCAAATAAATTTACAAGAAAAAGAAGGCCAAACATGATCCTGCCCCCTCTAGATTTTTTTTTATTTTTTATTTTTTTTTATTCGCCATTAGCTCTGTATACCGCCGATGGTACTTTGGCTCCTTCGTTACTTATTAATTATTTTGTTTGTGGCAGAAAAATCTGAATTTGCTAAATGTACCGTTGATACTGCTTAGCACTCTTATTATTTTGTTTTGTTTATGGCAGAAAGATTAAGATTCGATAAATGCTTTGCTGATGGTAGTTTGGCATCTAATTACTTATTATTTTGATTTATCATTTATCGTTTTTTACTGTCTAACAAACAGCATACACACAGACACAAAAGGCATGCGCCCTCACTGATTAAACGTGAACCTCTGCAAATATACAAAGTGGTCAGTGATCTGTCAGTATTTGAATCTGAGTCTTGCGAGCAGATTTACCTCACGTTTGTATGACAAAAGAGATCGGTGTATGTCAACGAAAGTGTAGTTAAGAGCTCTTTCCAGAAATTTTCTCCACGATTTAAATCTTCATCAGAACCAAACAAACTTCTGTTTACAGACACATGTCAGGAACTGTTGTACGACCACCAAAGGGGACTTTTGGAACCACGTATTTATCATGCACGTGCACCACACATCAATCACGTACACACACACACACACACACACACACACACACACACACACACACACACACACACACAAAAAAAAAAAAAAAAAAAAAAAAAAAAAAAAAACCCAGGGAGAACCACAAATTCAACTAAGAGGTGAGAAAGTAGAATTTGTCACAAAAAAAATTTGATTATTGACATCCAATTAACAAAAATCTAAATTCCTGGAGGGGCATAGACCTCTATTGGCCACCCCCTGTTTACGTACTTGGTGATCTAAAAATTTTGAGAATAATATGTTAAATCGTAGGTAAGGAAATATTTCGCTGCGTTTTACACACTCCCAAATTCAATAAAACTCTTTAGCTGCGTAGAGTAGAGACTGAAACGAAAATATCATATTTAGAATAGCATAAAAATTCTTGCTATCTTTTTAAATTGCACATACACGTTAAGGCTGAAGATTAAAATGCTAAAATTACGCCATCCAAAAACATTCCGTTGAGAGCTGGTCATAGTAGTAGATAGAAATGCTTAAATTTTATTCTTTTGATTGAATTTACTGTGAAAAATAAAAGCGTATGTAGAATTTTTGTTTATTTTATTTTTTTTGGGGGGGGGTTGGGGTCAAGGAAGTTTATTTATTCTTCTCTTTCTAATTCTTTTTTCTTATGACAAAACGCTGGCGTACATTTAAGAACCTTGAAAAAAATCTAACGCCGGTTCAGCTTTTACGAGGCTCATTGTTCAGCATTAGTTTGATGGGAGGGGAACGTGCCCTTGTACACCCTCCCCCCCCTTCTCAGTCACTGCAAAGAAACAGTAGTGGAGATTTCCTTTTTGTACTCAGCGTTGTTTCCTTGCTTTGCCTTAAATGTACGTGCTAGCTCCAACAAAAAACCTGAAGCATGACAATGCTACGAGCAAGATCTTATTTGAATAAAAATTTAATCCTGATTACATACATGTATTTAATTCTCATTTATTTTTTACGTCTTTATCATCGCGTCTTTACTCATTTATTTATTACACATGTTCACAGATATAGGCGTATCTGTTGGTCAATCAGTTTTTATTTATTCTTCAGCCTTCTGATATCACGCTAATACACAAATTTTCGCTCAACTTAAAGCACAACGTATAGCCAAAACTGAAGTTTATGGTTGCAGTACGTGAGATCCAATAGGACTGAACTAATAGTTAAGCCATTATGGTACACTCATGTCTATAAATTAAGGATAATTCAGAATCACACAGAAATTGATCTCTAAAATAAAAATTTCACCTGTGGAATGATCACACACATCTTGAAGAAGAATATGCAAATAACAAGAAACCACCAGATGGCGTGGATGGTACGTCACAATGACGAGAGTGTAAGAGAGGGGTATATAAGGAATGGTGGCAAAGAAGTAAAATTGTTCACAAGCGCTGTGAAAGCCTTTCAGAGCAAAAACCGCATAGTTATGGCACAAAGGAGGCATTTGGATGATGTTTTACGTGGCAGAATTATCGGACGACTGGAATGTGGACGTACCCAGCTGGAAGTATCCGAGGAACTTGGAATCGCCCAGAGTGTCATCTCCAGGCTTTGGCAACGATTCCAAGATGATGGTAATGTGAGTAGACGTTACAGCACAGGTCGCCCCCGAGTTACAACGCCGAATGAGAACCGCTATTTGGCAGTTACTGCCAAAAGAAACAGACGGAGTACAGCATCAGACCTGTCTCGTCAGCTCTCTTCAGCTACCGGTACGACAGTTTCAAGGCAGACCGTGTACAGACGCTTAGGGCACATTGGTCTATATGTTCGTAGGCCTGTCAGATGTGTTCCACTTACCGCAACTCACTGTCGCCTGCGATTAACCTGGAGTAGAGAGCATGCATTGTGGACACCGCAACAGTGGTCTTGTGTGATGTTTTCCGACGAGTCCAGGTTTAGTTTGGAGTCTGATTCTCGCCGGACATTCATCTGGAGAGCGCCAGGTACCCGTTACCACCAAGAGAACACCATTGAAAGACACCGTTACGGTGGTGCAAGATGGCTCGTTTGGGGAGGAATTATTCTTGGTTCCAGAACTGACCTGCATGTTCAGAGTGTAACGATGACAGGCCACATCTATCGGGATGTCATTCTGGAACAACATGTACGTTTGTTTCGGGGCGCCATGGGTGCTGAATTTGTGTTTATGGATGACAACGCCCGTCCTCACCGTGCAAACATTGTAGACGAATGCCTTCAATCGGAGGATATCACCCGTATGCATTGGCCAGCATACTCACAGGACTTGAATCCAATAGAGCATGTGTGGGATATGCTTGGCCGACGAATAGCAGCCCGTCAACCCTCTCCCACCTGTCTACCGGAACTTCGGAGTGCATTGCTTGATGAGTGGTGTAATATTCCCCAAGATCAGATTGATCATTTGATACTCAGCATGCCTAGGCGTTGTCAGGCCTGTATTGCATCGTCCGGGAGACATACTCCGTATTAACCATCCTACTAACCATGTTATACTGTTTTTTGTAAATAGGTTCTTTTTTGAAATTTGGTCAAGGGAGTAAAACTTGCAATTTTTATTAATTATGTCAAACATATAGCATCTTTTTTGCTCTTTACTTTTTGTTTAATAAATAGACTTTACAAATAAGTCAAATTTGTTTTGCTTCTTTCTCTTTCTTTGCCTGAACTTCATTATCCTTAATTTATGGACTTGAGTGTACTTGTAATATGATGTGATGTAAATTATGAACTACCACATAAGAACATTATCATTTTTAAAATTAAATGAAGTATCGAATAACTGAGCATTCGTAGTTACTTCTACTAATGCAATTTCAACAATGCTTATAAATGTCTAAGATACATGAAATACCCTTTAGTCACATTTTTTTTTTTTTTTTTTTTTTTTTTTTTTTTACATGATGACCATTGATGTCGCGGAATTATGAAGAAATTAATGCTATTCTTCATTATTTGCTGAAAAAAATGAAAAATTCTACTAATCACGTATATTTTTTAAAAAGTTGATTTAAAATAAATTTAATTTTGCATTAGAAATGATAACGAGAAAAAAATGCTTTCTTCTTCTTTTTTTCCCTGGCAAATATTTATTTTAACTGATTAATTAAGAAAGTGAGTTTAAAAAGGAAATTCACGCAATCAAAATATTGACACAATTACTTCATCTTTAACTGACAATATTTTTTTATTTCACGATATTTTAATTCGTATGCATAATTATAAAAAAACGTACTTAAGTTGCTTTTTTAAAAGTTTTATTTAAAGTAAAAATTTCTCTTTCTGTGTTATACCTGCTGTTGTTTTTTAATTAAGGTAATTTTATCAAATTTAGTATTCTGTTATTGAATGCTTTTATGCAACTACATTGAATATTAAGAAATAGAATATGTGTTTTAAATGTGAAGGAAAAAATAAACTGAAATCACCGTTTTGAGTTCTAATTGTCATAGAAAAAAAAAAAGTCGTTCATGATTACCTGTATTTATAGTTAAACGCATTCTTTTTGAACAAATTTTAACATTTCAGGGGACTTCATATACTTATATTTTGTTTAATTATAAAACTTAACTAAATTTTAAAAATATTTTTTTTTTGTTTGTTTGTTTTCTCAATGGATCTCTTGTGGCTTGCTTTGAAAGAGATATGCTATTTCACTGCGTTATGTTAAAAATAAAGCAAATGAGCAGTGGGACCATATCAATCTTTAATAACGCGATTAGAAGAAAGCTAAATGTGGCAATACGCAGAACAGTAAAAGCTGATTGTTCAAAACTATTTCTTTGTATGCAATGAGTATTTAATTTTAGGATAGTGGCGGCTCGTCAAGGTAAGCAAAAGCCAAGCTTTTCTTTACTTTCAATTATCTGAAGGTTCGATTGTCATTTCTTGAGGGGGGGGGGGCGTCAAAAATTATATTTCGAAATGAAATTTAACCATTAATCAAATGTATTGAAATACATCTTAGTCATATAAACTGAAGCTCATAATCATCAATATATTAGGAAACTTAGCATTATATGAGCTATTTTCGCATTTTTTAATGTATACCATGTTTATTGAAAATATATGAAAATTTTGTATGCCCCATCCCTTTTAATGTGTTGAATTAAAAAAGTAGCCACCGAACTTTGGAAACGTGGATTTTTTTTTTTTAAATATGTTGGGGACGATGGCTCCATAAGACAAAATTTACTCTACGCAGTAATAAAGAACATTCAACAACAAAAACGACATTCTTAAAAAAAAAAAAAAAAAAACACCTGTGCCCATTTTAAACAGATGTTGTCGCTTGATTTCGGATCCCCACCCCTTTTTGTACTTTTAAGAATAAACAAATAAATAAATAATATGTACCTATATCAGCCTACTTTTCACATTTGATTTTTCTCAGGAAACTGCATGAATGGAAAGGTTTGTATAAGAGCTGAAACCAGTTTTGAGAAGTGTATAGCTTTAGAATGAAAGAATAAATGCGTGTACAACATAAAAATCCACAAATCACACGAGAAGTTAATGTCAAATCATTATATAAGTTTCATCAGGCACCATGGTCCCTTAGTGGTAAAATATCAACCCACCAACACGAAGGCTGGGAAGCAAATATGCTTTTGTGACAGCAAGTACCTATTTTGCTATGGAGAGCTTTAGGTTTCCTAAAACGAAAGCGGAGTTTATTTTAATCTTGTCCATATTTTATTCGAAGTTTTGTCACTTTAGATAATTTATGTTTCATTTCCCTTCTTATTCGTTTTTTTAGTAGTTTAACTATATACATTTGTTTTAGGTTCCAGTGAGTTAAAAATTATAAATCAATAAAATTTTATTGAAATATTTGTTAATTTTTAAAATGAAGACAACTTTCATTAAAAAATAAGTATAAATTTATGGTTACTTCTGAGACTTTCTATTAGAAATACCAATTAATATATCACAGTGATTGTTATACAATATGATTTTAGAACACAAACCTGTTCGATGAAATTATATTTGTAGCAGTTTTATTTTTCTGAAATATTGCAAAAATTGTAACAAAAATATTTTTAAAAGATAAATTAAAATTTAATACAGCCTAGTTTTATGTGTATATTAAAGAGAGAATATAGTTTAATGTGTTTCGCAGCAATTTTAGTATTTTGAAAAACAGAGTTGAAAAGCGCGTATGATTTCCGTTTGTTTAATCTCTCTGTTCCCCTCTCTGTCTTACTGTGGTGTAAAATTGCCTTAAAAATGCATAGATTGCCATTAAACTTATATGCAGTGATGGTATATATTATACTAAGTACATAATCGTAAAATATGTATGAATAATCGACAGTATTTTTTAGAGGCGTATTACTATTTTTTTTTTAAATTTCAAATAATATTTTAGACCTTTTTAATTTGATTTAGCTTACGGTTATATAACTGTATTCATAGAATTTTTTTAAAATAATTTTTTTTTATAATCCATGAGCCTGGCATAATTTATGTTTGTCGCTTATACATTCATGCCCTTTAGTTGCAAAATGTCTAATATTTTGTTATTTTTACACAAATACACCTGCAGTACGAACAATTAAAGGAATTAAATAAACAAGCAAGCAAAGAAAGAAAAAAGTTTAAATACACATGGAAAACAAAACCTTTTAGCGATAAGTTAGAAGAAGGGTTGACACATATATGATAACTTATCATAAAAACACTACACACAGCTAATAAATAAAGTGTAAAGTACTCCAAAATTAGAACAAACGTCGGAAATTTATGTTAATTTTTTGCCAACAGTTTGAAATGTAACAACCTGAATGCGCCATACTTTATCAGAAGTTTAATGTATTATTGACAAACAAAAAAAAAAAAAAAAAAAAAAAAAAGTGATAATATATGAAAATTATTGAAAAATGCTATAGTGAAACAATAGGTTGTGCTAAAAACGAATCAACCAGAAATACAATATAGTACACAGCAAAGCAACAATAAACTCCTTATCTTGATTTTAACATTCAGTGCATAATTAAAGATCTTAAATAAAATTCATCAATGAATAGTTCTTTTTTTAAGATAAACAGTTTTAAATGCTTCCCTGTGAACTGTTAAAAAAAAAAAAAAAATTCCTCGTGGAAAAGTGACTTTCATGCTTTTATCTTACTCATTAAATCTTCTTCATTGTATCTATAATTCTAGGAAATTTTACTTGAATATTTTACTTATTCATGAAAGAGTGTTCCACCATGAAATATCATTAAAAACACAACTCTAAGAAGAACGAACGATGATGCTTAAAAAGCGTTCATTACCATTTTAAAATTGAATGACCATGAAAATCTAAATATCCTGTTATCTGCAAATATTACTTCGAGGTTCTTTTTTAAGCTGGGGGTATATTTCATAGCATTTTAGAGAGGAAAAAAAAATACGCATCTTATTAATAATATAAAGTGGAGTATTAGAATAAAACGCTCATTGAATAAGACATCTATATACGAAGTAAACTATTTGTTGTATTCTCGAAACGTTCACCGCGTGACCTGGTTCTTCTACAGCAATTTTAAACAAGAAAGATAAATCATGTCAAACACATCGATTATAAAACATTTTTCAAAATATTTGTCTACAGAAATACGAATATTGGACCTGTTTCCTCCCATCGGAACTCAAGGGCGGTTCTAGAGTTGCAGTCTGGGAGGGGTAATGATGTTTTTTAATTTTAAATAAACTCAGTGCCTCGGAGAAGGATTGTCTACTGGGGGGAGGGGGGCGCACAATGGAAAGGGGACCCTTCTGACTGCACAATACACTTCATATATGTAAACTAGCTGAAGCAGCCGTTCTCCGCACGGAATGAATATTGTCAAAACCAACAAATACAAATGAAAATAAGTAAATAAATATCAAACAAATTTTGGTTATATATTTAATCGCCTACAAAAACTGTTTTAGAATATTCTTCAGGCATAGTCTAACTATACTTGATTTTTTTTAAATACTGTTTGGAATGTGCATCATATTCCCCGCGTATTTGTCCTCTTGTTCTTCAAAACTGAAATCTTTGTTAAAAGCGCCTAATCCCCGCCAGGCATATTCTAACTATACTTCACCTTTATTTACTCGACGAATACAGACACCAATATCCCAATTAAATAAACAATAGGGTTAGGAAATCTTTCGACAAATATGGTTGTGTTTTGTTGTGTTGTGGATTACCGCCGATTAACAACACGTGGGCTCTAGGCCGAGTGGTAAGGTGCCCTCCGTGGGGGTCTTTCTAAGGGGTCCTAACCTGTATTTACGCTAAGTTCCGGAGAAAACCATGGAAAATTCCGAACGGTTAAGTCGGCGGACGCGACCTGGTTTTGATCAGGCATCTTCCGTCTCCCAGCGCAGCGCGTTATGCGCTTGGCCACTGGTGGGGCACTCGACAAAGATCGAAGATATCGCTTCTTGAACTTATTTCTTTTATGCCAATTTCTTGATACATTAAAAATGGCAAACCTTGAGTTTTTTTCTTGTTTGATCTGGCAACCCTTGAAACTTGATTCGCCCTGTCGGTAGACAAAAATCTTTGTCCTGAAATTAACAGCACCCAAAAGCTAAATATTCCGTAAAAAAAACCACCTTTTTTGTCAACTTACCCTTTATAATGGTCGATTTTTTAAAAAAATTGAAAAAGATTTTCATGAATTTGTGTTCGTTACATTTCAATTCAAGATTTTTATGGCTATCTCAATTTTCCTTCGATATATAAAGACAATGAAAATAACGCTTTAGCTCCTCACAACAGTTTGAACTCTAACTCTAAAAAACTCTGAGAATGACTGTTATGCATTCGTGTTAGCTACATTTTAAAGCAAGAATTTTGTGGTTATCTCTTTTTGCCTTTGAGATATGATGGAAAATTTGTAAATTATATTTTGACCCCCTTATCCCCGTTATGATGCGAATTCTAAAAAAACCTGAAAATGATTTTAAGGCATTTGTGTTCACTATATTTTTAAGCAAGAATTTTAGGCTATCTCTTCTTCCTCTGATATATGGAGGGAAATGTGAAAAGAATGTCAGGGCGCTTTTTGGCCCCTTACACCCGCTTGGGTGCGAATTCTAAGACACCCTGAAACTGATTTTTAGGCATCCCTGTTCGCTACATTCTAAAGGAAGAAGTTTATGACTATCTCTATTTCCCTTTGAGATATGATGGCAAATTCGAAAATAACGTTTTGTTCCCTTATCCCCCTTTTCATGCGCATTCGAAAGAACCCAGAAAACGAATTTTAAGTATTTGTATTCCCTATACCTTTAAGCAAGAATTTTAAAGCTATCCTTTTTTTCCTCTCACATATCGAAAGAAATGCGAAAAGAATGTTTTGGACCCTTACCCCCGTTTGGATACGAATTTTAAAACCCTGAGAGTAATTTTGGGTGTTGCTGTTAGTTGCATTTTGAAACAAGAATTTCACGGCCATCTCTTTTTTCCTCTGAGATATGAAAGGAAATGTAAAATAACGTTTCGGCCCCTTACTCTTGTTTGGGTGAGAATTCTAAAAAACCCTGAAAAAAAGTTTTAGGTATCTGTGTTGGTTATATTTTAAAGCAAGAATTTTACGGTTGTCTCCTTTTTCCTCTGAGATATGAAGAGAAACGTGAAAAGTAAGGGCTTAAGGGGCCGAAATGTTAAAGAATGTAATAAATATGTTTGGCCCCTTACGCCCGTTTGGGTGCGAATTCTAAAAAACCCTGAAAATAACTTTTAGGTATTTGTGTTACATTTTAAAGCAAGAATTGTACGGCTATCTCTTTTTAACCCTGAGTTATGAAGGGAAACGTGAAAAGAATGTTTTGGGCCGCCATCCCTGTCTGGGTTCAATTTTTTAAAAATCGCTTCTTAAATGATGCCGGGCACAAAAGCTATAAGCTCCTAAAATTTCATGTCTGTACCTCCAGCAGATTTGGCTGGGCGATGATCGTCAGTCAGTCAGTCAGGACATCTTCCTTTATATAGAGAGATAGAATGTTTAATTAATCATCAAATGTGAAAAAAATGTTTAATTAATCACATAACTAATGAAGTATGTAAATACCGAAAGTAATAACCTTGCATCTTTCCCCCCCCCCCCCGACGATCAAACTTACTGCTATATTTGAAGAGTTGGAATCCTATGTTTGCCAGTAGATAGTGTTATTTGTTTATTTCACAACAGCGAATTCAACTTGCAGAATTATTTTTCACTTTCGTTTTCAAAATCCTGGGAGGGGTAATTACCCCCATTACCCCCGCCCCCCCCGTAAAATCGCCAATGAACTAGACATTAGCCCCCAGCAGGCCATTAAAAGACACTAGCTTAAAATCCGAGCAACTCTCTTGCTGAATAACTTTCAGACCGATTTTCTCTATCGTTCATTGGTTGGAGATCGCCGTCGTCAAGGTAACGATAGAGAAAATCGGTCTTCGGTAAGAAATTTGCTCGGATTTCAAGCTAGTGTGTTAACCCCTCAAGGCAAACCTCTGTTGTCGAGTCCTCGTAATGTGCGAGCGAGCAGTTTAAAGTGAATGAGCCACTAATGTGTCACTTTCAGTCCTGTTGTTGTTGTTTCTGATGTCCCCCTGGCAACCGCAAGTGGCGGTGCCAGATTCCCCCCGAAGGGAGGCGCATAGATATATCACACAGTGTATAATTCTATGGGGAGGCGATGGGCCTTCTATTTTTAGGGCCCCAGTGGGAGGAAGTACGATTTAGCCCGTGTCTCCTAATTTTGAACCAGTTGCAGAGGAGGGCCCAACCCCCTGAAATCGGCACCCCCAGAGGTATCGTTTAACAATATGGAGGACATCGGAGCCACGACAGTTTTACGTACACCAGCTCCCATTCGCGTACACGGTCCCACAGTAGTCGAGTCGACAGGAAGTTGACCCTAATAATCACTAATAAGTAACTTTTGCTATTTTAGGATGAGAGAGTGCTTACCCCTATTGAAAAAATATTCGAGGGACTAAAGCTCCCTCAATGCATATACAGTCGGCTCTTATGTAAACGCTATTTCCACTCTTTTGTCGAACCGAATGCTGCCGAAAACCTCGATAACATGTTACTAAATATGAAACTGGTTGATTGTCTAAAATTCAAAGTACCAATTACGTTTAGCAACGTGGAACAGAAGGGGAATCTCTGCCGTCATGTCTTTACAATGAAAGAACAGAACTGTTTGGAATACCAATAAAGCAGATAAGACTACATACTATATATATATCTATATATATTTATTACATATTTTTCCATAGAGCCTAATCTGTAGAAATTATGTTGCTTGACCCTGTAAAAGACCTATAAAATCTTCCTCCTCCTTTCGATGGGGAAAATAATTTTTTATATAAATACTAACAATATGTTTGAAATAGATTGCGCCTCAAAAATGCACTTTAAGCAATGTCTGCTTATAGACAGTAATGTACTGAAAGAAGAGCTATTCATGTGGTATACACAATTTTCCATTGGGTATATGTTGTAGCGACCTGGGAGTAGTGATACATATCAGTAACATATACAAATTTTTTAACAATCTATTCGTATTTGGACCATTTAAAACATGGATAGACAGAAGAAAGAGCAGAGAGGCAGACTAACCGAAATCATAAACCTTTTTCAAGATGGAAATTGTTAAAAATTTTGGGAAGCATTAGAAGGTCCATTACACAAAACTGAACAACCTTGGAGAATCGCATAAATATATTCTTTATCCGAATTCCGAATAAATCGGTTTAACATGTGTTTACATTCTGTTTGTTCGAAAACAAAATTTGGGCCTCCAATTTTTATCTGCATTTAAGAGTAAGGTGCAAAAAGTACGTTCGGTAATTGGATTTAAAAGAGTTAAGGCAAAGAAGTTTGTTTAAAAAAAAACAGAGGGGGAAAAACGGCCTTTACAGTGCATTTGATTTAATGTCAGATCCACCTCTCTGAGTAATTTTTATAACCCATTCAATCAATATTGTAAAAGTAGTGTGAAGGTATTTCCGCGACGCAACGTTTTAGAGATATTCTGTTTCCTTAAAAAATAAAAAAAGTCTAAAGAACATCAATGTGTTTATACTTTCTTGCGAATTCTCGTAACCTGGCATCTTGCTGATCACATTTAATCTGTAAATCAGTCAAAACTTCAGGACTTTTTAAAAAAATTAAACTGAAAAATTGCGAAATTTCATCCCAAAGCCTGAAATGAGATAGTATCTTTAGGTTGGCATATGCGATATCACTCCATAATTCATCTATCTCTAGTATCGACTTTTAGATTTAGCAACAGAATGAATTTGTGCTTTTGCATTGGCATTACTTGGAGATTTCTTCTTTTTGACTGCACTTCTAATCTACCATGTTTTTTACTTACTTGTACGAAGCAAAAGGAAGTACAATGATAGCGAAAAATTTCGGCATGCAAATTTTGATGAAAAAAAATCCATTTTGTATATTTATCAATTTACGTAAGAGTTTTTGCGAGACGTCTCTAAGTACGGATGTTAACATGCATATTTGCACGTTCGTATACATGCATGTACAATAAGTCTTGACCAACCGCAAGTCCATTTTGAATAGTTTTTTTCCTGACGTTTAAGTACGTGCATTCTGAATCGTTTATTTTTTGTTGGTTTGGCGTAATTAATCTTAATTTTTTTAAAATGAAAATGGAAAAAAAAAATATTTATTTGATGCTTTCCATTCCCTCGCCTCCAGTAATCATAGGTATCTTTGCACCAAGGACAGGTAAATTCGGGAAGAAAAAGCATTATAGAAATCGATTTTTTAAAAACATATTGATGTTGGAAATTCGTTTGATTTCGTTCGTTCGCGTTGCGGGATTGCGCCTATTGTTGCGTCCACTACTATCTCTCCACAAATGAAATATTTTCCATGCATAGAATTAGATGAGGTAGATGTATGTCTTCCAATACCTTGGGAATGCAGTCCCGCACTGTTTTACGTTTTGCGGGATTTTGGGATTGGGATTTGTTGATCAGCAATCCCGCGGGATTGACATTTCATTCAAATAAAAATTTATTTTAATTGATAAAAGTAGGAAAAGTAAGACTCTAAGCAAAGTTTAATACTTTATCTTATTTGAAAATTAATACAATACCTTACATAAATATGAAAATTATAGTCATGATATAGTCTTCCCGCGGGATCGGGATTGCATTCCCTATATATATATATATATATATATATAATGGAAACTTTTTTCAATATACCTCTCAGCACAAATATTGAATCTTCCATTATCATTATACTTCAACGGACACTAAATCTGTGACATGTCAAGTAAAAAGAAAGTTAAACCAACTTTTAAGAAAACCAAGAAAGAAATATTTAAAATTTTTACAACTGTTAGTGATCGATCATGCTGTCTGTCTAAGAATTGTCGATAAATAACATCTGTCTCAATTAACTGACGACAATGGATAAGGATTACTTAAAAATTAATTAAAATGCTGTGTAGTAAGATAATAATTGTTTATCGTTTTCCCAAACTTTTTTTTTCTCTAATTTTCGCAAATTGCATAGTTTCCTTCTTGATATTGCAATATATCAAAGGAATCGGAAAGAAAGTCGTTTTTCGTCAGCCAGTACTTCGCCTTGCAGAAACTACTGAAGCTAAAAACACGAAATTTGGCACGCGTGTGAGATTTGTACAGTAAGAGAAGATTTTTCGAAATTGGTAATCTCCCAGACAGCACAGCAAACTTGCATCAAACTTGCAGCAAGCTTGATTTATCAAGTCAATAAACTTGAATTAAGCTTGAAAATTTCAAGCGTGTAAGCTTAATGCAAGCTTGAATCAAGTGTTCTAGTTTACACTTGCCCAGCTTGCATTAAGCTTGACATTTCAAGCTTGAATCAAGCTTGACATAGCAAGCTTAATTTCAAGCTTAAAAATTTTCCTAAAAAAAAATTCCTAAATACACGGGGCGCCGGTCGGCGAACTCGCCCCACATATTTTATTTTGCCACGCATTTTCCCCTCTACGCTGAAATTTCAATTTAATTTAATCTGTTTCCATCAAGTGTCCGCGGCTAGAATAGAACCCGGGACCTTAGGGTTGGGAGGCGAGCGTCCTAGCCGTTGCGTCAATCTGAGTCGGGCTGATATGACTAAAGCTTGAAGTGACTGTTAGGGTTATCACGCCGTTTTCTTGCCAGATTGATAAGTGGTCGATGTGTTATTTGTTTCTTTTATTTTTCCATGGAATGCATCAAAATTAAAATAATGTTATGTGTGATTTAGAGACTCTACTAATAGGGAAATAAACATAATATAAACTTAACAGCAGCACACGTTTTAAAACTTTCAATATCGCGACACTCATGTTGGGCAATACTGGCCAAAATCGAGACAAACGACTGATTTTGAAATCAATTTCGTAGTATAATTGTATTTTATTTTGAAGAATTTCCATATTTGGAAATATAGAATCTTTTTTTATAAATTCTCTGGTCAAGTACATTTATGACTGATGATAAATTATTTTGTAGCGGCTGGAAACCGCCTCATTCTAACACCCATAAAGTGAAGTATATTAACTAACTAAATTGTGTTAATTATATTAAAATTTATTTTTAGGGCTAATTAATTAGTTAATGGAATTACTAATGTTAATTAGATGTAAATAAAACTAAAACTCCCCTCGTGTTACACTTCAGAGGGGCTTATCCCATTCATTCCTTCCCCTTGCGTGTTCTAATGTCCAGGTTTTGTGCGATAATAAAATAAAACACAACTTCTACGAACTTTTCTTTATTTAATATGACCAATTTGAGAAAACGCTAGACTTTTCAATGTCCATTCTCCTTCTCGCCTACAGCGACAGATGGCGCCATCCGCGCAATAGCAATAATCAAGCTAATACTTGAACTGTCAAGCTTGTATTAATACGTCAAATTCAAAGAAATGTCAAGCTTGATTGCTTGCTTTAAGCTTATGTGCTGTCTGAGCTATGGGGTCAAAAGGTCAAACTATTCTTTTCAGAAAACCCTTTCTATTTCAAATTAAAAAAAATGAGATAACCACGAAATTCTTGTTGTAAATCGTAACACACACACACGAGTATCTAAAAATCGAATTCAGGGCATTTTGAAATTCGCCCTCTAAGGATAGTGGGTGACGACTCCCCCCCCCCCTTTTATTTACAGATATCTTTCTTGAAAGAAAATTATTATTTGTTGCTTTGAAATGTAACAAATATGAAATTATGAGGTTGGGGGATCACTCTTCCTTTTTACACAGATTCTTTTTGAAAGGAAAACAGAAAATTGGAACACTTTCACAATTTAAATGCGAAGTAAAGTGTTATATATTAAAAGCGTACAATTATCCATAGGTCATCCCTAATCTTCTACCTTATTCCATTAAGTTGGAAAGTGTATCATTATTCATGAGTGCTCCGTATTTTTCTTCCTTGTTTCATAAAGCACGTCTTTGAAATCGAAATCTACATTAAAATCCCCTGCTAAAACTATTTTACAATCTTCGTTAGGCATGTTCTAACTATAATTCTCCTTTGTAATAAAGGGTAGCGTAGCGTTTGCCAGTTTCTCCACGAATATATCGCCACCCTAGGTTCATCTTTGGGGACATTTTTTTTTTTTTTTTTTTTTAACGTCAAACTTGGGGATAAATCATCAAACATTGCAAGCTTTGGCGATTTTCAACCCCCCCCCCCCCCAATCCGTTATCTGGCAATCTTATTGAAAAGTGCAACGAAAATGTGTCGACACAAAATGGTCCACAAAAATATGTCGAAACAAACTCTGAGTTCACGAAATAGCACTCCAGTGTTGATATTATGGATGAAATTCCTTAAAATCCAACAAATATGTTCAGACTCAACTGTTTTGTCACTAACCCCTTAACATCCAGGACGTACGATGCGTACGTCCTGGCTTTATTGTAGACGACCACTAGACGTACAGCGCGTACGCCCTGTTTTACTTGCATCTGAGATGTCGTTTTATATTTTCTGGTAAGGTTCTCCCTTCTCCGAAGGGATATCTGGTTATGTTAGTCCTGTCACTCACTTTTCACCTCATGACTTAGATCGCGTGAGGAGGTATGGCCAGTCAGAACGTAGGTGTTGCGCGTTAGAGATGAGTTTGGGCTCATTTTTTGAACCCCGAGCTCGCCCGAGCCCGAGTCCGCAATTTCAGCTTAAGATAAATAAATTCAATAAAATTCTAAGAAGTAATTCTTTGATAGAATACTATAAATTTTGCCGTTTGTGCAAATTAAAGACAAATATAGTTGCAAATTTTTAATGCACTTTCTAATTCTTTATATCCATGTTTATGAAATAATCTCCGATCTCATGACTAACTAAGCAATATAAGCCGCCGTTCTGAAATACCCAAAGAGCTTCACGCACCTTCTAGGCGCCCGTGCCGCTATTTTTTTTTATAAGTGCTTTTATTTTCCATATGAATCACTTTTTAAAAATCTGTTTCAAGGAGTATGTTCAATAAAATAAAAAAATTTCACGAGCCCGAGCCCGAACGCAATTGTGAATTACAAAGCCCGAGCCGTCTGATCTCTATTGCGTGTGCTTGTGAGGTTGAGTGTTTCGTTTCCAGTACGTTTTGTATTACGTGAAAGTTCTTTATTATGCTTATTATATTATCAAGATGGAATGTGACAGTGACAGTAGTGATGATTACAGCTATGAGCCAGAAGAGGATGAGGAAGATACGAGTGATAAGGATTTGTAAGGCGTTTCGGATGCGGAAGTAGAAGCAAGATGTGCCAATGGACGGGTGTATGTTACTATTGTTTGATTATAACTGAATAGCAAATAACAACAATATTCTCAGTTTATTTCATGTGAAATATGAAAATACAAGTTTACACTAAACGCTAGTATATGTGCACGCTCTTGCAAAAAGCCGTCTGGGAGCCAAGGGGTTAAAGACTCGTTAAAAATTGATTTGTTTGAAGTAAACACGAAAAAAAAAAACGACATTACTTTCCGGTACACCTAAATAAACAGTAAATATACAATAAAAATGGCAAATACAATAAAAATTCTTCAAGTAGACAACATCTACAACTCTATATTGCAATTTCGTAAAGAAGACTATGCGATTCATGAATATTAGGGAGAAAAATATTGAATTCTCGGTGGAAGAGAGTATCAAAAAGAGTCTAGTTTCTTTCCCTTGAGTCTTTCAAAGGAAGAGAAATCCGGAGAGAGAAATATACGAGAGAAATGTGTCGAATTTGCCAAAACGTGTTGTGTGCTTTTACACTGAAGAAAAACTGTCTTTTGCTCGCAGGTTGTGTCACCTTTGATGAAATTGAATTGAATTTTAGGAAGTATTTTATGACTGTACTAGCAGTCCCGCACGGCGTTGCCCATGAACCCCTTAAATTATGCGATTTATAAATAGGGATACATTAACAATTTTTAAAATGGTTCCCGGATTTCTCTTCCTTTGAAAGACTCAAGGGAAAGAAACTATCATAGACTCTAAAGTAATTAAAAAACTTTGTGAAAAACACACATAAGAAGTAATAGGTAAGAGGATACGCACGTTTCGTTCAAAAATTGTTTTGAACATCATCAGTCCAAGCCCTTCGTCGAAGGGCGAACGAAGAGACGACGAAGGGCTTGGACTGATGATGTTCAAAACAATTTTTGAACGAAACGTGCGTATCCTCTTACCTATTACTTCTTATGTGTGTTTTTTACAAAGTTTTTTAATTACTTTATCGTTTAACACCAGTATTTTGAGTGATTTTTCACTATCATAGACTCTTTTTGATACTCTCTTCCACCGGACGCGAGACGAAAAATAGTCTCGCGTCTCGCAAAATAGCCTATAAACTTTGTCTCGTCTCGCAAAAATCCCTATATCGTAATGTTGAAAATGTGTGCCTCGTCTCGCAAAAAAGCTGTAAATCTCTGTCTCGTCTCGCAAGAAAGTCGTCTCGCGTCCATCCCTATTTATAAAATCTGACATGTAAACTGCAACTCCAGATTAGTACTCTAGGCCGCAATTAGATAACAGAATGTGCAGATAATGGTTCCAGAGTTTCAGGTGCGTACTTACAAACGCACCACTAAAGACAACGTCACATACTTCTCCCAGAAATATCGTGTAATTTGCATTAAAATTGCTGGAGTTATTAAATATTTCATCCAATTAAACAAATTATCTTGTAAAATCCACAATTTTCGATTTAAATTTCTGAAAATTAGGAAATGTTAGGTCATTAAACGTATTAAATAGTACCATAAAAAAGTTCATGAAAAGGTCCCATTAGGAAGAATCGCCAAGATTGGCGACTTTTGACTAAATATCGCCAAATTTGGCGCCAAAAATAAGTCCCCAAAAATTAGGTTTTCGAAGACTTACGATCCATAGAACCCGAGATTTCCAGAACATTCCATATTGATGCAACAAAAAGCAAAATTTATCTATTTAACGCGTAGAATACGAATTTTAAACTATTTTAAACTCCAGAACAGCGGGTTGCTCCCAAAATTCGTAACACAGGGTAAGAAAATTTCCGTTTTAGAACGGTTTTTAATTATTAATTAAAAAGTAATTAAAATTTTAAAATTCTGATTGTCAGGTGCACATTATTGGACTCATGGACTTGTATATTCAAATTTTCAGACTTCTGCGTTCAGTAGGTTTGTCTGGAGACCGCACACATACAGACTGACAGATTTACAAACATTCATTTTTATTATTATAGATTTCTGAAATCGGGAGCGAACATGAATTGCTGTTTTCAGTTATATCTTTTTAGATTGTACTCAGATTTATGAAAGTTTTATGCCTTAATATCACCCAAAGTGTACCTTTTCATTATAAAATATGGAATTATGGTCAACTTTCTACACATTCAATATTTCATAAATTGATGAATGACGCCTTCACTAATCAAAATTAGAAATTTTTAACCATAAAAAAGAATGAGTGGGCTGAAACTTTGTACATAAAAAATAACTACTGTGTTCATAACTATCGAAAAGCAGTGGAACCAGTGTAATGTGACCACAATCGAGAACTACAAAATTGGTCATCTTATAAAGATGGTCACTTTAATAAAGGCGGCAAAATGTGGTGGTTGTAAAGTGAAATTGTACAAAAGTTGTTAGTATAGACAGGAGGTCACTTTAACAGATTTCACTGTATTTCTAAGCAGCTATTCGTTAATATTTAATTGCTATTTCATACAGACTTATTAAAATTTGTAAAAAATTACGTTTGGAATTTTCAGTATCACTTCTACTACTACGACTAATAAAAATAGTTTCTAAAAGGGTAAAAAGCGCGCGTGGAAAAAATATTATAATAAGCAAAGTCGTAGCCAGAAAAAAAAAAAAAAAAAAAATCCGGAGTGGAGGGTGGGATATGCACCGCTAAAATTTTTTCACCTTTAACTGATATGAAGAATCAAAGCAAATAAAAAACTATTAATGCATTGACTAAAGTTTCGGAGAAGGGGGGGGGGATCAAATCCCTATGATCCCCCTCTAAAGCTACGGCCTTTATAATAAGGGAGAAAAAAATTTCATATGTTCACAATTGATTAACCCATTTGTGCCCAGATATTTTTTGCGACTTTCTTCGATTTTTGCTAATACCAGCAATAATAGATAAATTTCTGATGTCAACTTCTTGAACAAGGGATGATTTCTTTTAAAATCATTATGCATAAAAATTGAAATGTCAACATCCGGCTTGGCCATGTTAAAATATTTTGTGGAGTTGAGGTTCAGTACTCGTGGATAAAGGCTAGGAAAAATAAATAACGTTTTCAATTGATGGCGAAAATGCCGCTCCAAAAAAGAGACAATAGGCATAAATGGGTTAACTCGGCGTCCAAACATGGTGAAATTTGCCACTTACATGAATTGAAATTTTTTTTGAAAAATAACATAAAAATTAGGTGTTGCCTTTGGAGAAAAATATAATGTTGATGCACGTTTAAATATGTAGACGGCCCTTTATGCTAATCAATAAAGTAGTGTTATCCGTATAAATTTGTTCTACAGTGATAGATTGCAGGAAAAGGTTGATAGGTCTGAATATTACACTGTAGAAGGTGAATGTAAGAACATTTACGAAAATAGTAACTAAGCAAATGTGTCATCTCCATGAAGAACATACAAACGTGGCCTATTGATGTTGGAGCATTTAGACTTCCGAAAAGTGACAGCACTGTGTACTTATGATTTCAATTAATAGTACACTCTTATGGCAAATCATAAACTCTTATTTCGCCAGGCCCGGACAGGCTTCTTTGAGGGTCCTCGGCTACCGATTGAAAAGAGGCCCCTTACTGAGGAATATATAGGGAATAGAATATTAGGATGTGTAATATTTGGGAATTAGTCTGAAGTGCCTAAAAACCACATTAACTATTTTAGAGCTTTTGGGGCCCCTGACTCTTCGAGGGCCCCCTCGAGCCGCGGGGTTCATGGGGTCCTCCGCAGTGACACTGCGTAAAGAGGTAAGTTCACTGGGAAATAAATAATTCAATTACTCTGATATATGTATCAAATTACTCTAACTGTAAATCAGTATATCCATTTTTGGGGGCCCTGGGCAATCGCTGACCATCCGACTTGACCAGTCCGGTCCTGTATTTCGTTCGTGTTTAAAATCTTGTACACTGCCTCAATAATGAACTTGAAAATTAGGTGACTGGATGAACGAAATCACCCATAGGAACGTGTTTGCATTCATCTGATAATATTAAACATTACAAAACCATTACGTTTCTTCATTCAACTTCTATCTCTTGTAAAAATGTTTAGAATGAACAAAAAACAATAAATAAGATCAAGCGAAACATCCCCACGAGTTCTGCGTTATCGCATTCGTCATGAAGTAATTACTCATTTTCACAATTCTCCCTCTTCCAACATTCCCACAGCTCCCCACTTCTGTTTTATCCTCGCTATCACTTTAGCATCGATATCGCAAGCACAGGCGATGCTCATGGTGGAAGTTATCGGCGATGTACAGTAGAAAAGTGGGGGGAATCAATATTGCAAGCCAGTTACGTCATATTCCAAGAGAAAAAGAACATGTTGATATGCCTTGCAGAGCTTTTCTGACTTGTTGAATGGAGAATGGGAGTAGAACAATCGATAACTTTAAACATCTTTTTGTTTTCGGACCCCTCAATTTTTTCCCCCCCGTCTCATTTAGAACTGCCACGAAGAAAGTCGATTTAATTGGTCTGCACTTCTAATTAACTTTACGCGCGTTTTAAAGAGATCAGCTTGTCACCGTGTTAAGTAGCTTCAGACGATTTGAGTAGTCAGCTGCACCAGTTAATTTCTCGCAGGAGAACGTAAAAACCTAATTCGGAGTAATTTTGCATAGCACGTTGTTTCTTAATTCTTTTCGTTGTTTTCTCTCTTCATTTTCTTATCCTGTCTTTTGATTAATCCAAATACAAATTAACTATAGTTTATTATCGGGGAATATGTAGTTTTCGGAAATCATGAAACTCTTGAACAACTTTCAAAAGAATTTAATTGCGCTAGAGACTCGAAAAAATGTACAAATGTCTCTTTACTTAGTTGTACTGTGAACTCTTACAAACAATGAACCTATGGGAGTTGCAAAACACCCAGGAGAAAATGCTAAACATACGAAATTTCGCAATATTTCTCTTAACAAGTGACACCTTGACTCATTTTTGAAGGATATTTTTGGTCTTATGAATTTTTTCTGAAAGTTGCATGAGACATGTAGCTTTACTGTTAATATTAAGGTATTGGGTGGCGGAGCATTATTAATTTTTTCGAATGTTTAACACCAGTGGTTTGTTTTTAAATCTGTTCATAAGTCCTGTGACGAAGATCGTTCTACAGGTGGAACAACCTTAACCAACACCAGATATACAATGCCTGAGACCAGAAACTTTTACGTCATCACTAGGTCCACTGAAATGACGTCATCACACCTTTATTTTCACTAAGTAAAACTGTTCAAAGTTTGTGGTGAATTTCCTCCCGCATAAAACATTTCAATGATTTAAGATAGAAAATTTAATTTTACGACAAATAGGAAATTTTAACTACCATTAATTATATAATATGATATAGAAATAGATCATAATAAACTATTTTTTATCAGAGAGGTACTTTAATTTTTATGTTCAACTTAAGACATTTTCAAAAATTTGTATCATTCACCAGAAATTTTAAATAGTTTTATTTTCTGAAAGTAAAACTGTGATGTCGTCATCTTAGAAGACCTAGAGATGACGTAAAAGCTTCCGTTCTCCGGCCTTCTCTGTATAGGAGGTGTTGCCTTAACTCTCGGCGTTTATTTCGCACATGCATTTCTATGGACTTATGTTAGACTTCACGATCAAAGAACTATTATTAGTCGTCGTAATCCTGTTTTGGATGATACAAAACATTGTGTAAAATGTTTTAGTGATTTTTAACATTAAAACGTTAAAACACACTACACTAATATTCGGTACTAAATGACACTGTTTAGCCAGTTCCATCACAAACGGAACAGAATACTTAATGAAATACCGTCAAACCTCGTTAACAAGTCGACTCAATAAGACGTCGCTCCGCGTATTACATCATCTTTCAGAAGTCTCGATCTTTTTTCTGCGTTTTTTCACGTGCTGTATTCCACTTATTGCATAAATTCGGTCCCATTTCTCCGTTAAGGTTATCTCCGAAATCACTTTGGCCCCAAAATGGCCGAGTGGCCCATGCAGACGCAGAACATGGTAGACGGCTGAAGTATGCCCGTGTTCGGGACTACCGCGTGGATGTCGATCTAACGGTCTGGAGTTTTGGTCTGTTTTCTCTAAATGACCAGATGTAACGTGAATACGCGTCCTTTGACCAAGACACTCTCCCTGTAGGCATATGCCCCGCGAGTAGGCTTGCCATGACACAAGACACACCAAAAATCCCTTAATTTTGTTGAGCACGACTATCAGCGTTTTTCCTGATTACAAAGATTGTTTTCCTTATCAGAAATTCTTCCAGGACTATTCTTCACTTCGACTTCCGTTCGATGACACATTAAATGTGACAGATTGTACAATTAAATGATAAGTAGTACTATGTACCGTATTTAGGTAGTATACTTTCCTTTATTTGTCACCATTTTATGAACTTAAATTGGTATTCTACTAATTTATAAAACTGATACTGTAAATTAATTATAGGCATACTTATTATATAAACATTTATAATTTCGTTTTACATTTAATATAAACTCCAAATAAGAAATCACTCCTCTTAGTAAGTCATTTTTCACTGACCCCAAGAATCCCAGCAAACACACACAGGTTCTCTGAACGTCTATTAACGTTCAGAAGACGTTTTCTGAACGTTAATAGACGTTCAGAGAACTTGTGTGTGTTTGCTGGGATGACGTACTAAAGAGGTTTAAATGCAAAACCAAAAATTCAAAACTGAATACTATAACTGGTTTTCGGCTACTGCATACTAAACAAAGTTCTCGTAACCTTTTCAAAACGTTACACAAAGCGTTTCTCCAGTCATGTAAAATCAAAGACTTGCTAGTAGCCTTGATCTGCTTGCTTTTAAGAGTGATATGACAGACTAAAGCAGCATTGTTATTCTTGTCAATCCCTATTAAAGGGGCACAATACCTACCTAATAAGACTCTTGACACATACCTGATTGTAACCACATGTGATGCAAACACCGCACTAACACTGGCGTCTTTTAGGGGTCACGCTTTCTCATCTTTATATTACCTAATTGCCCTGTTTATTGGAACAATCGATTTAACTTTTTAGCATTTTCCAACAAAGTTTAAATTTTTTTATATCTTTGATTTGTCTGTTTGTTTGTGTGTACGTTCTCTAATTGCAGATTATTTATACTGCCCTTCCACAAAATAACATATACTATCACGGCAAGGGCTGTTCGCTCTTTTGTAGGTGTATCAAAATATTTCCAATGTTGTTGTTTTATCCTAATGGCAGTAACTGCTTGAAGCACTGTTGCATTATAAGCAAGTTATTTAAGCAGTGAAAATTTGTACACAGGGCGGTGAAATCTCTCTGTAACTATATTGTGAGATCCAAATTAATTAATAAATAAATTGTTGAAAAAAGAGAATTATCGTTATGGAAAGGGACTCGACATTTGAAATGCATTAAGAAATCTGAAAGGTATTTAGTCGGCGCTCTAGGGGTGAGTTTTAGGGAAAGAGAGGGAGCTTCTTAGGGAAAGCTTCTTAATGTTGTTCTTTTTCAAATTTGATTAACGAATAAAATGTATTAACATTTTCCTTGATAAACAAAAATGTTTGGTTTTTAATTATCAGTCTAAAATATTTGTTTGTCGTGCTCTAACATCTGTAAATATGGATAAATAATAGCTGGATTTACTTTTTTGACATCCTTGATGAAACTTCGAAAATTGTGACGACGAAATATTATTCAATAAAAGTAAAAATTTGAAACTTTCTTTACGGAAAAACGAAAATATTGAATTTCAGAACTAGACTTAATGAAACCTGTATTAATATGTACAAATTTGTACAGTATTCCTGACGCGTTTCAACTAGAACTTGAAATTATATTAGTACTAGTATTTCTTCCGTAAATGTATCAGTGAAATTTGTATCATCATATCATCTCTCTCAGTATTTGACTATACATTCCAACAATTTTTATTATATTTTCCAAACAATTTGATATTAAAAAAATGTGTTTTACTTTAAAGGGTCGTCGTATTTATATAATCTGCAAAGCAAAAGTTTTTGTGATTTTCCGAGCTTTTAATTTTTGCTATTGTTCGAGAAAGTATGAAGATTTCAGTGTTTTCCCTATTCACGTTAGATTACATACTGATGTATCTAGAAACCTTATGAGTAGGTTTACAACAATACAAATATATTTTTATTATTTAATATTAGCAATATTCTAAATTTAATATTAAAAATAATAATACTAGTTGCTTTTTAGATGGAAAAACATTCAGTATCACCATCATTTATCTACATCTATTCAAATCAGAAAACACAAAACAATATTTACGCAAGTAGGTCGTAGGATTTGATGAAACACGAATTCTACATTAAAAACAACATATGAATTGCTAAATACATTTAAAAAATAAGTGTACGGTAGGGTAAAATAAATAAATAAAAATGAATGAATGACTGTATTCAAATAAATAAATAAGTAGTTAAAAACAACCTACACATGCAATAATTGTATTTATTTATTTTTATATCGAGTGCAAGCATGACAATCTTATGAGGTACGTTTTTTCAGTTAAAACATTTCATCACACTATGCAGTTTTTTTATTTCATAACTTAAAAAGATCTAATTAAAATATTTCGTCGAAGTTTTTTCTATATGACTTATTCAGAAATATTTAACTAAAAAAAAATAAATAACTGTTGGGAAAAAAAAAACAGTTTTTGAAGGTTTAAGGGTAACCCATAAAAAAGATTAATTTCGAGTGGTCTCGAAGTTAGCTTTCGAGTTAGAGATTTATACAAACTTATATTTTCATTTCCTTCTTATTCATATTAGCGATAATCATACAACATATGGTTAAGAAACTAAAAAAATAAGAAATAGATTTTTAAAATAACATTTTTAACAAAATAGATATCCATTGTCTGTATTTTTCTACAGGAATTATGTCAATTCTTCTATTGAACTTTTTATGAAATTTTATATCATTATTGTGAAGCTTCTTTTTATAGAGCGACATACGACTCCGGTTTTCATAAAAGTTAGTACAGCCAGAAATTTTCAGAAATATATAAACAGCTACTGATTCAGAGAAATAAATAGCAATTCACAGAATTTCACAATTCTGCCAACGCAAAAGAATGCTTTTTAAAAATAAAATAATAATGCTCAACGTGATTTAAAGAAAAATCTAAGATTCGAACAAATCTATGTGAAAGTCCCACTTCTTTACAATATTTTCTCTTGAGTTAATTAAAAACTCAGCCGACGTTTTTAAGCATACATTTTGGAGACTAATTGAATTAGAATTAATTTCGTTGGCATTTTGTTTTCTTTTAATAGATTCTAGTGAGAGCCAAAAATTTTTAAACACCTCATTGAGAGGGGTAAGTAAAATGTAATGAAATCCCTCCCCCCTCCAAAAAAATTGCTTTTAATTTTTATATTTTAAAAATATTTAAAAAAAATTTTTTTCTCTTCGTTGTTTGAAAACAAGTCTATGAAAGTCTTCTTTTAAAATTTTATGTTAGCGAGCTTGATTAAAAATAAAAGTGTATAGCTGCGTTTTAAATCCAATTTTGAATCAGTTCTCACCCTTGCTTCTACTTTTAGTAAAACATAAGGAAGGGAGAGAAAAGGCTGACTTTTAGAATTTTTAGTGTAAAACATTATTAAAACTAAAATTTTGTACAATACCTCATTCAAGGCTAGGGTTCTTCCGAAAGAAATACGGAAGATCCCTAGGCAAGAGCCTCAAAAAAAAAAAAAAAAAAAAAAAAAAAAAAATTATAACATTCATACACGTATTGCATGATGACATTACACCTGATAATATAATACACACAGTGGGGGGATTGGAGCTACTTTGATGTTTCAAAATGCACAAATAATATTAATCATTTGTTTTGGATTCAAGAAAACATTAGTTAGAGATTTATACAAACTTAAATTTTCATTTTCTTTTTATTCATATTAGCGATCAATAAAATAAATAAATAAATTAAATTAAATTAAATCCACAGAAGCACAATTAAACATTTTTGGATTTTAAGATACGTATTTTTTGTTTAAAATTCTTAAGAAAGGGAATATTTTATACGTACTAAATTTAAACCTTGCATAAAATGTTGCTTAGATAACCCTCTGCTATAACTATTGTTTATGAATTATGAATTTATGTTAAGTATCATGAACTTTTTAAAAGTAAAATGTTTCTTACCAACCCCTGGAGAGGTGGCCACTTCGAATTGTTTTAACAAGTTGTCTTCACATTGAGGGTTGGAAATACGCAGAGGATTCTGTGTTCATTCGGTGAAAGCGCGCGCGATAAATCTGTGCTTCCGAAAATCCCCTCGTCTCGTCATTTTACAAATTATAGGAGAAATAAGTCAATTTCTGAAGTGCACCAAGATTTAAAAGTTCTTTCTCTTTCTGACAGGATTTAAATAAAGGAAGAATTTTTCACAAATTAAAAATCTTGAAATTTCGCAGTAGCGATAAATTGCAGCTGCAGTTTTGTTAGCTAAAAAAAATTAATAAAAATAAATCAATACTAAGAAAGAAAAAAAGCTTTACTTTTTTTTTTTTTGAAAGCATTCTTAAATTTTCTATGTAATCTTAAAAAATACCACTGAAATAGAAAGAAGTGCCCAAGTAAAAAAAAAAGTTTTAAATACTCTTTTTTAAACTTGCCTCTAGAACTTTTGATCATATTGATACTATTAGGCTTGATCTCACAGCATTTGCCGTGGTTGCGGCGATTTTTTTCGAACCCTCGTTGACATGATGGAAAATCACACACATAGGCGCATCCACGGATAAGTTTAAGGGGGCTAAGCCGCCCCCCTCCCTTCCCTGAAAGCCGAGAGTTAGGAGAGAAAAGTTTTTAAAAATAGAAAACGGTCACTTAATGAATTAAAATATTTTATTTTTAAAGATTGTCTTCTAATCCTTTCTATAATATCGCCTTCCGCCCTTAAAAAAAAGTTGGATTTTTAAATGCGTACAATTAGTATGTGAAATACAGTTGAACTCGGTTAAAGCATCACTGAAACGACCAGATAATTACTTATGACTCTATAACTAGTTACATTGATGATGCGGATGTGTTCTTACGGGCATGTGGTACAGAATATTTTGAAGTTATAAGATAGTTGTACGTATAATTGAAATCATTATTACTGAGTTCAGCAGTATTTGTGGCCACTCTAAACTAAAAGCCGGGTGCGCCATTGGACACACGCAGACACGTACAATTTGGAGTGTTCTTAATGGAGTGAGGCAGAATATACAGGGTGTCTTAAAAAGGCGGTAACACGCTTTAATTCTTTATCTATTAGCGATAAGTGCATTACGTAAACCGAAAAAAATGTTCAAAATAAGGTAGAAGAAAGGACTACGCTAAAAAAAAATTCCAGTCGTAAATTTTCAAAAAGTTACACTTTTCAAATTTGTATACCACTCCACCCCCCCCCCCCCCTACAAAAAAAATACAGACTAATAAAATGTGATCCATGCACACTAATGAGTAGATGTTTAAAATTTGAGAATTGTACTTTAAAAAACTGAAAGAGGTATGAAGATAAATACAGTGCCCGATCAAGGCAACTGTGGGCCCTGTGCAAAAGAAAAAAAAAATGGGCCCCACGCCATAACCTCCCCCATCTAAAAAAAAAAAAAAAAAAAACAATTGTGATTGGTTTGTTTTGAAAAATTTTAAATATATTTTCCTGTCCCCCCTCCAAACACTATATTTTATTTTAAGTAATCTGAAATGAATGAACATATATAATGTCAATTGTCAATGAAACACATAACATCAGTGAAACGTTACATGAAAATGCTATATTATAGTTGCCAAAAGTACAGAATATAATTAACAACGTTTTGTAAACAGTAATTGTTTTCAATATTTTTGTGAAATAATAACCAACTTACACATTCATGTCAAAAATTTTCCTATTTTCTAATCTTAAAAGTGCTGTTTAAGAAAAGTAGTTATATTCTGTACATGACTATAGAGCATTTCGGCAGATTGAAAGAAATTTAAATTAATTTACACAAATGTAAATTTGAATAATTTCATTCTTCATATTATGTAATTAAAAAATAAAATAAATTCGCAGATTTCTTTTTCTCGTATATTACTTTATTGTTAAATTATAAAAGTGTAGAATATAAGATTTTTGGTCCTCCTAAAATCTGTGGGACCTAGGCCGTTGCTCCTTTCGCCCTACCGGTAATATGGCACTGGATAAATATATACTGACTTAAATCACTTTCGATTGGCTCTTGAAGGGAAAAAATCACGTCGAGTGATTTCGTTTAAGGGTCTTGCAGAAATCATGAAAGAAAGTAATAATTTCTTGTTCTCTAGCATTGAACATTTACACTCAAATTGATGTATGTACAGCTCCTGATCATCTTTGCTTAAAGATATCTGGGACGTTTTATGATGAAAAGCTGAAAATTTGTACATCACCGCATTTGTGTATGGGCGACGTTTTACTAATTGGGAATTTTTTTGTACGGGGTTCGTATGCAAATTTTAAAAGGGTAACTTTTAAAAAATTAACGAGAGGATTTTCTTAACTTAGTTTTGTTTCCTTCCTTATTTTGAACATTTTTCAATTTTTTTTTTTTTTTCAATTTGCCCACTTATCTCTAATAGATGAAGAATTAAAACGTGCTACCACCTTTTTGGGACACCCTGTATGTATATATATATATGTGTGTGTGTGTGTGTGTGTGTGTAATAGTTTTCCTTATTTTTAAATTGCCCTGTCTCCACCAAGCAGTAGTCTCTTTGATAGACTTTTCTTTTTATTCTATAAAATCCAAATGATTTAAAGCTAAACCACATTAGTGTTTTCACCCATTGCATGAAACAACAAAAGACTCAAAAAAATCTGAAGGTTATAGCAAATCGTGACCACAAGAGAAACTAACTGAATGAGTTCAGAGGAGAAAAATTAAATTCCAGTTCTAGTTAAACTTTTCCCGTCCAAGTCTGCCAGTTGATTTATTTAGCGCGACTCTACTGCCCTCTTTTGGAAAACACCGAAAGAAAATTATTAGAGCCAATCAATTTCTCGTTACACTGAGTGTTCAACCACTATCTCCTGTTTTAGATCTCTTCTCAGAATATATAAACGCGTTAACTCGATTAACTGAGTCTGGAAAAGGAAAAGTCATCTACAGAGCTAACATAAAATCAAGTACTTATTTTATCTTAGTGCAGTTTAATTCGGAATTTGTTTCGTAATACTGTTTTGCATGGTTTTGCAAATATCATTAAGATTCGCATTTTATATTAAATGAAAATAAGGTATAAATACATTTATTTGCAACTAGCCGCCTCCGGCGACCAGTTGGTTCGCCATCTTAATAAATCTTGTTCGGAGATAATCCTGTTCCTCACCGGCTTCCTTGGCACTGATATCTCTCAGATTCTCTGAACGGAATTTAAAATTAAGATGGTTACAAACAGGAGTGGCCATACGGTAAGTGTTGCCCCCTGCTAATATAAAAAAGACGCCCCCTTTTATGCTCTACTTCAGGGCTTCCCAAGTGTGGTCCGCGGACCCCTTAGGGGTCCGCCGGCTCTTTCTAGGGGGTCCGTGGCCACCTTTGAACAGCGGCTGCGGTTCCCAAGTGTTGACCCGCAGGTAGTTTAGTGCCGATGCTCGACTTTCTGAAAACTCAGGGGCGGGGGGGGGGGGGGTCCGCCGTGGATTTTTGCCTGAAAAAGGGGTCCGCTAGCTAAAAAGGTTGGGAAACCCTGCTCTACTTAGTTTTTGAGTTCGAAATGAAGCCCCAGATGCGATGCTTACTGTGTCGGGCCGCCCCTGGTTACAAAAATAAGATGGTTAAAGAATAAAAACCTACAAAAAGGAACAAATTATTTTCGTCCTATATTAATTCTGAAGAGCTTCTGGATATATTGGCCTTTATCAAAAAACGGAAATGGAAAAAAAAATATAAATAAAAATTATGAAACACCTTCAGATTTTAAATACGCACTAAAGTGCTATATATTTAAAGCGTATTATAATCCATGGGTCGTCCCTATTTTCGTTCCTTATTTCATTAAGTTGGAAAGTATATCATTATTCATGAGTGTGATTAAACAAAATTAAAATTGATATTTCTAACATCCTTTTTCTTGATGCAATACATTAGAAATAGATGCGGAAAAATGCACAATTCCAACTGAATGAAAATTTCCAAAACTTATTCTCAAGTGGCCGAGTAGCAGACGATCATCTCAAAATCGCACATCAACAATTTAATTTTAGCCAAATAAAAAAGTTGCTCTTTTTAGTCTCAGAAAATTTCCAAATCCTATTTTTCTTTTGAGTATAAAAGATTTTATTCCTGCTCTGATTTCACATGAACACGATATTTTAATTAAAAAACAACCTTACAAATAATCTAAAAAAAAATTCGTTATTCTTTTATTTTTACTTCAAGAGTCTGAATCATTTAATAAACTTGCCAAATATGGCAACCTAGGTATGCTATATCCTCCAAATATTCTCTCTTTTTCCACTGCGGGGTTACAATTGCGAAATGGCGGAGCAAAAATTAGCCTTTTGCGACATGTTTTTTATCGATATTTCCTAAAATAATTCGAATTTCGAAAAAATAGCTTCGAGAATATATATCGAATTTCTATACAAAGTTTGGTAGGTCTACGATCACCCGTTTCGGAGCTACGCGAGGTGCAGGCAAACTAACGAACATTTTACACTCTGTTTTATTTATATAGATGGCTGATCCAAGGGGAGTATCCTTCCCCCCCCTTGGAATCCGGCAATTATGTACGCGGGCTCCAGCCAATCATTTAAAGAACCATTCTGTGAAGCAGCACCGGTCAAAGGAGGAGAGTTTTCACCGTTTAATGATATGAGCGAACAGGTTAAACGTGAATTCAAGATTAAAAATGAACAGTTATAGCAAAGTGAGAAAGAGAGTGACTCATATCTGATAATAAGGTCGGTCCTACTTATCACATCTTGCTTGAAATTTTTCTGTTTATTTGTATGTACATGGGCGTCACATTCGAAGGCGCCTCCGCGCTCCAATATTTTCTGAATCTATGGGCAGTATTAACAATATACTTTAGCGTCCTCTGTTCGTGCCTCCAATGTCCTTCATGTTAAAACGATATCTCTGGGGTGCTGATTTCAGGTGCTAGGTCTCTCATCTGGAATGGGTTTGTAATTTGGAGACACCGAGCTAAGGAAGTCTTCCTCCCATTGGGGCTCGTTAAAATGGAACCCCTCTCTCTTTCGCCCATCGCCGTCCAGTCTTTTTGCCAGAGGGCATTTGAAACAAAAACTTAAGTGTCCTATTTTCTTAAACACTTCGCTTCCTTTAGTCGCAAAGGCGGCGAGTGGGAGATACTCCCTTGATGACCATCGTTGCTTCCATGCTATGCTTGGATAGCTGAAAATCTTTCTGTGGCTTAATGTAGCGCAGGGGGAAGCTAAAATACTTTAAGTATATGGCCAAATAAGATTCTGTTGGAAAATGTATTATCATCACTATGTTCTGTATGATTTACCTTCATTGATTCCCATTTATTACTCTCAACAATTAGTGAAGGTGGGGAAAAGAGTGTTTTGTTTTCTGGGCCTTAGCAGGAACCTCCAACGACCTATGCCGGAAAGTAGCGATGCTCACTGAAGGGAAATCGAAATCTCTGTCGTCGCGTCTTTTTGCTAGGATGGAAGTTATCTAATTCGTTTAGCAGGAGTGTTTAGGGAATGCACAGGAACGTGCTTAGGGTTTTAGTGGCCCTGGACAAAAAATAATTGCACGCCTTTCAAATTTATCTACTTACTAAAGAGTGGATCTTGACCTCCCCCACCCCCAGTAAAAACCCGCTGCTGCTACTGACTCTAATTAAGTAAATTTGATTAATTAATTGAGACTTAATATGCAATACGTCTCCATAATGTAAGATGTGCACTCTACATACTTACCATACTGTAAATTTTAAAAAGAAAACTATACGCGATTTCACAAATTCTGTATTTATTCTGTTATGCTTAATGATGTGCAGCTTTCAGGTCTAGGTCAGGAAGATTATTTGACTACTTGTTATCCTTAAATTACACATTTTTTTAGCGTCCCTGGGGGGCTGTCCAGTTTGCCACACACCTAAGCACGGCACCGAATGCAATCCCGAACCCGCAGGTCCGTAACCCCGTTGGATTGAAACTGATAAATACATTATTTGTATTACAATTTCGCGCCGCGTTCCCAATCATCAATTTACCAAAAATTTTTGTATGTTTATCTATCTTATTTAAAAATACATGGTACAATAATTACAAATTCTAATTTAAAATTTTAATTTTCTTCGAATGGGAGTCTGGATCAAACATGATTATATAAATTTTTCGCTAATTTCACAAACTCCAAATGAACTGAAATATTTCATACTAAATTATCTCTTAGGGAACAATCACGAATCAATTATAAAAAGTTTTCATTTTAGGTTTTAGTTTTTTTTTTTTAAATTCAAGCTTTTAATTATTTTACTAAAATTAAATCAAGATTAGGAAACGATTCATTGGACTTGTTAAATTTTTTACGTTCTCTTTTCAGCAATAAGTATGTTAATGTGTACCTATAAATTTATATTTCTATAAATTATTTTTTTTAAATATAAAATTAAACTTCATGTCACAGTGTCTTCCCTTTTCTTATTTCTCTCTGTAATCAGTTGTTAAATGAATTCTAAGTTTGAGGGTAATAGGCCTCTGAAGTTTGTCAAGCAATGTTCCCTAGGGATCTAGCATTACAGAAGGATCAATAAATCTTGATCCCAAAGACCCGCAAAATCAAAAACAGTGAGGTATCGCATTCTCAAATCATCAGCGCCCTGGAAAAGAGTGATGAAGAATAAGAACCAGTGATCATGGGCGCCCATACCTATAAGCAGGGTGTCCCCCCCCCCCTAGCTCCCCTATCGTTATGATTTACATACTGATATAACACAGGAGTGTTTCAACACCAAATATTGTTTCTTTCGTTGGCAGGACCCTTGATTTGACCCCCCCCCCTTCAGTTAACCATGCAAAAATGAATGGATCCCTCAGGGTTTCATACCGAAAAGAAAAGTCTTTTTGTCAAGTGCTTTTGTATTCTCTATCAAAATTAGTTCAAGTCTAGGAAAACGAGTAAGTGTTTACTTGGTCTTTCTTACATTCTTCTTTTTTAGCAGCTAAGAAATAACTTAGTATATTATTCTGAATTTCAGGACAATATTTTCACATTTCTGTAAGTTATTGTATTAATTATTAAATAAGTTTATTATTATTAAAGTTAAACCTCATAGTGCTTAAAATCTTACTTTTCCCCACTTTTCTTTGTTGAAATGAATTCTTAGCTGAATGAAATGTCAATTTCGGGGGATCAATAAATCTCAATCATGAAATCCCGCGAACCAAAAACAGTGCGGGATTGCATTCCCTAGTAGTGTTAGAGTAATCAAGATGGCGTAGGAAAATGTTGTACAGAAAAAAAAAAAAAAAAGTAGATATCAATCTGGTCAAAACCCTTATTATTTGAACGAAGAAAAAAATAGGCTCATTTAGCCAATATTTAAAATAGCAATATAATAAATTTATGCATCTGCATACCCAGGACTCGAAATTAACGGTGGTCCGCTGGACCGAGACTAAGTATACAATGGACCTTTAAACTGCAAAATTTGTTGGGCCAGTAACACTTCATTTAGTTCCACAATATATGCCATCTAATTTTAACAATACATGTCATACAATTTGATTCATTTAATATTTTTATTATTTTATAATAATATTAATATTTTATAATAGGCGTTTTTTAATTCAGCTATTGCTCATATAATTTCTTTTGTTTTACAACTTTTTAAAAATCATGTATGCGGACCAGTGATAAATTTTATGGGCCAGAGAATTCACGGAATCACTGGTCCTCTGTGTGGACACTCACTACATATTCTGATTTCTACCCTTGTGTATGCCCTTTCTCTAAATTCCTCCAAAAATGTCCTGCTTTCCTCTGGCGAGGTTAAAATGACCGCAAAGTGACAAGCCTAGCCTAAAAGTGTCCAAGCGAGAATATTCCCCAGTAAATACGTCATTGAAAAACTGGGTTATTTCATTAAAATTTGCATAGTATAATGCAATTTGATGGATGCCTATTAATTTTATCATGAAAGCTATCGCAATAACTACTTTCTCTTATTACTGTTTTAGTATAACACTGCGTAATTAGTACTGTTATATCTATGAAAAATGTTCTTTAATTAAAGTTTCTTTGTGTTCTTTCGATGGTTGCAAGATAACAAGTTAACGGAGGATTAAAGCTGTTTTTCAAGGGCCTTTAATTTCATTATTATATTATTGTAATCGATAGGAAACTTTGGAACTCGAATAAATAAATAAACAAATGTAGTCGAGTATCTACACAGCGAACTTTCAAAATACGTAAGCAAATACGCTAAGCAGTATGATTTAATTGGAATTCTATATAAAAAGTTAAAAATGATAAAATTCACATTTAGATATGTTGGGGAAAGTGGGGTAAGATGACAAACTTAAGCTTCAAATATCTATACTGAATTCTCAGTACTTGGTTTAAAAATCTGAAATTTACAGAAAGACTTGAACCTTTATAATATTTAAATATATATATATATATATATATATAGTGAAATACGTTTAACACGAAAACGCTTAACATGAAAAATCGGTTAACACTAAATGACACGACGGTCCGGAACGCAAAATATGCAATTTAATGCATTTTTGTTCTTTTAACACGAAATAAAAATCGTTTAACACGAAAAAAAGTTCGTAGTGGCATGCTTGCGACAAGTCACTAGAACGTTTTTGTGGAAAATAAATTTTATTTAAATTCTGGGAAATAGCTTTCCTACCTTTTGTCATCCTAGAAGTATTAATAGCATCATCCATCAGGTCTCTCCCTCTCCCCCCTCCCCCTAATGAATAGAATTCTTATCTGTATTAAAGAATCGGCGATTGGTAGGAATGCACTTTAGTTGTTCTGATAGGGCCCGTTTACATGCACACAAATGTGGAAGTAAATGCCTGAACTTTCACTGATTTTTACCCCGCTTCCCCTACATAGGGAAAAAAATGCGGTAATGGTGTAACTACAGCACCGATTATGACAGAAAAAGATTTTGAATATTGAGTTGTATTGAAAAGGGATTGTTTCAAAATCCAAAAGATTCTGTTGATTCCGACGACGAATCTGACAACGGAATCAACGATGCAGTTCCCGTCCCCTCTACTTCAGAAGTGCGAAAAATGATAACCAGCGTGCGCAGTTATTTAGATGGCATTCCAATGGAGAAATGAATAAAACTATGGACGGTCTTGAACAATTTGTGGAGAATATGGCTCTGAAAAATACATTTCAAAAAAAGATAACTGATTTTTTCTCCCCAAAATAATATTTTTTGTAATTGCTTTTCATCCCAATGAATGCAACCTCCCAGACAGCACATCAAACTTGCAGCAAGCTTGATTTATCAAGTCAATAAGCTTGAATTAAGCTTGAAAATTCCAATCGTGTAAGCTTGATGCAAGCTTGAATCAAGTGTTCTAGTTTACACTTGCCCAGCTTGCATTAAGCTTGACATTTCAAGCTTAATTTTTTTTTTTAATACACGGGGCGCGCGCTGGCTAACGCGCCCCACATAATTTATTTTGCCGCGCATTTTCCCCCTCTACGCTGAAATTTCAATTTAATTTAACCTGTTTCCATCGAGTGTTCGTCGCTGGGATAGAACCCGGGCCCTTTGGCTTCGTAGTCGAGCACGCTATCCATTCCGCCACCGTAGCCTTGTGCAGCTATGACTAAAGTTTGAAGTGACTTACCACGCTGTTTTCTCGCCAAATTGATAAGTGGGCGATGTGTTATTTGTTTCTTTTATTTTTCCATGGGATGCATCAGAATTAAAATAATGCATCAAAATAAATTAAATTAAAATCAAAATTAAAATAAAAAAACACGTTTTAAAACTTTCAGTACCGCAACACTCATGAAGCAAGACTGCTGGCCGAAATCGAGACAAACGACTGATTATGAAATCAATTTCGTAGTATAATTGTATTTTATTTTGAAGAATTTCCATATTTGGAAATATAGAATGGGTTTACTTAACACAAATTTTGTGTTAAGTAATCTGAAATGAAAGAAACAGATAGTTAAACGTTACTTCGAAATGCTATATCACAGTTGCTAACATGTATGGAATACAAACACTTTAGTCATTTTTGTAAATATTTCTTAAAATAACAAATAATTGAAAAATTTTGCTATTTATTAACGCTAAAAATTCTCTTTACAAATGTGGTTATTTTCCTACATATTGGTATGCTATATTGATATTGAGCATTTCGAAGAATTGAAAATAAGTTAAAATTAATTTATACAAATGTAAATTTGAATTATTTTCATTGTTCATACTTTATAATTAAAAAAAATTATTTAACATCTGAATTTTTTTTTTTTATCCTTTGTAATTTTATTTTAAAATTACAAAAGTGTAAGATGCAAGATTTTTGGGCCCTAAAATCTGTAGGCCCTGGGCAGTTGCCCCGTTTGCCCTGCCGGTAATATGGCACTGGTAATATAAAATAAAACACATATTTTACGAACTTTCAGCAAATATTAGGACGCTAGACAATTAATGTCCCTTCTCTTTCACAGATGGCGCCATCAACGCTCCTTTAAAAAGGAAAAATCACTCGAGTATCAATTTTCAAGCTTAAATCAAGCTGTATTTAAACTTGACAATTCAACTTGACTCCTGCAAGCTTGCCGCCAGCTTAGAATGAGTTGAACTGTCAAGCTTGCATTAGTGCGTCAAATTGAAAGAAATGTCAAACTTGATTTAAGCTTATGTGCTGTCTGGACTACTTGTTGTTTTTCAGGAAATAGATATAAAATATAAGAATATCGAAAATATGGTGAGTTTTTTCTTTTTTTTTATGAATCTTTTAACGCGAAAAAATATTTTGGTCCCTTCGGTTTCGTGTTAAACGTTTTTCACTGTATATATATATTATTTTGGAAGATCGCAAAATATCCCCTTCCAACGAAAATCTTTTTTCATCATTTTACTCATTAGGTGGCGGTAAGATGACATATAAATAACCATAGGCGCACCATCGGACATCGGAAGGGGCTATAAAGCTACATCTCCCTTCCCCTAGAGGTGAAGAAATAAAATTAAAATTTTCCAGAAATGGGGAATAATCACATATTTAATAATTTAAAATATTTTATGTTAAAAGCTGTCTTAATTATTCCGAAAGTAGCTTCACAAAAAAAGAAGACATAATTGGGTATTAAGTAAATGGACTCCATGTAATACAACTGCAGTTGGACTCGAACATCGAAAGGGCCGTTATTTATTACGCATTAAGAGTGACGTTATAAGCGATTTTCTGTGCTGTAGATGAGTGATTTAATGGTACAGAGGAATTTAACGGTATGAGACAGCTGTCGTTAAATGCAGGTCATTATTACCAAGTTCTATTGCATTTGTACCCCCCCCCCCCTCTTTAATAAAATTCTGCATGAGTCACTTTAGGTAACAATATAAAGATTTATCTTTAAAAATGTACAGAAACAAATTCATTCCGATAGTGAATGAAAAAATTGAATAACGAAAGAAATTATATGAGCGATATATATTGATTTCTATCAAGAGTTGAATAAAAAAATGTAAATGCCTATTACGATTATAAAAATATTAAATCGATCAAATTCTGTGACATGTATTGTGAAACTAAATTAGGAAAGTTTCCAAGAGAGAAATGCGAATAAAACGTTAGTGGTCCAACGGACCAACAAATTTTGTGTTCTACTGGTTCATTATATATTTTAGTAGTCTCGGACCAGCGGGCCACCATTAATTTCGAGTCCTGGTATATTGTAACACACCATTGGATCACCACATTCAGAAATTAGCTTAATGAAATTTTTAAGATCCACTGTTAAACATCATGGCATTTTAGTTAACAACACTTATTTAACTTTGTCACACCAAATTGTTATATCAGGGTATTAGAGTGACTGAACCGACACAGGTGTTGCAGACAGATAAACAAAAAATCAAGTCATATGAACTTGTTTGAAAAAGGCCTGTAGCTATTATCCTGCACATAAAAAAAAAAACAATAACACTGCATAGAAAAAAAAAAAAAACGTATGTAAAATTCGTAGTAACCGGAACTTAACTACAGCAGTTAGAGCAGAGCGAAATCATACGTTTGTGAACGTTGTTGGAAAATGTTAAAAAATAGAAGAAAAGTAGAAAAGTTTTTGTTCAATATTAATATACGAGGAGAAATATCGTGCTCATTACATTACATTGGTAAATAATTATGTTTACCCTACATATAAACAACAACACGAACGAAACGCTTCTATGAAAGCTACAGATCAAATGAATATGCGGTTAATTGCTGATATTCGATGAGGGTGAGTTTTTTTGAGATACAAAAGTGAAGGCAATATTTTAAGAATGTTGGTACCCGTACCATAAAAGTTTTATGTTTTATCATTACTTTTTTTCCCTGGACTAAAATCTGCTTTATCAAAACAGATTTTATTCTGATAGTACTTTAACGGAAAACGTTTTTGCGTCATAGTAAATAATACGAAAGTAAGACTGAAATACGATAAATAATGATAATTGGTGAAAAATATTATTTGCATTTTGTACATAAATAAAGTTTGTTTGTTAAGGTCGATTGGCTACACAAGGGTCATATCCTAGGCCTATAGGGCATATGCCCTCCGTGGGGGACTTTCTAAGGGATCCTAGCCCGTTTTAGGGGAGGTTTCGGAGAAAACCACGGAAAACTCCGAACGACTAGGTCAAAAGGTACGACCGGGGTTTGAACCTGTCACCTCAAATCTTCCAGTTAAGAGAGCAGAACTTCTCAGCCACTGGTGGGGCCATAAATAAAGCATTTATTGGACCCAACGGTAGAGTATAGAACTCATTCTGCTTACCCCTAATAACAGAAGAATTAATTATTTGTTTATAATTATCAAAATAAATAAATAAGTAAAAAAGCACTTGGGAATCGGAATCATTAACGGAGATGATTACTACACTGCTGGCCACCCAAATTGCAACACCAAGAAAAACAAGAGATATCACAACAAAATTTATTGTGTAGATAACATGTTGACCAAGTAACAAATGATTAAATTTACAGCATTCTATGAAGCGTGGTTCCTGCCAAAATCAGTACCCAGAGTAGCCGCCGTTGTTGGAGATCACAGCTGCCACACGCCTCGGCATTGATTCAAAGAGACTTTGAATGTGTTCTTGGGGTACAGCAGACCAAGCAGCTTCCACACGTTGCCAAAGTTGATCTGGTGTGACAGCTGGGGATGAACTCTGGGTCAGTCGTTGAGCAACCATGGACCACATGTTTTCTATCGGCGAAAGATCCGGAGAGCGCGCCGGCCAGGGAAGCAATTCAATCTGGTGATTGACGAAGAACCCTTGGACAATGCGTGCCACGTGTGGCCGTGCATTATCCTGCTGAAATATGGCTGTTGGCAAGCCCTGAAGGTAAGAAAGGACAACTGGCTCCAACACCTCGGAGATGTAGCGCTGGCTGGTTAAAGTACCGGCAATGCGTACTAGAGGAGTGCGAGAGAGATATCCGATACCGCCCCATACCATAATACCCGGTGCAGGACCAGTGTGACGGTGCATAATGCAGCTGTTCAGCATCCTCTCTCCACGGTGTCTCCAGACTCGAATCCGACCGTCGTGGTGTTGCATACAGAAGCGTGACTCGTCAGTAAAGAGAATTTCATTCCATTCTGTCGTCCACATCCTTCTTTCATCGCACCATTGGCGGCGGAGACGTCTGTGGTTCCGCGTCAGAGGTAGACAAAGCAACGGACGTCTTGCGGACAGACCATTCTGCTGTAAACGACGTCGAATGGTACGCGCAGACACTGGATGATGCGTTACAGACTGAATCTGCTGTGATATGGTTCGTGATGTGACTGAGCGGTCCGTCACTGCCATGCGTACAATCTGCCTGTCATCACGTGACGTGGTGCACTGAGGTCGATGCGGTCGATCACGTCTGTCCGTCGTACCCTCCTGCACCCAACGATCACATATCCGCATCACAGTTGTTTGGTTTCGTCCAATACGACGACCGATTTCCCTGAAAGATAACCCACAATCTCGGTATGCCACTATCCTTCCTCTGTCAAACTCGGATACTTGATCAAAAGATGATCGTTGTTTCCTACGAGGCATAATTTATCGTTTTTTTGAAAAAAAAGCAAGAAAAACACAATTGCTGTACTTGAAACCGTCGAAATCTCCAAGCCTTAAATAGCGCTTTGAGGTGGCGCCACAGGCGCGCTTGATGTGCGTCTGCGCTGAAATTCTAATCATTTGCATATCTCACCTCAGCTAATGCATGTTGTAAATTTCATATTATTTGCATGCTTCCTTCAGGGTGTTGCATTTACGATGGCCAGCAGTGTATATCAAAGTGCACTCATAGTAATAATTTGAAAAAAAAAAAAAAAAAAAAAAACCTTACAGAATTTTTGAACACATCATATTTTAGTACTTCTTGCAATTTGAGGCTCACATGCTTATAAGCATCTTGGTAAAAATAAATAAAAAAATAAAACGAAAAAACCTTTAGCTATCTTTCATTGTGAAATCTTATAAGTTATACCAGACAAGGTTCATTTATTTCAATTAAGCTGCTAAAAATTGCACGCAAATATCTCATTGCTAAATCAGTCGTTTTACAATCCAAAACTCCTATGTTTTGTTAGATCATACTTATGTAAGAATTTACCTATATATTTGGAAGATAGTAATATATTCAAAAATTTTACTTTTGTTACATTTCACAATTTGAGTAATTTGCAGCAATTAGTTAAAATTGTAATTTTTTTCACAGTCCTACAATTCCTTAATTTACTACATAAGAAATATTACCTAAATACAAATCAAATTATGTTTTCATTGTACTGAAAATTTAAGTTCTAGAAAAGTTGCATGCCTTCTTTAACTATCTAGAACAAAAATATATACTAGGGAAATTTATTAGAGTTTATTAGACAGCAAATAAGCTGTCTCTCTCTATATATTTAAAATAAATCTTATTTTTAATCCAAAAACAAAATTTCATTTAATATTGAGTTTAAAAAAAAGCTAAGCTACGGAAATCTGACATCTAAAATCAAAACTTTTTCATACTAATTCAGCTTATAAATGTATGATTACATTAATGAAATTTGAAAGAATAAAGAAGATCCATATTAAAAAATTCAATCCAAAAGGCTTACGTTTTTTAAAACGTTGTTTTAACAAAACTGTGTAAAATAAATTTAGAATGATGTGTATAAGAAGGAATTTAAGAAAATAAAGATAAAGAATTTTGTTTTTAAATGTTGTCTCGACGGAAAATTTTATTTCATATAATTATATAAAACAAGAAATGGATTTTAAAATATCTTATTTTGCTGTTATATGAAGTAAAATTTTAGCACACGCCATTCTTACTGTATAAAAAAAAATGTCTTACAAAACAGTGGCTGTATGATAAAAAATTGTATTACAAAACATGGGTTTTAAAATATCCTATTTTGCAGTTAAATGCAGTAAAATTTTAGCACACGCTATTCTTGCTGTATGATAAAAAATTGTATTACAAAACAGTGGCAAATAGCTTTATGAATATTAAAATATAAACTTACATATAAAAGAGCATTCTCTGAAATGTGGCAGAAAATTATGAAATGGACGCTTCAACAAAGTTCGTGTAATTTCTCACATGTTTTTTTTAAAAAATAATTCATTTAATTGCGTAAAACTTAATGAATAGGCAAGAGGTTTTTCTTTTCGTATGTACTCACGTTCTTGCAATTAGCGGAATGAGTCATTAATTTGGATGACGTCAACACGTACAAAAAAGGGCTTTACTTATGAATAACGTTCCTACGCACATTTTGTCATTTCATCTCTCTATCATATAGGAGGATATGATTATTTATTTACTTAGTTTAATATATAAATTTCTTAATAATTATTAAACTTTGGTATGCTTCCGAAATGGTTTAATCAAGATATTGACAATCTTCTCCGAAAAGTCTACTAATTGCAAAATGGAGGTACTTAACCCTTACACAAATGTGAAAATTTATACTTGTTTGTACATACTTTAAGTTCATTTTTCATAGTAAATAATTTTAAATATACAAAAACAACATAGGAAGTTTGACTTATACTCGAATCCTTTTTTTTTTTTAAAGGTTGTACAAAATGGCGTAAATTAGTATTTAGCATTCAAAGAGCATGGATTCAGGGGCGGTGGTTGCTCCCGTAGCTAACTCTCGAGTTAACTTCCAGCAAAATGGCGGTCTCTTTAGTTAACTCTAGAGATGGAAAAGGTTGTACTTTTTCGGCAGGGCACGATATAAAGTTGTTCTTCTACATAGATTTGAAAATGTATGCGAGTTGAAGGGTTAAACAGCAAAAAATATTTGTTGAACTTAGGAAATCTTCCTTGGATAAAATTCAGAATATAGCTACTAAACGTTTTTCGCACAAGAGTAGCGGCTGTTGAGAAAAATCAGAAATCTAGCGGATTTTTATTCTAAAGTAAGACACTTTAAAAAAAATTTTCTCTGTATTTATGAACAATTTCCAGCCGACTGGGATGACTCTTGGTTGCGGAGTCTCTCTTTTGCAGCAGAAAATTGAATAAAAATCCCCGCAGCTTTCGGAAGAATTGATTTTTGGTTTTCGGTAGTGGTAGTACTTAAGATTTTCCTCAGTAGGGGCAGGTGGGGGGAAATGGTGGGAAAATTATGTATTTTTTTTAAAAGGTCCTATAAAATCAAGCTGTTAAATTTATGTTAGTTAAATTATTGACGTATATTACATACATTCGACTTATATAGATCGAAAATAAAGCATCGTTTTTTAATGCTATCAAAACACTCTTCTACGGTGTCGTTTTTAGTTAGGCAAATATTAATACTCCCATTTTCCTTTATGGTGGGGAAAATGAGAGTAGTACAAAAGTACCTGTATATTTCAATAAAAATCATGTTAATGCAACGAATGAAAGAAAATGCACTCTGTTCAGTGTATTCTTAATGTACTTCAAGAAAAAGATGCACAGAAAAGGATTATTGCCACAAATAATTAGCTAAAGAAATTATGTCCACGATTGTCAAATTCAGGTTCACTCACTATATCGCAAATATTACTTGGTTCCACACAGGGGTGTAGGCAGGGGAGGCTGATGGGGCTGTAGCCCCCCCCTCAAATAAGTAAACATAGGGTATGAAAAAGATTGGATTTTTGGTTAAATCTGAAAGTTCTATAGTTGACAAATTTTAGGTTCAGCTTCTGGCCTGAGCCAAATTTAATATTTTCTCTAATGTATGTTTCTGCAACTGCGAAGAAACACCCGAATATTTCAAATTCGATATATGAATTTATGGTTTCTTTCGTTTTTTTTAATTATTTTTTTTTTTATTCATTTGTATATGCGAACACTTGTAGATAAAGTAAAGGGCTCCATTTCTCTCCCCACCCCCCAAACAGATACGTTATACCGATTTTTAAAAGCTATTGCATTCCAGTATTTTGAGTTCTCAGTCACTTCCGAAACAAAGTCTTTGATAAGCTACTGGTTCCACAAAATTTATTTCTACAACAAACGGCAGTTAATTAAAATATCAATTTCATTGATTATAACTGTGGTTTCACGAGTATTTAATTAAAGGGGAAATAGAAATGTCAGTATCATATAGTCTAACTATACCCCCATTTTACCCCACCTTAGAAGAAAAAAAAATAGAAATTGCAGTTTTATACTTAATTTTTTTACAGGTTGTAGTCGTGGGCCCGATGAGGCGAGGCTGTTTGAGACTCATTCTCGGCTTTGGCGAGGCGGCTGGGGACTCTGGATTAGAGCCGTTACTGTGGCATCCTGGCCAGCAAACGCTGGAGCGAGCTGTGATAATCCTTGGGCCGCCATGGCCGTCGGTGGAAGAATGAGACGAACTGCCGTTACATTATTTTATTGGGTGATTCGATACATCTTTCCTTGGCAGTTGCGGTCACGCGAAAGAGTCGCTGCTGGGCTGCATCAGCCCCTTTTATTAACTTTAGGGGTCGTGTCACATAATCCATGCACGTTGCAATTATTGGCCAAACCCAAAATCTGGGCAGCGGTTTTTCAAGGTTTGTTATGGCTTTTAAGACGCCAGAGTGGCTGAACGCGGGGACTGTCTACAAAATTACAAAGGAATTGTAAGGGACCGTGTAGTAATTGCAGTTTTTAAAAGCAGATTCCTTTGTTCCAACTGAATTAAAACTGCGTAGTTCTAGAAATGTGAGATTTTAGCGGGCTTTTGATTTGTAATGTTATGTATATATAAATATAAATGATTTATCGAATTATAAGGAATGTAGAAGAAAGTTCTTCAATACCACTTGTTAACAGGCAGTATGTTTAGAGCAAAAACAAGAAGTTTTGCACACATTAATATCATTGAAATATCCTAAAACGTTATTAGAAGTACTTGTTATGCTGCTCAAATACATCGTAGAAGAGTATATTGAAACATCTAAATTTTTTAGGGTGAAAGAGGATATTTTTCAATATACCCCCATGTCGCCCCTCCTGTCTCTATTTTATCTGTACAGCCAAGTGGTCTAACGGTGTCAAAATACACTTTAAAATTGAAAACTGGAAAAAAACCCACGGAAAATATGGAAAATTTTGCAACGTTGCAGCAGCTAAGATTACAAAATAAATAAATAAAAAGATAAATAAAATAAGTATTGTAAAAATTTTCAAATCAATTTTTCAAAAATGCTCTAAAACTTGAAAATTTCAGGAGGAAAGAAACAATAATTGCTGGAAATTGGGGGATAAATGAATAGCTAGATTTTAAAAACAGTTAAAATGTTTCTCTGAATGTTTTCCTTTAGTTATCTGTGCAAACTTTCAAGCTGCATGATGCACTTTTCTGTTTGACTCAAACGAAAGGAAATGTGTAAAAGATGAACATATTTTCTACAAAGACTATGGTTTTCAATCGGCAATAAATAAATAAATAAAAATAAAATAAATAAATTAATTAATAATTTTTTTTAAATTAAAAAATAAAATAAAATAAATCGTTAAATCTAATTTTGCCAAACTTAAATTACCCCGCTTAAATGATATTTACATTTGGAAAAAATAGAGTTGAAGTATGAACAAAAATACTATTAATAACGCATCTAAATACAGTTCAGGCAAACGCAAAACACACCAACAACCAGCACGAAAATGACAAACCTCCATTTTCATTTTACGATTACAATCGCATTAAAATTAATCAACACGACCTCTATTGATATTTCTAATACCCTTAAGCACAGAGCCATTCAGAAACGATAATAGACAATTCTATTTTATCTCCACACTGCCATTATATTCTAATTAGATCCAAATACCTTCCGTGGGTATAAACGAGCCTCGTCTCTAATAACAGTTTTTAATGCACTTTGTGGAGGCACGTAATCTAAATGTACCTGGGAGGGACGCTCATTCAAACCTTATTACATCGGAAACGAAAACGTTAATTCTTGGAATGGATATGCCCAGCGAACTTGAGGATGATCTTTTTGTCTCCGGGCTTTCCCCCCCCCCCCCCCCGGATGATCGCAGTCGAAAGTTGTTTAAAGTTGAACACACGCAGAAAAATTCTGGTGCAGTGAGAAGAAACGTTAGAGCAGAAACCTAATTACGGGAACTCAATGTAATGTTTTAATTTATACACTTCAGACAGTGATGTGTATATTGTTAACTAATACTGAAAATACGAATTGAAATATGAAGAATTTCGACGGATTTGCCATTAATTTTTTTTTTTTTTTCTAATGCAGCAGGCGATTACAGACATTATCCTTACGCCGTACAGAGATCTGAGAAACAAAACAAACTAAGAATATTTAAAACCTTAAAAGCACTAAAAATGCAAAATCAGGCAACTAAACTGTTCAAAGAATCTCTAGCCTCCCAGTATCGGGAATAGATACAGTTCTTAGTTAGAGCAGAGCAAACGGGGATAGGATCGGCATCCATTGTCGCACCACTGCGGCAGAGGGGGCAGGACTATCTACCAGGTTGAAGCGGTAAAGATGGGCATATAAACAGTCATGTCCAGATGCCAGTCGAAAGGCAGCCACTGCATTACTTCTTGGTCAGTCAGGGAGATTGAGGATGGCATTTCTCCACGATTTTTCCTTCGTTCGATCTTTTAGTAATGCCATATGTGTTGTCTTAAACATTTGATTAATTCTTGATGAGACTGACTTATAGCTAACCAGATTGCATGGGGTCTGCTTAACAAAACAGCCCTTTCTGGCCAGCTCATCCGCTTTTTCGTTACCTGGGATACCACAGTGGGATGGGATCCATTGTAAGACAATCGTTTTATATTTATTGTGCATTTATCTTATTAAAGTTCTACATTGCACTATAGACATAGTGTCGGGAGCCTGAAGGCAGTTGGCAATGGCTTGAATAGCAGCCAGAGAATCTGAAAAAATGGCAACCTGGTCCTGTTCGGAGTGAGAAGGGCAAGCGTCTAGATGGGCTAGAGCTACTTTAATTGCCTCGACTTCACCGTCAAAAGCAGTCTTGTATGTTCCCAATGAAAAATAAGGAGCAAAATGCTCACAGTAAATACCAGCTCCGACCACATCATCCGTCTCAAGCTTTGAGAAACAAATTATTTGTGACGTGCTCAAGTACGTAGCATTCCTTCAGCTACACGTGCTCCCCGGGTGGTGCTAAATGAGTAACAGTTTTGCAGCCGAGATCATCATTGGAGGCTTGATTTCTTTGTCATTAAAATTTAATTTTATGATTAGAGACGAAGTTTGTTTGTTACAATTCCTTTAACTAAGATTATATTTTGGTGTAAGTCAGGTCATCGATCTCTGTACCAAGGGCGGATTAAGGGGGGGGGGGCGGAGGGGGCGACAGTCCCCCGAGAAAAAAGAAACTACTGTAAAAGATCCTATTTTACTTCCGTAAAATGGATGTATATGTCATTCTTCTAACTGACCACCCCCACCGACAAGCTAACCCCCCCCCCTCCGACAAACTTGCATTAATCCGCCACTGCTCTGTACCAACGGTTACTTTCGATTTTTTAAGGTCTGTCAGAGCCAGACTAAGGCAAGGGCAGGCGGGGCAACTGCCTTCAACCCCCATCGAAGAGGGGCCCCAAAATCAAGAAATGATGCTATTGGAAATGTGTGAGTGCTCGAGACATGTATGTATTATAAATGTGCAGGGTGTGTCACAATTTCTTACCGGGTTTGCAAGGCTTATAAAAAATTATATATTACCAATATTACCAATACAGCAAATTAACTGGAGAAAGAAACATTACAAGTTTTGTTTCACAAATAATGAGCTTCCTCGTCGTTGAATTGGACGAGGTTCCGACGACGACAATCACCTTCTTTCGTGGCCACCTCGCTCTCCGGACCTAACTCCATGCGATTTTTTTTACAGGGTTACATAAAAGATCGTGTGTTCCTGCCCCTATGCCTCATGATTTAAAAGATTTACTCCAAAGTATCACAACCGTATTCGCTATAATTGATCACGACATTTTAAAGTGAATGTGGGGAGGGAAGAACTTGACTTTAGACTTGATATCTGCCGCATCACGAAAGGTTCACGTATTGAACATTTGTGAAACAAAACTTTTAACATTCCTTTATCCAATAAAGTCAACTTTGTTGCTGTGTTGGTAATCTTATAAATAAAAATGAAATTCTGTTTGTTTGTTTGTTTGTTTGTGGATTTGATTCGTATACAAATCCACAAAAATGGACCTATCGGCCTGAAATTTATCACAGATATGTAAAATAATATAGAATAAATCACAGTCCACTTTAGAACTTTGAAAGTCCACCCGTTCCCGGAATTTAAGAGATTTTTTATGCTCTTCACGCAAAAAGCTTTCCGTAATTGTAACCCCTGTAGTGAAAAAAGTGTGAAATAAGGATCGTGGTTGCCATGTGTGGCGATTTTGCCGAATAAAATGTCGTTCGTATACAAATCCACAAAAATGGACCTATCGGCCTGAAATTTAGCACAGATATGTAAAATAATATAGAATAAATCGTAGTCCACTTTTAAACTTTGAAAGTCCACCCGTTCCCGGAATTTAAGAGATTTTTTATGCTCTTCACGCAAAAATCTTTCCGTAATTGTAACCCCTGTAGTGAAAAAAGTGTGAAATAAGGATCGTGGTTGCCATGTGTGGCGATTTTGCCGAATAAAATGTCGTTCGTATACAAATACACAAAAATGAACCTATCGGCCTGAAATTTAGCACAGATATGTAAAATAATATAGAATAAATCGTAGTCCACTTTAAAACTTAGAAAGTCCACCCGTTCCCGGAATTTAAGAGATTTTTTATGCTCTTCACGCAAAAAGCTTTCCGTAATTGTAACCCCTGTAGTGAAAAAAGCGTGAAATAAGGATCGTGGTTGCCATGTGTGGCGATTTTGCCGAATAAAATGTTTTAAATTTTCAAAGTAAAAATAAAAGAATAATAATGATTTTTTTTTGTTAGTTTATATTCGTAAGGTTATTTTTTTAAAATTATAATATCGTGTGCATGGGAAATCAGAGCAGGAATGTAATGCTTTACACGCAAAACAATAAGAATTGAAGATTTCCGAGGCTAATGTGTAAATTTTTTTAGTTTGGCGAAAAAATAAAATGGCTGAAATATGGATTTTGAGTTAGTGCGTTCTAGCGGTTTGCACAGTTTTCGGCTTGGCGCAATTTATTGAGAGCTTAAGGAAATAGATTTTTGAAAACAAGTGCAAAGGTTTTATTAGAATACAGCGTTAAATTTTAATGATCCGTGAAGAAATAATGCAGTTATTAAGGGATTTCAAGAGATCTAACTTCAGAATTCTCGCCAATTGAGTACATTGATTTAAGTTGGGGGAATTCCGCCAAATTTCAGAAAATTGAAACCTTCTCATTTAGTACATCGGAGTAACTATGAATAAAACACATTATAGTTGATAATTAAAAAAAAATCGGCTGTATTAAGGGATTCCAATTTTCAAATAAATGCGTGCTACTCTTTGGCGGTCGAACCATTTCCCATATTGATTGCTGCTAAGTCAATGTTTCGAATGATTCCCTGAAAAAACTCTTGCAAAATGGCGTATGTTGGCACTTTGGCGAGGCTTAGATTTGAAACTGGATTTTATTTGAGACTGGTATATATAATAACACTGGTTATAGATAAAAATGAATATTGGTATGTGCTTATGAGGTTGAAAAACTCCAGCACCGTTGAGCACCGTTGCACGATGAAATTTGGTTCACCTAAGTCTTTTATGATGGAGAAGGTTTTTATGCTATCCGTTTTCCTTAACTTGCCACTTGGTGCCGCAGCACAACGTTGAATTCTATTCCGTTTAACCGTTTGCTATGCGAATATCGTCCAACCGATTTCGATGAAATTTGGTACACGCGAATATTTGAACACGGATTATATTTTTCACTATCCATTTTGCGGTAACTTGCCGCTAAATGGCGCTGCAAAGCATCAACTTCTATACCGTTCGACCGACCGGCATAAAAATTTTTATACTAACACATTTGAGCACGAAGAATATATTCTAACTGCGTTCCTTTTGATGTTACTCACCACTTGATGACACTGTAATGCATTATTATTTTAACTCGCCACTAGATGACGCTGCAGCAGGCCAAATTCTTGACCATTCAAACGGTCGCTATGAAAATCAGTATACATAGCTATTTGAACAAGAGAATATTTTGGCGTTATCCATTTTGCTATAACTCGCCACTTGACGGCGCTGTAGCAAATCATTACTTTAATTAACTACTAGATGGCCCTGCAGTGTATCACTTCTTGACTGTGCAAAGGATCGTTATGAAAATTGGTATACATAGATAGTTGAACACGGTCGCTATAAAAATCAGTATACATTGCTATTTGAACAATGAGAATATTTTGGCGTTATCCATTTTGCTGTAACTCGCCACCTGACTGTGCTGTAGCAAATCATTACTTTATTGAACCACTAGATGGCCCTGCAGTGTATCACTTCTTGACTGTGCAAATAATCGCTATGAAAATAGGTATACATAGATATTTGAACACGGGGAAGAGTTTGGCGCTATCCATTTTCCTATAACTTGCCACTAGATGTCGCGTCAACACATGAACTTCAGGACTGTCCAGCCGATAGTCATGAAAATTCGTATACATCGATATCTGAATGCGAAAAATATTTTCGCCGTATCCGTTTTGCTAAAACTCGTCACTAGATTGCGCTACGCCGCATGGCCTTCTGCACCGTACAAACGATTGCCTTGCAATTCGGTATGCATGATTATTGGACACAATATAACGCGATATCCACTTTGCTATATCTGTTTATTACAATGAATAGTAATCACCACAAATCGTAATATCAAAAAGTCCATTCATTCCCGTGCGAAGAACGGGTACTTCAGCTAGTATATATATATATTTATAAGCCTTCCAAATCTCGAGAGGTGGAATTGTAACGCACCCTGTATATACATTAAAAAGTTCGCATGTTTTATCTATGTTTGAAAACATATATCGTCAGTATGAAAGAGGCCCATTGAGGAATCTCTTCCATCAGGATTCATGTTGGCTTAATCGGATTGTACCTGTTATTTTATCTAAATAGAACCTCAGGGATTAGACTTTTCGAGCCTGCGTTATATTATTTTTATACTGATAAACAAGGTTCAACAAACCCGGACCCCCAGGCAACTAAAAAATGTCCCTTTGCCACTAGCTTTTTTTTTTTTTTTTTTTTTTTTAAATTAATATAATTCAATATACATGCGACTCCTAAAATTTTTGCTGGAGCCAAGATTTTACAAATTTGGTCAATCCCTTCTGTAAATGCATCTTTCTTGTTTAAGACTGAACTTTAAATTTTGGTTAAGTTCTTGTTTTAAAGTCCAAAAATGAAGTGAAATCGAAAACGTGAAACTTCAAATGAAAGCATATCGAAATTCTCATTTTCACAAAGTGTCTTTTTAACTTTATATAAAACTTATTAACGTAACTAGAATTTTTTTTTTAAAAATTAGCTTTAGAGAGCATAATTTTTGTGCATCAAATTTGAGAGCGCTAATTTCCTTTTCCATCGTTACACTTTTTAGAAAAAATGGTACGTAGATGCTCTGCATATGACATTTTTTAAATTAGCCTCTTTAAAGAAAGTTCTCCCGAGTTTTGAACGGTGCAACTTTTATATAGTACTAGAAGGCTGCACAAAAATTTAGATTATTTCTTTGGCATTGTACACACGATTGTTACTATATCAGTGCATTCAAAATCATGTCTTGAGGTATCCTGCAGAGTAAATGAATGTCATCCACAGGTTTAAAAAAAAATGTTATTTTCTATTCCAGACTTATTGATGTTACATCTTAATTGACCCAAGTGACTTCCGCTTGTAATTACACAAGTTATGTTCTTCGTGTTCCTCGAAGAATGATAATCGTCCTTAAGTTGCGGAAAGTCTTTAAACAAATCTCGGTGTTATAGTTTAAAGTACTTCATCCCCAAACGCAAACGAATGTCTTCTGAACTATGGCAGATGATTGATCATTTTCAGATTGTTTTTAGTCAAAGAAAAAAAAAGCGACTTCGGATAACTTTCATTTTGAAAAAGTAAGTTTGGATAGTTAGGAAACTACTGAATTGATGTTGTTTTACGTAATTACTAGGACTGTTTCACTCATGCAAAAGTAATGTATGATAAGAATTCCTATTTCACCAATTTTATCTGCTTTAGAAAATAGTAATTTTTGCTTGAATTGCGCTGTTCTCATTAATTAAAGATATATTAGGCTGCCAGAAAGTATTGTCGTGTTTTTGTTCGTCAGTATTTTGCTAGCCAAAACTATTAAAGCTAATATATTACGAAATTAGCGTAATGTTCAGTTTTTTAGTTAGTTTAACAAAAGTGTTAGATTAGTCAGAGCAGCATTTTTCAAAGTTCATAATCTATATGGGGTAGGAAACCAAAATGTCCTTTTCACATGTGCAGTGAAATGTTATTCCAGAACCTTTCCCAAACTTTTAATTGCATTCATATGCAGAGCATCTACATACCACTGTTTCTAAAAAATGTAACGATGGAAACGGAAATTAGCACGCTCGAATTTGATACGCAAGAATTATGCGCGAGAGACCTTGCCACAAGTCAGTTGCTGGGACAAGTGCCTCAAGGTAGGGTTACCAAAGGGCTCTCTATCCCTTATATCTACTCTATGGTCTGCAGGTCTACTCATGATTTAACGCCTATATTTTTGACTTGCCGTGAAATGTATACATGGTTACTGACACTTAAAATGAAACATTTATATTGTAATTTCAATGCACACAACTTCTTATGCAAAATATTCGGACATATCCTTACATAGCCCTTACTTAAGCAGTAGCTGCTGATAGGCAGGGTCAGGTAAGGTAAATACGAACATCAGAATTAAAAAAAAAAAATCTATAAATGTAATTTTCCGCAATTACATGTTACAAAAATACTTGACAAATGTATTTTTCATGATAGGAACCTTTCATCATTAATATTCTGTATTTTTAAGAGAGTAACTTTTGAAAGCAAAAACCATGTCTGAATTTTAATTAAACTAATTTGACAGTTCAGTGTTCAAAGTCATTTGGCGCGAGAGAAAAATATTTAATGCAAGTTAATTCATGTTAAAAATTTCTTACGTTTTTATTTTTTCTAACATAATTAAATAGTTTTTAATCCATGGTTGTAATTACCCCCAGAGTTTTCAAAAAAAGGGGGTAATTACCCGGTTTTGCAAGAATTTCAGTTTTAACTTTTTAAGACGTGGCTGATTTCGATAATTCTTTTTTCATTCAAAAATATGTACTTGATGTATTGCCTCATATATTATTCTGGTCATGATATGATGATGCTGGTCATGATATGATGACATATCATGGCATGATATGATGTTATTTTTAATTAGGAAATTGGGGAAAAAAAGCAGTTTTTAAACTATTGCCTAAGGGGTTGTCAGTATAGAGGTGATAATTGTAAGTCGAAAGTCGCCAAGGTTGGCAACTTTTGGCAATTTATCGCTAAATTTGAAGTTTAAATTAAGCTCCCAAAACTGAAATCCAGCATGGCAATATCCTCCATTTTTTGGCAAAACATTGCTAAAACTTACTATTTGACTACGAGAATGATATTACCATTTGAAATAACATGTTTTTAAACCATTGCCATTAACATGGTTTTAAACCATACGTCAAAAGTCGCCAAGGTCGGCACCTTTTGGCATCTGTACTGACATATTTGGCATAGTCTGACTTAAAAAAAAAAAAAAAAGTTTCTATTAAGTAAGGTCTTCTATTATTTTTCATGATGAATTTAACAAAGAAATTCAAGCTGTACATAAAATACCAAGAAGAATTTACAACTTTTTTTCAATCCCTGGTTATAAATGCCATCTAGTCATCAAGAAGATTGAAAACTTGTTTAAAATATTGTTTGAAAAAATATATAAAAATCTGCTATTAAAAGAGATAAAATTAAGAAAAATTGAATTGGGATTTTGTCTGTGGGGGCCCCCAACATTCGGGGCCCTAGGCCCGGGCCTACTGGAAAATCAGGGCCTGAGTTGAGCTGAACACTAGTATTTTTAAATACTAACATAAACACTCAAGATTACTGCTGTATAAAAGATAAACTAATTAAAGATTTTGTAAAATAACACCACAAAAGTTACTTGTCAGGCTATACAGCTGTTTCGATCGAAAAAATTTCGATCTTCGTCAAGAGCGATCTAAGTCATTCACAGACTGGGACAAGGAACTGAAAAAAATATAAGCAGAGAAACACAAGCAAAGAGCAAGCGAACACAAACATAAGCGAAGACCAACTTGCACTTCGCTTGTGTTTTCTGTTTGCTTTCTTTTCAGTTTCCTGTCCCAGTATGTGAATGACTTGGGATGCATTCTCCGCAAATCGGTTGATAAACAAAGTTATAACTCTACCCCGTCTTGAAGAGGAACCTTAAGGAGAATCGCAGGAGGAGCGTTAACGGATCTTTATGATTGGTTAGGAACAGTCCAGAAAGCTGTTAGGACAGTCGATAACAAACAACTGGGTCATGAGAATTGAGTGCTAACTATCGACTATTTTCAAACAACTGAGGGAGAATAGACCTGTTGAATAGCTACTGAAGAAGAACGAATTTGTTTTCGAACGAAATAGCTGTATAACTTTGACAAGTAACTTTTATGGTGTTATTTTACAAAGTTTTTAATTATTTTACTCTTGAAAAAAAATTTTCTGCATCAGAATCTATTCATTTATGTACTTGAAAAATAATGCATTATGGGTGCGCTATCAATCCACGTCTATTATTATATTTCGTTCTCAACCAAAAATACGACTTTACAGAGAGGAGATAAAAAATACGACCCGAAAAACCATTTCTCGATTTTTTCTACACCTTGCATTATTTATTTATTTCCTCCCCCCTCAAAAGCAACGTTTGAGGTGTTGAATATGGAGCGTCTGAATTGTCGTCCTGTCGGATTTCATATAACCTTTAACCTTCAGAAAGGAGTGGAGGAGACGGAGGAAATCGAAATTGCATTGAAACTTTACCTCGCGTGTTCCCGTTATCACTCGATATCATTATTTTTCAAAGAGAAAACTTAACGTGTGTGGAGTAGGAATGAATGGCGATCGCATAATTAACTTTGAATGGGGGCATATGAGAACAAAGCACCGGAAGAATGATTAGTTTCGATGGCTGTTTTATGTTTGTGGCGGGGTAGATAAAAATTCAAATATTCTTGAAATGTATTAATGAAATTTAAACCGATGAAATAAAAAAAATTAAAATTTTTAGTTAATTTTATACAAAAAAAAACACCAAATTAAACAAAGAAAAATACAACAGCAGGCATGTGTTGAATTATTTAGCAAAGCAACCTGAGCTAATTGCCTGTTTGGTTGGTTTCAAGAACAAATAAATTAACAAACAAACAAAAAAAAGGAGGGGGGGGAGGGGTATTGTGTGACGCCTCAGACCGAGATGGACAGATGGCCATCCTCCACATCATGTTACATTGTCAAAATGAAAGTTATTACATTGTGAGAATGAAAGAATATCGCATGAGATGGGGGTTGGGTTCAAAATTTTAATATTTCAGAGGTATTTTAACCCTTTGAGGCGCAAACCTTTCCCAATGCTAAAAAAAGGGCAGCCGTTACCATCGCTCGACTTAATTACCAGCAAGATGGCGGACGATCGAAACGTTCATCGCGTGCCACAGATCTAGAGACCCTTTTTTGACGCAGCTGGCCGTGCACCCTTTTTTCAGCATTGGGCAATCTATCGAGCTGTTCTCGCATTCTTCCTTTTTTCAGCAGATGTCAGTGTTGTTAAAAATAATCGTGACAATTTTTTTTACGGGAAATGACGTGCTAAAAAGTAAAGGATTCTCGTGGAGCTATGTGACCCGCAACTATTTTTATAGAAATCAAATCTATTCTTCGTGACTGGCAACAGTCAAAACGTCAGAGTTTGGTGTTCCCAGAGCGAGAACACTGTGCGTTAAAGGGTTAAATGTATTTTGCAATTGCAGAATTATGAAAGAATGAAAGGGTATTAATAAAATGTATGATTAACCTTATTTTAAAATAATTTAGTGTCTTCTTCTCTGCCTGTTCTAGTGCCTTGGTTAGCAGTTATATAAGTCTGGGTCTGGACATAATAAAACACTCTAAACCCAAGCAGGTTGGTGAACCATGCCCACGAAACGTTTGCTACAGCTACGTAAAACTAAACGAGAAGGAGAAAGTATCTCATAAGGTATTGCATTGCTCTGGAAACATTTCCTAAGCACTTACACTTTAAAATTGTGCAACAACACTATTACAATTAACCTTCTGTCCTAACAACACCTACGGAATACAATGCATCGGAATTTGTTCGGATAAAACGAATGCCTGATTGGCAAATACCCCCCATGGGATAAAATAATAATAACAATAACGTTTTTTCCAATTGAAACAACATTTGTAAAACCATTTAATTACTGACAACAGAGTACAAATTACGAGAGTAGCGTGCTTTGATAAAATGAGCAATGAATAAACAATTTAATAACTATAAATAATACTCATTACACTGTAAACAGTAAACAATCCTCACCTCATACAATTCAACACCTTGAAAATTCTCTCTGCACTTTCTACAACAACATGACTCAGTGTCCCGTTTCATATACTGGAAATATTTCCACATGATTAAATTTTGATGCTAAATTGGAAACATTTTTCATGTGTCCGCAATACTGGAAAACTGTCGGCAGCTAATACTGGGGTACCCAAAAAGATAAACAACGCAGTAGTGGAACAATCTTTTGAGGAAGCATTGTGAATCATTATTTAGTTGAGATAAAACTGGTATTAGTCCAAAATTCCGATAACATTTGCTTCACGAAGTTGCACTAGAAAATTTTCAGTTACATTTGTTTAAAGTTGGAAATACTTCTACTTTTTACTAGATCAATGTTGACGTTTTATCAGAAATATTTTCAATGCGTTTATTGTATTGGTAAAATACTGGCAGCCAGAGGCGTAGCCAAGGGGGGGTTAGGGGGGTCATAACCCCCCCCCCATGAGAATTTTTTTGCCATACAAAATGTATATTCTTCACTACATTATCACACACGTATACATATATATGAGTTGTAGTAGTCGTAACCCCCCCCCCCCCCATGAAAAATTTCTGGCTACGCCCCTGCTGGCAGCTATAATAACGGGCATTTGAAAATTGCGAACATCACAGTTTTGAGACTGACATAGGCTGATTTTAACTCAAACTACTTCGGCAAGATCAAGGTATGTTTAATGTTGACCTTAAACTGCCCTGCTATTTACTTCAAAAGTTTCACGTCGAAAATTTCTCTAGTGCACTGTATAAATACTGGGTATTGATTGGTGGTATGCTGTAAGTACATCAAAAGTATCCCGAGTTTTGGTTGAATATTTTTAATAACACCTACAGACTTCAAAGTATAGGAATTTTTTTTTTGTAAAAGAACTGCGAATGTTATCATACACTGGTGTCCGAAATTAAACGTACAAAGGTGACGATATTATCTGGCAGAAGAGGGTATTCACCATATGGTGTGGCCAGCTAAGTTTCCAGACTTCAATCCCGTAGAGCACTTGCGGAATCGGAGCCCCCGGGAAGGGAGGGGGAGAGTAGACAATTACAAGGCGAGCCTGGGTACTGAACGCATGGAGGTGTTGTGACGTCACAAGAGAGGATGGACTATTCTCCGTTAAAAGCATTAGAATCATCCGGAAAAGTAGAAGAAACTAAGATGTTTTGTACCTTTTATGGATACTAATGGTAAGTCAGCAATCTCTATTCTTAATACGACATACTTGATAATAGTTATTAAGCTATACAGTACATAAAAATATAAAATTGCCGTATTTTGCGTTAGTTTTATTGATTTCTGTTCTTTTGTTCTAGCAATCATTATGCTTCCGTTTGCTGCGTCCCAGGCTGTAAGTAAAGCTAATTACAAAAGAGGAGAAAATGTAAAAGTTTTCACTTTTCCCAAAAAACGAAGAAAAGCGGGACGAATGGACTAAAAATATTCCAAGAAAAAATTGGTCCCCAGGAAAAAATGCGTATGTTTGTATTGAGCATTTTCGAGATGAAGATCTTTTAAAAGACGATGCTATTTTAAAATCAGATGGGGCACTTTTAACTGTAAAAAGAAAGCATTATAAATTAGAACCTAATGCTATCCCGTGCATTTTTTCGAGCTTACCAGCATATATATCCGATATTACCAAAAAACAAGAAAGAACTGATCCTACTAAAACAAGAGAAAACGTTTAGGAAAAAGATATTGAGGAAACCGAAAAAAATAATGCAAAGGAAAATATAAATTCTTTTGTAATTAAGAAATGTATCAAGAGTTTCATGGCAATTCTATGTTAAGAAAATTTCACCTTTAATTATAAATTAAACGCAGATCCCCTTCCACTGCACATACCAAGTAGCTTAAGGTTCAATGCGGATCTCATGGTTGATTTATTTATTAAAAAAAAAAAAAAAAAAAAAAGAGAGAGAGAGAGAGAGAAATCTATTTGCTGGATACTTAGAAAAATAAAAATTAGAAGGTATTTATTAAAGAAATATTTCCAACTAAACGGTTTGTCGGAATTTGTTGAAAATTCTGAAATCAAGTATGAACACAGATTTGGAAATTAACTCAAAAAAGAAAATGTATTACTGCAATGCTAAAAACAATAACAAAAAAGTATATGTATTACTGCAATATATTTTACATGAAAACCCCTGAGAGCATTTAGGCAGTTTTACATATTCAAGAGTTATACTCACTAATTTTTAAAAATATTTAATTATGTATATTTCAAATGTCTCAATGTGATATTTGAAAGTCTTATCTAGAAAAAAATTAAAGCAAACACTTGTAGTGCTTTCATGAAAAACTTTATAGTATTTGTAAGGTTTGGGTAAAAGCTGTTACTTTTTATTTTCTTGTTTTTTGTGCTTTAATTGCTTCTAATAAAATTTGACATCAGGAGTCTGTATAACATAATTATATATAGTATGTATTGTACAAGTTTTTAAAATATTAATTGTGGAAATTTCTGATTATATTCTTCGTGCTACTAGTGTTTATTGACATTATTGATCAGATTTCTTCCATAGAATTCAATACAAACTCTTTGAAATCCCATCCTCTCTTGTGACGTCACGAAATGGCTTAAGATGACTATTTATGAATCTGGATATTTTTAACATCAATTCTTTCAAAAAGCTTATTAAAACGAACCAAAACTAAATAATGTATTTCAGTTTTTAAGTAAAATTAATAAAAATTATTATTTTTACTTAAAAATATATTTACTTTTACTTACTTAAAAATATGACTTTATGCTTATACAACGTATAAATTTAATCCATATACATATTATTTTAGATAAATGATAACATTGAGTAACCATTATATTATTTAGAATGTATTTGCTAGCCCGAAATGCAAAACATACTGCATACAATGCTAAAACTGCCTTAAATTCAGTACCAATTTATTTCATTAATTTCTGACAAAAAATATTGTTGATTCACTATTATTTAAGAACAAAGTGTTGTAAAACGAAAATGCTATTTCAATGCGTCATAAAAAATTTAGCTACTCGTATTTATTGGCATTATTAATTCCATTTCTTCCATTGAACTCAATGCAAACTGTTCCAAATCCCATCCTTTCTTGTGACGTCACGAAAACCAGTACCCAGACCCCCTCTTGCTTTCTCCTCTCTCTTTCTTCAGTCGCGGCGACCCCGGCTGAATGCTCTAAGAAGAGACATTACTTGTCGGCAGTCCCCTTCGAGGACCCTTCAGGAGTTAAAATCCGCGCATTTGGAAGAATCGGAATGACTGCCGCAATCTACAATAGCATCATTTACAGTAATGAGAACTCGATGTGAGGCTCCCATAGCTGTACGAGGTGACCACACCTCTTATTGGAGAGAGATAAAAAGAGTATACAAAGAATTATGACTTAGCTTATTTTGACAAACATTCTTCTCATTTTTATATCAACCTACATTAAAATTCTGTGCAAATATTTTTATTACCATTTCTTGCCTTACAGCTTGAGGCATTCGGATGCTAAATTCCCATGCATTAAACCCTTTATTTTTTTTTTTTTTGTCGAAAAATCTCGCTTTTTTATGTTTCTAATCTTAATTTTAGATACCAGATTAAGTTTTCATCAGAGAACATGGAATAAAAAGTCGATAAAATATATTAATTTTCGTTTTTCAATTGGAACAACGTGACAGTTGCTATTGTTGTTGTGTTTAGGCAAAGCTACACAAGGCCTATCTGCAAAAGAGGAGGGGGATGCGTTGGGAGGAGGACTTTTTAAGGGGTTCTAACGCGTACACACGTTACATCTGTAAAAAATCTCTCAAAACTCTAGAGCGTTAAATCGAAACCCGCATGGTAGGCCAGAATCTTGGACGTTCAAATTTCAGACATAAACCAATGTTCAGTGTCTTATTCACTCGGACATTGGTGAGCAAACAAACAACTCGCCATAACTGTGTCATAACCTCAATATTGGACTAGTACAGTTTACAATCATGTAATATTTCCACCGGCCAGTATTGAGCTTATTGCTCAGGGTACGAACAAGAAAAGTGACATGCAGGTAATTTTCACAATCATCCAGCTCAAAAATAAAATAAATATGAAATTAGTTAAATTAATTAATGATTTTTTTGCCAAATCCATTGTTTTTATTTTTATCAACATTCAAATCAGCAACATTTCCCAGAAAATAGGAAAAAAATAAGTTACGTTTCTTTGTTATTTTTTTTTTTTTATAGAGCAACACCTGGAAACAATTGGTCGAGCTTAAGGTCATTCGATTAATCATCGATTAATTTTGTTTACCTTTAATAGTCAAAGCAAGAGGGAAAATTTACTTTACGGGCCCACGTTATCGATTATTAAGTCATTAATAATAGTTTCAATATTTACATTACCCGCACAATAAAATTAGGAATCAGTCATTTGAAAGCAGGATGTTCAGGTACAAAATTTAAAAAATGTTTTTATTTAAAACTTTTGTATTCGGTGAACCGAAGTGCATTTACGGCTTATATAGTCTAACAGATTTACATCTAAATATTAAATGTTGATGATCTTTCGAGTGTTAATTTTGATAAAATTAATTTGATTATTTCTGTTCCGCGGTAAAATATCAATATATCAGGCATCGACATATTTGTTTCAGGTGAGTGATTTACAACTAATATAAACAATTTATATTAACTACTTCTATATCTATAAAATTTATAAAGGGTATTTTAAAAGAGTTCGGACAAACTTTAAGGGGTGGTAGGACACATTTTAAGAAATCAGAATCGCATATAGCAATGTGGGATCTAAAACGTCGTTTTCACTTGCCTGTTAATAATGAATTTAATAATCAATCCTGTAATCAATATTTAATCCTTACTTTAAAAATCATTCCTATTAATGATCACAGTCAAGTGCTTTTTTTTTCCGAAAGATCTATCACTATTTGACGAACCATGAACATTCACTATTATTCCAAAGTGATCATTAACAGCTGCTCGAAGACGACGTTCCTGACCCTGACTCCACATTAGGGACGCACGCGAGATGAAAAATCGGCTGTCTCGTCTCGCAAAATCACTGACAACCTTTATCTCGTCTCGCAAAATAACTGACAACCTTTATCTCGTCTCGCAAAATAACTGCAAATCTCTGTCTCGTCTCGCAAATTTCTGCCTCGCAGTCCATCCCTACTCCACATTGCCATGTCAATCGGAATCCTTATTGTATACCAGGCTTACCCTTTTAAATTTTCCGGAACTCTTTTGAAATACAAAATATGTAGCAAAATTTTAGCCCATTTATGCCTAGTGTCCCTTTTTTGGGATGGCATTTTCACTATTAGTCGAAAACATTATTTATTTTTCCTACCCTTTATACACGAGTATTGAACCTCAACTCTACAAAATATTTTAACATGATCAAGTAGGAGGTTGATATTTCAATTTTTATACATAATGATTCTAAGAGAAATAATCCCTTGTTCAAAAAGTTTACATCAGAAATTTATTTATTATTGCTGGTATTAGCAAAAATATCTAGGCACAAAATGGGTTAAAAAGAGCAGCAAAATTTTTGTTTTTATACACCTGTTAATAAATCATTTCACAAAAGGTGTTGAAGAGTTAGTTTACTTACCCTGTTAAGCGTTACAACAAAAGATTTCGATATTCTTAAACTAAGTCATCAAAACGAAATAATCTATTTTATTTCAGTATTTCTCGAGAAAAAAAAATTGAAGATTTTACAAAGCACAGTCTAGAAATTTGACCTACATTTCAACACTTTTAAAGTGATTATTAGCAGGTGCACAAAGAAGAAGTTTTTGACCCTGCATAGTTGTACAATTCTTAATCTTCTGGGCTCCCTTTGACATTTTTGTCAGATATCTTTTTAAAACACCCTGTATAGTCCACTGCATAGTTTATTTTCGTTGCTAAATGAAAAAAAAATCACATTCTAAATAATCATAAAATGTATCATTTAATTTTAGAATTAGTTTAAGGAAATTTAAAAAAAAATACACACATTCGAATAAAATAAACTCTAAATAATTTTCTGAAAGACCTAATAACGCCTTCAGCAGCAATGTATTATTTGCATTCCTGCGTGGATGTAGGTTGGTGATTTTTTTTTTTTTTTTTCCCGGAAGATTTTGTATCTCTCCAGAAATATATGTTGAGTTTATTTTATTCGTACTGTGTGTTTTTGTAAAAAGTTTTTTTTTTAAATAAATGAATTTTGAAGTAATATTTTTTAGTGTACTTCCAATATTGGGATTGTTGAAGTTAAAAATATTATTATACTTCTTTTGTTTTATGTTAAAGTTTTGATGTCTTCAAAACTTTGAAGTATTAATAATTTGGGCGTTATTCAGACAAGACAGAGCCTGCGCACATTGAGTGTGCTTTACATAAAGCAAAATTCGTTTTCTAAAACAAAGCGAATTGTCTCAACTAATTGTGTGACGCACTTTTTTTAATAATAAAAAAAGAAAGCAGACATTTATAAATTAGTCACACCTTAAATAAACATTTCCATTGCTTATGGTTTGAGAATTTTATTTGTCTATTTAAAAAAAAAAACAATAAATATTACTTTCCAGCGAATAAAATACAATGGATATTTATTTTAAATATTAATGCAATACTTTAGTGTCTTTTTAAATCTAATAACATTGTTCACAGACTTAATTATGAAATATCTACAACAATCGAGACAAAATTAAAAGTTTACTGTCTAAAAAATTGTGTGTTCAGAAAAGAAATCACAACATAAAAAACAATGGATTAGGTATTCGAAAAAAAAAAAATCCTACGCTTAAAATTAAAGTGTTGTTTTAAAGCTCTCTGGTGGTTTTATTTTTTTTAGAATTTATGTATCAAAGCTTAAAAAGGATCTTGTTTTTATGTAGCCGATAAAAAACTAAAACTAAGATGCAAAAGATAATGCTGGAAGCTGACGAAACCCCCCACCACTCTATTCTCTCAGACAAAACATTCATTAACCCCAAAAATATTCGACGCATTAAAAAAAGACTTAGTTTTTTTCTCCCCAGTATTCTAAGCACATTTTTTTTCCTCTCTAGATTGCTTTGTTTTGTATTCATATCAAGAGAAAATGAATTTTCTATAGTGGATCACAAAATCTTTGATTGTGAAGTAGAGATGTGTTTAGTGAAAATTCTAATATTTTGTCACCGCGTTGTTAATGTGGAAAAATTAAACGATCTGATAATTAGACATTCCAAATAACAACACAGTTATTGAGGGCATTAATATTTATCAGATATGTATTATTTGTGTTAATCACAAACTAAGTGCTAGACGTTGTTTTTATGTTTTAAATTGGAAGTCGTTCCGGGCGTATTGAACAATACTTGTCTTTTTTTTTTTACACCAGTATTTCAAAACTTTAGAAATTATGAATAAATTTTTATTGATTAAGAGGAAACAAATGAACATTTTAAAATGTCTTTGTCTTTAAATATGATACAAAAGTTGTTTTAATAATAACGAGTTCAAATAATAATAATAAAATAATAACGAGTTTAAGAAAATTTGTATAATATTCATGTTTGTCAGTATAGGCTTTATCGTGTGATGAAATGACACACTCTTTAAACGTTTGATTACTGAAATTCTAGGAATTTTCAAAATCCGAGCGCGATTTTGATGGACTTACCAACTTAGTGAAGCAATAAAAAGAAAATAGGGCCGACGCATGGATAATGCTGCACTTTCGAACGTAATGAAGTAAGAAAAATAGGGCTCTCGCATGGATTGTCATGCACCTTCCAACAATATGAAACAAGAAAGACAAAAAGTGCCTGCCAACGCATGAATTATAATGTACTTTCAAACATAACGAAACAAGAAAGACAACTATGGCCCATTCATGGATTATGATGCACTTTAAACCATAATGAAACAAGAAAGACAAATAGGGCAAGGGCTGCTACATGAATTATGATACACTTTTTAACGTAATCAAGCAAGAAGGAGAAATACGGCCGACGCAAGGATTATGATACGATATTATTATACAACATTTTCGTGCGTATTTAATACATGATACTGTTTCAGATTATTTATTTATTTATTGGCAGTGAAAACAAAAATGTTAAAACCAAAAATCAAGATTTATGCATTTTTCAAAGAACAATACTTTGATGTTTTAGAAATGCATAAATTGCATTGATTGTCTTATAATAAAATTGATATTTAAAAATTTATTTATTTATAGCTAACCCCTACTTCCTGTGGTGTGACTTTACACTTAAAACAGTTTAACCTTTTAACTACGATTTTTTAGTGAAACTATTATGTTTTGATCATGATATGGCCATTTTTATATAGATATACCTTGCAACAACCAAAAATAAAACATATACCAAAATCCTGCTGAAAATTCTTTCTTTTGGAGAAGAAAATTTATAATCACCGAATTTCCACTCGGAAGATTTTTGTACGACAAAATTAAATATTAAATAGAAACCATCGCTGCACAATTATGGCCGTTTTTAAAATGCCGCACTCTCTTATTTGTAAGGAGTATCACGTAAAAATACCTTAGAACTCAAAGTTAAAGTGACCAAGTTCAATCACGGGACACTCAGTAAGGGGTGTGGGTGGGTATTAAAATTTATTAAAATAAGAGTGTTTAAGCTTCGAATTATTTTCGAATATTTTCGAAATAAGATATTTTATTATTTTATTTCGGATATCGATGTAGATCATAACATTGCCAATAACGCAGACACTACTTGGGCAGATTTAATTTTTCGCTGTGCTTTTCAAATTAAAAAATAAAATAAATAATTAGGCAAGTTGGAGTGTATAGGCTGATTAATTTTATTTTTTACCAACTATGCGAAAAATTCCAGAGCTGGGAATCGAACCCAGGACTGCCGCATAACGTGCGGGTGCTCTACTACTGAGCTACTCTGGGACGATTCCCAGATGAAATTTCTCGCATTAGAGCCGTTGGCATTTATCATCTTCCTCTGCAAACCACATATAGAACAGATGAAACAATTAATTCGCGACAACTCCATTACGCCGCTGGAGTTGTCGCGAATTAATTGTTTCATCTGTTCTATATGTGGTTTGCAGAGGAAGATGATAAATGCCAACGGCTCTAATGCGAGAAATTTCATCTGGGAATCGTCCCAGAGTAGCTCAGTAGTAGAGCACCCGCACGTTATGCGGCAGTCCTGGGTTCGATTCCCAGCTCTGGAATTTTTCGCATAGTTGGTAAAAAATAAAATTAATCAGCCTATACACTCCAACTTGCCTAATAACTTGAAAGGTTGATGGAATCACTTTCTAAAAATGTAAAATAAATAAATTAGATAGCCCCCAAAATCATGATTTTTTAACAAAGAACGGTTTTTTTTCTTTGTCAATGATCACAGGGATGAAAATACGGGATAAAACCCCAAAATATGGGACTGTCCCGTAAAATACAGGGCGGTTGGTCACTTTATGAAAGTGTTTGGTCATGTCTAAATTCGATCTAGCATCTAGAAATATTGCTCTATATCTTTCTATCTTATAATTAAGAAAACCACTTTGAAAATTCATTTGATGGTTTCCAATGTAAAATAAGTTGTTTGTTAACATGGAAACAAAAGAAAAATTTCATTCATTAAAAAAATTATCCATAATGTATAACATTATATTTTGTTAAAATCAGCTAATTTGGAGGAATCAAATTTAAAAGTTTGTTATTTTAAATAATTAAATATAGTTTAATTACAAAAATAAAAACTAACTATTTCTATTAGTGGGTTTTTCATTTGTAAAATTAAGAATAGCTGTTATATAAAAAATATGCTAAAAAGCAAAGCATTATATTTATTTTAATCAACTTCTTTTTCCTCGCCGTTTTCCAGAAGGAAAATTAACCACAAGTTTTTCAATAACATTACGAAAACATCTATGTATCACAATGGTAAAACAATGGTGAAATTTTAAACGCGTTTACTTTGAAAATATGGCAACGAAAAAACTGCTTAAAACTGAACTTATGTCCTTTCAGGGAAAAATAAAAAGCAGTTCAAAAGGTATATTTATCCACCAAGAAAAGAATGGATAAAAAACAAAAAATCTTTCTGAGTACTGGAAAAAGGAATTTTGAAGATCCCACCCCCCCTTTAAAGAATAAGGATGCATAAACCTTAAGTTGTACTTAGAGCATGTATCTTTTGCTTCATTGTTTGTCTAAATGTAGATAGAAGCATGCAGCATTGCATAAATGAGATATTTTTCTTTTTATTGGTATCTACATGTATATGGACTCTACATGTATGGACTCTACATGTATGGACTATTGGTATCTACATGTATGGTTATTGAACAGGGGCAAAAAAATCTCCAAAAATTTACATTCCCGGTCAGGTATTTTACCTAAAGTAATACATGTCCTAACCCAAAATATACTTGGAAAAAACAAAAAAAACCACCTACATTTTATTGATCTGTAAAATTTATTTTATTCATATTGCATTGAAGGAAAAATCGGAAAATCCTTAAACACACATGAATGTGGGATTTCTCTTTCCCCATTATTGCAGGGGTTCTGTATTCTGTTTACACTAAAGTTAAGGTAGTGAGACTGCTACTTGGACATTGATAAAATCCCAGAAATACACTCATGTCCATAAATTAAGGATAATTCAGAATCACACAGAAATTGATCTCTAAAATAAAAATTTCACCTGTGGAACGATCACACACATCTTGAAGAAGAATATGCAAATTACAGGAAACCACCAGATGGCGTGGATGGTACGTCACAATGACGAGAGTGTAAGAGAGGGGTATATAAGGAATGGTGGCAAAGAAGTAAAATTGTTCACAAGCGCTGTGAAAGCCTTTCAGTGCAAAAACCGCATAGTTATGGCACAAAGGAGGCATTTGGATGATGTTTTACGTGGCAGAATTATCGGACGACTGGAATGTGGACGTACCCAGCTGGAAGTATCCGAGGAACTTGGAATCGCCCAGAGTGTCATCTCCAAGCTTTGGCAACGATTCCAAGATGATGGTAATGTGAGTAGACATTACAGCACAGGTCGCCCCCGAGTTACAACGCCGAATGAGGACCGCTATTTGGCAGTTACTGCCAAAAGAAACAGACGGAGTACAGCATCAGACTTGTCTCGTCAGCTCTCTTCAGCTACCGGTACGACAGTTTCAAGGCAGACCGTGTACAGACGCTTAGGGCACATTGGTCTATATGCTCGTAGGCCTGTCAGATGTGTTCCACTTACCGCAACTCACTGTCGCCTGCGATTAACCTGGTGTAGAGAGCATGCATTGTGGACACCGCAACAGTGGTCTTGTGTGATGTTTTCCGACGAGTCCAGGTTTAGTTTGGAGTCTGATTCTCGCCGGACATTCATCTGGAGAGCGCCAGGTACCCGTTACCACCAAGAGAACACCATTGAAAGACACCGTTACGGTGGTGCAGGATGGCTCGTTTGGGGAGGAATTATTCTTGGTTCCAGAACTGACCTGCATGTTCAGAGTGTAACGATGACAGGCCACATCTATCGGGATGTCATTCTGGAACAACATGTACGTTTGTTTCGGGGCGCCATGGGTGCTGAATTTGTGTTTATGGATGACAACGCCCGTCCTCACCGTGCAAACATTGTAGACGAATGCCTTCAATCGGAGGATATCACCCGTATGCATTGGCCAGCATACTCACAGGACTTGAATCCAATAGAGCATGTGTGGGATATGCTTGGCCGACGAATTGCAGCCCGTCAACCCCCTCCAACCTGTCTGCCGGAACTTCGGCGTGCATTGCTTGATGAGTGGTGTAATATTCCCCAAGATCCGATTGATCATTTGATACTCAGCATGCCTAGGCGTTGTCAGGCCTGTATTGCATCGTCCGGGAGACATACTCCGTATTAACCATCCTACTAACCATGTTATACTGTTTTTTGTAAATAGGTTCTTTTTTGAAATTTGGTCAAGGGAGTAAAACTTGCAATTTTTATTAATTATGTCAAACATATAGCATCTTTTTTGCTCTTTACTTTTTGTTTAATAAATAGACTTTACAAATAAGTCAAATTTGTTTTGCTTCTTTCTCTTTCTTTGCCTGAACTTCATTATCCTTAATTTATGGACATGAGTGTAGAAATGGTGATTTATTTTTCCTCACCAAAATTTGAAAAACTGATGGCAATCAAAAATGTATACAGATTAAAAAGAAAAAAGTAATTTATGAATCTGAGCAGGCGCGTAGCCAGGAAAATTTTTCGGGGGGGGGATATGAACTTATATGTGTATAAATAGACGGAATTTCATCACTAATCCAAAAATTTCGGGGGGGGATATATCCCTCCCCCCCCGTCTACGCCCCTGAATCGGAGTATTTCTTAGAATCGACTTTTTTACATGACCAGTCAGGCAAGTGAAAAAAAAAAAAGAAACGCATGCGCGGCTGAAAATTTTACGTGCCTCGGGCATGTCGGGCAATAGATTTTTCCGGCCCTGCTATCGAATACATTCATTTTTTACTTTTTTTTTTGTTTGTTCCTCAATGCTTAGTACTTTTTAAGAGGTATTCACCAAAAAGCCACGACTCCGCAACTTTCAACTTATTCTACTGAATTAACTCACGGATTTAATGTTTGATGAATATACGGCCATCATAAGTGCAATTCTTTTATTTTTTGAGTATGCTGTCTGTGGGGGCTTATATAATAATTCAATTATAATACTCATATTTTAAATTTATTAATACATTATTATAATACATTTTACGTGCAATACATACTATCTGCTACACGGGTAACGTTTGCAAGGGCGGTTAGCCAACTCACCTCCCTTGAGAACAGGCAGCTTCATTTTTAAAGTTTTTTTTTTTTTTTTCCCCCACAATATCATCTACTGGGTGCGATAAAAGATTCGGGTTCAAATCCCGGGCGATCAAAGGCCGACGTATTTACGCAGCAAAAACTAAGTCCGTGAGGCCTTATGTCTTCTTGCTGGGTAAGGTCGGTAGGTGGGAGAGAGATCCCGGAATGACCCCTTTCTGGTGATGCTTGTAATTATGGGAGAAAGTGCATCTCCACGCTTTGGCTGACTCCGAGGCTGCGGTTCATAGCTATAAAGAAGTCCAGTGCAGCTAACTCGACAGTCTTCGGCAATAATAGAAAAATATAAATATCCTCTATTGGAATAAGCAAACTGAGGGAGAACCCCACTTGAAGAAATTCTGCTTCTTAGGCCATTGCTTCTGATAAACATACTCTCCCAATAAAGTATGCAATGTGAACCATGTAATGTACATAATATTTAATTTGTGTTTCTTTTAGCAGTGTAATAGTTTGTTTTTACTGCTTAAAATAAGATGAAAACATCACAAACCATAAGTCTTTCGCTAACGCAACTGTCATAGTTTGAGTCTGTAGATTTTTCTTAGATTCTCTAGATCACCGCTAGATTGAAAATGAGTATGAAAGCTTATCAAGTTTAAAATGTAAAATGAATCAAAGTTTAGAAGTATAATTTTCAGACTCCAAATGGAGCAAATGAATTATTCAAGTTACATATTTTAATGTATTAGTAGAAGATTTCAACCTGGATAGTTCTAATATTTTACCCGGGAACTTTGAACTATAAATCTACAATGTGAATAGCAAAACAAAAATCTTGTGTTTAAAGTTTGAAATTAATAAAAAAACTTCGTAAATAACGCACGCACGTATAAACGAACAAAAATTTTAATTAACCCCTTACCGGATTTGCCCGAGCTGAGCTCAGGCAGGTAAAATGTTCTATTCTGGATTATCCCGAGTGTAGCTCGGGCAATAGGAATTTTTTTTTCACGCAATATTTCCGGAATTATTTCGTTTTGCTTTCAAACACTTTTATTTACTTTTCTGCCCACTAGAAGGTAAAACTATACACGATTTAGGAAATCTTATATCAGAATAGTGTTCACGCTTAAACCCAAAGAGCCAAAAGAAGATGCATTGCAAAGCGACCCGTTTGCATCGAAACCTACCGGTATTTCCGCAATAGTCTTTTTTCTGAGAATTCCCCCCTCACTTCGTCTCTTTTTCTGAGATTTCCCCTCCTCACTTCGTCTTTTTTTCTGAGATTTCCCCTCCTCACTTCGTCTTTTTTTCTGAGATTTCCCTTCCTCACTTTCTCTTTTCTCTGAGAATTCCCTTTCTCGCTTATTGTTCGATTCACGCATATTTCGCTCCGCTCTTGTGATCGAAAAACGCTCCTAAAGGAGAAGCGCACTTTTGAAAACTGCAGAAAAATCGCTCTGACTGATCGAATTTCGCTCGTTTGGTTTAAGCGTGTTATTATGTTTTAAAAATGTTATCTATATCAAAATATGCATTTAAAAAAATTGACATTTTTTGACCCTCCAACTCGAAAAAAATTAAACCGGTAAGGGGTTAATCGTGATGCATTTTAATTGTACCGTGAGCACACACTAACATCTTCAAATTTCATACAGCTACAAATGTCACATTCTTCATTGTAAGCAATGAATAATATTAGATTTATTTAAAATGCACTCTAGAATCTAGAGCATGCATGAAATATAGACAGTTTCATAGTTTAATTTCCATTTATTACTTTTCGAAGGACGTTTTAAAAGAAAGGACTTAAAAAGAAGTACCCAAAGGCAATTCTGTGGAATAATTTTCCAATTCTATACAATCACCTTGTTTGCCTAATACAAATAAACTGCATTACAAATAAACTTTTCAAACCCTCTTCGAAAATTCGTTTTTAAAATGTATTTAAATCATGGTGAAACCAATCAGCATTAAAGAGTTAAGCTGACAGCACAACCATACTCAAGAAGTTGTTGCTGTTGTGGGATTAAGGCCAATTATCTGCACGAGGGATCTAGGCCTATGGGTGGGGTGCCCTCCGTGGGGGTCTTTCTAAGGGGTCCTAACTCGTATTTAAGCTAAGTTTCGGAGGAAACCACGGAAAACTCCGAACAGTTGGATCGGCGGACGCGACCTGGTTTCGAACCAGGCACCTTCCGTCTTCCAGTTCAGTGCGCTGTGCACCATGCCACTGGCCAGACTCAAGTTACATATTTTAATTATTCAAGTTACATAAGACAATAATTTAATTATTCAAGTTACAAAAAGACACATAATGAATCATCTGTACAAGGGTGCGTACACCCTCTCACAAAAATCTTCGAGTGAAAGGCAAATTTTGTAAGTCGATTTCATAAGTAAAGTATATAGGTCTTCATAAAAAGTATGTAATTCGCGTTTCCTATTTTTCTCGGTCTGTATGTTTTTCGAAAACCTCATTAGTTGCTTATAAAACTGAAGTAGGAAAATTGGCTTAAGGTCGAATCCTTTTTGAGTGGGTTTGCTTTCACATAAGTCTTCCAACATAAATATGACTTCTCGTTATCCTTTACATTGGATAAACAATAAGGGAACTAATGTGACCGCGAATTATCATCTTCTAACTAAAACAAATTACCTTCACACGAGCAAGATTGAAATTACACAGTAAACTTACAGTGCCAGCGAATGGATATCCCAAATGAGCCTTAAATTTGCTATGGACTTCAATCAACGGTCTCAAAATAGAAAAGTAAATTAATTTATAGGCATTATTATCCATGTGTAGCTCGCTAAATGCTTTAATCACGTAATTTTGCCTCTATATTAAAAGTTTAGAGCAACGTTTTATAGAAAACTATTCAAAAGGAGGAGCGCTCATAGCAAGTTTGACTCGTTTTTTTTTAGTCTTTCTTCTTGCCACAAAAATGGAAGCACGATGCCATTGTAATCAAGCAGACATAGCTTCATTTGCATATATATGATCAGGCGCCTTTTATGAAGGATGTTCTTTGAAAGAAATGAAAGATTAAGAAAACAAGGATTTTGTTTTTGGGTTTTCCCCTGTCTTTAGTTTATAGATATTTTTTACCAATATGTAATGGAGTAAAACTTTTTTTTCTTCTGAAGTTATCCGTTATTCGCATGTAACTAGGCATTCTAACAAACTTTTAATGATTACATGAATACGAGGAAAATATAATGTAAAGTAAGATTGTTTGTATTTTCTGCCCCTATGAGTACTTTATGTTTTAAAAGGCGAGGGGCTCTTGCATTTGTAAGGGGGGGGGGGTCATCTTGCGTTTTCAAACATGTTTAGTACTGAAATAAATCAAAAAGTTCAGTATGTTATAAAAATGTTTACTATACGAAAGTTTTCTTTTTTTTTTTTTTTTTTTTTTTTGAAGGGGGGGAGGGCTCGAGCCTCAACCGCCCCTTTTTTGGCAGCCATAATTTGTACCTTCCGAATCGCACTTTACTATTCATGCGTGGTCTGCACTAAATCATTAATTTTTAATTTAAAATTTTCAGCAGTTTAGTGGAAATAATATTACTTCCGTATCTCGAAAATATTCCGACTATACGAATTGTAAAATGCACTCTTAGAAAAAAAAAATAAAACCCTTTGAGAGTCATAAAGATTCAGACAAAGAAATATTTTTATAAACTGACTTCACGTCATCAATTTATTGATGCGATTTTTGAGTTCAGCTATTTTTGAAAAGTGATATTCGTGTTCAAGAATTTTTCTGATAGGTGTCTAAGCATATAAGGTAAATGTACCAGTAACTGACCACATGCATATAATGAACATCTCACTTTTACAAATTAAAAACAAAGTTCATAAGTCATTCTGGAATCAAATTAAGTAAAAGTTGCCAAGTAAATAGAAAAAGAAAAAAATCTTTTACTTCAGGGGTGATTTATGAGCTTGTTATCTATTTGTAAAGTAAGTTGTCCATTATATGTACATGGCTTATTACTGGTACATTTACTTTAATAGGTTTATTATTTATAAAAGAGTGAAGAAGCATCTCGAATTTCTTTGAACCTTTAAGTAACCCTGGAACTGTGCCTTGGAAACTACAGAGGGTACAACCACAAAATGTCTTTCTTCTTTATTTTTTAAGCAAATTAATTTTGATTTCTTAAATAATTAGGTTAAAAAATGAATTTCGTGTACTGTACATTCCATGTATAGTTTTTTCCTGAATAATTTGATCAGGAAATAACACACATGCATACAGGTTTTTGCATGTATGCATGCATAAAATAAATAAATAAATCTAACACAAACCCGCTAGAGAAGCACACGGCATAGAAACAACGTGTTGTCATAAGGCCATCCGACATGCCACGAAAATTTCATCATTATTATATTACACCAGGAGGAACGATTTAAATTAATATTACGAAATATGAGATTACGGGAAGCAGTTTCAATTCAAAAGAAACAGTCCAAAAACTGCTTTGCTTTCTGAAAGACATGTATATATTTCCTTAAACGCTCGGAATACACAAATTGAATCGAAATCATAACAGCATATAGCTAACAAATAGCTTACCTCAATACCTGTGTAAAACCGCAAAGCTTAGAACAATCTTCACCGCGCAATTGTTCTTCAGCCCGAAAATCAGTCTTTCCCCTGAAAAGCTAATGGAATTCAAAGAATTGGGAGATTTTTGGAAAATGAAATAAACTCATATTCTTTTCCCTCGTATAGAAGGTTTAGAAGGAGAAGTTCTTTGAGGAGGACGTTCTTTTTTTTAAATTATTATTCTGCGTGTGTCTGTGTTAGGCAGGAGAATTTAAATGTTCAAAAGATATGAATAAATGATATTCTATGAGCTTTTTCGAAATTAATTTTCTTTTTTAAGTTATGAAAAGAAATTTTGGAATTTTAGCTGAATTTAAATGTGTAATTAGAGTTTATGCTGTGAATTTCAAAACCATTATATGCGTAAGACACAAAGGTTTTTAAAAAAGGAAGAGAGGTCAATCACACCAAACACATATATTATAAAATACTTTCCAAACTGCCTCAGAACTCTTTCGTATTTTTTATAAGGAACATGGCATTGTGACCATCTATAACATTCTTTAATTTTGCGACAGTCCATATGCCTATTTACGGACGGCAGATAAGTAAACCACAGTAGTAAACAATTTTTTTATTACCCTTTAAAATTAAGAAAATATGTGTTGCTAATAATTGTTATTTATGATTTTTTAAAAGTTTAACACGCATTTCCACCGCATATGTACCTTAATGGGCGTTTTTTTTTTTTTTTTTTTTTTTTTTTTTTTTTTATCTGTCCCTTTCACAGAGCTTTAGCATTACTACATTAGTGCAGTACATTATTTGTACTGCACTAATTTTGTTTATGCACCTTTTGTTTATAACTGCACTGATTTTGTTTTGTAAAGACCAGATCCATGTTTGCAAAATAAAAATTAACTGCTCGCGCATCATAATGTATCTGGATTCTTTAAATGTACCCCCTGTTAAATAAACTCTGTGCACATTGTATAAGTATACATGGATACTAGGGATTAAACGGTTTGTATAATAGTGTTCATAGTATTTTGGAAAACGAATTTGAAAGTTCGGTGTCACAATACTATCAAAATTGACTTCAATACTGAATTCTCGAATTTAAAATTATTTTTGCAGTTAAAAAAAACAAACAAACAGTAACTGTTTTTTTACCTTGGGAATTTTTGCGCTGGACCTTTTGAATTCTAGACTTAAAAAAAATCTGATGTGTACAACACATGACTTCCTTGCACGTCTATTAGATCAAAAATATTTTCAACGCACTTCCTCTAAACTTATTTGTTTGAAAGAGATAAAATATCAATAATAGTAAGGCTTAGCGATTTCTAGCCAAATATTTCGATATCGCCAAGCTGAGTTCAATTTGAAAGATTTCCTTCTGACACTGTATTTGGCGATATTTCACCAAAAGCCGACAAACTTGAGATAGTCTGCGAGATTTTGGGGATAGCTAAAGTAGTCATTGACCACAGACTTTCAATGAATTGAATGCATCCATACACCTCAATGTATTTAAAGTCATTTGGCTCACCCTGTAAATAAATTCTCAGTCGATTGCTGTCAAAAAAGATACTGAAAACAGTTAGATATTACAATAGTTCTAAATACAAAAGTTCAAAATTCTACTGGTTAAAGTTTTAGAGTTATACAAAATACGAAATAATTTTTGGCGCCAAATTTGGCGATATTTCGGCGAAACTCGTCAATGTCGACAACATTTGGCGAGATTTTAAGCATGGACCAAACAATGACAGATTATCGCCAAATTTGGCGATATTTCGCCAAAACTCGCCAAGAACGATGACAAATGGCGATACTTTGGGCATGGACCAAATGACTGACTATCGCCAAATTTGGCGATATTTCGCCAAAACTCGCCAAGGTCGAGGACAGACGGCGAGATTTTGGGCATGTACCAAACAATGACTGTCTACAGTTGTATTATATTGAAGATGTCCATAGACATTAAAGTACTGAAATTCTTTTCGGTGGTCCTGTAAATAAACTCTCCAGTAGATTGGAACCAAAAATCGAGATGCACAACTAGATGTTACAACAATCTTATATATGAAATTTCATAATAGTTTTTGAGATTTGATAGTTAAATATGCACACACGTACACCAAAAGTCGCCAAGCTTGGCGACTTTTGGCATAGTTCTTGAGGGAGGCACGTGACCGTGGTCGGACCATTACCTAACTTATGTGGTAGGACGGTATTGTGCTTGAAATGGATGAATGCCCCTAAAATTGCCATTGACCGTAATGTATTGGAAATCTTTTGAGTGTTCCTGTAGCAGAACTATAAATGATAAAGACACTTTTTTTAATGGAGAAATTCATTTTCTAACTCTTTACAGCATATATCACTTCTGAGTCGTTTGAAATAGCCCAATACCTCTAAAAAACGCTTTGATGAATTTCGGCCCATAGAGCGTAATGTATTTCGAATCTTTTGGGCGGTTCTGTAGATAAACTATCCAGTCGAATGGAACCGAAAGGGGAGGTGCACAACTAGATGTTACAGCAATCCTAAATATAAAGTTTCAACATTCTACGCCTAATAGTTTTTGAGATATGCGAGTTTAATGAATTTCGGCCCATTGAGCGTAATGTATTTCGAATGTTTTGGGCAGTCCTGTAGATAAACTATACAGACGAAGGGAACCAAAAGGGGAGGTGCACAACTAGATGTTACAACTATCCAAATTATGAAGTTTCGACATTCTACGCCTAATAGCTTTTGAGTTAGGCGAGTTTAATGATTTTCGGCCCATAGAGCGTAATGTATTTCGAATCTTTTGGGCGGTCCTGTACATAAACTATCCATTCGATTGCCACCAAAAGGGGAGGTGCACAACTAGATCATAGTACAGTCCTAAATATCAAATCTCAACATTCTACGACCAATAGTTTTTGAGATATGCGAGTTACATACATACGTACGTACGTACGTACAGACGGCATGGAAAAACTGGCCACAATAGACTGGCCGCTGGTCAAAATGAGTTGAAGACACGTTAATATGATCGTGCATGCTAGCCTACGATGAGATGCATCGAAAAAAATTTTTAAATTAAATTTAGAGGTAGTCAAAATCGGTTTTTTTGTCGAAATTTGGCCCCCAAAATTTTTTGGGATCACATTACTTCCTTATACTACGTACAAGGAAGTAAAAAGGGAAGGAAACAAGCAAAGGGCTATGGAAAACAATAGTTTTAAGAGCGTACGAGTGGATCTTTTTCATTATCCCATAAAACAGTTGTAACGTGGGCGCGAAATCGCCAAAAGGAACAATAAAATGTGACGTGAACATCAGCTAAGCAATCCGCTGCTAGTAAAGAGCAAATAAAAGTTGTTCTTGCGTTTGAAGAAAGAACTGGATAGAAATGCCTGAGTATTTCTGTGATGCTTTAACATTCCGTAATTTGTGTAGTTAATGTCGTACACTACTTTCTCACCATACAAAGAAACTTACTTTTTTAAAAATAATTTCGAATGGTACAAAGATTGTTTTAAAACAAGCAGTCAAGGTACGATTTTGTTTATGAAAATAATAATAAAAACTAATATTACAACTGTGACATATAGTTACCGTATGTCCAGGTGTACGGGATTACTCTCAATTTTTTGAGACAGTGGCACAGGATAGGCAAAAAAAAAAAAAAAAAAAAACGTTAAAAATGTAAATTTGAACTCTTTTATGGTCGCAGATGATAACTTGTGGCAACAACTGCAATTTATCTGAGGTAGAACAATTTTTCAAAGAAAGAAAATAAAGTTTACGTGAGAGCATTATCATGTTATGATTCTCTATGATTTTAAAGTGGGGTATAACTTGTATTTTTAATACCAAATGTAAAATCGAAGTTTACGGGTGCGCGGTATATGCGCACATTGATACATGCACGATGCATTGCGCAAAAATGATACATTTAAACACAAGGAAAAGGTAAGCATATAGAAATTACACATGTAACTAATAGACGCGCGCCAAATTTTGCTCATTAAATGGTTTCATGTGGCGCATTGCAATCATTGTGCCTACTTATTGTTTTTAGACAGATTGAAGAACTCATCTGTGAAAAAAAATTGGCTCATTATATGCAAAAGGTTGGCCACCCCTGATCTAGATTGTTCGATGTACTACATTTTTTAAACGGCTTTTGTGTTATTTCAGGTTCAATTTCACTAGCTGGAACCCGTCGAATTCGACGGTCACTTTTTTGACTGTAATATTCAAAAATAAATGGGAACGATCCAGAATGTCACCAAGGTCTTGAACAAAACTAACAGGAAAATTCAAAGAGCGACGCGGACGGAACATGACTTGTGACAGAAAGTAAACAAAAGGTTTCACGCCAGTTCTTAGCAACTGTACAATGACGATGAAATGATTGAAATCTTTAAAATTTGTTTTTAACTATCTTTATTAAGTAAAAAAAAAGAAGAGTAGATATTAAATGACGAATGAGCAAATACAGTTACAAATTCTAACTGAGCATTTCGTTGAAGACGATATTTTGGGTAAAGTCATCGACCACGAAACGTCCAGGTGAATTCTCTTAAATGATCTTGACTGCCACAGCATTCTTTGATCTAACCATTGAAAGAGTGACATACAACATTCCATGAGAAAATACGGGCGCAGAAAGGTAAGCGCCAAAAGTATGAAGCGAAAATAGTGAAAATTTTCGGAATTCTGCAAGAGACAAAAAAATCCAATCCGCCAAATGGCGATCGCGCGCTCCCTGCTTTATTTGCCTTTTCTCAAGCTACCCTCGATGGTAAAGATCCAGTATCAGACAGAAAACTGAAAAATTAAAGAAATAAAAGATAAATCGCTAACTAAAGAAGGAGTTTATAACTGCAGTCAATGTCGTTAACAAACCACAATGTATTTGTATGGAGAAAAGTTTGAAAAAAATCTGAAACATTTTCATATTTTAAATACTCACTAAAGTGCACACACACACATGTAAACACATTTCAAAAGATTTCCAACGTGACAGTTCATCTCTACAAAACCTGTATACAAATCATATCGACAGAATGGAGTAGACAAAGTCTGGGCGTGAACGAAATAGCACCCCAGTGCTAATAAGCGATAAAGCGCTAAAATAAAGAAGGCATTTTATGACAGCAAAATGCATTCAATAAACCACAATGTTATTTCTATGGCGAAAAATTGCACATTTGAAGTTCCGCTACGCCTGATCCCTCCGACTTTAAAAAGTTTTCTCTTCAGATGACACATCTACGGACCAAGACCTTTTTTTAGACCTCTCAACCAAATTTTTACACATAGCTGTTCTTTCAATTTAGTGGATACCGGAAAAACATGTTTCAAATTAATATATAGAAAAAATTAAGTAAATAATCAATAAAGCGCCAAAATAAAGAAAGCTTTCAGGATTTCCAGATGTATTTAATGAACCACAATGTTATTCCTATGGCGAAAAATTGCACATTTGCCGTTCCGCCATGCTTGATCTGTTCGACTTTTTATCTTTTGATCACACATCTACAGGCTAAGGCATTTTTTAGACACTTTAAAAATTCTCTTACCCCTAGCCGTTCTCTAAATTAGTGGATACAGTAAAAACGCGTTCCACATTAACAGATAAGCGATAAAGCGTCAAAATAAAGAAGGCGTTTTTAGCTGCCAACAATGAGTTTTAATAAACCACAATGTTATTTCTATGGCGAAATATTACCAGTTTTGGCGAGTTATCGCCAAGTTTGTCGTCAAAAAATAAGTCTCCAAGACTGAACTCAATTTGGCAATATCTGCTATACTTCGTGAGAATTTGGCCAAATCCTTTTAATTTAGAATGCGATTAATTTTTCTTTATGGTGAGGTAATTCGAAGTCGGTTTTCATTTTTTTAAAAATCCCTCTTATTCTAATCAGAATTTAGAACAACACATTTATTATCACTACACACTGTTGACACATTTGCCACACAACATTTACAAAGGGATACAATTTCTTACAAATATCTTTCCAAATAAATCAAACCTTGCGGAGCTAAGGCAATCGTCTGCGTCATCAAACCACAATGTTATTTCTATGGCGAAAATTTGCCCCTTTGCCGTTCCGCCACGCCTAAACCGTTCGACTTTTTCTGATTTTCTCTTTTGATGGCACATCTACGGGCCGAGACCTTTCTTCAGACACCTCAATCGAGTTTTTACACCCAGCCGTTCTCTCAATTCGGTTGTCGAAAGAAAAACATGTTTCAAAATAATATATAGATTCCGTGCTTCTATCATTCACTCATAGACTGTTTCTAGACTAGGCAATTGGACTACTTTTGTAAATGTTTTTTTCAGCTTCTAGCATCCAAGTATTCCAATGTCGTTTCGAAAATCGTTTGAATGTGTGGTTATTGATACGTATAATGATTGAACGAATGGCATAAATAGAATATCTGCAATATTTGTGCTAATCTCATTAATTTCTTCATGCTCTATAGATGGGTCATTCATAAAAAAGGGGTGTGCGCTGCACGGGAAATATACTTAACAATTCAAAAAATTCTTTGAAATTAAGCGGAGAAGCGGTCAAAGAAATATTAAAATGTGAGATGGGCTAAGAAAAATAATAAGAATCATGCAAGTATTTGTTTCAATAAAAAATAGTTTATCAATAGTATAAAAAATATCCGACTTAAGAGAAACTGAAAATTTAATTCATTACCTATAAATTGTGTTTTCATAGTTCAAAAATTGCGAAATATTAACAATAGGTACATTTTATCCGTAATTATTGACTGGGTTACAAAATTAAGCTGAAACGTAATTTTACAACGTAACAGGAAATGGTTAATATCGATATAATCTTTAGTTCAAGGAATTCCGTTTGTTCCTTTTTTTGCTAGTTGTAAAAGTTTGTTTAGATAAAATGGCACCATGCAGTAAGTGCGCTCTTTGTTTATGGGAAACGAAATCTCCAAAAACACTTTAAAAGCGATTTACAGACTTTGTTATTTTTCCATCAACGAAAAAACCAATTAAAAGAGGGTTAAAACAGTTTCAAGAAATCAAATCCTTACAATGTTTGGAAGAAATCGAGTATATATTAGTTTGTTGGGAAGCTTTCTATTCTGGTGGATGCTTGGAACTTATTTGCAACTGAAAAAAAAAAGCGGCTTTGGTACCGCCCAACATGATTATATTGACCAGAGATTCATTATTTTACTGAAAATGTTTCATCAAAACCTTTTTCAGTACAGTGGAATAGACTTGAAAAAAAATTCTTTAAACAGAGAGAGAGAGAGAGAGAGCATTATTGATTGGGGGACCGGAGCAGCTGCCCGGCCTGTCCCTGCATTAGTTAGGCTCTGTGTCTCTGGGTAATGAACGGTGATCCTGTTAATGCTTATTAATGTAGAAATTTTTGAATTGCTCAACAAAATTATTTTAACTCTAATTAAATACACTGCTGGCCACCCAAATTGCAACACCAAGAAAAACAAGAGATATCACAACAAAATTTATTGTGTAGATAACATGTTGACCAAGTAACAAATGATTAAATTTACAGCATTCTATGAAGCGTGGTTCCTGCCAAAATCAGTACCCAGAGTAGCCGCCGTTGTTGGAGATCACAGCTGCCACACGCCTCGGCATTGATTCAAAGAGACTTTGAATGTGTTCTTGGGGTACAGCAGACCAAGCAGCTTCCACACGTTGCCAAAGTTGATCTGGTGTGACAGCTGGGGATGAACTCTGGGTCAGTCGTTGAGCAACCATGGACCACATGTTTTCTATCGGCGAAAGATCCGGAGAGCGCGCCGGCCAGGGAAGCAATTCAATCTGGTGATTGACGAAGAACCCTTGGACAATGCGTGCCACGTGTGGCCGTGCATTATCCTGCTGAAATATGGCTGTTGGCAAGCCCTGAAGGTAAGAAAGGACAACTGGCTCCAACACCTCGGAGATGTAGCGCTGGCTGGTTAAAGTACCGGCAATGCGTACTAGAGGAGTGCGAGAGAGATATCCGATACCGCCCCATACCATAATACCCGGTGCAGGACCAGTGTGACGGTGCATAATGCAGCTGTTCAGCATCCTCTCTCCACGGTGTCTCCAGACTCGAATCCGACCGTCGTGGTGTTGCATACAGAAGCGTGACTCGTCAGTAAAGAGAATTTCATTCCATTCTGTCGTCCACATCCTTCTTTCATCGCACCATTGGCGGCGGAGACGTCTGTGGTTCCGCGTCAGAGGTAGACAAAGCAACGGACGTCTTGCGGACAGACCATTCTGCTGTAAACGACGTCGAATGGTACGCGCAGACACTGGATGATGCGTTACAGACTGAATCTGCTGTGATATGGTTCGTGATGTGACTGAGCGGCCGTCACTGCCATGCGTACAATCTGCCTGTCATCACGTGACGTGGTGCACTGAGGTCGATGCGGTCGATCACGTCTGTCCGTCGTACCCTCCTGCACCCAACGATCACATATCCGCATCACAGTTGTTTGGTTTCGTCCAATACGACGACCGATTTCCCTGAAAGATAACCCACAATCTCGGTATGCCACTATCCTTCCTCTGTCAAACTCGGATACTTGATCAAAAGATGATCGTTGTTTCCTACGAGGCATAATTTATCGTTTTTTTGAAAAAAAAGCAAGAAAAACACAATTGCTGTACTTGAAACCGTCGAAATCTCCAAGCCTTAAATAGCGCTTTGAGGTGGCGCCACAGGCGCGCTTGATGTGCGTCTGCGCTGAAATTCTAATCATTTGCATATCTCACCTCAGCTAATGCATGTTGTAAATTTCATATTATTTGCATGCTTCCTTCAGGGTGTTGCATTTACGATGGCCAGCAGTGTATGTTTTCCTTTCTCATATTCAAAATTGCTTATAACAAATATTTACTACGTGAATAATTTATTAGACTCCTTGTGTTTTTCAAATCACATTATTGTAAAAAAAACTATTGATCAAAACAATCTATTATATAAATGTGAATGTTTGTCTGTTTGTTTGTTTGTTCGTCCGGGAACTCCTCCCACACCGTTGAACCGATCGGCTTGAAATTTTGCGCATACACGTAAAATGACATAGAATAGTCCGTAGGCTGCTTTAAAATTCTGGAAATCCACCCGTTCCCCAATTTTTAACGATTTTTCGCAATTTTCAGGGTAGAAAGCTACTCAAATCTCCGATTTCAGCACATTCGTGAGCATAGTTAACAAAGTTAGATTTATTTATTTATTACTTTCAATAATTCAAGTGAGACTGACGTCATTTTGATGTCACGCGTGTAAACATGCATTAAAAACCCTAATGAAGTTCACAAGTTTTGACAAAAAATTACACCACGAGCGAAATAATAAACTTCCATCGAGATTATCAGATGCTGTAGAAAATAAAATAACGTGTTTTTTTTCTTTCTTTTTCTTCTTTCACTAATTCATGTTAGATATCACAACAGAGAATGATGTCATTTTGACGTCATGAGTTTAAAAATGATTTAGAAATCTAATTACATTAAAAGGCTTTGACGCAAAAATTTACTATTATAAAAATTCAAAGTATTTTGTTTAATGCGCGTGTTACCCTTAGCGATTATTGAGCTCTGTGATTTTTCAGCAACCATAATTACGAAAGGAAACTTTTTTAAAACGTGGGAAATTCAAATGTCGCCACAAGATGCAAAATACTAATTAACATAATGCATAGTATTCGCTATCGGTTTGACGACGGTTGTTGTATATATTCCCAAAAATTGTGCGAAATGTCGCCAAGTTTGGACGACTTTTAACAGTAGTATATTATCTATATCAAATATACTTTTTTTTCGTTAAATTTAAGCAACTTAACAAGCTCTTGCAGGAAAGTTACATCATTAGCAAAATAGCTCCGGAGAATATTTGAAATACCGATTAGTTAGACCAATAATAACTCTCTAATTAACTTTAATAAAGTTCTGTTGCAAGCGAGTTTTTCAATGTCGTATGTTTCAATGTTACTCCGTTAACAATCTACTGCGCGAAATAACTAAATTCGACTACCCTGGTTAGAACGTGACGCCATAGGTTAAAAGTTGTCTGAAATTCGTAAACTCTGCAATACAATTTAACTCCCTATTCGCAATTTGAGCTATTCCAAATAGTTCCTTGAGATTGCACAGTTTGATGTTTTGACGAGCCTGAACCATAACCATGGCGGATTTAAATACTATTTAAATTGGTACAGCTTGGATGTTTTCCACCACCACGAGATGAAATATTTTGCTGTTTTAAATACGCCAATCAGACAAGAATTATGCTTAAAAATATATGGAGATCTGTTTTAATGGAAATGCATAAATTCCACAGAATCACCAAAATGCAGAAAACGCATCATTGGTTTAAAATATCTAATCTCTTTCTTTAAATTGAGCATTAAAGACAGAGAAACGAAGATACATAATATAAATATAAGTAATAGATAGTATTCTCATTTTTTTCTCTGTTAGTAATAGTAGATTTGTTTGGATAATATGGATTAAAGCACAGTATACCGCGTTAATAACTATTTCGTGAAATTAAACGTGTTATAATCATTATTTTTCAACGATCGTCTTACAACTAACTAAACCGTAATCCTACGTTACGTAATATATCCCGCGGTAGTTTCAACAAAAAGATTACTTGAACTTTTTGACATTTTGTTTTCACATAGATAGTTACGATTATATTTTAGTAAAATAGTATTCGTTTCCTACCGTGCGAAGAACGGGCACGCATCTAGTTATAAATAAATAAAACATTTTAATTTTTAACTCCCTTAAAATCAGTTTACCGCAAACAGAGATTGCATGTAAAAGAAACTGTCTGTACGGCTTTTGAACAGCAGCCGCTACTCTGATAACAAAGCAGCAGAAAATGATCGAGCTGATTAAAGATTTATACTTTCGAAACACCATTATATGAGAATCAGTCATATTGTGATCGATCCGTGGAATCGGTTCTGGCACAGTGACCATAATATTAGTCATGTCTTCTGGGGCGTAAAAACGAGCTTAATATAGAATTTCGACATTTATAGGATGTAAATATACCTTTCTTTAACTCTGCTACGATTTTTGTAAATTATATTTATCAGCGTCGGATGTAAAGTGAAATACATTACCAGGAAATTGCCCGAAATTATATTATACGCATACTACGCAAGCATATCAATCGTATCGGGTGTACTGCTCTTCTCTAACATGATATCTTTATTATGGAATTGATGTTAATGTAATAAATGAAAAAGAAAGAATTTCGTACATACATACAACATGTACGAATAAATGAAACAGGTATGTGTATACATGAACATAAGACTATCGAATAATATTTTATATTAGGAGAAATTAGGAACACTTGACCCAAGCCTTTCCCATAAAATTAGTAAACTTAAATAAGCTGAAAGTAGCGTTTTTTGGGGTTTGTTTTCTTTTAGTTAGATGGTGACATGGGTCGATATAAAAAAGGACCAAGCTTGCTTGGGGATTAAACACTGAGGGCGCCGCGAGAGGCTGGCCATCTAGCCTGGGCATATGCTTCTAGATCCCAGAACCTATGATCGCAAAGGCGCGGATGGGCAACACAGGTTTTGGCCCTACATGAGATGCTGCGCCAATGAGTTTAGTTTAGTTTAGCTGGTGACATGATTAATATTAACAAATTAGTATTAGCAAATCACGGAATCAAACACGGTAATTTTACTACACTTGGTCATTACATTTAAAACATCTGTTTATTCATCTTCACACACATGTCAATGCAAACTTATAGCTGTGAATCGCTCATTCAATGCAGTGGTGTAGGAAAGGGGGGGGGGGCTTAGGGGGCTAAAGGCCCCCCATGCCCTTGGAGGAAGGGAAAAAATTACCACAAATCAGAACAATATGGTGTCTTTTTTTGTTCCAGAATTGATCTTACTGAGTCGCCCCGCCTCCCAAACTTAGTGACTTGCTACGCTAATGATTCAAGGTAATATTTTCTCCGACTTTCCAATGACCTGAATGTAATTTTGAAAGTTTTATTGAAACTTTGCAATTTTTTTACGTTTGATTCGTAGTCGCGGGACTCCAAAAAATGTCGAGGCCCATAAGCTACATCCACCTGAGTCAAATGGATAATCCGGTCCTGCACCCAATTTTCAATCGGAAATAAAGTTCACCTCTTACAAAAGCTGAAAGTGAGATTGATGACCAAGCTGGCCATTTACCAGAAAAAATCGGGAGATATTCTTTAAAGAATGAACTATGGGACGCTGAATTATTACTTTTAACGCCTTGCCAGCTTTCCCCGAACTCAAACCGGGCAGACGAAACGTACCACTCTGGTTTGTCCCGAATAGCTGGGGCAATAAAAATACTTTCTCTATGCACGCAGTTTTCCCAGAAATATATCGTATGTGCTTCTGTTTACTTACTTTGTCCGCTAGATTTTAGCATTATAGAGTTTTACATCGTTTTTAAAGAAATGTTACATGAGAATTGTGTTATAATCTCACTATTCTAAAAAAAAGTAAAGGCCGCTGGCGCTGTCAAAGCTTGTTGACCTATCTCCTCCTAAACCGTGGGGATTTGAGTTTTGACTAAGGTGCCCACAGATTCGAAAAATTCCGAGGAACCTGCTAAGCTGACTTAAATTTCGAAAATCGAATTATTTTAGAAGATATTAATAAAAAACTAAAATAAACAGAATGGTTGCCAGATTTGGCATAAAATCATTCATTCCTTTGCAACAAAGCGTTTCCAAGTATCTAGAATCGCGTGAAATTTGCAAACATGAGTTAGAATTACGCCCATTTTACGCCAAAATAAAAACTATATGAAATAAGTAACTCAAAATGTGTTACACAAAGTTGACAATTTTCAAATAGTAAGTTCGCTTAGACAACAGGAGTGTTGAGGAGCATGTGTGAATCGCCAAATAGGTTGTGAACATGTGTAAATCGCCAAATAATGAAAAGTCGCCACTGGTGGCAAGCTATCTTATCTGTACCGTAGCTTTTATTAACTTTACATGTACGCAAGTCGCCAAATAATGAAAAATCGCTATGGGTGGCAAATTCGCAAGGTGTCCAATAGGTTTTACATTATTAAAAATACAGCTGAAACAGATGTTCTGATTTTATTACGCTTTAGCTCCTAATTAATAGTACCAGGTTACCGAGCCATGCTCAGAATCTAAAGGCTCCTTAAGTGTAAAATAATGAATACGTAAATGCCTGGGCACGTATCAATAATCTTCATGGTGGCCAAAGATTTTCATCGCTGTCGGATCACCCATACATTATCAGGTAAGCTTTGGTCGGCATTCAATGTTACAATGGCATATACTTTGTTTTGAAGAGGGATGCTAAATATTCGATGGTCGGTGCCATTAGAGTTGAGCAAAAAGTAGTTTAACGTAAGGTGCCTCCTTTCCTTCTGTAGCAGATCAGCGAGGGTATCAGCGAAGATCTTGGGCGATGCATTCACTAACAGCGTCTTCATTACTTCAGAAATATATCTGTCCATATTGAGGACGTTCAAATTCAGCACCAGGAACTTGAGTTGGTTGAACTGTCAGATGAATGAGTTTATAAAAAAAATTCATCAAGTCTGTTATACACTGTTCGCAACGTAGCAGTACACACCAAAATCGTTAATAGTTTCACTCGTCATATACTGTGAACAAAGCCATTGTAAAGTATGCTTTCAAATTTCGAATTCTTTGAAATGTGAGTGACATCGAAGAAACAACCACACCACACCAATTCATCAGGAAATTCGGAATGTCCTACATCAAACTTACAGTCCCCAAAATGGTTTCGGTTAATTTTTGTTTTTACTCTTCAGAAAAATGCAAAGCTCCAGGGTGAATGCAATCCATGTTAAAAAGTTTTAAACTACGATAATAAGTACCCACATTTGTGGCAGCTTTGTAGATACTTAGACTGTTTACCCGAAGTATTTGTCGACGTCTAGCTTTTCCATGTCGTTCTCCTTCCAAATACTAATCATCTGTTTCATCTGCTTGTGTTTGAACTGCACGTTCACACATTTAGGCTAAGTGCTGCTGTCGGTGATCATATGTTTCCACAGCTCGTTTTTGAGCTACGCTTCCATGCATTTACGTCTTTATAATACATCTATGATGATAATTCTTTACGATTGAAATTGTAAATTTCTCTATAGTGCTTCAATTCAAACATAAAATACTTATTTTTTCTAATTCAAAGGAAATACATCATGCATAAACAAATTCAACAAACGTAAATTCAATCTTATCTATATAAATAAAATTAGACTTTTGTCTGTACATTTCTTGGAATTCAAAAGTTTTGCGATTTCTATCCGTTTCAAGCACCCGGGAATCCTATGTGACCCTCAAAAAAAAGTTTGTCTGTCTGTCATTCTGTCATTCGGTCCGTGACGCTTTTTTTGTTTAAGCATCACGTAAAAACGACTGAAGCGAATGATATGAAATTGGGTGTCATGATAGGTGGTCACTCAACTTAAAACATAGGCGTCGAATTTTTAAAAAATCTTGATTAGATTTTCAGATTTTGCGAAAATCGTTTCAAACTGCGTAAATTTGTGTTCAAGCATCACGCAAAAACGACTGAAGCGAATGATATGAAATTGGGTGTCATGATAGGTGGTCACTCAACTTAAAACATAGGCGTCCAATTTTTAAAAAATCTTGATTGGATTTTGAGATTTTGCGAAAATCCTTTCTATCTGCGTAAATTTGTCTTCAAGCATCACGTAAAAACGACTGAAGCGAATGATATGAAATTCGGTGTCATGATAGGTGGTCACTCAACTTAAAACATAGGCGTCGAATTAAAAAAAAATCTTGATTAGATTTTGAAATTTTGCGAAAATCATTTCAAACTGCGTAAATTTGTGTTCAAGCATCACGTAAAAACGACTGAAGCGAATGATATGAAATTGGTTGTCATGATAGGTGGTCACTCAACTTAAAACATAGGCGTCGAATTAAAAAAAAAATCTTGATTAGATTTTGAAAATTTGCGAAAATCATTTCAAACTGCGTAAATTTGTATTCGCACATCACGTAATAACTGCAAAGGTGAAAAAATGATATTTGGTGAAATGATAGGTGGTCACTCACCTTAAACTATAAGCATCTAATTAAAAAAAATCCATCAGATTTCGAGATTTTGTGAAAATCGTTTAAAACTGAGTGAATCTTTGTTCCCGTATTACGTTATAACGACTAAAGCGATTGATATGAAATTTGGTCACACGATAGATGGTTGCTCAACATAAACTATAGGAGTCCAATTTTTTAAACATTTTTATTAGATTTTGAGATTTTGTGAAAATTCTCTCAAAATACGTTTATATTTCTTCAAACAGCACGTAATAACGACTAATACGAATGATACGAAATTGAGTGATATGATAGGTAGTAGCTAAATTTATAGGCGTTGAATTTTAAAAATATTTTGCTTACATTTTGAGATTTTTCGAAAATCGTTTTAAAATGCTGAAAATTTGATCCAGCATCACGAAATAAAGACTGCAGGGAATGAAACGAATTTGGGTGACATGATAGGTTGTCCCTCAACTTAAATTCTAGGCTTCCAATTTTTCAAAAATGTTGATTAAATTTTGAGATTTTGCGAAAATTATTTCAATATGCGTAAATATTCGTTCGCGCATCACATAATTACGACTAAAGCGAATGAAATGATATTACTTAGTTACTCTCTAACCTGTAATATTTTAACAATACATGAAAATTATAACTTCGCTTTCTTTACTTTGGCAACATACTACATCCATTCTGTGTACTCCTACAATGCTGACGAAAGTTCTTGCTTTTTGGAAATTTTCATTCACTAACCCGTCGAGGACGGGTACTTCAGCTAGTAGATACATAAATATAGATGCCATAAAACTATAATCTTACATAAATATGCTTTAAATATAATTTTATTTTATAAACTCACGCTTAAGAAAATAAAAAGGGTAACGCAATTTAAATTATTAGTACAAAAGGACACTTCGAAATCATGAAATCAAAAACAGAATAGATCAAAAATATTCTTTTATAATAACCCTAACAACTACTTAAACGTTGACAATAATAGAACAAACGGATAGACTGAAGAAAATGGGCTTCTAACCTCGAATAAATCAAAAATACATCGCTCCTATATAGTTACGCTGATCCCTCGACTCTGTCACAATGCCCCCCTGCTCTGCCCCCCCCTGACTCTGTCACAATTCCAGTTCAACCACTCAAAATAAAACTTTTACCATCATTAATCCAAACAGATTAAAAATGTATTGTCTAATAACTTAAAATTTACACGGTTCGTTGGTGCGATCAGCCTGAAAATTATCATAATTATGTTAAAAAAAAGAAGAAAAAGAAAGAAAGAAGAAAAGAAAGAAAAAATCTGATAATCCACCCGTTCCCTGATTTTTAAGCGTTTTTTTTTTTTTTTTTAGCTCTATTTCATTTAAGAGAATAAAAAAAGCTAATCATTTGAGTGTCAGAAATATCTATTGCAAGTGACATTGACGTTACATTGAAGTCACGGTTATCAGGCTTTGGAGGAAAAACTACGATTCCAATTCGCTTAAGATAGCTTTTCTAAATTACTATTCAGTTTAACTTTTTTTCAAAAATAAAACGGTTTTCTATGCATTAAGGATGGATATACGAGAGGATGTGGATACCAAACGAAATGTTTCGAATACGAAATGTTTCTGCAGATTATATAATTCGAATTTCGATGTATAATAAAAATTGAATATGAAGTTATTTGATTTTAAGTGGGTAAATATTAAATATTCTGAGTGTAGACACCTATCGCCCGCTGTAATTGTCTCCACAAAGGGCTTTATCCTTTAGTTTAATGACAGTACACAACACAAAACAACACAATCTAATCCACGTCTAAATAAGAATTGAAAATTTATTAGAAAAAATCTTAGTAACCAGATTTCAGCCTCCCAATTTACTACTTCCACATATGGACAACTCCCAGCCTGCTGCCGGCTGGCTTTTGGACCAGCCCTCAGAACAAGTCAAAACCCTGTATAAAATCTATATAAAACATTCAAACTTCCATATAAATCCGAATTATACGGCCCGCGATTTCGCTAACATCCTGAAGTCAGGCCCAGGAGGCCACTATCGTAAAGTTCTGCCCGCAACTTTTCAAAGGTTGTCCATACGATGATAAAATAAATGAGTTGAAATCATCAACTGCAGTGAATGAAAACTAAACTGATGGCTGATCATCTGCAAAATTAATTTGAATATCGGCTGCGAGCCCAATTTAGGAATCGATCGTATCATTTTTTCATCGGAGTTTCGAACATCGTTTCATTATAAACGGTTGACCCATTAAAAAAAAAAAAAAATCGTCAGGGTAACTACATTTAAATATTTATCGTCAACTTGGCGGAATAAGGCAGTTAAAATAGAATTCAACCTAGTGCCGTTATTTAAAAAAAAAAAAAAAATGGAATTTTCATGTTACGTCACAGGATCTTTTTTCTTACTGTGAATGGCTGAAAAGGGTGTCATTTTCATTTAAATTATTCGGCTAAGCTGAAACTTTTATGCACTTTTGAAATTCGCATCATATGGATCAATAAAATACATGAAAAATCTTTATTGTTTTAGTATATACGCGAAAATACATTTAGCTTTACGTTAGTTACAAAAGGATAATTGTAATAAATTCAGGCAATTTTTCACATAAGATTTACGAATAGTTTTGTATTAATAACTACGAATTAAGAATAATTAAATTATTTACGTATATTCCATCAAGGTGCTTGCGGGGATGACAACGAAGACTCTTTTCTCTTTTTCTTTGGCTGGTTGCCAGGACGATATTTTGAAATAAAAATAACTTTTTAATTCTAAACAAATTTATGTAGCTGAATGGTGTAATATCTAGTTACTAAAATATTTATTTGTCTGTGTACTGAATATCAAGTTCCATTTATTTTGTTTCTTTTTCGAAATTAATTTTTACTATTATATATCGATGGCGTGTATTTTTTAATCCGCCCCAAACTTATTTGACCGTCCCTTTTAGGAAGATTGCATCAAGAGTGTTTTTCAAACGCTCAATAGATGGCGCTACCGTCCAAAAATTTAAAATTTTAAATTTTGAGCGTTTTAGAGTTTTTTCAATTAATTGACCTAGCTCAATCGTTTCAGGGGCCCAAAAAACCCCCAGGTACGAAATTTAAAAAGAATCCTTAGAGAAGTTTTCGAGATCGTTCGGACATACACACACACCCACAAACATTCCTCGTTTAATATAAGAGCGGATAACTTTTGAATGGCAACATTAAATATCATTGTGTTTCTGAGGAGGGCAAATAATTTTTCCAGCGATTATAAGCGGAGTCCGCACTCCAAGTGGAGTATAGTTCAGGACCCGTACAACACGGATTCCCATAACAAAATACTTCCGTGTTATGAGGGGGAGGGGGGGTCTACTGTAGTGTGAAGTTTAAATTTTTATGTACCAATGAACATGCAAGAACCAAGCAGTGTGTAGCTCAGTAACATTCTATCTGATCCAATCTTCGGGTTTTGTCTGTTGAAATTTTGTCTTTTTTACGAATAATCCTTATTTGGGGCCGAATGCCTTATGCGAAAAGCGAGCGTAGCGAGTCTGGGGGCCTTGGCCCCTAGTGTTTTAAAAAATTGTAATTGTTTTATCCTTTACACCCGGGATAAACCCGGGACGCAAGGAATTAAACTACTTTCTCGTCCTTTCGTATTTAAAATACATAAGAGTTTGCAATCTTAAAAAATGTAAAACAACTGTGTTAATTATTCTCTGAAAAAAGTTGCAATAAAAAATGTTTCATATATTGGCAAACATATGATGAACTAGTATTTGAAACTGGTCTATATAAAAGAAAGGGTATTTTATAATTTTCTATGTAATAGTTTATTTTTTAATAGTTAAAGTAAAGCAAAATATAGTTAAACAGCGTTTGAAAAAACTTTACACCGTAAAAAAAATTCGTTTTTTTTTTTTTTTTTTTTTTTTTTTTTTAAATTCTGAAAAAAGCCCATATTCTTTCTCTTAAAACTTAGAAATAATTCAAGACTTCCATCCATTCTGGGAAAAAGAAAACAGCAATATGATAAAGGTTACGAAATGCTGGGAGAAAGTCAAAACTTCAACTATGGGATTTATTCATTTTTGATAAAACTAACCGATCAATCATCTTTAGACTAAACTCATAGAGATGGATTTTATGGCTGCTTGTTATTTCAAATTTGAAAAAAAAAGTATTTAGATAGAATCTTGAAATAATTTTCTTTTTAATAGAGCGGACTTTTCCTCTTGAAAATAAGTTTTTTGTCATACCTAAATGAAATGACGCAAGTAAACTACACTTAACGTTTAAAATTCTACTTATTTTTTGACTTAAAATACTTCTTAAAATAAAGAAACAGAAGAAAAAATAAAAAATAATTTTTAACCTACGTGCATGATCAAAAAATATATATATATAAAGCGGAAATTCTAAAATAAATCTGATTTGTCTAAATTATTTATTTTATTTTGAAAATCATCAAATTAATATATATATGTATAGGGTGCCTCAAAAAGGTGGTAACTGTCTTTAATTCTTTATCTATAGAGATAAGTGGGCAGTGTAAATTGAAAAAAAATGTTTGAAATAAGGTCAGAAATAAGACTCCGCTAAGAAACATTCCTATCGTTCATTTTCAGAAAGTTACATCTTTTAAATTTGTATCCGATCCCTGTACAAAAAATTCCCACTAAGCAAAATGTGTCCCATGCACTCATGAGGTGACATACAAAATTTGAGAACTATACCTTTAAAAAATGTCAGAGATATGAAGATAAATATAACGTTGACTTAAGCCACTTTTCCATGGCTTCGAAGGGGAAAAAAAAATCACGTTGAATGATCGCATTTCAGGGGTTGTACAGAAAATACGAAGGGAAATCTTTTTTTCCAAGCTATAAACGTTTAAATTCAAAATCATGTATAGTCCCCGATCATCTTTCTTTAAAGATATCTTTGACAGTTGTACGATGAAAGGCTCAAATTTGTACATCACCTCATTTTACTTACTGGGAATGTTTTTGTACGGGGGTCGTATACAAATTCAAAAGTGTAACTATTTGTAAATGAACGAGAGGAATTTTTTCTTAACGGAGTATTATTTTCGACCTTATTTTGAAATTTTTTTCAATTTACACTGCCCAGATAAAGAATTAAAGCCTATTACCACCTTTTTGCGACACCCTGTATAGTGATTGCGTCTTTAAACAAAGATAAAGCACGTACTTCGATTTAAAAAAAAAACCTGAAAAATGACGTGTTGAACGAGAGGATTTTGCGGGCTTTCTTAGCAATATAGAATGCATTTCATTCGTAAAAAACTGTTATTGTTTTGAAATTTAAGGAATATAGTACAGCTGAAGTACTTATACCAAAGAATTTCTTCAAAGTAAGCTATATGAAATAAATTATATCAAGCTCATTCTTTTTAAGTGAAACATTTTTTTTTTTAATTCCAATTGATATCAAAAGAAATTGGCAGCTGAATCGCAAAAATTCAGTGCCAGGCATATAACTATATGTTAGGAAAATATGTGCTCTCTCTTATGCGAAGAACTGGTTCTTGGCTATTAGAAAAATCTAGGAAATGATAAGACCGTAAAAAAAATGGGCTCTACAAACTTACTTGCTTGAGAAATAATACTTTTTAATAATTGTTAACTTTATAAGAAAGGATATTCTGAGTTATAGCTAGTAATATTTAACATGAAAGAATACAAAACTAACTAGCCATAAAAACGCAGACGCTTAAAAAAAAGGTACAGCTCTTTTAATATTACATGTTGTTTTAACGTATTAGTATAACTACAAAATTCTTTATATACTTTACAGAGAGAAGCATATATAGCTATTTCTCTTAACCTGCAGCATGTCTTAAAAGCTTTTTTCCTTCTTATGAAAAACACACTGCTCATAAAATATAGCCATTTTGCGGAAGTGATGTACTTTTATAGCGGAAGAAATGATTTTCTCATTTGTTCCATATTTTATCGTATCCTCCCGAACCCTGATAGAGCCAGGATCTTCGGAAAGGTATATTCAACGGGTAAAAGGAATTACGTTTCAGATGGCGGGCTATTATCAAGAGATGAAGCGATCAAATTCGTTTTAAAGAATAGTAAATCTTTTGAGATGCAAATTATTGAGGTAAAACTACCTTTATAATATTTAAGAAAGTACGTGAAACTTTTTGTAAGGAAGATTTATGACTTAGTTAGAATTTGTGATTCTTGGCCATCAGAGAAAACACTTTTCGCTTGGAAAATAAGTAGATGCTATGGCAAAGTTTGTTATTATTTTAAAAATGAGAAGAGATGAGTACCCAGAAAGCAGGGTTGAAAAAAAACCCGTTTTATTTGAGAAAAAAAAAAATCAAACAAAAAAAAGGGGTTTTTTGGTTTACACCATTCTTTTTTTTTGTTTTGTTTAAACCAGGTTTTTTTGTTTTTGTTTTTTAAAAATCCTTTTATAATTACCTGTTACATACTTATAAATAAAATTATTTGTAAAATGTTCAAATAACAATTAATATTCGTTCTGAAAGTAATTAAAAAAAGTAAATAAACAATTGTTGCTACTTATGTGGACATTAAAATCATTCAATTTTAATATTTTATTTAGAGATACTATTTTTTATATTTAGTATATAATATAATACAATATTAATTGTTTACTACATTTTACATGGAATCTTGCACTTAGATTCATTAGTAGTAATAGTGACAAGTTGTTCAATATAATATTTTTAAGGTTTAAAAATAAGTTGTTAAAACACAAAACCTCTATTTTAGAAACAAATTAAAAATAAAAGTGATATTTGTAAAATTCTTGCTGTAAAATACAACACTCATGAATATCTAAAAATTGATTTCAGAACATCTTGAATACAATCCCAGTATGAGGGTATACGTGAAAAAGACGGAGAGAGGACATTTTTCTTGAAAAAAAGAATCTACTTATATAATACGCTAACGTATGCGGTACCAAAATCGACGGTATTTCTACGCTGCGAACGGCAACAGCTAGATGTAAACATTAGTGCAATGACAATAACGCATGCGCGAAATCCAAATAACCAGTTCAATACCGTCAAATGGAGCGAGCATATGTCCCGCAGTAGCTAGATTACAAAATAACAATAATGGATACACAAAAGTACAAGTCTTTTCGGACTTTTTCACAGCTTTAAAATATCGAATTTACAATACTTGGCGCATTCATCGCCCATTCTAAAAAATGTCACCATGCATTGGACTAAAGCACATTTTACCCTGTGTATCAACCCTAACCTAAATAAATTTAATGACAAATAGTGTTAAAACCATAGAGATATAACGGGATAAGAAGTCGTTGGTTAAAACAAAGAAGCATGATTTTCATTGAAACGAGTCCAGAAATCTAGTCAATACTGCAGTGAGTATGAAGAACAGTAAGGTATGGGTCAGCGAAGCCGGCCGCCTTAAAGTTCTCGCTTTACAATTTAACAAATATGAGTTCTATGCTTAGACACAGCTTGTTTGTAATTCAATACTTGTTGAAAATTTGTTTGAATTTTATGTAAAAGAAATGGAGTATGCACCGGACATTACTTTCCGGTATACCTAATAGTTCCATATGTTAGTTTAGAACTATCAACGAGAAGGAAAACTTTTGAATTATTAAATTAGATTTTGTACTGTAGGCGTAGTTACGTAGCCTCATTTCGATGAGGTTTCTTCTGATGTTTAGACATTGAAATATTCACCAATTTAAAATAATGAAATTTACCCATCGTAAAACTGTATCTGACAAAATAAAAGTGAACAAAAAATCTGTTTACAAAATACATTTTTTTTAAATTTAAATTTATCAAAGGTGCTTGTTTTGAAATTAGCACCAGTGATGAGAAGTGTGTTTTTCACTACTTTTTAATGTCTCATTTTAAAGTAATATACATTTTAGAATTAAAAAAAATAATTTTTGATTCAGGAACTGGACTAACATCCCGAAATAAGATTCAGAGAATGCGAGGTCATGTAATTTCTTATAAAAAGTTGTTCAAATACAGCAAAAAATGCCAATTTTATGCTTTCAAAATGTCACTAGTTTCTGTAAGGGATTGTCAAATGACGCCCCCTACCCCCGGAGAAAAAAAAGTTTTTTTTTTTCACGTAAAAGGTCATTTCTTTGAATTTTAAATGAAATCCTCCGAGTTTTTATCTTGATGGAAATATTAAAAGCATTGGCACTTACATAACCCAATAATCTTCCTTCAACGTATGAAAAATATTTAGTAAAGCAATTTTTGCTTTTCCATTTTTGAAAAAAAAAAAAAAAAAAAAAAACCAAGCCATCTTATATTTATTCTTTTTACAAATGTTTTATTCTATGAATGTAGCCTGATGCTCGTATGAAACAAAACTTTATTGATCAAGATAACTTTATTTTATTTTATTATAGTTCACCCTTTTCTTTTTACAAGAAAAATGGTGAGATTCATAAAATGCAGAAATAAAAAAAATCTGTTAGAAATAGGAATTGTTTTTGATTTGTTTTATGTCATATGAATTTTTTTATGTAATTTTTATGGTATGTATGTATGTTATGATATTAAGGCATAGTATGTATATATAAAATAAAAGAGAAGAATAGTTGGTAACTTGCTCTTTATTTTTGTTTTTGTTTATTTATTTTTCAGTCCTCACTCTTCTGCGACACTGTGTATGGACTTCTGCTGAAGAAGGCTAAAAATGTTTCGGCCATTAACATACGTACAGAATGCTACAACCTACTTTTGTAACCACCCACTCTAAAAATTAATTAATTAGTTAAAATAAAGTAAAAAAGGGTAAAAATAAATAAATAAAAATGTATAAAGTAATATCGAGGTATATAACTTCGAAGCAATAATTCCCACAGAAGCGTAACAGTAATTACCGAGCATTTTTTCTGAAGAAATATATTTTTATGAAAAATAATGCATCGCAAATTGTCACAAAATAGAACCAAAAGCATGCTTCAGAGCTAAACAAGTGTTTCTCTCTTCGAGAAAAATGAGTTATGTAAACAGATACAGGATAATTCTGCAGTCTTTACTATACCTCAGTTATTTTACTTTATTATATTTATTCATCCATTCTTTCAAATTTAAAATAAATTTTAAGAATAATTAAATATTTTAATGCCTTTCAAATCTGGCATCCAAACCATTTACATAACTCTATTACTATTAAATAATGTTTTATTGAAAAATTCTCATTTAACATAAAAGACCGATTCATTCTGCACTTTCGGATATCCTTGACTGTATGGATCTGAGTATTTTTTTATATAATTTCTGTGGAATTCTGCTTATAATGCTGGAAAAATTATTTGAACTCTGAAGGAAAACACAATGATATTTAAGTTGCATTCATAAATAAACTGATACATTAGGAGCTAAAGTAAATAAAGTAGAACATTTGTTAAAGCTGTATTTTTAATAGCTGAAGTACCCGTCGTTGACGGGTTAGTACTGAATGCAAATTTCTAAAAGCAAGAACTTTCGTCAGCATTGTTGGAGTACACAGAATGGATGTAGTATGTTGCCAAAGTAAAGAAAGCGCAATTATAATTTTTATGTATTGTTAAAATATTACAGGTTAGAGAGTAACTAAGTAATATCATTTCATTCGCTTTAGTCGTAATTATGGGATGCGCGAACGAATATTTACACATATTCAAATAATTTTCGCAAAATCTCAAAATCTAATCAACATTTTTGAAAAATTGGAAGCCTAGAATTTAAGTTGAGTGACAACCTATCATGTCACCCAATTTTGTTTAATTCCCTGCTGTCTTTATTTCGTGATGCTGGAACAAACATTTTAGCATTTTTAAACGATTTTCACAAAATCTCAAAATGTAATCAAAATATTTTAAAAATTCAACACCTATAAATTAAGATTAGCAACTACCTATCATATCACCAAATTTCGTATTAGTCGTTATTACGCGATGCTTGAAAAAATATAACCGCATTTTGGGAGAATTTTCACAAAATCTCAAAATCTAATAAAAAGTTTAAAAAATTGGACACCTATACTTTATGTTGAACAACAACCTATCATGTGACCAAATTTCATATCATTCGCTTTAGTCGTTATTACGTAATGTGTGAACAAAAATTCACTCAGTTTGAAACGATTTTCGCAAAATCCCAAAATCTGATCGGTTTTTTTTAGATGCTTATAGTTTAAGGTGACCACCTATCATTTCACCAAATACCATTTTTTCACCTTTGCAGTTATTACGTGATGTGCGAACACAATACGCAGTGTGAAACAATTTTCGCAAAATCTCAAAATCTAATCAAGATTTTTTTTTAATTCGACGCCTATGTTTTAAGTTGAGTGACCACCTATCATGACACCCAATTTCATATCATTCGCTTCAGTCGTTTTTACGTGATGCTTGAATACAAATTTACGCAGCTTGAAAGGATTTTCGCAAAATCTCAAAATCCAATCAAGATTTTTTAAAAATTCGACGCCTATGTTTTAAGTTGAGTGACCACCTATCATGACACCCAATTTCATATCATTCGCTTCAGTCGTTTTTACGTGATGCTTGAACACAAATTTACGCAGTTTGAAACGATTTTCGCAAAATCTGAAAATCTAATCAAGATTTTTTAAAATTCGACGCCTATGTTTTAAGTTGAGTGACCACCTATCATGACACCCAATTTCATATCATTCGCTTCAGTCGTTTTTACGTGATGCTTGAACACAAATTTACGCAGTTTGAAACGATTTTCGCAAAATCTGAAAATCTAATCAAGATTTTTTAAAAATTCGACGCCTATGTTTTAAGTTGAGTGACTACCTATCATGACACCCAATTTCATATCATTCGCTTCAGCCGTTTTTACGTGATGCTTAAACAAAAAAAGCGTCACGGACAGAATGACAGAATGACAGAAGGACAGAATGACAGAATGACAGACAGACAAACTTTTTTTTGAGGGTCGCATCGGATTCCCGGGTGCTTGAAACGGATAGAAATCGCAAAATTTTTGAATTCCAAGAAATGTACATACAAAAGTCTAATTTTATTTATATAGATAATGTAAAACCTATTGGACATCTTGCGAATTTGTCACCCATGGCGATTTTTCATTATTTGGCGACTTGCGTACATGTAAAGTTAATAAAAGCTACGGAACAGATAGGATAGCTTGCCACCAATGGCGACTTTTCATTATTTGGCGATTGACACACGCTCACAACCTATAATTACTGTTCATTTAAGGTTACCGGAAAACCGTTATCCATATTTTCATTTACATAATCGTTTGCAGATTGGCGTACTTAGCACCACGAATTATACCATCTCGTCGCGCTAGCAAATATCCAAAGTGTACTATAACTGCTATAATGGCATAGTTAACGCCGCCAAATATTTCTAGTGGTAGCAAATAATCCAGCTGGACCGAACCGGCTTTAAAATAATCTGCATTATAATTATTTTTCATTTTCAAGATATTAGTTATTCTGTTTGGAAAAACGAATAATCGCTAATTCTAAACTCCTGTTGTCTAAGCGAACTTTTCAAATTGAAAATTGTCAACTTTGTGTAACACATTTTGAGTTACTTATTTCATATAGTTTTTATTTTGGCGTAAAATGGGCGTAATTCTAACTCATGTTTGTAAATTTCACGCTATTCTAGATACTTGGAAACGCTTTGTTGCAAAGGAATGAGTGATTTTATGCCAAATCTGGCAACCATTATGTTTATTTTTTCAGTTTTTTATTAATATCTTCTAAAATAATTCGATTTTTGAAATTTAATTCAGCTTAGCAGGTTCCTCGGAATTTTTCGAATCTGTGGGCACCTTAGTCGAAACTCAAATCCCCACGGTTTAGGAGGAGATAGGCGAACAAGCTTTGACAGCGCCAGCGGCTTTTACTTTTTTTTAGAATAGAGAGAAATAACAATAACATACATAAATGTCATAGAAATCGATGTATATTTACGACAGCTAGAGCACGGACGGACAGAAAGACAGACAAACTGAAATCATAAACACTTTTCAACCTTGTTAGAAAGCGTTAAAAAGTGTTAATTTATAATGGCGATCACACTCAAACAGTATATACGTTTATTTCATGCACCGATAAATTTTAACACAGTTTCAAGTTACCGTTAAACTCATATTAAAAATTAAAATTCATTTTACACAAAAAACTCAGTAATCAATTCAAAGTTATTTTCTAATGTAAATATACACCGTAGCCAGGGGCGTAGCCACGGGGGAGGGTTAGGGGGTCATAACCACCCCCCCCCCCATGAGGAATTTTTTGCCATGCGAAATGATATTTTTCACTACATTATCACACACACGTAAACATATATATGAGTAGTAGTAGTCGTAACCCCCCCCCCCATGAAAAATTTCTGGCTACGCCCCTGACCGTAGCAGACGAAAACTTTTCGTTGACAAATATGAACTCCATGTATTTTAATAATCTCAAGATAGAACCTCCCCCCTTAGACTTTCTAAATACATTATAAGCGTTCACTTACCTTTACATTCAGAGCAAAATGTTCGAATTTAAGGATAAATTTTCATGAAAGAAAATGGCGCAAGATTCACAAAACGATTACCTACATCTAAAGTTCTTTAGTACAACAAAAGTATAAAAAAATTGTTTTAATTTAAAGAAATAATTTTATTTATGAAAAAAAATTAAACTCATAAATCAGGAAAAATCCGGATAATTGTGACATCAATATGATGCCATACTCACTTGCAGCAGCTACTTTTGTCACGCAAATGATTAACTTTTTTTACTCTCGGAAATAAAATGGATCTGAAAAGAGCGAAAAATCGCTTAAAAATGAGGGAACGGGTGGATTTTCAGATTTTTAAAATAGCGCATACTATTTTCTATATATATTTATGGAAAATTTCAAGCGGATCGTACAAATGGTGTAGATATTATTAGGCTTTTCAGTGCTTAATTTCGTAATCTTTTTGCAGTAATGGTGGAAATGAGTTTTATCTTGAGTCAGGGATCAGCGTAACTATATAGTAGGATGATACGCTTTAAAGAATAACTTCCCATAGAACGCAACGCATTGGGAATATTTTGAGTGCTCCTGTAGAAAAACTATAAATGCTACAAATACCATTTTCAATAGGGTACATGGTACAGTAGATAAGAGTAAAATATATAAATTTCGAGAAATCGATGCATATTTACGGAAATTAGAGCACGGACGAACATTTTATTTTGGCGTAAAATGGGCGTAATTCTAACTCATGTTTGTAAATTTCACGCGATTCTAGATACTTGGAAACGCTTTGTTGCAAAGGAATGAATGATTTTATGCCAAATCTGGCAACCATTCGGTTTATTTTTTCAGTTTTTTATTAATATCTTCTAAAATAATTCGATTTTCGAAATTTAAATCAGCTTATGAGGTTCCTCGGAATTTTTCGAATCTGTGGGCACCTTAGTCGAAACTCAAATCCCTACGGTTTAGGAGGAGATAGGTCCATAAGCTTTGACAGCGGCCTTTACTTTTTTTTAGAATAGAGAGATACCTCTTTCTACAGAAAAAAATGGTGTTTCTTACTTTCTGATATTATTTTTATATTTCCAGAAAGAAATATCATTAGCTAGCTGTTTTCTTACATTTAAAACATTACATTAAAAAAATGGGACTACTGTTTATCTCCTATTATGTGTAACTTTTCACTTTATTGCATTGTAACACTCGAACGTAATTCTGGAATACAATTTTAAAAAAAAATCCATATGGAAAGGAGGACGTTAAATTGAGAAGAGGAAGAGAGCATTAAAAAAATTTGCTTACAACAAACATTTAAAAAAACTTCATGTTTTTTTTATAACTGCGAATTTTTATTAATATATTTGCTGTTGAAAGCCTCTAAAAGTTATTTCCAGTGAATTAAATAGTACACCAAACAAACCAGTTACTAAACTAACCATCTATTTAAATACTATACCATAAGGTGGTAAAAGTGCAAATTTTTTATAAATCGATAAATATCTTCGAACAAACAAATTTTCTTCCGAAATCTAGTTAAAAAAAATCATACAGGCTGTCAATAAATTTTTATAACTGGATGGTCTATTCCCAGCTAATTGTAATTTGAGAATTAGCCGAATCATTTCTTACGTGACATAATTTTAATTTCAGAAGCTGAACCCTAATTCCGCAAGCTCACGTCAGAACCGGAAGAATTTCTATCACATTGTAATTTGCACTCTTTGCAAGTTCGCTTATGGTATCTTTCTGCGTTTGAATGGATTGCAATGTTATGGGAATATCCCTCCCCTGCCTCACACAACGATTGAGAAAATTAAATTGAAACGTGATTTTACGAAGCATGAGGAATTGCTTTATATCGATATAATCTTCAAGAAATTTCATTTATTCTAGGTCAGGTATGGGCAACCTTTGAAATGTTGTGGGCCAAACTTTAGGAAATTACCGAAGTCGCGGGCCAAACTTCAAGATGTTGGCGAAGTTACGGGCCGTATAATTGGCATTTATATGGGATTATGAATAGTTTATGTGGTTTAGATATTTTCCGCGGGCCGGATGCAAAGCCGTGGTGGGCCACATACGGCCCGCGGGCCGGTGGTTGCCCATCTGTGTTCTAGGGTTTTATTAAAATTTTATTAATTTTATGCAAGGCGTTTTGTGTACTCTGTGAAATGGCGAAACACTTTTGAAGGTTTGTTATACAGCGACGAGGTAATGACAGATAAACCACAATCATAAACACTTTTATGATTCTGTTCAGCCTTGTTGAAAAGTCTGTTTTCGACGTCTTAAATAAGAATATTAATAATAAAATATGAATAAGAATAAATATAATATTAATTTAATAATAAAATAAGTAAATATTACACATTTTATATATACTCTAAATGTGTAATAAGAATATTACACATTTAGAAAACTAACTGTATGAACTAACCGAACTAATCTGTATTCCCTTTACGCAGGGAAAAGCGAGACGTCATCAATTAAAAATTGCATAAGATTCATAAACTGTGCCGCGAAACTTAGGTCATACTTGAAAAAAAAATTACAGTTTGTGCAAATAGCTCCTCCATATTACACAGTTCGACATTTTTCACGAGATTAAAATAAACGAACTATTTTTTTTTCTGACGGACCATGGAGAATTTAAATAAAAAACCGTTTACATTACTATTTCGTGTACATTAAATTGAAAGTGTTTGTTATATTAACAATTTTCCAATGGGCGTCTCACAACAAACTAAAGGAGTAGTAATCCTACTTTAATGTATATCCCTCAGTAGTTTCAGCAGAAGAGACTACCTAAACCTTTACTTTTTCTAACGGCAACTGGTAAACTTTTTTGTTTAAAGCATAATGGAGCCATGCAGTGGATAATCAGTGTGTATTCTCTGGTTGTGAGAAACGAAATCTCCCGAAACAGTTCAAAGATTTGTTGATTTAGACGTAAATTCAATAAACCTCCACTTACAAAGTCAAATAAAAAAGAGAAGTTGTTCCAGGTGACGAAGGGTGGACATTTTTAACCCGAAACGTGCTTACTGAAGATTGGTAAATTTTAGGTGTGTTCATTTACAAAGTTTTGACTATATCAGCATTAATATAAACTTCTAGAGTTGCTAAAAAATTCACTAAGTCTTTTCGCTAGCTTCTAGTCTCAATTATTTATAATACATCTTCATCTGGTTAAAATTTATGAACACTCTGCATCACAAATCCTGCCTGAATACTCAAACGTATTCTAAAACGTACCAAAAACTCGAAAAATATTGCTGACAGGGTAACGATAAGTCTTAAAAACCAATAAATCGCCTTATAAGCCATTCCCGTGAGCTCAGAAAGGAAATATGAGCCTAGAGAAAATAATATTCAGCTGCCCATTAATAATCACCGAGAGCTTATTGATTTTTGTCGAATCCTTACATTTTTATTTCTCTTGTCCATTCAGTGCGAAAACATCAAGGTAGCAAATACATTCAAAGCAAAGAATAAATCAATCTCTCTGTTACGCCTTGCATTCATAAGTTAAAAGCTTTTTTAGTCACTCTCCAAATGCAGTTTATTTTGAATCGCGTGTAATGTATAATATTAAAAGTTTCCTTCGCGCAAACAACTTTGAAAATTTCCTTCGAGCTAGGGAATGTTAAGTTCATACCATGCAGTTCCCAATCGTGTTACAGTATGAGCCGTTTTTCTTTTGGAAGTGGTGCTAGTCCATTTGGTATTATATGGAGATATCTAAGGGCTTGTACTTGAATGGTTTGAAAAACATTAACTATATAATTATCATTATTTTCTAACATCATAGAATGATCAATAATTATAATTATACTATATTATCGTTATTAAATATCATGGACTAATTTTTTGTCAAAAATAGACTTTTGTCACTTCCAAAAAGAAAACGGATCTTATCTCCAATTAAATACAGACAGTTGTGTGAGTCGTGCATAGCACATGAGCTGAAACACTGTAGAGGGCGTCTCAAACTTGAAGAAGAATATCAATTTAAATTGAAACAAGAGGAGCGAACCGTGTCAGACGCATCGAATATAAAGCCTTTTCCAACATAATCTTATTTATGTACGTACTAGAGAAAATAGCACACAGCAGCGCAAAAACATCTCTACCACCACACATTTGAAACTAATGGAAGCGAATAAGTTAAAACAAAAGAAACGCTTAATTTGGAAGATCACTGTCCATATATTCAGAACACGCGTCAACGCAGTGGCGGCTCGTGGGTTATTTAAAAGGAGAAAGTGTGTTCTTTACGACGAAGGGCTTGGACTGAAGAAGTTCAAAACAATTTTTGAACGAAACGCGTATCCTCTTTCCTTTTACTTCTTATGTGTGTTTTTTACAAAGTTTTTTAATTACTTTATCGTTTAACACCAGTATTTTGAGTGTTTTTTCAGTTATTTAAAAGGAGGTTCACAAAACAAATTTCGAAAATTAAAGAGGCAGATACGACGCACCTTACAAGTTAAAATAGATTTGCGTTTCCAGCAGTTAAAGGAAAACAATGCACGCGAATGAAAGAAAACAAGTCATCTTGGGTCTTACATTTCGTCACCAAGATAAGTTTTAGCAAAGGTGCTGTCTTGATTCATTTTATTTCAATTATTTTTTAAAGGATAATATTGAAAAATGCCATTGCTTTAGCTCCGAAACACGTCTTTTACTCCCATCTAAATTAATGTACACTAGTTTATAAAAAAATAATGTAGTGAAAAATGATAGAAATAAAGAAAATATTAAGAAAATGAAATAAAAATTAATTAACTAACCGAACGTAACAAACCAATTGAAAATCCGGAAGCGATACCGCAAAAAATTGCCCTGTGTGCACAATGAAAATGTGCGAGCGGAATGATTTCATCAGTGCCGTAGTATCTGCCCAGCTGTCTGGCTTCTGATCCCAGAGCGGTTCAGGGGGAAATTGTCCCGTTCGCACGTGCGATTGATCAAAGACTGTGCCGTAGTAACCTACACGACAGTGCGTTAGCTATAATAAGCCTATTTAATAATCGTGGGGGAGTAAAATTCACGTTTTAAATTTACATTTATCTAGAAGTGTGCTTAATATTTGTTTTAAATTTAATTTGTTAATGTGTTTATTCTTTCAGTTTTTCCTTTGGGGGTTCACTGTGCTCAAATGGAGGAGCCGCCACTGCCTCAACGATATGAAAAGAAAGGCTCTAAAGAAAAATATTTACGAAAAAGCGGTGCTGGTGAGTGAAACGCAAAAAGTTCACCAACAGAAATCACTGACCCATTCGGTTAAGTATCATCTACGAGGATGGATCAGAAAGTCTTCGCCTTTATTATTTATGAGTCAAAATAAGGTACACACGGCTAATTGCATATGGCGTGCTATTCTGCGTACATTACACTATTTTTCAACATAGTCCACAAACCGGTTCCAGACATTCGTCCCATCTTAGCATTGAATTTGAGATGCGTCTTCTGTGGTAGGACACGTCCTTGACGGAGTGTGGAATCACCGTCGACTGCTTGGCCTCACCATGGCCGTGTGGATGAGACACTGAACATGGTAGATGGCTGAAATGGGAACGCCCCGGGTTCGGGTCTATAGCGCGGCTCAGGCGCGTAGCCAGGAAAATTTTTCGGGGGGGGGGATATGAACTTATATGTGTATAAATAGATGGAATTTCATCACTAATCCAAACATTTCGGGGGGGGGATATATCCCGATATCCCCCCCCCCCCACTAGCTACGCCCCAGGCGCGGCTGTTGATCTAGCAGTCTGGAGTGTTGGCCGATTTTCTCCAGATTTAACGTGAATACGCGTTAGAACCCTTTAAAAAGTCTTCCGCTTAAGACACCCCCTTTTGGCAGATGCTTCTCGTGTAGGCTTGCCCTAACACACAAACACACTACGTTGGTCATTTTATCTGGCAGCTGGTCATTTCACATAGAGAATTTGGACCACCTACCATTAACAGAACCCAAACCTCGTTTCTTGGACTTTCCTCGTTTTAGGTAGGTTCCCTGAAGATGTTCCAGTCAGGACATCGATTCACGTTCAACGATGAAGCCAAGCGGTCATCCCGACAGTGGATCCACAGACACCAGGGCGAATTCTGCCACAGGGTATCTCAAATTTAGGGCTGATGGAACAAATATCTGATCCGGCGTGCGGTCTATGTGAAAAAATAGTGTAGTGTGTGTGCGTAGAATAGTAAGGGAAAGGTGGCCCTAAATGATCTATCACGTGAAACGATCCACTAATGTTTTCTTAGATACGAGTAGCGCTGTCTACCGGGTAACACATAAACTAGTTGTGCCAAGTTAAGAAAAAGGGATGACGGTATTCAAGTGATCATAGTATTAAGTGTCTAAATAGAATTCTTTAAAAAATTGGGTTTTATTACATCTGTTATAAAGTAAGCGCGCTGACTTTCCTATTTATTTAGATACAAAGTCTTTCATGTACAGAAATAAGCCTTGATTTACTGAATGGAGTATGTTTTTAGATGTGAAATACACTTACTAAGTTTGTTAGGCTCCTTAGCATCATCTAGTAATATGACCTAAAATGGGAAACCATAGTGCCGGTAAAGAAATCAGCCATCGGCTGAAGAAATTCCAGTACTGGGTCCTAACTATCATGGTTGCCCTTCATCCGCTCTCAAAATGCTTGATTCTCATAAATCTTCCTCTTATAGTCCTCACATGATATCCAACAGTTGCCAAAGAAATGTTTTATATCTTTTATTTTGCCGATGGAAAACAATTTACAATTATTTTCAAATGAAAGATCATTTTGCCCTTTCCATGGGAGTGTAAAATGATCCTTTGGACACTTTTTGAAATTCTATTTTTTTTATTACGTAATATGGGTTTAAAATATCATTAAAATGTTTATAGTGCAAAATATAGTGTAAAACATACTAGCAAAGAGCCAAAGTTTTATTTAAATATTTATGTTATTTTATACAAGTTTCCCCCTTAAAGGGATCACTTTAAGCCACCTTCTCCTACGTATGTTTGCAATTGCCACTGTGTACCTTATTTCGGATGACAAAAAATAGGGTCAAAGACTTTCTCATTCGCCTTCGTACAATTTAAATGTCACACTAGAGGAGGAGGAGGTTGGAAATTTTTCAGCTTTATGAGGCAGAAGGATTGAAATCCAAGTTTTCTTTAAGACAATATGAAAATAGATAGAAAGGACTGAATAGCCAATGGGAAGGTCACTATAACTCTAATCGTTTTGCTGAGAAGTATGTAAAAATTTCTTTAAATGTATTATGGTAGGATAATTAGGCTTTTAATGTAATATGGTAGGAACATTATAGAAAAGATTTTCCTAAGCTGGTATTAAAATTAACAAACTGTAACTTAGAAAACAAACTTCATGGTAGTTTTATAAATATACAATTGAACTTCGTGACATTATTCAAGGGATTTTAGTAACGTAAGAAGCGAGTTTGTACAATAGTGAAATCTATGGACGAGTGATTGAATGGTAAAAATTATTTGAACGTTATATAAACGCGTTATCAGTTTTTTACTATGACATTTACCACTAATTTTGAATAATTTTGTAAAAAAATTCGTCTTATATAAATAATTATGATTAGGGTAAAAGAAAATAAGAAAGAAGTTAGGAAGTGTTATAATAAAATGAACTCGTTTGAGCGCTTTTGAGATTCTTCGTGTACTTCAGCTCGGGATATGTAATCCAATTGAATTATTCAAAGCCTTCCGATCTTATGGTATACTTTAAAGTGAAATCTAACAGTGTTTGAAAGAGCTTTAAATCGAAAACACGTACTTTCCAGTTTCATAATTCCAGTAATGGAATAACACTCCAGAAATTGAATCACTAAACTCCATTAGTTAATATCAGTAAACTCCAATGCCATAATCAAGAAAAGCACTTTTAGAAGGGAATTAAAAAACAAAACAGAACTGAATGAAACTATAGAAATAGAAAAGCAGATTTTATTAACAGCTTTGAAGCTATTTTTAGCCCTACGACATCATGTGTTAAATTCGGTCGATGAACAGATGAAAACAGATATATTTTTGAGTTTCGGATAAGACTTTACATCTATTTTTAACCTTTTCTTTATCATTTAGACTAACGATTGGGTAAATACGCAGAATTAAGCAATTTTGAAGTCGTGAGCGGTTCGTGGTGGTATTAGTAAACAAACATTCACGCAACCAAGTAGTGCAAAGGTTTGTCTGGTTGTGTTCTCAAAATTAAAATGTTTTGATGCGTGAGTGAGGTAATTCCTAAAGCAACGAAAATAAACAGTGTTGTTCTGAGTAAGTGCTGTATAGCCTAAAAAATAAATTTAATGTAGTCAATCTAAACAAATTCAATTAGTTAGGGAACACGTCTGTTGTACTTCAAAACTTTAATTCATATTTCAAATATGCCGAATGTTTCTCAAATGAAAAATATAATACAACGAATTTGTTTGGAATTTTCTTTAAAACAACACATTAAATTGTATTTAAAATACTTCAGATTTTAAAATTCGTGGAATTTGGTTTTGCCCATTCTGTTATTGGTATTACATACGATTAATAATTTTTATTTATTTATTTGTTTATTTTGGTAAGAATTCAAAGATTTTTTTTTTTACTCGCGGTGTTTTTAGACTGTATTTACAACAAAAAAATCTCCTTTGTTTTCTTGATTCACAGAATTCAGTGAAATTATCATTCTTGCATTTAAATGTACGAGTACATTGCTAATGCGTAGCTATAGCAATTACAAAGAGGGGGGATTACCTATTCCATGCAATCAAAATGCTTTTCTAGTTATCTCCAGCTTTAACATTGGCGATAGGGTTAAAGCAGCTGTTTTAAAATGTAGCAAAGGCAGAACTCGAGTTTGGTGCCATTTTCGGAAGAGTAGTAATGAGCTCTATCTGACACAATCCGCGTTTTTTTAATGTTAAAAAAAGACTACTGATGACGCATGAATAGTTGAGCTGACTCTTATGACAAACATAGCAACTACATTTGCATGACAAAAGCAAACCCATGTTTATGTCATAAACAAACAAGGCTCCCCTAATCCTGTTATAAAATTCATATTAGTGTAATGAAAATCATTAGTAAAAGTATTACACGTACAAGAAAGTAATGTTATTTCTTTCATATCTTAGTATTTTATCTAGCCGAAACTACTAACGCTGATAATACGAAATTTTGCACGCATGTGAGTTTTTCAGCGCTGATGCTGGATTGGAGAGGATTATCCAAAATTCGAACTATTAGGTGGGGTGGGGGGGGGAGCAAAACATTCCTTTCACTCATCCTGCGTGATCTCAAGAAAAGAATATTCATAAAATTCTTCCTGTAAAATGCAACACTTACGAATTCCTAAAAATAGATTTGCAAACATTTCGTATATAATCTTAGGAGGAGGGTAGAAGTGAAAACAAGGGAAAGGATGGCCATTTTTCTTGAAAGAAAAAAAATATCTATAAAATTCTCACTCTAAAATTTAACAAATATTAAGCCTATGCTTAGTCACATCTTGTTTGTCATTTAATATTTATTGACAATTTATTTGTTTAAATCTTATGTAAAAAAAGGGACCATTCGGTACACTTAATATTAAATGTACCGAAAAGTAATGCCATTTTTATACACTTTCAACAAGTTTTTAATTAATAATAATGCAAATTTTAATAATACAAATAAATTTTTAACACGTTTTTAATTGCAAACAAGCTGTGGTTAAGCAAAGGATTCACATTAGTTACATTTTAAAGCAAGAATTTTAAATATAATTTTTTTTCCTTGCAAGAAAGGTGAAAAAAAGGGGAGGGTGGCCCTCTACCACCTTGGAGAATGAATTTCAAAATGTCAGTTATTAACAACTGTAGCTGCCACAACCATAAACTTTCCAAAATAAGAAAATATGAAAAGCATATTCTTCAGCTTATTTCAGTCAGATGTATTTAAATAATCTATCATGATTAAATAGGGACTCGTGGTGAACCTCTTCAGCTGTACTTACTTATACCTACTTAACCCATTGACGTCCAGCGATCTATTTTCAGACCGTCGCGAAATTTGTAAGTCACTCAAATATTTAAGCATTAGTTTATTTTCCTAGTTTAATTTCTTGAATAAAAAATCTGATTTCCACAAAATACTTATCGATAGCAAGTTTAAATGAGAATATTTCCCTGCCTTATTCACATTCTTAGAAAAAGATTTACGTTCTTAATACGACACAAATGTCGGAAATTTATTTATCACTTCTGGCATCAACATGAATTTGCTGAAAAAAGCTGGGCGCTAATGGGTTAACCCTTTGAAACGCAACCAATTTTTAAAGCTGAAAAAAAAAAGCCGTTACCATCGCTCGATTTAACTACCAGAAACATGGCGGTCGATCGAATCTTTCATCGCGTGCCATAAATCTAGAGACCATGTTTTGACACAGCTGGCTGTTCGCGCACAGCCAGCTGTGCCAAATGATGGTGTCTTTTTTTTTAGCATTGGTGAGTCTATTCAGTTGTTCTTCTGTATCCATGCATTTCCATCGTATTCTCCATTTTTCAGCAGATGCTGAATTTGCTAGTGCTGTTAAAAGTAATCCTGTCAACTTTACAAATATTCGACAATTTTTACGGGAAATGATGTGCTAAAAAGTAAAGGATTCTTGTGTAACTATGTCACCCTCAAGTATTTTTATAGAAATGAAATTTATTATTCGTGACTGACAAAAGTCAGAACGTCAAAGTTTTGCGTTCTCACGGCGAGGACATCGCGCATTAAAGGGTTAGCTGATGTCAGTGGCGTAGCCAGAAATTTTTCATGGGGAGGGGTTACGACTACTTCATCTCACATATATGTGTACGTGTGTGTGATAAGGGAGTGAAGAATATATATTTTGTACGGCAAAAAGTTCCTCATGGGGGGTTGTGACCCCCTATCCCCCCCCTTGGCTACGCCACTGGCTGATGTTATTTTAACCCATTGAGGCGCAACTCTTTGAACGTTTCGATCGTCCGCGATCTTGCTGGTAGTTAAGTCCAGCGATGGCAACGGCTGTCCTATTTTCAGCATTGGGCAATCTATCCAGCTGTTCTCGCATTCTTCCATTTTTCAGCAGATGTCAGTGCTGTTAAAAATAATCGTGACCATTTTTTTACGGGAAATGACGTGCTAAAAAGTAAAGGATTCTCCTGGAGCTAGTCACCCGCAACTATTTTTATAGAAATCCAATCTATTTTTCGAGACTGGCGACAGTCAGAACGTCAGAGTTTGGTGTTCCCAGAGCGAGGAACACTGCGCCTTAAAGGGTTAACCAGTGATAGTGACTGATAAAAATTAAGGAAAGTCATCTTGCAGTTAACTGAAATGTCCCTACAGCAGTTTTTTTTTTCTAAGGCAAGAAAAATATTTCCGAGAAAGACAGAGTTTTTTCTCTTCTTCCTCATAATTCAGATTTTTATCCACCCCGCCCTTTCTAGCATTCAGCTACTGATCTCCAACCAGGCAAACAGCCGTCCTTTTTTCTCCGTCCGCTCCGTTTCTATGTTATGTCAATGGAATAGCATGGTATAAATATTTTCACTAGAGATAAAATTGAACACTACTAATCGCGTGATAATGAGGTGAGTAGGACTTTAGGTATTCCTGCCGTTGATGACCGCATCGTATCCGTATCCGAAGTAAGACAAAAGAATGATAAGGCGAAGTAACTTCCTTATCTTCTCAGACGAAGAAAGTGAACTAACTCTCAGCACCCTCAGTCTGTGAGGTAAAAGCGGTTGCGAATTTTTTGAATGCTTTTTGCTGCGGAAAATTTCGACATCATCAGTATGGACTCATTCCTTATCGTCGCTGAGAAGTTTGACGAACTTCACTTAATTCCGAAATGTGTTCAATGAAAAATAACAAGTTATTTGTATTTGATGTAAAAATAAAAATTGGGATACACTCTACTTAAAATACTTCCGACCTATTTTTGATTAACTGTCTATTTTAATGATTAATAATTTATCAGTAAATAGTGTATTATCGTAATGAATGTGTCTAACGAAATCCCCATAAAGAATTGATTGTTTCTTATAACCCTTTGAAGCCCAGCCGTTTGCCCATGCTGAAAAAGTGCAGCCGTTGCTATCGGTCGACTTAACTACCAGCAATAGGGCTAAGCGAAACAGCTGTGTCAAAAATGTTCTTTAACACGCGGTGGGCGATTGGATAGGCCGCCATGTTGCTGGTAGTTAAATCGATAGATGGCGACGGTTGCACTTTTTCTGCATTGGGCAGTCTATCCAGTTGTTCTTCTATATCGGTGTACTTCCATCGTATTTTCTAGTTCTCAGCAGATGCCAGTACTGATTAAAATAATTCTGACGTCAATTTTACAAATAATTTATAATTTTACGGGAAATTGCGTGCCAAAAAGCAAAGGATTCTCGTGTAACTATGTCACCCTTAAGTATTGTTATTGAAATCAAATTTATTGTTCGTGAATCGAAGCAGTCAAAATGTCCGAGTTTTGAACCGCGCGTTGAAGGAATAAAAGCTGATAGATAAAGTGAATCTCTGGTTACAATGATTTTTTATTAGGCTCGCAACGATTCTGTGTAACAGGGTTAGACTGTTTACAGATAAAGGTAAAACAAATGTTAGCATTTCCAGCTGCTACAAAAATAACTGTTTTGCTAGCTGTTAACTATTTTACTAACATTTTGCTCATATTCGACTTACGTACTGTTTTGAAGGCCGTCAATTATTTACTAGGCTATAATCTCAGAATGCTTGCCTCATTAGACCAACTGAACAAATACTGTATAGATCACTTCGAGATAATTTTGAGCTTTATGCGCAGGTTATGAGGTCTTTTACTGGATAAAAGAAATCGCAATATATATCCGAGAGCGAAGTGTGAGAAATAAAAGAAACTGTAGCATTTTTTTTTTCTTTACAAAATTTGCTACTTTTTGATCTCCAAGCATGCAACTAAAATTTATACTATTGCGATTTTCTTAATTGACTGATTTCTATAATTTTCTAGAGGAAAAACAAATGGAAAAAAATCAGTGGCACTTTTTTCTGCTATTTTGATCTGCTTTCTATTACACTCGCTCAAAAGTTTCTTGAATTCTGTATTGAAATGTGAACAAGCAATGTCATTTGGATGTTGCTTAAAATCACACGTCTATATATTCTCAAGATTCACAAGATGGTGTACATTCTTCGATTTGCGATGGTTGGAAGCAAGTTAGATTCTATTAAGGGTGTATGTCGAAGAAAAAAACCTCTGTTTTTAGTCTTGGTACACATATTGAAATAAACTAATTGCACCATGGTCTCCAAAAAATTCCAGATGGTTCTTCATAAGCTGCTTTACACACAGCGATAAGCAAAAAAGCTGTGGCTTCTCTGAAATTTTTAGAAAAAATTCTTAAACATGGATCTGAGCTGCAAGATTTTTCGAAGAGTGACACGCTTTGCGAAAATTTCCGATTTTTAAGAATTTTTTCTAAAAGTTTTGAAATTGATACCGATTTATCGTTTATTTCAGTATGTAGTACAGCTTGTAAAGAGACAGTTTCAGAATTTTGAAGTGCCTGGCATAATTAGTTTATTTGTACTTATGTACTAAAATCACATGATTTTTTAGAACAACACCGTTAACAAGCAACATTGACAGTCCATTTCGTGTACAGATAAAAGCCTTGAAAAATTAATATTTTATGTAGCACTTTCTCAGGCAGTACAACAACATTCTCTGAACGTGTATCAACGTTCAGAGAACCTTACTGTGCTGACAGTCTAAAAACAACGTTAATACACCAACAGAAGCTGTTAAAATTGCCACTCTCAAACATTAATGCACAGAAATAATTTTATGTATAAGGTGTATTCACCTGACGTCATAACTGTATGAGCGCCACTTAGCGGTAAAATTCCTAAGCTAGTGTTGTACAAGCAAACCGCGTGTGATTCATGTAAACACGTAATAACTCATGTATAAATGATTTGTAATTCAATTGTAATAACCGTTCCGACCGTTGAGAATGAATCAAAAGTTTTAAAATGTTCAAAATAGAACTCGTAAATCCATGAGACAACCGACCTCACCATGGCAGAGTGGTTATGTCATTGAAAATGGTAGACGGCCGAAGTGTGAAAGTCCCGGGTTCGGGTCCCATCGCGCGGCTGTCGATCTCACGGTCTGGAATTTTGGTAGGTTTTCCCCAGATGTATTATAACTTGTTAGAACTTCTTAGAAAGTCCTCCTAGCAAAGTAACCCATCCTTGGCAGATCGTCCTAGCGTAGCTTTGCCATAATCACTCAAACATCAACCACGAGACAACCACAGTATTTTCTTTATGCAATGTTATTGTCTGCTAATGGAAACTAATGTGGCCAGATACAAGCGTGTGACGTAGGTGGATACACCCTAAACCAGTAAAAGAGATCCCCATTTTAAACCAGAAAATATGTTACAGTAGTCGTCGACAGCATATTTAAATTTTATGGTATGAAATTTAAGTATGCTGTTGTTTGTAAATGCAGAGCCCGACTAAGACATTCGGAGGCCCTAGGCCAAGCTCTTTTGTGGGGCCCCTGTGTGGTCATTTCTTGCTAGTCATACCACTTATAATAAGATACCAGTATTTCTTAACAATTTCATACATAAGGGGGGAGGTGCTTTAGCTTCCAACTCTCTCCTGCACAAAAAGTTTTAACTTAAAGCTCACAAATTTTTAGCTTTTAATGTAGGAAGTTATGCTTCAGAATCGAATGATGTCACATGAATGAATACTCCATGGTGGAATTCCTGGGATCTTAACACATGACGTTTGTTTTATTCCTGAATATTGTATAAACAAACGCTTTGCTCATCGATATTTGTTGTCAAAGTGCATCTCTTTGTATATTTTAACTACTGTTCAAAATTTAGCATAACTTATTTCTTTAACCCTTTGAGGCGCAACCCTTTCCCAATGCTGAAAAAAAAGGGAAAGCCGTTGCCATCGCTCGACTTAACTACCAGCAAGATGGCGGACGATCGAAACTTTCATCGCGTGCCCCAGATCTGAAGACCCTTTTTTGAGCATTGGGAAAGGGTTGCGCCTCAAAGGGTTAACCGTATTTTTTGCGATTAGCAGTTGAAAGCGTCGGAAAGAGGGGGGATTTCATGGCATGACCACCTTGCGTCAAAGGGTTAAAGCGGTGAAAAATTCTAAAAATCAAGAAAAAAATGTCTAATTTCCATTTGAAAGAAAAGCTGTAAGTATTATAAGCGCCACACTAGGATGTAGTTGAAGCGCCTTAATATACATAGCTGGTTTTCGCTTGCAAGAGCTGCTTCTCTGAAAAGGAAACAGTAGCAGACTGGGAACAACTATAATAGACAAGTACTGTCACGCGAACCGTTAAAACACGCAATAGATACCGTTAAAATGCATATTTAACTACTTTTGTGCGTTACGACTCAATAAGTATTTTTTCTTTCCACTATAATTTCTTACTCGGTTTCCAAAACTACTGTATTTTATTCGGAAATGAAATGTTTTGTTTCTAGCTGACAGTACGTAATCACAAACTTCCGCAATTTTTCAAGTAAATTAAAACAAGAAAAATGCATTTTCCCCAGTATTCTTCATAAGCAAAACATTGTTTGAATGACTTTACCTGTTCTGTCAGTAAAATGATTTAAAAAGTAAGTACGAATACCTGTTTTATATAGTTATTGCTGAAAATTAATATTCTCCCGTACGCTGGTTGTCATGTACCCTTCAGAATTAGAACTTTAAAATACAGTTTCATATTTCGTTTCTTTATTTATTTTCAGACTACTGCTCTATCGCATCATTAAAATGTTTTTTTTTTTACGAAATAACAGTGAATGTACTATTAAGTTAAAAAAAAATTGTATGTCTAAATAAGTAAAAGAAAATCTTGCGTTTTGGGAGACACTAAGTTTTATCGTTCATCAGCAACAGAATATTTGCCAAGTTATCACAATGCCCCTTCTATTTTCAATTATTTCGTATTTCTTTTCTATTCTTCTATTAATTTATATGCTTTTTTGTAACATTTATCATTTTGGAATAACGGTTTTCTGTTTTTTATTAGTTTTCTTTTGTTTATGTAGTGTGCTCGTGTTCCAGCTTTTCTGTAAGTTTTTGTTCATTCTGCTGCTGAAGAGGGAAGTACCTTTAAGTTCTTCAAAACGTATGTATTTTTTTCTCTTATGTGTGTTTATAAAGTAATTTCATTTAAATGTTTTTTTTAAACCCATTTTTTTAAGTGTATTTTTAAGTAATCTCGGAACTGTCGAACTTAAAAGTGATGCTGCTTTATGTTAAGGTATTAATGCCGTCAGACTCAGAAGCATTAATTGAGAATAGTTCTGACAGAAGAACTTAAATACAACGATCTTACTTTAACCGCTCATTTTTAAGGTAGTATGTATGCGTGTTATTATTAATCTCAAATCGTGTAAAATTGCAGAGGTGAAAACAATGAATTTTAACGGATCTTCATAAAAAAGTTTAGCTTAAAATTTATAACATCAAATACCGGGCGTGTCAAATATATGTTACAAAGATTATCTCTTAAAAAGTAAGTGATCGAAACATATTTTCAATTAGAAAAAATTGCAATTAGGATGGCTTTTAGATATGGCGTTTTTCTTAATTGGTTGTATACATATTAAAATACAAAATTTAATTTTTATACGAGCCTTTATTTGCTATCACTAATATTTGAGTAAATATTGTTATGTGTCTGAAGGCAAAATCCCATGTCTGCGAGTGAAATAATTACCGAGATATTTCATTTCAAAAATGATGACTTGTACCCCTTTACCAGCTGTTGGCCTTCGTTTTCAGTAAAAAAATCTCCAGGGGGCCAACTATGAGATCATCAAAGTTGAATAATGATTCCCTTTCCAGAAAATAGCAATTAAACGCATTCAAACTCGTGAAATCAGTAGGTTTAGTGTTGCCTGAATTGACAGGTACGCATTATGAAATTATCGATAATTTAGTCTGTTAGGGATCATCCACTCATCCAGAGAAGGAATTTCAAAGTGTAATAGAGAATGACCGAGAAAATAGTGTGAGTCAACTTTGAATAACAACTGTCAAAATTAACTATAGCAAAATGCTAGCTAAAATAGAATTTTCAAGAGTCAAATACAGCTGTGGAATTACCACAAACATAAATTAAAATCATCTGAAAAGTAATTTTATTTTTCTCACTTTTTAGATATCCACGTAATATTTGCCGAAAAATGCTAAGAACTTTAACTCGTGATATCTCGGTAATTATTTCACTTAGAAGCATAGGATTTTTAAAAAATTTACTTTAGACATAGGTCAACATTTTTCCTAGTGTAAGAGGTAGGAAATAAGGGACCGTCTAAAAATTAAATTTTGCATTTTAACATGTGTATACAGCCCTTTGTAAAAAATTACCATATTTGAAAGCCACTGTAAATTTGATAAACTTTTCTAATTAAAAGTATGTTTCGATCTCTTACGGCTTAAGAGAGAATCGCTGTAACATCTACTTTGAATTACCCGGTATAAATGAGTAAGAATGAGACATCTATGTAAACATCCTTTATTCGAATCTAATCCCTTTAACATACCTTTTGCTACAAATAATCCATCCCCCTCTCTTCCCCCATAAGAAACAGATTATTTAATTAGACAGTCTCAAAAAAATAATTACCTTTTCCTAAAACATTTTAATTTCTATAAAAGAGCACATTTTTATCTTAAAGGCCCCTTTCCATAGATGAAATAAAAAAGAAATAGATATACAAAAGACTTAATGCTATATGTTACTTGGAGGGTAAAACGTACTGAAAAAAGGGAGAGCATATATACCTCGGATGCGGTGTGTGAAATTTTTAAATATTATGTGTTTTTAACCGACAGGAAAATGAAGAAAATTTACAGAAAATCTTATAAAAAGTTGCAAAAGTGCACTGCACAACAATTTATTATACCTAATAAAAAGCTAATATAGCACAAAGATTCTAATGTATCTGAATTATCCTGTGCATCACGTTTAAAAGGATATTCTGTAAATGACAACACACAAGTTTCCTCAAGATACGTTTAGCTGTAAACCTTAAGAAGATACGTCATTTTCGTTTAGTTGAAAATATAACATTGTCATTAAGGAGCTTAATTTAGGTGCCCTTTATTAGAAACTTAAAAATTTTAGACCACGATGAAATGAATACATTTAAAATGCTAAAAAGGAAATTTTATGTATCCGTCACGTACTTTTTTATGTACACATATGATTTACTCTGCATCTAAGGATGATTTTCACATTTCCTTTATCAAGATTATATATAATGATCTTTAAAAATCAAAATTGATCAAAAGTTTTTAGAAAAAGCATTATTCAAATAATGTTGGAAAAAGAAGGAAAAGAAGAAGAAAGAAAGAAAGAAAACAGGGAAAAGTGCAATTAAGAATGTTTTCAAATAGAGCTTTCGGATTAGACAATGGTTATGAATAAACCAGCAATTATTACTTCAGCTTCTGACTGATCAGCAACAGAATGAAATTGTAATGTTCGTTACCTTGCGTAATATTCAGTAATCTCTCTATTCTAAAAAAAAAGTAAAAGCCGCCGTCGCTGACGCTATCAAAGCCTGTTTCCCTTTTTACTCCTAAACCTTGGGGATTTGAGTTTCGACTAAGGTGCCCACAGATTCGAAAAATTCCGAGGAACCTGCTAAGCTGACTTAAATTTCGAAAATCGAATTATTTTAGAAGATATTAATAAAAAACTGAAAAAATAAACATAATGATTGCCAGATTTGGCATAAAATCATTCATTCCTTTGCAACAAAGAGTTTCCAAGTATCTAGAATCGCGTGAAATTTACAAACATGAGTTAGAATTACGCCCATTTTACGCCAAAATAAAAACTATATGAATAAGTAACTCAAAATGTGTTACACAAAGTTGACAATTTTCAAATAGTAAGTTCGCTTAGAAAACAGGAGTTTAGAATGAGCGATGATTCGTTTTTCCAAAAGAGAATAACTAATATCTTGAAAATGAAAAATAATTAAAATGCAGATTATTTTAAAGCCGGTTCGGTCCAGCTGGATTATTTGCTACCAGTAGAAATATTTGGCGGCGTTAATTATGCCATTATAGCAGTTATAGTACACTTTGGATATTTGCTAGCGCGACGAGGTGGTATAATTCGTGGTGCTAAGTACGCCAATCTGCAAAGGATTATGTAAATGAAAATATGGTTACTTCCCACACATCGGCACGCCAAGAGATCGCCAACAATTTCACCCCCTTTTCAAGAAGGGTCAGTGCGTGACCCTGCAGATCTAGACTCACGGAAAATATCACGAGGATGGCCCCCGTTCTAAAGAGGGGATGGCAAAAGCGGGAAGATAGCAACCCATAAATTACTCCAGCAAGTGTCATTATGAAATCCGTGTGGTACATGCAACGCTTTGAAGAACAGTATTTTGCAATGAATTTCGTGTATTGAAAGGGGTATAATAAGAGTTCCTTTATCAGCAGCAATAATTAAAACTTGTCTTTAGAAAAATATTTTAAAACGCTAGAAGCATCGCACTTACTATCGCTTGTTTTGAAAAAAAAAAAATAATATTTTATTCTTTTTTTTTCACGATTTTAAAATTCACTTGTTTTAATTTAAAATGCGTGCGCTCACTGTCACAGGAAGGAAGGAAAAAAAGAAAAGAAGGGAAATTTGAAGGAAGAAAATTGCGTTAACTATTTACATATATTTACCTCAAAATTTACTTATTCGTTTTAGTTGTGGACGCAGGATCTTATTTTAGGCTGGGTATTCGGAGCACGTGACATGGCGCTTCCATTTTATAGTTGTCCTAGAAACTGCACAGATAGTATCAAAACACGTACTAAAATAATCTTTCACACATTGTGAAGGTTTAATTTCTACCTGAAAATCAAAGTAAATTATCTGAATATTTTAATTGAATCCAGCAAATTATTCGAAGAGTTTAGTTTCATAAATTAACATTTATTTTCTTATTTTATAAAGATAGTTGCAAGTTATGCATAAATGTATAAATTTAATAATATCTGATGCTGATAACTAATAAGTAGTTCGACAAAATCCTCCAAAGTTTTAGACATACTAAAATTTATACTTTTGGTCAGAGAAAAGAGAAAATCAGATTTTTTTATCGGAAACATATCGTAATTTAAAGTGTTCTCTTGAGTATTTGTAGAGCCTGAAATATTTGACCCATTAACCGTATATAGAACAATGTAAAACTAAAATTTAATTTAAAAAACCTGTTAAATTTTTTAAAGCATTTTCTTAAATTCATGTTAAATATTTTTTGCAATTCCCCTAAAGAACTCTTGAGCAATGTGACAGAGGCGTTTAAAAGTTTAATGTTAAGAAAATCTTCATGCACGGGTGATTTGTGAAACATAAATTAATTTCATTTAAGTAATATTCCACAATAATTTTTTTTTCAGGGTTTCCCGCAAGTACCCTACAGAGGGTGTTCACACATTTTTGTAACGATTTTGCAAAGATATATATAGAAATAAATATAAGAATTTTATTTTCTAATGTGTTCAGTCTGATAGCCCTTTCTTTGAACCATCATATTACATCTTGATTTCAAAGATGAAAGTCCTTTTCTTAAAACATCAAGGCTGATATTGTTCCACTCCTCCATCACAATCTTGTAGTAATATAATCTTTTGTAGTAATATATGAATGCATCTTGTGTTTGCGTGATTATGGCAACGCTATACTAGGGCAATCTGCCAAGGATGGGGGGGGTGCCTAGGTAGGAGAACTTTCTAAGGGGTTCTAAAGCGTATTCACGTTACATCTGGAAAAAACCTACCAAAAATCCAGACTGTTAGATCGACAGCTGCTCGATGGGACCCGATCCCGGGACCTTCACTCTTCGGCCGTCTACCATTTTCAGTGACATAACTACTGTGCGATGGTAAGGCTATAAATGTATCTTAAAGTAGAAATATAATTCAACTCATCTTCGTTTAGAAATATATTTAATTTTATATTTCAATTCCATTCATTATCACTGAAAAATAACGTTCAATAAATACTTGTCACACATTTTTGCTTTCATGCCTTTTAAGATGCAATTTATTCCAGGAAAAATTCATGTATATGTAAAAAAAAAAAGTTACTATTACATTTGTTTGTTCATCTTAAAATACACTGGAATAAAATAAACTAGAAGTTTCTGTAGAAAATTTTACTTAATTGAAGTTTTAGACGTATTTCGTATTTTGTGTGTATTAAGAAAATACATGTATTTTGTATTTTTTCAATTTAGAAAGCATTTTGTATTTTGTAATTTTTTGTGTTTGAATAAATGTAATTTGTATTTTGCATCGAAAATACATTTTTTTTAATGTATTTTGCCCAACTCTGCTTCTGTAGCTGCTTTCAAAGAGCATTGCAGAGCAAGCAGTAATTATTTTTATTTCCAACGGAGGGGAATAGGACTCTTCTACTCCCCACCGTTGCACTGGAGAGATGAGAGAGTAAGAGGGAACGTCCTCTAAGTGAAACTGTACTCCCCCTCTCTAAACAACGGGGGATGAGGGGGAGAAAAGCAATAAACTTTAGGTTTACCATTGCCGATCTCTGGGAAGATAGGTGAAAATATGGATAGCGGTTTTCCGGTAACCTTAAATGAACAGTAATTATAGGTTGTGAGCATGTGTAAATCGCCAAATAATGAAAAGTCTCCATTGCTGGAAAGCTATCCTATCTGTTCCGTACCTTTTATTAACTTTAAAAGTACGCAAGTCGCCAAATAATGAAAAATCGCCATGGGTGGCAAATTCGCAAGGTGTCCAATAGGTTTTACATTATTAAAAATACAGCTGAAACAGATGTTCTGATTTTATTACTATTTAGCTCCTAATTAATATAACTTTTTAAAGGCAACATTAAATATCATTGTGTTTCTGAGGAGTGCAAATAATTTTTCCAGCGATTATAAGAAGAGTCCGCACTCCAGGTGGAGTATAGCTCAGGGCCCGTACAACACGGATTCCCATAACAAAATATCTTCCGTGTTATGAGGGGGGTCTACTGTAGTGTGAAGTTTAAATTTTTATGTACCAATGAACATGCAAGAACCAAGCAATGTGTAGCTCATTAACATTCTATCTGATCCAATCTTCGGGTTTTGTCTGTTGAAATTATGTCTTTTTTACGAATAAGCCTTATTAGGGGTTGAATGCGTCATACGAAAAGCGAGCGTAGCGAGTCTGGGGGCCTTGGCCCCTAGTTTAATAAAAATTTTAACTTCAATTGATATGTATATCCTTTAAAAAATAGTTGTTTAGAAGTCCCTTTGAATTCTATCTTTGAAACAAAAAGTATAATGCAGTGTATTTTTATAAATTTTTGTCTGTATTGCAGTGAAAATGGAATTTGGCAATCAGAATTTTCTATGGTCCAAAAGGTTGTTCTGTTTAGGGCGGTTGCACAAACAATTCAATATACAAATCTTGATAATTTAAGCCACTAAATGTATTATTGAAATTAACTTATGTTTGGGTACACAGCAGCATGTGAAGAATAGTCAATTCTGTTTGGCAAAAGTGTCATAAAAAAAAGGTTATTAAATTGTATCGGATATAAATAAAGAAAGTAAAATCAGAAGTAACTCATTCTCCTATTTTTAGATGTGGAAAGAATTTTAAAGAGTTAATATGATATTTTTGTAAATTTCAAAAATAGTAATTTAAGAAAATTTTATTTATTTATACATAAAGTACTAAAGAGCTATCTTTAAGATAGAACCTCGATCTTGATTTACTCTCATAACATACGTTTAGCTGGAGAAAAACCTAGATCTTGGTTCAACCGTTTACAACTCATTTGGTTAGAGAAAAAACAAAAACAAAACACGATCTTGTTCCAACCTATAACCATATAATAGGTTATAGAAAAGTCTACATTCTAGTTCAACGTGGTTTCACCATGGCACAGTGGTTATGCCACTGAAAATGGTAGATGGCCGAAGTGTGAAGGTTCCGGGTTCGGGTTCAATCGCGTGCCTGCCGATCTAGCGTCTGGAGTTTTGGTAGGGTTTCTCCAGATGCCACGTGAATACGCGTTAGATACCCTTAGAAAGTCCTCCTACCAAGGCACCCCCCCATCCTTGGACAAATCGCCCTAGCGTAGCGTTGCCGTAATCCTACAAACACTCTAGTTCAACGTTTGACTGCAAAAAAGGTGCTTGAAGAAGCACCGCTAAAATGGTGAATACCACCACATTTTTCAAAATACCGGTTAGGTATGGACGCGAGACGAGACGAGACTTCTCGCGGTCTCGTCTCGCGAGAAGTCTCGTCGCGAGAAGCGCGAGACGAGACCCGCCAGACGGTACCCTCTAGGTGCGGCACGGAACCGCTAGACGAGACCTCCAGGTGCGAGATGAGACCCCGGGGGGCGAGACGAGACAGCGAAACGAGACTTCGATGTAAAACTGTAAGGCGAAACAAACCTCAGCCATTTCTCGTCTCGCATGGTCTCGCTTCCATCCCAAATATTGTTTGCTGCTAAATTCGCACTGGAGTTTCGGTGAAACGTTGAATTATATTTTTAACAGTGTGCCGCAGTAAATTTCTGTGACTAGAACCTTTTTAATATTCCAACACCTAGCAACAGAGGATCCCTTACTTTGAGAGAATGCTTTTCTCTAATGTTTTTGAGGTATATGAAACTAAACAAACAGCAAAAGAAATCCAATGTGTATTTTTAAAAAATAAGAAATTCCGGTCCATGGTTAATGAAAGCAACTTTTAGAATTTATTTTTATAAAAGTTATTTTTATTAAAGTTATTCGATGTTTTATTTAGTGTAATACTAAAAGCATAATGTTTTATTTATAGATTTAGTGAATAATGTGATTAACACATTCAGATTTGTTGGGTGAGAAATTTACAATAAAGGAAGTTTGTGGAGTGCTTCTATAGTTCCCAAAATTAATGTTACAAATTCGTTAAATCAAGTTGACTGTTGGATAATCCACAATCGGATAACCAGGGATCAGTCACTACTAGTTGGTTGGGAGTTCTATCCTTGACCAACAACTAAGAACAACGTACATACATACAGTGTATTTGCACGCTAATTTTGTAATTTTAAACGTCCACTTAGTGGTCGTTAGCCGTTTTGAGAGTTATCAATACTCGGCGTAGCCAAGGGGGAGGTTAGGGGGGTCATAACCCCCCATGAGGAATTTTTCGCCATACAAAATGTATATTTCACTCCCTTATCATACACATGTATGCATAAATGTGAGTTGCAGTAGTCGTACCCCCCCCCCCATGAAAAATTTCTGGCTACGCCCCTGCTCAGAAGTCTCCACTTATTTCTAGTGAGGCTCTAAATTGTACAGGGAATCTCCGTGAAAGGCACAAATAGTTCTCAAAATAACCTATTTAACCACCAAAGCGCAACCTCAAGGCTTCTATTCTGCTGCAATTATTTGCTGAAGAATTAGTCTCAAAACTTCCACATATCCACCTCTCTTTACAACTTATAATTAAACTTTGAGATTTCTCCAAACATTTTGCAGTTAATAACGATGAAAAAAGAATAATTCAGAAGCAAACATCATCACCGCCTCTCACACGCATGATGAAAATTTCTCAGACGCGTGGTAGACAGTAGACGACATTTGATTTATGATAACAGAACTCGGGCTCTGAAAACATTAAGAACACCTGTGTGTCGTCGATTCGATTGCACCCGTATATATAACGTACTTCAATAATCAAAAGCAATCTAATGCCCCTATACAAATAGCAAGAGTCTCGTTTTGTTTACCGATGAGTGCTGCAAAATTAAGAGACATTAAATAATACACATAATATAGATATTTATAGATCTTTATAGATCTACGATGATGAAAGTTATATCAGTTGGACTGTTTGTATGGTGTATCAATTTGCACTGTTAGACCGTTTGATCTGAACTTTATCCGGATACGTAAAAAATATTTTAAAAAAGTGTATAACTGCTTAACTAATCGTTAATTTGTTCGCTAGCTTCACTGCTCAAAGACTGTTCCCATCGTTGCTTACCGGCATAGGTCTTTGAATGGCCGAGCCACAGCCGCCCGCATAGGTCGGCTGTGGCTCGGCTTCGCAAGAGGCAAACTCAGATAAACTATTTGAAAAAGGAGAAAAAAAAATTGAAGTTCAAGCATCTACATAAATTTTCGATAAGTTGTAAAAATTGCTTGACGGATTTGTGAAACAATAATATAAAATACAAAGTAATTCTCAATCAGAAATACTGTTTGAAACATATAAAATGCAACTTTTGGTGAACCGAACTGAAAACTGAGCAGAGAACCAAACTAAAAACTCATCAATATGAAAATAAAGCCAGCCTTTCACAACAGAGTAAGAAAATTGCTCATTACTAATTTTGTGGAACATGAGACGGTGAATTACAAAACACCAGACACTTTTAATGATCTACATATTACTAAAAGTAAGAATTTAACCGTAGAACCGAAGGTTATATCGATTATATATTGATAGCTTATAGGAAAATTTTGTAAGATAGAAGTTCTTTTCTTCCTCCATTGAAAATGAAATATAAATTATCAATATTCTTTTTTAATATACGTCTCGACACTACGCAATTTAGTAAATAAGAAATTTTGCGTTCCTTGAAGCCTAAAGACTTTAATTTCTCCAACACTAAAAAGGAAAGACTTTCTTTCAGCCACTTAAAAAAAAAAAAAAAAAAAAAAAAAAAAAAAACAGACTGTCTTTTCACAAATTTCACAAACTTCATAAACTTCGGCGTTCTATTTTTTTCTTTTTTTACAACTTCTTTAATACAACTAATTTTAAGTAATAGCAGTTTAATGGCAGTTGATAATATTTCACATCTGTGTTTCATAAAAAAAAACACTGCTACGAAGGTATTATTTATATGGAAGCCCAGGACTTTGTTTCGCTGAGCCCAGAGAGACAAATATTTGCGATGCCTTCTTACATAAGGGGAAAAAAAATAAATAAAAAAAAAAAAAAAACGGCTTTTATTGGATTAGCCACATGATCATCCTTTTGAATATAGGAAATACAATACCTCTTAAACATCTTTCTTTTGCTTTTTATAAATAAAAAATCTTCTATTTTGAAAATTTCTTGCATGTGTTTTGCGTTATTTAAAATTATTTATGAATTCAAGTAACAGGATAAAATTGTTAAGTTCATTTTATAAATTAATTCACAAAATCTTTATCAGCAGTTATATATTTCGAGATTAGGAATTCAGGAAAATTTTGTAAGATATAAGTTCTTTTCTTCCCCCATTGAAAATGAAATATAAATTATCAATATTCTTTTTTAATACACGTCTCGACACTACGCAATTCAGTAAATAAGAAATTTTGCGTTCCTTGAAGCCTAAAGACTTTAATTTCTCCAACACTGAAAAGGAAATACTTTCTTTCAGTCACTTAAAAAAAATAAATAAAAAACAGAGTGTCTTTTCACAATTTCATTGTTTACATTTAGGGAGAAAAAAGACAATAATACAAAAGAAGAAGATATAGGGTAAAAGATATAGTAAAGATATAGGCTAAGAGAAGACATAGGGTAATAAATTAGGATGAAAATTTTTAATGCCAAATTTTAAGGCTCTTTTATAATGTGTTTACTCTTCATATTAGTTCTACGGTCCACACCGTCCAGGTATTTACACCTCCTTAACATCTGCCTGAATTTCTGCTATAGTATTAATAAAATGAACACCCTGAAATATGACTCACCCCCCTAACATTTCAGAAAAGCAAAGGTTTTTGGCCCGCGAGTTTTGTGAAATATTTTCAAGTGGCTCCTGATGCAAAAAGTTTGTACAACCCTGTATTTAAAATTTAGCCCCATCGGAGTCCGGATTCAACTTCTCCGTTGTCTTCTTTGCAAAAGCCCGCAAAGCTGGGTCCTAGCCGAGCATTCATTGACCCACGCTGGGAAGTGACACTTGGAACTCTGTTTTCACAGAACGGAATCTTCACTAATGTGTCTGTGCAACGATGAGAGTGAACAGATGAAACTAGGTTCAATGTTAGAAATGAAAAAGGATGATTTATCCCTCGGAAAATTATTCACGCGTTGCGGAGTTCAAGCTATTACAATAATGTATACAATAAAGTTAGAAAAACGCGAGTTTTCAAAAGGAAATCAATTCTAAGTACTGCTTTTTAAATTTTAAAGTTCAAAAATAATTTATGATTAATTATTAAAATATTAGATGTACCGGAAAGTACTGTCCTTTTTTTTACATAAAATTCAAACAAATAAATTTTCAACAAGTATTGAATTAAAAACAAGCTGTGCCAAAGCATAGGACTTACATTTTTTAAGTTTTAAAGAGAGAATTTTATAGGTAATATTTTTTTTTTCTTTCCAGAAAAATGGCCACCCTCCCCTTTTTTTCACGTATACCCTTCTTGGAGGATTCTATTCTAAATGTTTTGAAATCGATTTTCAGATATTCGTGAGTGTTGTATTTTACAGCAAGAATTTTATAAATAGGGTAAAGGCACCAATTGTTGACACTACCCCGATTATTGACAGTTGTTCCTACAAAGTTGAAAAATAAGCGTTTGGGGCTACTTAGGAATTCAAACTGAGCACCTACACAAGCTCAACTAATCAGCTACAGATTCCTGCCGTGGTCAAGTCAATTTGACTGACAAAACTCCTGGGAACGTAGAGTGTCTTACTAGCGTCTTGCAGCGGCTCATAAACTAAAGGTTTTGCTTAAGAAGTTAAGTCTTGATTTCGCCTATAAAAACTATGCAACTTCCTATTTCATTGCTTACATTTATTTTTAGATCTGTTTTGTTGCTACTTCTACTTAATGAGAATACAGTTCCCAAATGTAAATTTGCAGTTAAAAAACTATTTTCAGGGGTGTCAATAATTGGTACTTCAAAACGGACAGTTACCCAATTATCGACACACCCGTCAATAATTGTGAATTTCACATAAATATGCTCAATGACACTATTAAGATCGTTTTTTGATTTTTAACACAATTATGCTCCCCATTTTTAAAAATAACGAAGGGATCCAATTTTTGACTGGGGGGTGTGTGTGTCAATAATTCCAATGTTAAGAACCAATTATTGAAAGCTTAAATATTCAGATATTGTCATTTTTTTACCTAAATAGGTATGAATAATGAGAAATGTTAATAAGTATACATTTAGGACTAAAGCAATATTCTGCATGTCTCTGAATTGGACAAAACAGTGATTTGTTCTTGTTTTGAGAACACACTTTACATGTGTGTATTTCTTTTCACTCTGTGTAATACAGTTTGCATGTGTATTTGTTCCCGATTTGTATGACAGACTGAACTTTCATATCTATTCTCTTGTAATTTTTAAAGTAGACTAATTATGGCACAACCTAAATCGATGGTTTATCCTTTTCTGATTAATGGAGGTTAAAAATTGACAAGCTTGCGTTTTCAATTTTTGGTTGGCTTTATTAAGTTGGTTGTTTTTCATTTTCAGGTTTGAAAAATAGCTGCAACAAGCTCTTCTAAACAAAAAAAAAAAAAAAAAAAAAGGGAAAGGTCCAGTTAAAAGAAAAAAAAAAGTGTGAAGAGGGATAAATATTAGCAGCACTCAGTATTCTGAAGAGTAGTGTTCCCCTTGCAACAGCAATCAGGAATTATGGGTGTACCCCGCATTAATTTAGTTTACAAAGCAACCGCTAAGTCCCCAATCAGCTCTGTAAGTATTACAGTAAAAGGAAGAACACTTATGGGAACACGCTTTTTTTTTTTTAATCACAGGCAAATTCAAGAAAAGTATTCAGTGGTGACGAAACAGCATTTTCCCTAAATTCTGAATGCAAAAAGTACAGGCTTCTAAGGGTACAAAGAATGCATACTTCTCTGTAAATAATGAGAAAAAAAGAGTGCTTTATTATACAGGGTGTACAAAAAGTCTCTGACACATTTCAAAATTAAATATAAAATCAACTAATTGGGTTACGAGATTGCGGTTTGTACCAAAATGCTTCCTATTTTGAAAAGTTTTGTTTATGCAAATAAAGAGATAGTTCCAAATTTCACCCATAGATGGCGTTGTAGAAACAGTAAAAACAAAACTCACCATTAAATATTCAGCCTTTTTATTTTGTGAAGCAGATACAAGCATAATCAGCTATCACACTTCAATATGTGCACCTGATGTAGCTCTAACCACATCCAAACGGTACTCAATTTCACTCTTTGCATTTGGTAGCATTGCTTGTGGTTTTGATTGAATTACCTGTGTGATTCGCCTCTTCGTTTCTTCGATATCAGCTACAGGAGAGGAGTAAACTTTATCCTTCACATACCCCCACAGGAAGAAATCAAGAGGGGTTATGTCTCAAATGAAATACGCATTTCAACTTATGCAAGGTCAAGCAGCGCCATCTATGGGTGAAATTCGGAACTCTTTTTTATTTGCTTAAACAAAACTTTTCATCATAGGAAGCATTTTGGTACAAACCGCAATCTCGTAACCCAATCAGTTGATTTTATATTTAATTTTGAAATGTGTCAGGGACTTTTTGTACACCCTGTACTTTTTACAGCTAATACTTGCAGTGATTCAGCCCCATTGTGTCCAAGTACGAAACAGTGTCTGATAACACCCAAAGTGTTCCTGACGATTGGAAATTAAAGATGAGAGGATTTGCTCCACCTTTTACGGAATACTTCGCCAAAATGTTCAAACCTAATTCGAAAGAAAGGTTCATTTGTGAGAGACAGTCAATTCCTTCAAAAAATCACCAGGATAACTGGATAACCTCCGAGAGCAGCCAACTTTTTTGGTTTTAAGCATTTTTTTCTCTCTCAGTGTTCTGCTGTGAGACGGAACCCCAAATTAGGGGTCCCGGCCAGCAGATAATTTTTTTTAATTACACTGTTTTACATATAAAAATTAAAAAAATTAATCAGGAACAATATATATTGAAGATTTCTTTCTTTTCATGGTTTAGAAAAGATGAGAAGATGTTTCATTGTGGCATTTAATGAAGACCCTTTGGAAACTTTCGGAGATGAATTCAGTGACCAGGAGTTTGTTAATGTTCACAACATATCGCGAGCAGAACGGCATCTAATTGTTATGTGTCTATGCAAATGAAAAGATTTATCGCAATTCTCTGGAGAAACCAGTGCCTCTGTCCTATCATGTCTTAACCCTTTGAGGCGCAACCCTTTCCCAATGCTGGAAAAAGGCAGCTGTTGCCATCGCTCGACTTAACTGCCAGCCAGATGGCGGACGATCGAAACGTTCATAGCGTGCCACAGATCTAGAGACCCTTTTTTGACGACAGGTAGCTGTGCCGGCACAGCCAGCTGCGTCAAAAAAGGGTCTCTAGATCTGTGACACGCGATGAACGTTTCGATCGTCCGCCATCTTGCTGGCAATTAAGTCGAACGATGGCAACGGCTGCCCTTTTTTCAGCATTGGGCAATCTATCCAGCTGCTCTCGCATTCTTCCATTTTTCAGCAGATGTCAGTGCTGTTAAAAAGAATCGTGACAGTTTTTTTACGGGAAAGGACGTGCTTAAAGGTAAAGGATTCTCGTGGAGCTATGCCACCCGCAACTATTTTTATAGAAATCAAATCTATTCTTCGTGACTGCCAACAGTCAAAACGTCAGAGTTCGGTGTTCCCACAGCGGGAACACTGCGCGTTAAAGGGTTAAACATCATAAGTCCTTCCTGTTAATAATTCCAAATCAGCTCGGTCTGAACCAAAACTATTGATAGATGTAAAAGACATAACATATGCTCAGCATAATGCCTAGAGTAGTATCTTTAGCGGATTATAAAAATTACCCGAAGAGGAAGATAAATATGAAAACAGATGAACAAGAGAACAGAAAGTCACAAACATTAGATCGAGTTGTGATAAGAGAATGTGGCCTCACCTCACTCAAAAATAGAAGGAAGTACCAAACCATAAACTTTACTAACAAAATACGATGTCGTGACCCAGACCACATTTCAAGAAGAACCTTTGAAAATTGGTCCGAAAAAACCAGACTTAAAAGATCATCTACTTTACAATTTGATTCCGACATAAGACGAGACATCGGTCTCGAGCACAGCACCCTTGTTTTCCTGGAGGAGCCCACAGTCTGTAATTGCTTACCCAGGAATACTACTGTCAACACCAATCTCATTGTTCCATGCTCCAAAAGGGAATTTACATCAGATATTTTTGAAAAGGGTATGCAGACTATCAATGCACTGTCGGAAAGTAACCTTGTCCATGCATATACTGATGGCTCAGCTGACGAAACTATTCAAAAAGGAGGAGCGGGTGTACACTTTGTATTGCCCAACGGCTTAACTACGAACCATTCATTGGGCACTGGATCCATTGCTTCAAATTTCACCAGTGAACTTAGAGCAATAAATTATGCATTGCATGAATACATCTCACTCAACAATACTGATAAAGCTAATGGGCTTGTCATCTTTTGTGACTCCAAAGCTGCCTTAGAAGCAATAAATAACGGCCAATCAAGGCTATCCCATGATATCATACATCAATTGAATGAAATTGACAAATTAAACAAGATATGTATTCTGCAGTGGATGCCTGCGCACGTTGGCATCCCTGGAAATGAGGAGGCAGATCAACTTGCCAAGGAAGGGAGAAATCTCAATGATGGAAATATCAACAGAGTCACTCTTGACGATGTGAATGCGATTGCAAGGTACCGTCTAAGAGAAAACACCATTAAAAAAGACTCACAGATTTGTGAAATAAACGCTAATAGGGACCTCATTAAAACTATTACTCGCCTTAGAACAGGCCACTATCGAGGCATGAAAATCCAAAGAGATGGCAATAGAATCTACCGTCTCTGCAATAATTGCGATACTATTCCACTGACTCCAAAACACATTTTTGACTGCCCTGCCATTTTAAGATCTCTGGCTCAGCTCGGGGGATTCTCCCCCTTTGACATCGAAAAGAGTCTATACTCCGATAACATCAAGGAGATAGCCAGCTGTGTTCTGTACACTCATGGTCATCTATAGATCTCCCCATGGACACGACACCAACCAACCAACCAACCATTAGATCGAGTTGAATAAACAGCAGATTAAATTACAGAAAATAGTTGAGAGAGAAAAGGAAAAAGCAATGACGCAGTCAAAATAGAAAAATACCAGAGCCAAGAAACCAAGGAAAGCGCATGAAATCTCAAGTGACGATGAAAAGTAAGAACAATGGGAACCACAAGATCAGTCAGATGGAAACAGTGAAATTTTAGTTTCAAATATATCAACTTATCTTGAAATTTTTAATTTATTTATTTTTTCTAATATTAATTTATTTTATTCAAAATAATATTATTCAAAATTTTACTACGATGTCAATATCTTGTTTTCTTTAACTGACAATATGTGAATATGCATGTCAATAATTGGCTCTTACTCATGTCAATAACCGGTTCATTCATGTCAATAATATGAGAAAAAATTGCTGTTGAATTTTCGCTCATAAAACGGAAGTTTTTACTAATCTGACTTAACTAATGAATGGAATCGGTAGTGTAGATCTTGGCCTTAAAGAAAAACTTTGAAACATAAATATTGCTTTATAAATAAGAAAGGTATTAAGAAAATAACTCGAAAATTTTCTTAACGCGTCAATAACCGGTGCCTTTACCCTATCTATTTTCTTCTTTGAGATTACGCAGGATATATGAAAATAACGTTTAGTCCCCATGAAATACGCATTTTGGAAAGTGTTCTCCAATCTAGCACCTACGCTGAGAAAACTCACTTACGTGCCAAATGTCGTATTATTGGCTTAGGTAGTTTTGGCTATTCAAAATATGGACATAAATGACATTACTTTCCGGCACACCTTATATGTTGGTGTATTGCTGGGAAAACTGGAAGTCAGTGAAAAGAGTTTGAATGCCTCGGCCGATCAGAGCGGCGCAACAGTGTAGTGAATAAAGCAGTGGAGGGATAAGCTGTGTTGAACAAAAATTTAAGTATTACATATCCTTCATATCGCATATTAAGATTTTATTATCAACACTTAAAGAGACTAAAATTTAACCAATTGCTGTTAGTGAGCAAAAATTTTAAATTTCTGTCTGTATTCGCGGAAAAGAGTCTCTCACTTTGACCTCAGAATAACCTTGATGGCATACGGATAATTTTTCTGAATATTGTTTTTTTATTGAAATCCTATGTTGAGATGCTTGTACGAATGAAAACGAAACATGCCAGGCCCACGAAATTTTAAACTCAATTTGCTTTCTGCTCAGTTTAATATCGCATGGAGTAAGTTCGAAAATGCACACAAAAGTTAGAAATGAAAGTATTCAGTTATTATTTAGCTAACGGCCCGTAAAAGCACTTTTTCGTAACGTTATATGTTTAGGATTATGCGTGTTGTATATAAGTTTTATATATTTTTAGAAACAATCATAAAGAATATAAGCATTGGGGGAGAAAGGCAATATCGTTTTGTACAGAGGGTCTTTAAAATGTTGATGCAGTAATAGATGCATTAGACAAGCACATATATATTTTACTGTGCTATTTCATTTTTAAAGTTAAGCAGTGTACGTAATTCAAAGACTATTCAATGCATATATCATTTGGCTTGACATAATAACGATGCATCTGCTGGCAATATTTTTAGAAGAACATATTTTCTCACAGCTGATTAGCATCGATATTCAGGAGGTCCAAAAATAGCATAAGGTTTTGAATATTTCATTTTTCAATTCCCAATCGATCATTAAAAATAGCAACCAGTATGTCCTACTGGTTCTCTTCCGCCCCCGCATATTGTTGCCGCTCTGAAATGGGGGGCGAGGGGGGGGGGGAAACTCGCCGGTGCCGGATCCAGAAAAATCGTCTGCGTCCGGCGAATTGAGCGCCCGCAACGCCCCCACATTACGTAAGATGCAGGAGCGGAGCGGAGAAAATCCTTGCCATATGGTACTCCATAAAATATGAGTGAGTTCATTCATAAATATAGACAAAACACGCAAGGTAGCGCGTGGCAAATGTAAATATTATCTGCAATCAGAAATTGTTAAGGTTTTCCACTTTATTAGGCAACGTGCCAAGCTAAGAATGTAAACAATATGGAGCGAATGGTAGTCCGGTATTGCGTAAGTAGTACTTGGTGAAAAGTTCGAATGCAGAAAATGCAAACACATTTGTGTTTTTATTCCACATTCGAAAACACTGCTGTAGAAACTAAATATGGTTGCCAGTTTGCTAAAACGTAATTGAATAAGTTAGCACATGTTTAAGAAACTTAGATTTGAACTGCTAAAAATTTCTAAATTTTGATTAAGCATATATTTTTACTTTATCACAAATTTAAAAATTTAATTGAATTTTCTAATTTTATTTTAATGGGTTGTGAATAAGTAAGGATTGAAATCATGTTGAACTTGCCTAAAATTTCTGTCAGGAAAATTATAATTTCATCCGAATAAAATTAAGTGTTTATGTGTGATAGTTTAAATAATAAGCATATGCGTTAAAGTCTAAAATTTATCATTCTATTTTGTATCTATAATTTAAAAATTGTTTTCATATGATTGATGTAATTAATCATCTTTTTTGTGACCCCAGTTACTTTTATATTTTTACATAGTTCTTTTGATTTAATATTTTTAGATATTAATTAAATGCATTATAATTTTAGTATATTTATCATGGTAAAGCCGTAAAGATTGCAGTTAAAATGCATTTTAATTAAATTGTAAACTTTTTTTTTCACTCAGTATCATTTAAATTAACACTGAACCGTTTATAATTTAAATTTAATTCCATTGTAAATGCGAAGTAAATATGACCTGTTACAAATGCGTGTAAATAAATATTACCTCAGAATAATATTCACGCGGTGACAGTATAATTCTTGTGTCTCGTATTTTAATATTAATAATCGCAATTAACATAGTCCTTGTTTTTTATTTTTTGTTTTCTTTTCTTCAAGATTGCTTATGTTTATTTCACATGTTTGAAATTGTATCTATGCATTTACATTGGTTATTGATGTTTTACATAGAACTAACGCTTTAAATTAAGTAAAAGCACTCATTACTAAACATTTAATTATAAATGCAGTATTGCATGAAGAATTCAGATAAATATAGCATTTTGTATTTCAGTGAAAGTCTGAAGTACCAATGGTGTATTTTGTAGACGTACATAAAGATGAATGAATATGGAATTATTAAAAATCTGATTTTTTTTTCCCAATGCTTATTCAATGTCAGGTTAGAGAGTGCAGATGTTCATTTGATGAAATGAAGTGATGAAAAATACATTTTGGAACTTCTTATTGCGTACTCTTTTTGCTGACATTTTTGGTGAATAACAATATAAATTATCTTTTGAAATGTAGTATTTCTGTTAAAAGCCCCATTTTAAGAGTGTATTATACAAATTTATTATTTATGTAAAAGTATTTGATACTAGATTAATTAAATATATGCATACTTTTGATTAAAGTTTTTTTTTTAAATGTTGCACCAAGATAATAGTTTTATAAGAAAAAGTGTATGTAGTACAGTAACAATAAAGGTGTTAGCTTTAATTTTTACTCCAAATTTGTTAAATGATATTTTATAAATACTATTAAAAATGCAATGTATTTCATGTTTGTAAACCTACATATATATTTTTAAATACTCAGCGACACAGTATTATTTTTAATTATTTTTTCTTGAAAATGGCCAACATTTGACGTAGTTAAAAGTTTTAAAAATACTAACTCATGAGAAATAAAGTGGCAGTATACTTAAAATTAGTATAAAAAAGAAAACTTTTCATTGTCTCTAAAAGAAAGAAAAAACGTATATTGATTCATTTTACTTCCCTTTAGAAGACCCTACGATTAATAAATTTATTTCGGTGGTATAAAAAATTCCACTAAATTGCGCAGAAGCAACAGGAATTTAATGATGCAGTAATCTCAAATTGATTAAAAATGAAATTCAAAGCAGCCTGCAGTGCTTTGGAACGACGTAAAAACTTGCAGTGCAACCAAAATAAGAGAAACTATCTTCAGGATCAACAGGTAAAAGAGAAATTCGTGGACCCCAGAACTGCCATATGGCCACTATCTGTTGCTATTTACGCTCGGAATTAAAAGCCCGTTTATGCCAAAAAAGGGTTTTTTCCAGTCTGAACCTTCCTGCAATCCATGCAGGGCTTTTGCAAAACGGAAAAAACAGGTATTGTCCCCCCAAACGCTATTTACATCTCACCGTATGGTAGGCTTCACCGCATTGCTCTGGCTGCGCTTGGGAGCAGAACAGAGAAGAGAACATCGAGCAGCAGCACGTTGGGATAAGTGGGGGTAAACAAAAACAGGAAGATAAAAATGAGAAGCAGAGGAATTTCACCTTTTGGATGATGAAGCAGCGCGGGCTATAGGCGCAGCAGATGTAAGTGTCTTGGGGGTCCGTCCTGTTCGGCCGCCTAGGGTAGAGGCTGTAGTTCGCAGCCGTGTGCCCGCAAGGCCCTGCATGAGAGCGGCTCCATCTCATCGTATATCTCGAGGAGTGACACTCTAGCGACTGACGGAGAAGCCGGGATATGGATGCGGAGAAGATGGAGAAAAATCGAAAGCGCCTGTTCCAAGTCGCCAAGCATCGCCAAAAAGGAACAGCGGCATTTGTTGGTTATGCTTCGTCAATCAATGCGCAAATGCTTTCACCTGTTTTTAAATACCTCATGTTGTTTGGGCGAGAGTTTTTGAAAAGGGAAAAAAAAAAATGATAATACTTAAAAGGGGGGATGGCGATGAATTCCTAGAAATCAAATTTGTCCGATTTAGGAGCGGGGTTTCGATGACTGTTTCTTTAATTCTTAGATAATGCGTTGAAAGGATGTTGTTTTGAGTGTCCACTTATAATTAAGTTTGTGTGTACTTATGATTAGCTTGAAAATGATTTACTTTCTTTCGTTTATGCACAGTCAAAAAGTTTATTAGTGCTACAGATATTAAATTTATCATTTCGGAAAAATATCTCTGAGGCTATTTTCCAAATGTCTTTCATTCCCCCCCCCCCCCAATTTCTGTAAGCTATTTAATCACAGGTTTTTGGGCTTAAATAGTGTTTTAAAAGTTGATCGTAGTTATATTTCAAAATGCATAAACGCCACTCCAGTAGCTCGACAGCCGAAAAATTACAAAACTCTTTTTGATCTATCTAAACATCTTAACTCGTTCATATCGTACCGAAATTTTGCATAGATATGAATAAAAATTAACACGGTGCATAACAAATGTGTTATTAATGAAATTTATACATATTATATATACATATAATTAATATGCACATATATATAGGCGCATATATATATATTATATATATTTCTTCTTATCTTGGCACCGGATTGTTTGAACGTTTTTCTGTATAGATATGAATAAAAATAAAAATATGTACTAATAACACAGATTAAGTACAGATGTATAAATTGTAAACATATCTACTCATATTATTGAGGAGATATGTTTACAATGTAAAATTTGAATAATTTGCATTACTATTTTTATTCTTATGTTCTTTGCAGGTCGGACTGATTATAGTAGATACTAGTATAGACTGATTGGATGCATTCGGTATGCGCACTTTTGGGCAGCCCACATGTGAAAAATCGTAGACAGCTCAGAATATAAAAGTCTTTCGTTCTGAATTTTAAACTCACGAAAAATTTGCATTAACTTGCATGCATTTTCAGTATTTCTAAGAGACAAGCAAAAAGTCATGTTAAAATTTGCATTCCTTTCAGAATACCTCCTTCCCCGAACGAGAGAGAGAGAGAGAGAGAGAGAGAGAGAGAGAGAGAGATTATTTACTCACATGTTTGTTTGTTTTTAATTACCCAAGAAATATTTTTATTAATTTGTATGTCTTTTCAATGTACGCAAGAAAAATGTTTACTATCTTGCATGCATTTTTAGTATTCCTTGCAAAGTCTGCAGGTCTTTTCAGTGTCTCTGGAAGATGTACTTTCACTCTCTTAGAAAACTGTATAATGAAGATGGGAGGAAAAAAGCGATATTTACAAAATATTCCTTCTATTACTTCTGTTTTTAGGTGCACCGAAATAAAAGATTTTAAACTTAACCAACTGTAAAATCATTTATAAAACTGCAGTTGAATATATTAACTTTGTACTTAGATTTTAAAACATAAAATTAAGCCTTGTACATAACTAAATGAATTAATAATTTCAACAAGTGATTTGATAGCTGTTTCATTCCTGCAGGATATTTATGCAAGATTAGTTATTTTATCTAGACATGCTTTCTCTCTCTCTCTCTCTCTCTCTCTCTCTTTTTTTTTTTTTTTTTTTTTTTTTGAGCTTTACAATCCGTACGCACATTCCTTATATTTGTAAGCGGGATTCAATTTTTTAAAAAATTTTCTTAGTAACCAATTGCATTGCTAGAATTAAATGCTTTCTTAGCTCTTGTAGAAATATGATAAAGCCATAGAAAAGGAAAAAGAAGTTAGATAAATCCATTCCTGTAAACGCATTGATTACAGAACACTTTTTAATTCCTTTATCTTATTTGTGCTTATACTACTGCATTGCAAATAATTAACCTGTTTACGCAGTAATGTAACGTTAAATAAGTATTTATTTCTGTTAAATCTCTCAGATTGTAATTTGAAATTTGACAATGTTATTTTGTGAGTCCCTGTAAAAGAGCTAAAAACGCTATTTCCATCAATATCGGCAAAGATCTCGGATACATTTCAGTAATATAAACTACATTTATTTTCTATGAATAGATTTTACAGTTTGAACTTTGCCTTTATAATACAAATTAAGAAAATTAAAAGACATATATTTGTATTTTTTTTTTGCATGTGGATTCTTTTTTGAATTTCTTAAAAAGCAGTATTTTTTTTTTTTTTTTTTTTTTTAGCTAAACAGAAAATGCGAATTAGTCAGTCAAGTCAAGGGAAATATCTTTTACCATCATTTTTTGTTCTTCTTCTAAAAAAAAAAAAAAAAAAAAAACATTGTATCCGAAACAGGCCACTCAGAAGAAATGCAGTGTACTGAAGAAAAAAATATTGTTTTTGAACGTAAAAATTAAATTTTTTGGTGACATATTCGAGCCGAAATCTCTTGATGATAAGACCGAAATCTAATGAAGGCATTGAAGTGTGATTGTACAAGATTACAAAGCTCTTCAATTTCTTACAAAACTAAAAATAAAACAAAATTCTTGCTTTAGAACTTAATAGCACTCAGTGCTAATAAAATGCATAATTTGAATAAAAGCGACTCGTCACAGAAAATTTAAGTGATATTTTTTACACAGTACTATTTGAAAAAGAAATAATACATCGCCTGCTACACATTTTGAGTCCCTTTAATTAAAAAAAAAAACTTTTACTCCCTTCTTTATGCACAAAAATGGAAAATACGTTATTCTTTAATACACAGTTATAATATAAAGTTTGAGAATCATTGGTAACGCGTTATGGGGATTTTTTTTCCCCTCTTTCTTAAATATTGCAGCTAGCAGTGATGGCAAACTAATCACAATATTAATTTATTTACTGTTTAAAGTTTAATGGCGTACACACCAGTAGAAATATGATTTTCTTATCAAATATGATGACTCATTAGAAATAATTTACATCTACGGAAGTAGAACTCATTTCATCTGTACAATATGACATCTTTACTTTAAAAGAAACTGATAAAAATGATCCACTAAAAGCTACTCGGGAAAAAAAAAACTCCACTGAACTTTAAATTTTTGGGCTGCTACACATGCATGCATATATCCTATTCATGGTTAGATTCTTAATCACTTTTTTACAAATTAAACTTTCTCCAGGTTCATGAAACAGCAGTATTATTTTTGTGAAATAGATTTTACAAAAGATTAATGATTTCAAGGAAAATTTTAAAACAGTGGCCTGAACATACAATTGTTTCGAAATGCTATTTCCGCTGGTTTGTTTTCCAAATAATGGGCTGAACATACAATTGTTTCGAAATACTATTACCGCACTGGTTCTTCGACTGTTGAATTTTTTGTTTTTAGTTTTGTGAAAGATTGTAAAGAGAGAAACATGCCTTAAAAAGAAAATCAAACACATATTTTCATCAAAATGTATAAACATCAAAACATTTTTTTTTTTTTCAGATTATCTAAATTTTCTGACTTTATATTAAGGCTGTGCGTGATTGAGATTAAAAAAAAAATCCGTTTAATGAACTCTAGTTATTATTTCATTATATTTGCATTTTTTTCTGGTTAGCATTCATATATCATCAATTATTTGTAAACTTCAAAGATTCATTGCATGTCCGGCAGCAGATCGGTTGATTAAATTCGGTCCCTATTAGAACACCGAAGGTGAAGCAGCACTGACTTTGTCAGTTTTCTGAGGGTGAACTCCTTTTTCGGCCGAGTCTGCTGTGGATCGTATATGCAAAAGAGAGTTCGTGCACGAAAAATCTGTCGTGCCTCCAATGTCCTGTCCTCCATGTTCGATACCTCTGGGGGTGCGAAACTAGCTTCTAGGTCTCTCATCAAAGAATTGGTTCAACATTAAGAGACCACTTATAGTTGGCAACGTTGGTCCGACTACTAGGTGCCCACATAATGAAATGACCAGCATCTCCGGCCCACGTAGCGGTCAAGTCTACTAGTAGATGCTGAGCCGGCCATTAGAAAGAAAAAAAAAGCTTTATTGCATTACTTAGCTGATTGTTTCAAAGTGAGTATTTTTCAACACGAGCTGAAAATACTTTCTGTAAACGTTAAAACTTCTCAGTAATTTAAAGATTATATAGTTGCGTTTGTGAAAATTTATAATTATTTATAACTTTAAAAAAGTGTATGAACTTAGTTGAGCATGCAGACATTTTCCTAAAAGATGATCGTCTTTCCTGTTTTATTTTATTTTATTTTTCGGTTTTAAGCTTCAAAACCATTTCTAAAATCTTCGCTACCTTCCTTGCGAAATGATGCAACCGTGGAGATTCCCCTTCTTTGTCCACAGTTGGTTCCGCGCATTGGTGTATGTATGTTCAGCTTGGCATTGAAGAACCGATACGGGGAAGCAATGCTGGGCACAGAAGGCAAATCTCCACCACTGCCTCTTTGCAACGGGCTGAGAATGAAAAGGTTAAGGTGTTTGCCTACGTCCCGGAAGATACTTTTTTATTGTTTCAAAAATTGCCAATTTATGTGCCTTAAATTATAGAATATAGCAAAAATTTGGAATAACAAGTGAAAATACATTCATAATTTCAAATGTTTTGTTTTTTAAGCTAAAAAAATAAATGCATTCAATTGCTATAAAATGTCACCTTTAAAAAACACCAAAACTGAAGTTTAAATGAATATGCATTCATTCTATAAAAAAATTATCTTGATGATTGAAATCGCCTACAGAGAATGAATAACTATCATAACTACAACGATGTTATTTGAAAAATTATGGAAGTTAATGTTTTCCGAACAGAAATATGATGAAAACATATTTAGAATTTTCAAATGGCATTACGATTTTTCTAAGAGCTTTAAATCAAGACTTTTTCACGTGCATTGAACTTTTGGTAGTGTGTGTTGATTGTATTGCTTCTTGCTCACACGGATTTGGGTCTAGTTAAAAATTAAAATGAAAATTATCATGAAAAAAGATCGCTGATGGAAAGCAGAAACTTTAGATACAAGATAGGGTCAATGTTGTATCTTTTCACTTCTTCTTTGTTGTATAATTCCACCAAGTTGCATGCATCTTACCTACATCATCTGCTGATAACATTCTAAGTGCTTCACACTGTTCGATCAGTGCAATACTTTACTTTTTAATCTATACTGGTTTTAGCACTATAGTACTCCAATCTACCAAAAGTTTTGTAATGCGATGCTTTAGCAGATACGGGAAATTGGGGTACAATGAAACAAAATTTACTTTTTTTTTCCCGGTTTACTTTGCATGTACAAAAATAAAATTAATGTACACTTTTAACCTACTCTTTTCTCCCATCTAAATGAATTTTTATGAGTTTGTAAATAGAATCTTCATATTTAAAAAATTGCAAAAGATGAAGGTTGACAATATTTCATTGTACCCCGTGTACTCGGGGTAGAATGAAACACTAAATAACACTTTCACAAACACTCAAATAAATGAATCAAAATTCAAATTTCAGCATATATGTTTTATGTACATTTATAATAAACATTAATAGACATAAATATGAAATTTAAATGGAAAAAACAAATTTGATTAAACTGTTACAGCTTGAGAGGAAAACATAGTACTTTTATTAGAGGTTAGTCTATTGTTTTTCGTCTTATATTAAATTTACTTAAATCAAACTAAAAATTATCATTTATAGTTCATTTCTGTACAACCTGAAGGAACAGAAGGTTGTACTTTTGATACAATTAGAGTTTTTTCAAAAATATGTATTTCAGAAGAATGCACAAATTTGAAGCTTGGACTTACTCGTTTTACGTACAGAACTTCGTATTCCGTTTGATTTAAGTTTATTACAACAGAGTAAATTTCTTTACATTTATGTTCACCTTTCATGATTAAAACATAATCATTTAGAGTGATACTGCTTGTGTCATACATGTTATGTGAGACTAGCTCATAATCTGTACTGTTTGGATTTTAGTTGAAAGACAGTCTGTATTGTCACCATATTCAGAGTCTGAAGAAGATAGAGAACGATTTTAAAAACAATTCTTTGTTAACTTTATGTGCTCTATGGCGATCTCAATCTAAGTATTTTAATGTAACATCTGTAACATCTAGTAACATCTTTCAGGGAATGCATTCACCCGGGGACCAATGAAACATGTTTCATTGTACCACAAATTGATGCTACAAACTAAACAAATTTTTACTAATTCCTAATATTTATTTTTTTAACTATGGCTTTGAAAGTATGAAGACCACACCATAGTGATCACGATATTTGGAAAACAAATAATTATACGTATGAAAACATGAAGGTAAATCAAAATTACTTTTAGTAACGAAATTTACTTTAATACTAAATTTATTTGTAAACTTAAAAATAACTTTTTATGTTGATTCTGTATGCGAAAAATTCCAATTACAGAAATGAAATCTGGCATTTAAGAAGCCAGTCAAACACACACACACACAAATAAATAAATAAAGATAAAAAAAGTTATACATGTGTAACTGCAATAGAGTTATTCAACTTTTGAATTTTTAGCAGCTATCACCAATGACTACTCGGTAACGAAAAAATCAGAAATATTACATATTTATTACAGAAAGGTTTCTGAAAATACTACGTGAACTACCGATGCTCAATTCAGACCCTGGAATTCGGGAACATACCCCGCATTTCGAAGTAAAATATTCACTGCTGCAAGAAAATCCTTATCGCGGACATCCAGGACATGTGCAGTGCATTTCAATCTTTTTATTTTCTATAGAAAGCGATTTAGCTCGATTTGTTTGTTTTTCCATTCAGAGAGAGTGCCACTAAAATTTAAAATTGGAGGAGATAAAAAAGTTGATTATTCTTTAAGTTAATGGGTTCATTCAGGGCCGGCTCGACCCTGTAGTCAAACTAGGTGACCACCTAGGGCTCCAAACAGAGAGGACACGAGCTCTTTCAAACACTGATCTACACAGTAAGGGAGGTTACAGGTTCAAACTTTTCTGCTTGACTGGATAATGAAGCTTTGTGCAACTGGTGAATGGTGGACCTTTTGCACCTCTCGAAACGGTTTTCTTGAGTTTTTTTTTATTTGTGTGTTATTTTACAAAGTTTTAAACTAACACACACATTTAATTAATTTTAGTTCGAAATCTAATACAATTCATTTGGAAAGAGTATTTTAGCTCGTGTTTGTGTGTGTATGAAAGGATTCATCTCTCGTCTATAAGCGTTTTGTTATACGAGCCCTTGAGGCTCAAATCCTTTTCCCCATAACTGTGCATACATATACATACACATACATATTTGGGCTCAACCAATAATTTACCCAGTTACATATAATTCATTTAAAAGAAAAATTCCTCACAAAGAATTTAAAAATTTTTAGTAATTTGAAATTCATCTGTTTATATTTAAAATTCATTAAAATTTTATTTATTCTAGGACACAGTCTTTAAGATAGTCAGCCTTTTAGGATACAAGAAGATTTCAGCTCAAAATTTTATACAATTAGAGAACTTAAAATGAAATTTTGAGATTCATTGCTACACTGGACAGCCTGACCACAATTTTCTGTAGCATAAAAGTGTTTTATTCACCAAAATTTAATTGCCATAGCTCTCATCCTTGCTAGGAAGTTCTAACAGTTATTATGACTTAAAAAAGAAGCAGAATGAGAGATGCTAGTAAGGTAATTTAGACAAGAACACGCGTTTTAGACTGAAGAGAGCTCAGGGAATTGCCTAGGTTGTCTTGCGAGATGCTTTGGCTAACGAAGTGACTAAATGCCTGAAAAAAGAAACAGTCTGAAATTACAGATTCTTGAACGTAAATTATTATGCAACGACTTACAGAAAACATGAAATATCAGGTTCCCTATTAAAATATACTTTTCCGGTATTTAAATTTGCATCGTACTGAATTTTTAATAAACAGTAATATGAAGAGCACGCAATTACAATTTTCTTTAAAAAATTTCACCACACATTTTTTATAGCATGCACATTGTATGCATACGTCCTCTGAAAAAAGTACTCGAGGTTAAGTTTTTTATTTCTTTCTTTTCATGACGATTTCATCCATAAAGTGCTGTTCTTCACATAAAAGCGACTCAAGTAGTATATAATAACAATTCTCAAATTCCCTTTGAATTACATGTTTTTAGAAAAGAACATTAATCACAGGATTCGCACGGATCCTGGATTTGCCGAAATTCTGAACTTTTGAAATATTTTCCTATAATGGTCTGATACTTTGTAAGTGGTTCTGTTTTTTCTTCTTTTTTTTTTTGTATAAAATACGGAAAGCAGTTCTCCCACGTATCTCAAACAGTAGGGCATTTTAGGGCAATTTTTCAAAAGTTCGAAATTTTAGCAAATTAAGGACCCGTACCCGTACAAACCCTGAAATAGTTATTCACAAAACAAATATAAGAAATTTAGCTCACACTCCAATACTTTTCTGAGTGGGTGCACTTGTATAACTGTGATATCAAAGTAAAAAATATCGTGTAACTGTAGCTAGCCAAAATCTTTGAAATTCTAAATTTTATCGAATAAAATTTAAATTTGGGCACCACTGCGATGAGGAAACCATCAACTGAATATACCTGAAAAAAAAAATAATAATAATACCCCAGTTCCAATGATTGGCAGAGCTCAATTCCCCCTGGTCAGCGTGTTTAACGTGTACATAATGTAATAAAGCATTTCAATCAGCGTGGTTGAAAGGATGCTAGTTTTTTTTTTCTCAAAGTGGTACCAGCACCGAATCTTAATGTCAATGCTAAAAATATTCTGCTTTCGCATATGAGAGAGCGCATGTTGCTTATTCTGATTTCATTTCAGCTTTGAATAAAAGGTAATTACACATCTAGCTATTTATCACAATATTATCTGTCATATCTCAGCAATTGTGCGCTTTTTATTACGGCAAGTGATTCTCATCAAGTAAATACCTCACTTATTTTGCTTTATCAGAACTTCTTTCTACTATTTATCAAGAATGTTTAGTTCAGCTTTCTTATAATAAATTGGAAAGGATACGCTATCGTTGTTGTGATTGCTACTTTATATAATGCACCTTATTGTATGCAGTTGGTAGTAAGATAGCTTATATTAATAAAGATTCGAACTAAATTGAGTGCACTCTGCATTTAAATACATTACTAAATCACTTATTTTTATAATTTTTAAATTAAAGTGTTTATCAGGTGTTCTAATGAAGAATATCGAAAATATTTGTTATAATGATATCAAACTGTGAATGTTCTTAATAAAAAATAGTTTTCTGTAGTAAATCCAATATTATTGTTTAACATTTGATTCAAAACGTGTATGTAAGAAATGTTTAACAATTTTGAAAAATGAATCAAAAATAAAAATACACTTAACATTTTAGCATGCTGTTTCAATTTACTAACTATTATCTCTTTCTTTTTTAATATATATAATTTTTTTGGAAAAACAAAATAAAACATCACAGAAATTGTACAATTTTACTTTTGTACTTGAACGAAATTCTTTAATTCGACAGTTATTTTTCGCTGAAAACTATTTTGAAAGGAAACAACTCCGAGAAAAATTACCAGTAAATTGACGAATTTTTTTTAAGCAACTCTAAAACAACCAATTCTGGCAGAAATGAAAAATATTAAAAATGTGTTATTTAAAAAAAAATCTTTTTAATTAATTAATTTTTTTCTACTCATCGTTAATTTTTAATGGAAACTTTAATAATTGGTTGAAAAATAATTTAATTGAAAATTCTTGAAGTTGCAATACTTAATTAAGGGCAAAATGCATCTGCTTTCTTTTCGTTTATCATAAAACTTACAAGTTGAGTGTTTTCCATTTCATTTCTGTCAAAAGTGATAGTTTTAGACTTGCTTACTCAAAATTCTGCCACTTTTGCTCCTTGCTAATCTTTGCCTGCATAGCTTCCTTTCAAGACAGTAATGGTACTAAGTCAAAAGAAATATTTTATTGAAATAGCTTATTAATTTATTTTAATTAACAAAAGTAAAATCAATTTTTGTTGTGCTTGATTTTTTAGGAAAAAAGCTTATACCAAAACGAGAAAGTTTTTTCGAAATTATAACAGAGTGCAAAAATGTTATACTATTTATATTTTAAGAGCATTTTCCAAACCTAATCAGTCATTTTTTACGCCCATATTTTGATTCAAATGTAGTGGGAACTGTGTGTTAATGAGAAAAGTGATTTTTGCATGAAATAACGTAGTTAGGTCATCAAAATTTTATCTATAGATGATAGTAATAGCCTTTTTTCGGATCATGGAATGAAACATTTTTTAATGAATAATTTGTTAGAACAAGAAGCACAAGCTTTCTAAGCATCAAGGTGAGTGGATTTTCTGCATATTGATTAAATGATTTTTATCCCGTATTAACTCTTTCAAACAAAAATTTCTGTTATTATAAAGTTTCAAACAACTGTTTTTCATTTTAAGCCATTATTTTCTGTTAGTGGTCTGCAATTAATTTGCAGTAAGGCTAAAAGCAATGATATGTAGCATGAGGTCCAATGGGACATTTGAAAAGGGGTTTAATGGGATATCATTAATTGTAAAAACTTCATTATTTCATATAATATCTATTTTAAATGCTATATTTTGTGTACAAGCAATTTAATAAGAATCATTCTTTCTTGTATTAATGTTATACGATTTTAAAAGTTTATTTTTAACAGGTATGATCTCAAAATCCAATTGTTTTGTTTTACAGAGATAAAGAAAAATTGATTTTTAAATTGGAATATTGTCATTAATTTATAAAACTGTTCATATAATGTCAGGCAGAAAGCGTAGGAAATGTAAGATCTTTACAAATACACACTGGAAAATGAAAATTGGAAGAAACTTTAAAAAGCATATTAAAAATTTTTTCAAGAAGCCTTCTCGGAAAATATAATAAAATATAAAGAACAGCGACACATAAACACAAAGCATCCTTTCTCTACATGATACATCAAAGAAAGAAAAATTTCTGTTTTAACATTTTAAACTCACTGCAGGTTTCTCAAACAGTTGCCCCCGAGGAGCACTAAGAGCTAAGTGCGAAAAAAATATTTTTCGGCTTTAGCTTCCAATTCACTAATCTCAAATTTACACAAGATGCTCCACCTAAACCTGCAAAGGGCTCTACTAGAGAAAAAGTTTGAGAAATCCTGAAGTAAATGATTATATACTTATATTAAACGATTTTTTAGGAAAGCAATCCTAAATTTTTTGTTGTCATTGTTGAGGAGATCAATTTGCTAGACAAAGACACCCATGTTAATTTTTTGGAGAAGGAAAATGAAGTTTGTGTACCCAGAAAAAGCAGATGGTCTTGGAGGATGTCGAAACAATTTTACAGCTATGACTGTTTCACTGAGGTAAGAGGATCTTGTTTTAGTTCTCCCAATAACATTGCAGGATACAATATTTAGTAGTGTTTTTTTATGTAATATTTCGAATTTAAGCAATGCATGTTAAGTTGGTGGCATATAATGTTTAATTAATATGTCTTATTAGACTGTTGGAGAATCGTATTAGTCCCAACTCTTGGAATCTGATAGGAAAAAAAAAATAATTTTACAGATAAAGAAAATTTCTTTTTTTATTATTAAACAATCAATTAATTTTTTACCTAATAGCAGAAAAATATTTAAATTAACTGTTTGAAAAATAATAAAGGAAGAATTTTTCGAATTAAGCTTTTTACAGGAAATAATGTAAAATGTGTCCCATTAGCCCCTAGTTTCAACCTTTCAAGAATATTTTTTAAATAAAATAAACAACAGACATTGACTTTAATTGAAAATATTTATACTTTGATGCCAGTTTTATAAAAATTTGCGATATTGTTTTAAATTAAAGAACGGTTAATAAATAATTTCATTTAAAAATTATGAAGCTGTTGATTTGAAAATACATTTAAAGCATACAATACGGTAAAAACTCCTTTAATTTAGTTAAAATACTTAAAAATTGAAACTGTAATGTCAAAAGGTTTTCAAATCATCCTTAATTAGATTTTAATTCAGCAAACAGTAATGGCTTCGTACATATGCACAAAATATAATATGATACTACGCATGTTTTCAGAAACGTAAAGGTTCTAGTTTCTTCAGGATATTTCTTCAGTCCGTACGGAAACGAGCTGATGCTAAATATAATTAAATGCTAGAAGTCCACAAAATAAATATAGAGCGAAGTAAGAATGCTGCCATTCCAAAATAAAAGTTTCAGAATAAAAATGCGAGCAGAATGTAAGCAGAAATAACGAAACAGAGGGCTGAAGGAAAGAAGAACAGTAGAGTAAAAGAAGACTTAAGGAAGCAAAAATACAAATAATATGGAGGACACAAAAGTTAAATAAAAAAAGATAAAAATAAAAAATGACAAAAAAGGTACATATAAACAAAACGAGGACACAGTATTAATATTTTTCATTGTGATGTATTTTGCAATACCTTATTTTACTATTTTATTGTTGTATTCCTCCTCCCCTTAATCCAATGCTGTGTGATTTTATAACTTTATCCAAATTGTTAATAGTAATTCACTAAAAAATATATATTCAAGAAATTCGAAGTCATTATCTTGTCATTCATAAATCGTTTTAAGGGAAATGTTCATTCTTTGGGGGGGAAAAAAATGGAGAAAATTTTGTTAATATTTTAAAACTTTTATTTAAAGAACCAATGCATATAACAATAATTGCTTTTAGGATTAGACAACATAAATAAATTATTTTGGTTTATTGTGAAACAGAATTTTTTAAAAATCAGACCACGTTTAGAAATTTTTCTTTTCCATGCTTTTCAAAAATATAAGTGTAAATGCATAACATTTGAAAAAGTCATGTTCTTATATAGACACACACACACACACACACACACACACATATATATATATATATATATATATATATATATATATATATATATATATATATATATATATATATATATATATATATATATATATATATATATGAGACGTCAGATATTTCAGTAAAGTTCCAGAGTTAAGGCAGGTAAAACGGTTTATTAAACATTATCTTTAAGTTACAATATAGAGTGAGAAGAGGAGAGGGGAGACGGGTACAAAAATCAGCGTGGACTAATTAAGCAGTTCCAGTGGCAGAAGTCTCTTGAATTTCGAGGTGCGGGTGTATTTAAGTTCATCATACCACGTGGGTTGGTAAGACATAACTCAGCCTCTCTCTTATCTCTAATCGAATTACATACATTTATGAACATGACCTGCATCCGGGATTAAAAAGGCGTGGGGGTACGTGTACACTCTAAAGAACTCAGAATCGACAGCCTGATGTCTGACAATTAACAAAATAAATAAACATAGCTCTAGAGCGCGCGTGGCAAGTAAGACAGAAAAGCAAAACTTACAGTGAAAGTACCGCTTGAACATTACCCAAACTAGTAAAACCCAAATTACCTTTTTATACATTACATATATATATATATATATATATATATGTGTGTGTGTGTGTGTGTGTGTGTGTGTGTGTGTGTGTGTGTATATATATATATATATAGAGAGAGAGAGTCATTTATATTATATATTTGTATGCAATTTTCCCCCCTATTCAACGTAACTTTTTATTTATAGTCTGTTTTATTCAATATGTCATCATTTATGCAGAAGAAAAGTAAGTTTATATTTTAAATATTTTTGAAACTATGGTTTTGGAAAAGTACACTTATGAATATGATCTGATATAAAAATGAAAGAAAGAAAAATTATGTATATTAAAATGTCCTACTTCACACTAAAGCAAAATAATAGTTTTACATTATAAAATGATATAATAGTGATCAACCCAAATAAAAGTCATTTTTTTTTACATGCATTCGTCTTTTTAAAACAGATCTGAAATTTGAGCATTGGCGGATTATTAGACGTATGTGAAAGGAGCACAAAGAACAGAGCCCTGATAAAGGCTGTACTTTAAAAAATTGATTATTTTTGTAAATTAAAATGTTTTTGTAAAAGAAAAAAAAGTGAAAACGATGCCTGTCGTTTTTTTTTATTTATTAGCAGTACTGTGCTATTTCGTTCAAGACCAGATTTTTGTCTTAAGCGATTTTGTAGACATGATTTGTAGACAGGTTTTGCAGACATGAACTGTCACTCTGTCACGGTGAAGATCTTTTCAAATGTGTTTGCCAGATAACGCGGTGGGGAGAATCAAATGTTGAAAGTCGCATAAGGTTTGCAATTTTTTATAATTGATCGCCAAGTTTGCTGCCAAAAAATAACTTCAAAGCCAAACGAAACTTGGCGACATCTTCCGAATTTGCCTAGAAACTGGCAAACGTGGCAGTTTATTATTAGAATATGCCTGGCGAAGATTGTAAAATAGTTTCAGTAGACGATTTTAATATAAATTTCAATTCGAAAGATGTGTTTTACAGAACAAGAAAGACAAACACTGCACACTCTGGATTATGATGCTCATTCAAAACAGTTTTCAAAATGGTGAAATATAGTTGGAATATGCTTAGCGAAGATTGTAAAACAGTTTTAGCAGGCAATTTTAACATGGATTTCGATCCCAAAGATGAGTTTTGTGGAACAAGAAAGAGTTGTTTCCTATTTTAACACTTCCACTCTCGCCAACCTAAAAAATTGCAGAACTTTGGCGAACTTTGCAGTCATGGGTCTCTAGGAGTTATGCACAAGTGTCAACGCTCCCAAAAGAACTAGATGAAAACTGAGTGAACAAATTAGCGATAAACGCACCAGTTAGGGAATTTGAAGACGTTTAATTATTAAAATTACATTAATTGTCAACCCAAAATAAATGAAAATAATGGAATGCTGTACTTAATGTTGTTTCAAATTGGCATCTTAATTCTAAACTACGGTTACCACATAAATACAAAAAATCGTCATGGTAACTGCATATGTATAATTATCGCCACCTTGGTGAGAGTCGGGGCGTCAAAGTAGCAATCAACCCGAGAAAGAAAAACATGGCACACTCATGGATTATGATGCACATTCCAAACAGTATTTAAAACGGTGAAGTACAGTTGGAATATGCTTGGGGGAAATTGTGAAACAGTTTTAGCAGGCGACTTCAAGATAGATTTTGATTCCAAATATGTGTTTTATGGAGCAAGGGAGAAAAATACGGTACACTCCTAAATAATGATACCCTTTCCAACTTAATGGAATAAGGAAAGAAAATAGGGAAGATGAATGGATTATGATACGCTTTTAATATATAGCACTTTAGTGCGTATTCAAAATCTGAAAGTGTTTCTGATTTTCTTACATTTTTTTAATTAATTTATTTTGGGATCAGCCCCAGAAGTTGAGCAGAATTTTCTATATTTTACAATTTTTAGGGGTGAACTTTCTATTCAAGAGATTAAAGTCTCATAATCACAATATATTTAGAATCTTCACCCCCCCCCCCTTCCTTCCATACTTATATAAAAACTGTTTTGAATATCGAATTCATTCTATACAATTTTTTATTTCAAATCTACCCAGTGGGGCTCACGAAAAACAGCTAAATTGAAATTCGAATTCAGGTCAGCCTCTTTCATCTGTACATTAACTTTCCCGGCAACTGGTGTGCGACGGCAAAGAAAGTGATATTAAGGTGATAGCTTGCTTGGGTTCAAAATACATTTATGATTTAGATGAAAACTTTGCGCCTTTTATTTAGTTTTATTGATACAATTTGATTTCTTTTTTCTTCAGTTTTTGGGATTTTCTTTACTTAAGATGGAGGTTTTCTTTTTTTTTTTTTCTTTTCTTTTATTTATTTATTTATTTTTTTTTTTTTGAGCATAAGAAATTCAGTGACAATAATCTTTTACATTCTGCTTTTAACTTTCCTAATGATGAGAAAGGTTTAGAAAAGAGAGAGTAGATTTATAATACTAGACACTATTATAAATTTGAGATGTAGTCATTTTTCTTTGTGATTCGTTTGTTTTTGTCATTTAATTGTATTTAAAAAAATATTTTTAGATATCTTTTTAGTTTCGCTATGACGCTGGAAAAGCCGTAGTGGGAACCTCTTGGACTCCTTAATTCATTACTGTGTTTTCGGATCCGGAGCTAAGAGAAATTTTTCATGTAAAGGCCTCCAAAAGTTAAGGAACAAACTGTTTTTTGCGCCTAATTTGCAAATGAAGGAATGCAGAAACACCAAATTTGGATGCCATATGCACTAAACAGTATTGTATTCACTGAAACATAGAAGTTTACATTAGAAAAGCGCAAAAAATGATTTTAAAAAAGAGAAAGAAAAAAAAAGTGCAATCTCGTTGGAAAAGCCCATTGTTGGAAAAATTAATGTATCACAGTTTTATGTGGAAAAATGTCATAGAAACATAACAAAATTGTGTTTTAATAAGGGATGTGCCCACCCCTAGATTGAATGCATCGACGACATCGAGGTCCTGCATTATCACCCATCAGAATGAAATCATTCCCAATTGCACCGGCATATGGGCGTACATATGGATCAAGGATCTCATCCCGATATCTCACACCAGTGTGAGTTCCTCCCAGTAACAAATGCAGGTCAGTGTGACCACCGAATGGGATCCCTGCCCAAACCATTACTCCACCGCCTCAGTAACTGCGCCTTTCAGTAGTGTTAGATTGATGGTATCCGGTGATTTGTTTCCTCCAGATCAGCAGACTTCCTCAATCGCTCGCCAGTGTGAATCTGGACTCGTCTGTAAAGAGTACAGAAGCCCAGCGCTGTCTGGTCCCCGGGAAACGTCTTCTCTTGCCCAAGATAAACGGGACGTTCTCTGTCGTCCGTTGAGGGGGACACACACAACCGGTCACCTGTAGAGACCTGCTGTGTGAAGACACCTTCGCACCGTACTATCGGATATTCTTCTCCCTGATGTTACAAAGTAGTCTGCAACAAGTTGCGGCACAGAAATGCTTCTTCTCTTTCGGGCCGAAAGAGCTATAAAACGACCCTCTGCAGGTGTTGTAGTTCGTGGTCGGCCTGGAACATGTCTTCTGGACACAGAAGCTTGGGTTCCATATCGATACCAGAGACGGTGGACCACACTGCGAGACGCAACAAGAAGCCTAGCAGCATCAGCCTGTGACAACTCCATTTCCATCCATCCGACCGACCGCTACCTTAAACGGGCTACGAAAAATGATTTTCGAAATAACCATAAGCAGTTTTTCATGCGTACTCATCTGACTGTTGGGAAAGTAACAGACCGCAGGTTAAGTTGTATTTACAAAACTTTCGGATGTATGATTAATTTAGTGTAGTGAATATGCATTTTTCTCGAAATTCATTCTATTTTATGAAATAAAAAAACAGTAAAAAACATAATAAAATAGATCTACATCAAAACCTGAGGTCTATTACACTCACATAGGTCCAAGAAATATGCATGCTAAGTTAAATCATTTATAGTTCATTAGTTTTTGAGAAATCATGTTTTTCGGGCTGTTAACTGCGAAAAATTTTCGTTTTTTAATAAAAACATTTAAAATTTAGACAACCATCTCTTACTATTTAAACGACCATAACTAGATTTCTACAAACACATAAAATTAAAATAAAGGCCATTTTAGAATATCTATGCATGGTACTTTTCTTTGAGACAGTAAAACAGAAATGTGAACTTTCGCCAAAATTGGCTTTTTCAATGTAGTCGGATACCTTAACGAATCGGGCAAACGGCTTCTCTCAGACATTGCGGGATCCTACTGCCTATGGTGAAAGATTCTGCTAACAAAAAAATGTAAATCAACAAAGTTACACACGCAATTACGAAATCCTGATATTTGTATATCTTTCTCGCACTCAAATATGCCCGTTCTTTTCTATTAAAAAAAGGTAGCTATCGTTTATGCATAAATTTGCATAAAGCTCATTTTTATCATTTATATAAACTGCTAGCTGAAGTACCCGTCGTTGACGGGTTAGTACTGAATGCAAATAGCAAATTTCCAAAAAGCAAGAACTTTCGTCAGCATTGTAGGAGTACACAGAATGGATGTAGTATGTTGCCAAAGTAAAGAAAGAGAAGTTATAATTTTTATGTATTGTTAAAATATTACAGGTTAGAGAGTCACTAAGTAATATCATTTCATTCGCTTGAGTCGTAATTATGTGATGCGCGAACGAATATTTACAAATATAGAAATAATTTTCGCAAAATCTCAATATCTAATCAACATTTTTGAAAAATTGGAAGCCTGGAATTTGAGTGAAAACCTATCATGTCACCAAATTTTGGTTCATTCCCTGCAGTCTTTATTTCGTGATAATGGAACAAAAATTTCAGCATTTTAAAACGATTTTCACAAAATCTCAAAATGTAATCAAAATATTTTAAAAATTCAACGCCTATAAATTAAGATTAGCAACTACCTATCATATCTCCAAATTTCGTCCATCGTATTAGTCGTTATTACGCGATGTTTGGAGAAATATAAACGTATTTTGAGAGAATTTTCACAAAATCTCAAAATCTAATAAAATGTTTAAATAATTGGACACCTATACTTTATGTTGAGCAACAACCTATCATGTGACTAAATTTCATATCATTCGCTTTAGTCGTTTTTACGTAATGCGTGAACAAAAAATTCACTCAGTTTGAAACGATTTTCGCAAAATCCCAAAATCTGATCGATTTTTTTTTTAGATGCTTATAGTTTAAGGTGACCACCTATCATTTCACCAAATACCATTTTTTCACCTTTGGAGTTATTACGTGATGTGCGAACACAAATTTACGCAGTTTGAAACATTTTCGCAAAATCTTAAAATCTAATCAAGATTTTTAAAAAATTCGACGCCTATGTTTTAAGTTGAGTGACCACCAATCATGATACCAAATTTCATTTCAATCGCTTCAGTCGTTTTTACGTGATGCTCGAACACGAACTTACGCAGTTTGAAACGATTTTCGCAAAATCTGAAAATCTAATCAAGATTTTTAAAAAATTCGACGCCTGTGTTTTAAGTTGAGTGACCACCTATCATGACACCCAATTTCATATCATTCGCTTCAGTCGTTTTTACGTGATGCTTTAACAAAAAAAGCGTCACGGACAGAATGACAGAACGACAGAATGACAGACAAACTTTTTTTTGAGGGTCGCATCGGATTCCCGGGTGCTTGAAACGGATGGAAATCGCAAAATTTTTGAATTCCAAGAAATGTACAGACAAAAGTCTAATTTTATTTATATAGATAAATTTTATTGTTATTGTCAATTTTTTTTTATAGTGAGCTCGAAAATCATGCTTTTCGTTAACTTTTGAAGCCCAGTGAATTTAACATGCTTCTTCTAAACAGATTTTTAAAAATGATTCATCGTTTAAGACGATATAAACACTTTTTTAAATATTTAACTATTTTAAGTGTGTCATTTTTCGACAGTTAAACAAAATTTAAAGTTATTTTGTGCCTATTAATGAGTGTGTTCATATGTGAGTTTTTTAAGCGTATTATGCATTTTTTTTTTCTGAACTTGTTTTAACTACAACACTTCCTGAAAATATTACTATATACTTCGAGATTTATAGCTCGCATTTATCTGTATCTGGTATATCAAATTACAAATGTTTGACCCCGATGTCTTCAATGGAGTTTTCTCGTTTTAATGGAAGCTGAAATTTTAACTTTTTAACAAATTATTATGATATACTAAACTTATACGATTAAATAGGAAAATTATTATTATGATTAAACATAAAAATTTAGAAAGTGCATCAGTTTTACTAAAATACTGGTTTTTAGTTTATGCACGAAGCAAAATCTGCGATATTCTAACTATAAATTAAATGTATTCTGTTTATAATTTAGCTTAATCTTCGAGACCGATCACGGGCTCCGCCTTAAATAATATCTCTTGGGCTCAGGCTTTACATAATGAGCCCGAACTCAGCTCTAGCACACGGCAGAGCTCTAGTGAACTTCAATTTTCAAGCGTCATATTATAGTTTTTAAGAGTTTCAATATAATTCGATATTTTTAACACCCTTTTTCTGAGTTCAATACAATAGAAATAAAATGCCAGGATCTGCGCTGTCGGTTGTCCCTCAAATGACGCACGTGAAATGTCATGTCGAAATGCTGTACAATAGAGCGAAAAGCATTTCACTACTTTGCTAGGCATATCCTGCTTTGATGGACGCTAGGCTAAGTAGTTTCATTCAGCAGTTGCTACTTGAACTGTTTACTACGACTTTTACTTATTTAGTTTTTTTTTTAATTATATTGAATAAAACGTTTCTTAATGAAGCATTTTAAGGATATACCAATACGAGATGAAACGCCCTCGTGCTGCTTAAGATGCCCAGTTAAAGACCAGGTGTCACGAATCTTCTTAAAACTATTCTTTATTTTTCAAAAAAATTCTTAAAATGTAAAAAAAAAAAAAAAAAAAAAAAAAACTACTCATTTTTCGAAACAGGCAAGCTGTATAAGAGACTCGAAAGAATTACAGAAGCTCTTTTACAACATGCACTTGCATTCTTATCTATATAAATAAAATTAAACTTTAGTTCGTATATTAACTTAGAATTCAAAAATTTTGCGATTTCTATCCGTTTCCAGCAATTAGAAACCGAGTACGACCGTGAAAAGAGAAGTTTGCCTGTCTGTCGTTCTACCCGTGCCGCTTATTTGTTCTGACGTCACGTAAAAATGATGAAACAAATAAAATGGAATTTTGTCAAATGATAGGTGGTCACCCAAATTAAACTGTTAGCGTCGAATTTTTTAAAAACTTTGATTTGATTTTGAGATTTTGCAAAAATTATTTCACAGTCAGTAAACTTTTGTATCACGTGCTAACGACTAGACTAAAGGAATGAAGTGAAATTTTCTGGTAAATCGGTGTGTGCTTCTTCACGAAGATACTGAGCACACATACATAAAATCTGTATTTTAGACAGTAACCAGACGCAATACGGTCGATAATATGTGTTTACTCAAGAACAGTACTACAAAAAACCAATAGAACAGTCATGTAAATTTAGGCGTTGTCAACTAAACAAACTAGAAGTTCAGAAAAATAAATACTATATGATGTAAAATTGTGAGTCCTGACTATAATTTCAGAAGCCTAACCTAGAAAAAAAGAGATTGTGTAACAAGTGAACAATGGGTCTACAAGAAACTTAAGCTATCGGCAAAATTTTTCAAAAATTTTAATGCGAAATTTTGTTAAAAATGTGCAAATATTTGTTCACGCATCTCTTAACAAATTCTTCAGCGAATAAAACAGAATTGAGAAATTATAGGTCGTCATACAACTACTTAAACTGTAGCCTTCAAATTTTTTGAAAATTTGTAGATTTTGAGATTTTACGAAAATTTATTCAAAATGTAAGAATATTTGTTTGTCCATCATGTTTAATATACTGCGAATAAAATAAAATTTAGCATCATAATAGGTGGTAATTTAAACTATCGGTGTCAAAGTACCTCTTATTCTTCTTCTCCACCCCCTTTTTTTAATTGAAGTAGATTTTAGATTTTGTGAAAATTAAATTGAGTAAATGCTTGATCCATTCCTGAAAAATGGCAATGGGACAGAATGAAATTTGGAATATGTTCTCCCTATTGACGATTTCACACAGAACATTGTTTTTCTCCAACATGCAATCTTTTAACGATATACAGATTTATAATTTTGTTTTCTATAATTTTGCCAATATGCTATTTCCATTCTTTGTACTCCTACAATGCTGGTGAAAATAAGCTTTTTGAAAATCTGCATTACATACTAACTAGCCAACGTCGGTTACAATAATAGTAAACAATAAAACATTAATTCTTGTGTAGCTTTCAGAAATTTTTTTTTAAAGAAACGCACTGTGTCATATTCGCTGTAGTTTCAGACATTTCGAAAATATTTCTATTCATAACACACTAACGCTTAGTGATTGTAAGACTGGACAGTACAGCTGGAAGGATATTCTACATAGTTTCGAATTTCTGGCATTTTCTGAAAAACTGTGCTAAAGTTGCACTGTTACTTTGGCTTGAATGGAGAATCATATTGGACATTAGTTTGTGATGAAAATCCTCCCTCTGATTACACTTTCAAAAACGAATGAAGATAAACAAGAAAGATAAATCATGCCAAACGCATGGATTATAAAACACTTTCTAACACAACAATATTTTTGCGCCGAATTTGGCGATGTATTTCCCTTAAATCTGGCGAGATTTCGGGGATAAAAGAATGTAGTATTATCATTATAAATGCAATTTTATGAGGCACTGTAAACGACCTATATATTTTTTCCCATCGTTTAATTGAAGGAGACTGAACTGTACTGGAATTATTTTAAGTGCTCCTGTTGAAGAACTATTAATAGACATTATTCTCAATTGAGAGCATTATTTTGAGAGCCTTAATAATACATATGCTAACTTTGTTTTCTTTCAAAAAACCGAATATTTCTAAAATACGTTTCCAAGAATGACTGTCCATGGAGTGCGATATATTGGATTTTTTTTTCTACTGTAAAAGAACTATAAATGCTATTTACATCATTTTCACTAAGGTACATGGTACTGTGCATAGAAAAAACATAAATTTCGCACAAATCGATGTATATTTACAGCAGCTAGAACACTGGACGGGGGTGGATAACAGAACGGACAAACAAGCCGAAATCATAAACACCTCTCAAACTTGTTGGTAAGTTGAAAATATAAATATTTTTCTTATACAATAAAACGGTATCGCACGAACATGGAGAGCGAGAAATGTATTCTTTCAAGGGTTAGCAGTCTAAACTTTCCACCCGCTAAAAAAATCAAAGCTTGCAAATTTGTTTCATTAAATCTATTAACCTCTTTTGGGTTCTAACGCTTTAACGGATTTTCGTCGGTCGGCGAAATTCCTCCACCGACGCAACCGCCCTCCCACTCCAAGGTAGATAGCCTTTAGTCATGCCGTAACAAAACACAATACACTAAATCGGTTAATTACAGCGTGAGTAACGCATTTTCAAAACCGTCATAGCTTAATATTATCACATTAGATACTTATCGATTGGCGACTTTTGGCGTAACTTTTGAGGGAGGCACACGATCGTCGTCGGATAATTAGCTAATCATATTCTGGGTAGTATTATGTGATTTAAATGAATGCCTGTATCTTAACTGCCATTGACGTAATGTATTGTAATTATTTTGAGCGCTCTTGTAGAAGAAATATTAATGATACAGGCACTATTTTCTATGGAGAGCTTCATCTTGTAATCTTCAATAACATGTATCAATTTTGTTTCATTTCAAATAGCAGAATATCTCTAAAACTAGAAACTAAAGCCTGTTGTGGAGGCAATTACAACAGACGCTAGAAAGAACATTTGACGAAAGTATGTCTACACTCAATATATTGAATCTTCGACCACCTACAATAAATAACTCCATATTCAATTTTTAATATATATACTGAAATCGAATTTCTATGAACATGCGAAAAGTTTTCGCATTCGAACGAGCTTATAAATCTGGAAAAAGCCTGATAATTGTGAAATCAATATGAAGTCATTTTCACTTGCAATAGCTAATTTTGTCACGCAAATTATTAACTTTGTTGACTCTCGGAAATAAAATGGAGCTGAAAAGAGCGAAAAATCGCTTAAAGATAAGGGAACAGGTGGATTTTCAGATTGTTAAAGAAGAGCAGAGGCAGATTGTTTTCTATATACATAATTACGAAAAGTTTTAAGCGGATCGTACAAACGGTGTAGATGTTATTAGGCTTTTTGTGATTAACTTTGCAAACTTTCTGCAGTAATGGATTAAAAGAGTTTTATCTTGGAGTCAGGGATCAGCGTAGCTGTATATAGCAGGATGATACGCTTTAAAGAATAACTTCCAAATGGAGAGCAAAGTATTGGGAATATTTTGAATGTTTATGTAGTAAAAATATAAACGCTTAAACCATTTTCAATAGGGTGCATGGTACAGTCAAAATAAACAACATATAGAATAACATATATAAATTTCGTAGCAATCGATATATATTTACGGCAGTTAGAGCACGGACGGACGGACAGACAGACAAACCGAAATCATAAACACTTTTCAACCTTGTTGAAAAGTATTAAAAAATGATTTCATACTTAAAATTGTAACACATGATATAACAATGCAACAGACTGTGACATCAGATGAATGCTGCGAGATTTCATGAAAACTACTAAAAATCACCTGAACTATAAAGTCATACTGTTCGTGTTTCTCCCCCCCCCCTTCAGGATATAAAATTCCATGACATGAAATATTCTTAGACGTACCTATCTTTAATAATATTTTTTTTTCATTATATACAGGTATACAAGTTTCACTCTTGGAATAAAAGAAATTGCTTAAAATATGTAAATAAATGTAGTCTACAGTAAACGAGACACTGAAGCTCTATATTCATACAAATTATAAACCAATGGAAATTTATATGTGTATGACAAACCTTATTTTACATTACAGAAAACGAAACACTGCTTTCGATGTTAGATAAATTTGTTGTGCTATAATACCGCTCAAAGAAGTACCTCCCACATGAAATGAACCGATTCAGATTTTCATGAAATATTCTGAGACGTACAGCTAATAGTCCCTCACAAAGTAAGGAATTTTGTATTCCATTTCTTCGAACTGGAATCCGGTTCTGAGAAATGTTTGCTTAACGAATATGCAAGATTATTTTTGCCTTGAAAATGTTGACCTCTTTTCTTAATCTTGAAATAATGCGACATGGATAACGAAACCGAAGTATGTAGTTTCACTTTCGTTACTGGCGTACCTGTTATTGGTCTACTCTCGGATTCATAAAATGAAAATAATTTCATACAGATGATAAAACTATTCTTTGAGAGAAAAGATTTGTAGTTTTCTGTGTATGAATCATGTCATTCCGAAAATCACGTCATGGTCTTTTCAAACAAAGTTAAATACTGTTTTTAATGTAAATCGGTAATTCTACGAATATAGAAATATTTGTGTTCCGCATTGATATTTTTTTTTTTCAATATTTAAAAATACTTTGAGATATTTTTGTCCTTATTTGGCACTATAATTCTGGCTCTCAGCTATATCAGAAATTAACTTATTATTAGTTAAAAAATAATTATTGTAATGAAGTGTCATTCACATGCCTTGTCTCACGCATAAAAATATCACACTCTAAATTTTAAAAAATCTGATGCGGACATAACATGACTTCTTCGTACGTCTATTAAGCCATAAATATTTTTGGTGCACTTTACCTAAACATATTTTGTTTGAAACAGACAAAATGATGCTGTAGGGTTTAGCTATTTCTAGCTTAATAGCTGCTAAGGTTTAGCTATTTCTAGCTTAATATTTGAGATATCGCCAAGCTGGATTCAGTTTGAAAGATTTGTTTTTGGCACTTAATTTGGCGATATTTCGCAAAAAGCCAACAAGCTTGCGATAGTTTGCGAGATTTTGGGAATAGCCAAAGTAGTAATTGACCACAGACTTTCAATGAACCGAATATATCCATACACCTTAATGTATTTAAAGTCTTTTGGTTGACCCTGTAAATAAATTACCCAGCCGATTGCATCAAAAAAGAGTCGCACAATTGTATGTTTCAATACAATCTAAATACAAAGTCTCAACATTCTACGGTAAACAATTTTAGACTTATACGAAATACTTAATCATTTTTGCTGCCAAATTTGGCGATATTTCAGCAAAACTCGCCAAGGTTAACGATAGTTGGCGAGATTTTGGGCATGGCTTAAACAGTGACTGAGTACACACATAATAAATTGAAGATGCCTATAGATATTAATGTATTGAAATTCTTTTGGGTGGTCCTGTAAATAAACTCTCCAGTAGATTGTAACCAAAAATCGAGGTGCACAATTAGATTTTTTAAGTCTTATACAGAAAATTTCAACAATCTACGACTAATAGTTTTTGAGATACAGGAGTTACATACATACATACGTACATAAGCAGTCACGCTTGGCGACTTTTGGCACTATTTTTCAGAAAGGCACATGACCGTCGTCGGACCATCGTCTAACTATATGGTAGGATGGTATTGTTCTTGAAATGGATAAAAGTCTCTAAAACTGCCATTAGCCATAATGTGATGAAAATTTTTTTAATGTTCCTGTTTTTTTTTTTTTTTTCTTGTTCCAATAAATAAAACACTATTTTCGATGGACAGATTCATTTTGTAACCTTTAACAACCCAACACACTTCTGGGTCGTTTGAAATGACCTAATATCTCTAAAATACGCTTTAATGAATTTCTACTCATAGAGCGTAATGTATTTAAAATCTTTTGGGTGGTCCTGTAAATGAGCTCGATTGGAACCAGAAAGGGAGGCACACAACTAGATGTTGGAACAATCCTAAATACAAAATTTCAAAATTCTACGACCAATAGTTTTTGAGATATGCGAGTTACATACGTACGTACGACGTCGGGGAAAAACTGGTCAAAATGGACGTGCGGACAGACAAAATGGATTCTGTTGTTGTTACTCATCCCCTTGGTGTAGGAAAACCTACACCAAATCCAACAAACCACGAGAGCTTCGAAAATCTCCTGCTCATACAACAGGTGCCTCCAGGAGTTCAGTTTGGTCCTCCTGCTTACTAGCGCTGAACTTCGAACTGCAAGACAATGATGGAACAATTTTATTGTTCATAAAACTATGTTTTTTCACATGATCAAGTGGGGTGTCTCTCTTTATGCGCTGGTTGCTTGACCAATTTAAAATATAGTTAGAAGTCCTACTAAAATCACCAAGGCTCAACAATTTATTAAAATATCTAAAAGAATTTATCTTAAATTTCTTAGTCAAAGGTAAAATATCAGCCTCGTAAAGAACCACATCACTTGGACATCTGTTCCTTAGCCCAGTGACAATTCTTGCTTCACTGAGTTGGACTCTATCCAACATCATTACGTTAGTGGGAGGCCGTCTGAAAAATCTCATAACCATACTAAAGAATGAGGCGTACAAGGGCACTGTAAGTGATTTTAAGAGTGGAAGCATGAGCTTCCCAGTCTCTACCAGAAATATTCTTCAAGATCTGTAGTCGCTTTCTAGCCTTCTCAGCAACATTCTCTATATGCTATCTACAATTTATTCCAGGGTCCAGAGTAAAGCCAAGATAGACTGGATATTTAAAAAAAAAAAAAACGGATTGTATATGCATTTATATGAACATGCATACATGCGTACGAGGAGATGCATAGCAAAAACTCTTAAAAGTAAATTTAGAGATAGTCAAAATCTGGATACCGAAATTTTTCGCGATTACATTACTCCTTTACTTCGTAGAAGGAAGTAATAATAAATAATTTCTTCTGCTGTTTTTTCTAGCATTGAATATGTATCTGTGAAGAATATTAACAAAAAATAAGTTAATTAATTTAATTTAATTTAATTCACCTCAAAAATGAATTAAAACTTTGTTCCAAGCATTATCTGTTATCCACACGCTAAAAAGTACAGATTTTTTTCTCCAGAAGATTGCCTTTTAAAAATGGCAACAGCTCAAGAAAAGAAGTATTTTCTTTCTCTCAGAAATTGCATTTTGCCGTTCTTTGAATATCTTGTGAATTAAAGCAAGTTAATTATTATTATCCATGTATTTTTAATACTTTTCATTCACATGTCTTATAGAAATCAGATAAAATATCAATATGATTACATTTTAATTGCATGTTATGATAGATCTTCAGTTTTAAGTTCTTGTAAGATGTACAATTCCGAAAAGCTGCATTTGTTGGGAAAATGTTCATTTGTGTTTTGTCATCCTCATGCCCCTTTCCTTAAGACATCCGCATACCTTACACTGACACGCGAAAGTAGTGAGAGATTGAGACTACCCCGACACTCACATTCCGGCGGATTGCGGATTGCATTCCAGTGGAGCTGAGGTTACATAATCCACGATGTGCTAAGAGGGGGGTGGAGTTGAATGACAGCTGATGGAGGAGAATTCGGTTGGAGCAGGGGAGACGGAGTTGAGCGACAGCTGATGAATAAAAATTCGGTCGGGTACAATCTTGAAAATCTGAAAAAAACTTTAAAAGAATGTGGCACGTTTCCACATCACGTTAGCCTCCTTGTAAAGGAGACAGGACGTAGTGTCACTCGATGCATTTCCTTGTTTTTTTTCACGAGTACAAGGATCCCCTTTAGGTCTACTATAAACTCGTTTAAATAAAACAGAAAAACATTTTTTTTACTATTTTTTAACATATTTTTTATCAATCAATTTAAACATTTTTTTCACATTTTTTTTGACATTTTTGATTTTTTTAAATTAAAGTACACATATACAATTATGTATGAACTGACCCGCTACCATTGATTATTTTTATGTACACAATATTAGAACATTTTCTAGACTATGAAAAGTTATTCTTACTTTTTGCTTAAAATCATTTACATTACTATTAAGTTAACAATTAAAAAAAAAATACAGACAATATTATGAACCATTTACATTACTGTTAAATTTACAATTAAAAAAATACAGAGAATATTATAACTTATTAATTTAATAAAGGTAGAAGCTTTGATCTTGAATATACATTTACAATAAAGATTATTCGATTCACTGAAGAAAATATGTTTTAAGAATAATTAAAAGAAAAAAGATTACTCATTATTACTAGTTAAAAAAATGAATTATAAGAAAAAAAGAGATGCACTTTAAGAAAGAAAAAAAGGATAAACAAAATCTGTATACATGGGGGGAGCATTGCACAAATTAAATTTAGCGGGGAATATTAACATTCCCATGGGCCCAGGTCTGAATGCCATCTTCGCGAATCCACCGTTTATCATCGAAACTAGAGAGGCTTATTTTATTACTTTTTACGGTATACAGATTATGTCTATCACTCTGTATGCGAGATTGTACGTGCCTGCTTGATGTTGCGTTAAATAGACAATCCCGATAGTGATGATGTTGTAATTTCTTTTTGATGACTGTCCTTGATACCCCCTTCGCAGTTTTTTTCTGCACATCATCACTAGCCAATATCGAGTACATCTTTGACCGAAGACCTACAAATTCGATTATTGGCCTAGAGTTTAATTCATCCTTAAAGCACCCGATTTTTTTCTTATTAACTGTGCTATATAGAGGATGATCAGCCGGGTAATCAGATGTGTCAAACAAATCAGTCCGCTGTAGCATATCCTTGTATACATCCTCTGTGTGAATATGGTATGTGAGTGAATCAGTGTCTGTAAATAAAAGTGTCGCGCGCTCACCGTATGTTTGCTTAATGTAATTATAATGAAAATTATACATGTGTAGCTTCGAAAGTTCTAATATTGTAAAACCAATATAAATGGGCCTATTTAATTCAATTGTCTTTTTAACACATTCAATCCCTACCAAATGGTCATTAAACATGCGAAATGTTTTAAATGTAGGCGCCGCTACCAACTTATCAACCCTGTCTACTCGGTTGACCAATTGAACGTTCACGTGATTGCGAACATTCTCCATGGTCTTCCCAAATACGGAGTTGTTCATCAATTTGAAAAAATCTTTTTCAAATGCTGAGGATGCGTTTTTGCGTTGGCTAGTGTTGAACTCTATGTAATTTTGGAGCCAAGGGGATTGCCGAAACTTTAAAATCTTGTGCACACACGTTAATGTTAGGCCGAGGGAGAGATACAGTTTAAGATTTCGATAATGCACGAGATAATTACGTTTGGGATACAAGTTAGGAGTTAACTTGTTTGATTTGGAATAATTGAAATTTTGGGCGAGTTCAACGGTGTAGGGAGACCACATGGATTTCGTGATCTCCAAATTCTCCGGTGCTAGAGGGTAATCATTATGAGCATCGTGCAAGTGTGCAGGATACTCGAGATCAACCTCCAGGATATACCCTACATTTGAATCATCTGGCACAGAGTACACCCATTGTGCATCAACACCATCAGGTGAAAACCACTCAAAATGACCATATGGGAGGGGCTGAGACATGGCCCAGCCATAGAGGTTATTTGCATCAAGATAGACAATGTAGGAGGTTGGTTTAGAAGGGTCATAATCCCTTAAATACTTATTGTTCTCCCTGGCCCACCTATGAGTTATTGTGGATATCCCACCTCGAATTCCACGTTCAATGAAGAGATGCATATCAATGTCCGTGAATAATTCGAGAGGCTGATTTGTCATGTTTAAGCACGCTTGCCAGGCGAGTCCCGGGGAGGTTAGGACGTGCGCGCAATCAATTTGGTAATGCAATTTGCATATAGAGCGAAAATTCTGAAATACATCTGCTAATAGTAACACATCTGATTTCACGTAAAGATCGTGATACTCCCCTAAATTACGGATGTTAAATGTGTTCCACACATTTTGTGCATGCTGATAATCCTCTATTGAAACACTTTCATCAGTCAACGAGCTGTAAAAGGCTGATATGGGTGGGAGTTGGGTTTCACTGAATTTATCAAATGAGGTCATATATTCATATGGATATATACCCTTACGCAAGAGCAGGTCAGTATTGGAGGAGATGTTTGCATTTAAAATTTTGAATTGATCAGGTGTGAGGTTGGCTACGAGTTTTTCCAAAGAGGCCGGTAAAATTTTCCGTAGCCGAAACTTCAAATTACAAGAATTCTTGTAATTTGAAGTTTCGGCTACGGAAAATTATCAATGTCTATTTCCATAATCTAAAAAATTATGACGGGCATCACATCGTGCAGGGATTGGGCAAAATTCTAAATCATACTTTTGATGTCATCGCCACAAACTTGGAGAAGTACATTACTTTTTCAATTAACAGCAGGGAGGAGAAAGGGGTCCATGTACGACTTCAATTTGTGGATACGATGCAATTTTTACCGGCCTCTTTGGAAAAACTCGTAGCCAACCTCACACCTGATCAATTCAAAATTTTAAATGCAAACATCTCCTCCAATACTGACCTGCTCTTGCGTAAGGGTATATATCCATATGAATATATGACCTCATTTGATAAATTCAGTGAAACCCAACTCCCACCCATATCAGCCTTTTACAGCTCGTTGACTGATGAAAGTGTTTCAATAGAGGATTATCAGCATGCACAAAATGTGTGGAACACATTTAACATCCGTAATTTAGGGGAGTATCACGATCTTTACGTGAAATCAGATGTGTTACTATTAGCAGATGTATTTCAGAATTTTCGCTCTATATGCAAATTGCATTACCAAATTGATTGCGCGCACGTCCTAACCTCCCCGGGACTCGCCTGGCAAGCGTGCTTAAACATGACAAATCAGCCTCTCGAATTATTCACGGACATTGATATGCATCTCTTCATTGAACGTGGAATTCGAGGTGGGATATCCACAATAACTCATAGGTGGGCCAGGGAGAACAATAAGTATTTAAGGGATTATGACCCTTCTAAACCAACCTCCTACATTGTCTATCTTGATGCAAATAACCTCTATGGCTGGGCCATGTCTCAGCCCCTCCCATATGGTCATTTTGAGTGGTTTTCACCTGATGGTGTTGATGCACAATGGGTGTACTCTGTGCCAGATGATTCAAATGTAGGGTATATCCTGGAGGTTGATCTCGAGTATCCTGCACACTTGCACGATGCTCATAATGATTACCCTCTAGCACCGGAGAATTTGGAGATCACGAAATCCATGTGGTCTCCCTACACCGTTGAACTCGCCCAAAATTTCAATTATTCCAAATCAAACAAGTTAACTCCTAACTTGTATCCCAAACGTAATTATCTCGTGCATTATCGAAATCTTAAACTGTATCTCTCCCTCGGCCTAACATTAACGTGTGTGCACAAGATTTTAAAGTTTCGGCAATCCCCTTGGCTCCAAAATTACATAGAGTTCAACACTAGCCAACGCAAAAACGCATCCTCAGCATTTGAAAAAGATTTTTTCAAATTGATGAACAACTCCGTATTTGGGAAGACCATGGAGAATGTTCGCAATCACGTGAACGTTCAATTGGTCAACCGAGTAGACAGGGTTGATAAGTTGGTAGCGGCGCCTACATTTAAAACATTTCGCATGTTTAATGACCATTTGGTAGGGATTGAATGTGTTAAAAAGACAATTGAATTAAATAGGCCCATTTATATTGGTTTTACAATATTAGAACTTTCGAAGCTACACATGTATAATTTTCATTATAATTACATTAAGCAAACATACGGTGAGCGCGCGACACTTTTATTTACAGACACTGATTCACTCACATACCATATTCACACAGAGGATGTATACAAGGATATGCTACAGCGGACTGATTTGTTTGACACATCTGATTACCCGGCTGATCATCCTCTATATAGCACAGTTAATAAGAAAAAAATCGGGTGCTTTAAGGATGAATTAAACTCTAGGCCAATAATCGAATTTGTAGGTCTTCGGTCAAAGATGTACTCGATATTGGCTAGTGATGATGTGCAGAAAAAAACTGCGAAGGGGGTATCAAGGACAGTCATCAAAAAGAAATTACAACATCATCACTATCGGGATTGTCTATTTAACGCAACATCAAGCAGGCACGTACAATCTCGCATACAGAGTGATAGACATAATCTGTATACCGTAAAAAGTAATAAAATAAGCCTCTCTAGTTTCGATGATAAACGGTGGATTCGCGAAGATGGCATTCAGACCTGGGCCCATGGGAATGTTAATATTCCCCGCTAAATTTAATTTGTGCAATGCTCCCCCCATGTATACAGATTTTGTTTATCCTTTTTTTCTTTCTTAAAGTGCATCTCTTTTTTTCTTATAATTCATTTTTTTAACTAGTAATAATGAGTAATCTTTTTTCTTTTAATTATTCTTAAAACATATTTTCTTCAGTGAATCGAATAATCTTTATTGTAAATGTATATTCAAGATCAAAGCTTCTACCTTTATTAAATTAATAAGTTATAATATTCTCTGTATTTTTTTAATTGTAAATTTAACAGTAATGTAAATGGTTCATAATATTGTCTGTATTTTTTTTTTAATTGTTAACTTAATAGTAATGTAAATGATTTTAAGCAAAAAGTAAGAATAACTTTTCATAGTCTAGAAAATGTTCTAATATTGTGTACATAAAAATAATCAATGGTAGCGGGTCAGTTCATACATAATTGTATATGTGTACTTTAATTTAAAAAAATCAAAAATGTCAAAAAAAATGTGAAAAAAATGTTTAAATTGATTGATAAAAAATATGTTAAAAAATAGTAAAAAAAATGTTTTTCTGTTTTATTTAAACGAGTTTATAGTAGACCTAAAGGGGATCCTTGTACTCGTGAAAAAAAACAAGGAAATGCATCGAGTGACACTACGTCCTGTCTCCTTTACAAGGAGGCTAACGTGATGTGGAAACGTGCCACATTCTTTTAAAGTTTTTTTCAGATTTTCAAGATTGTACCCGACCGAATTTTTATTCATCAGCTGTCGCTCAACTCCGTCTCCCCTGCTCCAACCGAATTCTCCTCCATCAGCTGTCATTCAACTCCACCCCCCTCTTAGCACATCGTGGATTATGTAACCTCAGCTCCACTGGAATGCAATCCGCAATCCGCCGGAATGTGAGTGTCGGGGTAGTCTCAATCTCTCACTACTCGCGAAAGACCCACAGTCTTTGTAAATTACGAAAGCATAATTAAGTGTTGTATATTTTAAGAATTTAAATGAGTATTTTTGTTACTTAACTAATAAATTATGCCTTAATATTCATATGTTTATTAGAGCCATTAACAAATATTAAAAACACGCATTTGTATAAATTAACGATACTGAACTACTTCTTTTTTTTTTTTTTTTTTTTTATCCATCTAAAACATAATCTTACATTGTCTTCTTCAAAGTAACAACCGTGGGAAAAGGCACACTTTTAAAGCTGATTCGTCCACACTTTATAACATTGTTAAACTCGGATGTTGAAATGTGCCTTCATCTGATAATTTACGGTCCTTTTTAATCTTTTCTACTGTTCCAAAAGAGCGTCCTTTGAGGAGGATTTTCAATCATGGTAATAGAAAAGTCAGATGAATTAAAGTTGAGAAAATAAGAGAAATGAGAAGACACAGGGATATTTTTGCCAGCTGAAAATTTATAATTTGATGAAAATGTAGTTCTTAGGAAGAATTTTCTGCATTCTCAAGTCATTCCTCAAAATCTGGTGAATGTGGTGAGACTCAAATTCAACTCTTCTCCGGTTATGATCAAGAGACGATCAAAACGCACAAGCAGTGGCGGCTCGTGGCATACAGCAAGTACAGCCGGGCTGCACTTGAAATTATCAGCACATACTTTAAAATAATTTATTCTACTAACTTTCTTAAATTCAGATTAGAATTATGGAATTCTTATGGTGAATTTTTAAAAAAATCTAAAAAAAAAACAACACCGTATTGTAGTAACGGCCGGATCGCTCATTCAGAAAAAAACCCTTTAATCTTCCCGCAATTCGCCTGCGAAAGTCGTTGGTACAGCCGAGGCCACCGAGAGAGGAAAAAGAAGATTCATTCTCCTCTCTCGGAGGCCTCGGTACAGCCCTCAGCGCTGATTAAGGAATTGGCAGCACCGTTGCCATGGTAACGACTACGTAAGCAATTTCTCCGGCTTAGGATAACATAAGGTGTTTTAGCTAAGACACAGCCGAAGAAGGGTTTTCTGTCTTTTGCAGCATTTGTGAATTCGACGAACTGATTGGCTCGGACGGGAAGTGAGGGAGAAAATAAAGACACAGAATATATGTTCTAGCCCAGCGTTTCTCAACCTGAGGGGGGCGCGCCCCCCTCAGAACGTTTGCAGGGGGGGGGGCTAGAAATACTATAGAGCAAGTAGTGATGCATGTTTTTAAAAAATCATCTTATTTATTCTCATTTTTACTCAAAAATATATCCATTTTCGCTTAAAATGTTCATTATTAAAGATTAAAAAACTCAATGTATGCTGAAAAATGTGAGGGGGGGGGGAGCGCCACTGTAAGTTAGCCTTTGTTGGGGGGGGGCAACCACGTTAAGAGGTTGAGAACCGCTGTTCTAGCCCATTCTAATGGAAACAATTTTTTTTTTTTGTTGTTGTTGTTTTGTCTGGGAAGGTTGAAAGTTTTTAGCCTTATTTGTTACTGTGTCCATGTGTTATTGGAATCTATGATTTAACCGTTTTGAAACATGGAGCCCCGTTATGATCCAGTTTGCGTCTTGCTTGAAACTCCGTTTAAGACATGGAAAGAAGATAATAAACGACAACCACTAAAAGAAAATAGACCGACACCAAAATTGTCCATTCATAAGAAAAAGGCAGGTTCGTCTCAGCAGGGTCGTATCTTCCATTTCTCATGATATGCACTATTCTCGTGGCTATGGGGCAGTTTTTATTTACAAAAAAATGTTTTGTTGGCCGTGTTTAATCGTTGAGATAAAAAAGACCGTTTGGAATGGTACTGGATAGGATGGATTAACCACCATCACACGAGCACATAAAACACATGCAAGCTCAATCGAGCATTTAAAAAATTCTTTAACATTTAAGGAGTTGATAAGAAGTGGGAGCTAAATTGCTGACGCATTAAAGGAAAACTCTCGACTTTATATTGCTGAATTTATCAAGAAGGTAAGCCTGAACAGACGCTTCATGCAATGACCCATCAAAGCAGTATTCTTTTTAAGTAAGCAAGAACTGGTATTTAAAGGACATGGCGAGCGAGAAAATTCTTTAAACATGGGTAATTTTAAAGAGCTTTTAAAATTAATGATATCTGAATTAAAACAACGCCTTTTTATGAGGACATCACTGACTGATTCGCAAGTTTAAAAGAAAAGAGGATTGATTTGACTTATAAAAAATAAGTAAGTTTTCTTTTTTTTTTTTCTTTTCTTCTCAAGTTATCATTAAAAAAAAAATTCTCAGGAAACTTCGAATCAGACACGGATCCATGCAATTTTGAGGATAGGAGTGGCTGGTTGAAATTTATGTCCATTTTATGGAAGTAAAATAGGATGGATCTCTTACATTTTTATGTATTTTTTTTTTTTTAATCCTGGGGGAGGGCTTAATCCGCCAGCTTTCGAATTCAGTAACAAAGATTTTCCATTCCCTGGGAGGGGGGGGGGGGTTGTCATATGTTTCCGGCTGCACTAACATTTTTGACCACGGGCCACCACAGCGCACAAGATAACAGTTTCGTCAGTTTTTGCGACTGTAGGAATTCAGGAAAGAGTTACGTTTTGAATAAATACCATTATTACTTCTGGAAAAAATGAAATTGTTTATAAATTTAGTTGAATTCAAATTCATCATTGACAAACTTTTTTGAGAAATAAAATATTTATTTTTAAACGGTGAAATTTCATTTAGAGACATAATTTATCACGTCACACTCTATAAAAGCACAAACATATACGGTTATTATTATTTGCATTTCGTCATTATTAGGTTATTGCTTTAAACCCCATGAGAACATTTTTGCGGTCAGAATGTTACCTCGGTGCTACAAGCAGGGTCACACTGCAAGAAAGTTTGAATATCTCAACACTAGTATACATGAAGTAAATAAATAAACTTACAGCCCACACAAACAAAGCAAATGACCATTCTGAAAAAGATAGAGTTCTGCAACTACTTGATGCTCTAACGTCAAAGGCAAAAATATCTTGTTACATTGCGACAAAACACAATTTACGTTCCAAATTATTCCTAAAAGAAAGGGTTCTTTTCGGCAGACATTCTTATAAAGATGTCTGGGTCGTATTCATCCGACACCTAAAGTAAATATATTGGAACTCTTCAGACGGTGTGGGCAAATATCCTGGATAAAGCTGTACACTTTCAGCAACTCCATTTATGTACGCGCCTAGAATAACTATTGCATGGAAAACCTCAGGATTGGATGTAATGTTATGGAAGTACAGCGAACTTACAAATGAAGACACTGTTTTTTTGTAAGGATATTTTATGCCTATAAATGTACTGTAAGAACATCTTTTCTTGATTACTAGTTATCTTTCGATTACCGATATCACCCTCTTTATTACGTGTCACATTTGAAAGTGTCACGTCACATTTGACGTGTCACATTACAAGTCATAGTCTCTAAGTCATCGTCTCTAAGTCGCCTATTATGTTGATCCTATTTATTGGGTTTCAACACGTGACTTCAAATTTTTATATCATTTCAATATTACCTAATTTCATCTAATTAGTCAAAAATGAAAGTTTGCATAATCTTATAGCCTAATCTTCTATAACATTACTCTTCTAATAATATTATTAGTTTCCATGCACTTGTACTTTTTTTCATTTACACTATATTTCAAAAGCTATTTTAACTATAACTTTTATTTGATGCTCCCTAAAATCAACTGGCTGTTGACAGATAAACAACTGAAAAACATCGCTATATCTTTTGTCAGAGAATATTTACATGAGAGAATATCTTAGAAATTATTTTTACTATCAGTAAATCATATTGAGCCAACGAAAAGCATATTTTCACTGGCACAATTCGTTTTTATTTCGGCATAAAAATCTGCGTCACCCAACGTTTTATGAGATGAATACGTTTGTTTTCGTCAACAAAACCAGACAAATCTCGTTTCTTCTTAGAAGTTGCCCATAATTAAACACGAAAGATCCCTTTATTAGATATAAATTGTGCTGGTGACTTTAACTTTTCCGTTTACTTGAACGATACTGTATCAAATGCTTTGTGTTTTGTCTTTCGGAGAAATTCACTTCATGCGTGTATACGGTCCACGGGCCTATTAATGTGACCACCAGCAAATATATAATTTTTTGGTTTCCCTCCTTTTTAAACGGTTTTATTTAGTTTGCCCTGTTTGTTTGGATCAAATTTAGTAATTGAAATTTGACCCACTTCCTGTTGACAGATTGATTTGATATTTGGTACACAACTTTAGTTCTGATGACAATACAATTTAATACATTCTGTATCCTCAAATAGCGCCATTTTCGGCGACATTTGGTGAAAATCGCCAAATTCGGGGTCAAACATTGCACACCTTTAGTTTGATCTGATATTTGGTACACACCTTTAGTTCAATGGCAATACAATTTAATACATTCTGCATCATCAAACAGCGCCAATTTCGGCGACATTTGGTGAAAATTGCCAAATTTGGCGTGAAACATAAGACCCCAGAGTTAGATTGCAACAAATTGTCAGGAAACAAACCTTGTAATAATGAGGTACTAAAGGAACTAAATAGAATGAGAAGTAACAAAATTAAAAGCTAAAAGTTGAAAAAAAATTAAGTAAAAAAAATGTTTAAGTTAAATGGTTTTATTGAAAATAAAGATAATAATGATGTAGGTAATGTACTAAAAGCTAAAAATAATTAGATAGGTCCTAGATACCAGTCATCACACCACTACACTCTTCAGTCTGGCATTGATCAGACAAAAAAATAAAATCGTTGGGCGCTTGAAATTTCTATCAAGTCAACCGCTATATCATTATAAATGCTATTTAAATATTTACTCAGGTTACGCTACGCCCAACAATTTTATTTTTTTGTCTGATAAACTCCCTAGATTGATGAGGGAAGTGGTGTGATGACTGGTACCCAGGACATACCGAATTATTTTTTAGCTTTTATTATATTACTAGCTGAAGTACCCGTCCTTGACGGGTTAGTGAATGCAAATTTCCAAAAAGTAAGAACTTTCGTCAGCATTGTAGGAGTACACAGAATGGATGTAGTATTTCGCCAAAGTAAAGAAAGCGAAGTTATAATTTTTATGTATTGTTAAATTATTACATGTTAGAGAGTAACTAAGTAATATCATTTCATTCGCTTTAGTCGTAATTATGTGATGCGCGAACGAATATTTACGCATATTGAAATAATTTTCGCAAAATCTCAAAATCTAATCAACATTTTTGAAAAATTTGAAGCCTAGAATTTAAGTTGAGTGACAACCTATCCTGTCACCCAATTTCGTTTCATTCCCTGTAGTCTTTATTTCGTGATGCTGGAACAAAATTTCAGCATTTTAATACGATTTTCGCAAAATCTCAAAATGTATTCAAAATATTTTAAAAATGCAACGCCTATAAATTAATATTAGCAACTACCTATCATATCAGTAAATTTCGTATCATTCGTATTAGTCGTTATTGCGTGATGTTTGAAGAAATATAAACGTATTTTGAGAGAATTTTCACAAAATCTCAAAATCTAATAAAAAGGTTTAAAAAATTGGACACCTATAGTTTATGTTGAGCAACCATCTATCGTGTGACCAAATTTCATATCATTCGCTTTAGTCGTTATTACGTAATGCGGGAACAAAGATTCACTCAAACGATTTTCACAAAATCTCGAAATCGGATCGATTTTTTTTTTTATTTAGATGCTTATAGTTTAAGGTGAGTAGGGATGGACGCGAGACGAAAAATAGCCGTCTCTCGTCTCGCAAAATAGCCTAAAACCTTTGTCTCGTCTCGCAAAAATCCCTATATCGTAATGTTAAAAATGTGTGTCTCGTCTCGCAAAAAAGATGTAAATCTCTGTCTCGTCTCGCAAAAAGCCGTCTCGTGTCCATCCCTAAAGGTGAGTGACCACCTATCATTTCACCAAATATCAATTTTTCACCTTTGCAGTTATTACGTGATGTGCGAACACAAATTTACGCAGTTTGAAATGATTTTCACAAAATTTCAAAATCTAATCAAGATTTTTTTTTAATTCGACGCCTATGTTTTAAGTTGAGTGACCACCTATCATGACACCCAATTTCATATCATTCGCTTCGGTCATTTTTACATGATGCTTGAACACAAATTTACGCAGTTTGAAAGGATTTTCGCAAAATCTGAAAATCTAATCAACATTTTTTAAAAATTCGACGCCTATGTTTTAAGTTGAGTGACCATCTATCATGACACCCAATTTCATATCATTCGCTTCAGTCGTTTTTACGAGATGCTTGAACACAAATTTCCGCAGTTTGAAAGGATTTTCGCAAAATCTAAAAATCCAATCAAGATTTTTTTTTAAAATTGGACCCCTGTGTTTTAAGTTGAGTGACCACCTATCATGACACCCAATTTCATATCATTCGCTTCAGTCGTTTTTACGTGATGCTTGAACACAAATTTACGCAGTTTGAAAGGATTTTCGCAAAATCTCAAAATCCAATCAAGATTTTTTAAAAATTGGACGCCTATGTTTTAAGTTGAGTGACCACCTATCATGACACCCAATTTCATATCATTCGCTTCAGTCGTTTTTACGTGATGCTTAAACAAAAAAAGCGTCACGGACAGAATGACAGAATGACAGACACACAAACTTTTTTTTGAGGGTCGCATCGGATTCCCGGGTGCTTAAAACGGATAGAAATCGCAAAATTTTTGAATTCCAAGAAATATACAGACAAAAGTCCAATTTTATTTATGGGTCATTCCACAAGAATAGGGTAACTTCGTGAAATTGTAAAAAATTTATTTACTATTCAACATTTTTAAATTTTGAATAATGCCCATTTATAGACAGCATTGATTCTGTTTAGGAGCATGTATAACATTTTGTAATTTGAAATTTTTTTAATTAAAAATTAGGTTTTTAACCCCCAGAAATCAGTCCAAAAATCAGATTTTAATGTCTTTTTATTACTAGATTTAATATTAGAACAGAATAATATGGCATTTGCTTCCAATAAGTAGATTTTTTGAGTTTTATAGTAAAAACGTCAGTCCCCTGGCAGTTTTCCATCTGGAATACTGCTTGTAACTGCTTGGATAACTTGTAAAAGAACTGCCGACCAAGTAATTGCTCAAAAAGGTGATATAATGAATTTGCATGAATTTGCTGACATATTACATAAAAAAGCCCAGCAATAAAAATTTCTATTATTGAAGATGTTGATATTAAAACAATGGATGATCTGATAAACGAAAACCAGAATAAGCAAATTTCCTTTCAAGGAACACTCAAGGTACATCAAATTTGTGGTGATGTACAACACCCTAATCGTCTTATTATGAAGTCATTAAGTTGTTTCTGTGATCCTATAATTTGTGAAAGTTACAAGTTGGGAACAATTAAATTTGAACAAGATCAAAATCTTTCAGGGCGCCGTTCGACACTCACAGCTTCAAAAAAAAAAAATATATATATATATATATATATATATATATATAAATAAATGTGAGAAGCAAAGTAAAGAATCTACAAGTAAGCAGCAGATCAAGTTCATTGTTGGGGATTTTATCCTAGTCAAATTTTTAGTCAGAAATAAAGAATACCGGAGTGTTACAATTTGTTCGTATGCTAAAGAAAACGAAGAGAAGTTGACTGTCACATTGCTCAAAAAATGTAATGATAAAAATACTTTATTTCGATTAGATGAAAATGATATAGCTGATATATCGTTTGAGCATGTATTGGAAAAATTACCAACACCTATTTCAAGTACCAAGCGTAATAGAGTCACTTATACATTTAATAAATTTATTGATGTTTGCGAAAAATAATTACTATTATTTTTGATTTGATGTTAAATTTATGACTTGTTTAAAAAAGTTTTATTTAAAGTTTAAAAAAAGTTTTGAATAGTATAATTAAAATAAATAATTAAAAATGTATTAGTTAACGATGATTAAATAGGAAAATATATGTATTGAGGTTATGTATGAAACATGTTTTTATTACTTCTTTGGATAATTATTATTAATTATTAATAAAAAGTTAGCATTATTCATTAGAAAGTTCATTCTAGAATGAAATCACCTGTTCCCGTCAGTCCCCTGGAATCTACTTTTTGAAAAAAATCGATTTTTTCAAAAATGTTCAAATAATTGAGTGTTGCTGTACAAATACAATAAAATTAACTTATTTTTCATAGATTTTATGAAACAAATTCTAATCTGAGATAAATGTAGTATGTTTCAAATTCACCTCTAAAGTTACCCAATTCTTGTGGAATGACCCTTATATAGATAAAACCGTTTAACTTAAAAAAAAATTAATTTAATTTTTTAAGGTAAAACTTTTATGAATAAACTGCTGTTTAATATTAGTGACAACTTTCTCATGAACATTTGACGATCATATTCATTAGAATGGTAACACTGGTGCTGTGGGTAGAAAGTAGCTAACGGTCACATTAATACGGCCGTGGATTGTACTTTTTATAGCTCACGATTTGAACAAAATACCTTTTGCGTGGCAGATTTTAACTTTTTGTACACTTAACTTTATCTATATAAATAAAAATAGACTTTTGTCTGTACATTTCTTGGAATTCAAAAATTTTGCGATTTCTATCCGTTTCAAGCACCCCGGAATCCGATGCGACCCTCAAAAAAAGTTTGTCTGTCTGTCGTTCTGTCATTCTGTCCGTGACGCTTTTTACTTCCTTGTACGTAGTATAAGGAAGTAATGTGATCCCGAAAAATTTTGGGGGCCAAATTTCGACAAAAAATCCGATTTTGACTATCTCTAAATTTAATTTTAAGAATTTTTTCGATGCATCTCATCGTAGGCTAGCATGCACGATCATATTAACGCGTCTGCAACTCATTTTGTCCAGCGGCGAGTTTATTGTCGTCAGTTTTTCCATGCCGTCTGTACGTACCTACGTAGGTACGTACGTACGTACGTACGTATGTATGTAACTCGCATATCTCAAAAACTATGGGTCGTAGAATGTTGAAATTTGATATTTATGATTGTTCTATGATCTAGTTGTGCACCTCCCCTTTTGGTCGCAATCGAATGAATAGTTTATGTACAGGACCGCACAAAAGATTCGAAATACATTACGCTCTATGGGCCGAAATTCATTAAACTCGCATATCTCAAAAACTATGAGGCGTAGAATGTTGAAACTTTATATTTAGGATTGTTGTAACATCTAGTTGTGCACCTCCCCTTTCGGTGATCCCCTAGATGTTGTAACATCTCTTCCTTCCCCTAGATGTTGTAACATCTAGTTGTGCACCTCCCCTTTCGGTTCCATTCGACTGGATAGTTTATCTACAGAACCACCTAAAATATTCGAAATACATTACGCTCTATGGGCCGAAATTCATCAAAGCGTTTTTAGAGGTATTGGGCTATTTCAAACGACTCAGAAGTGATATATGCTGTAAAGAGTTAGAAAATGAATTTCTCTATTAAAAAAAGTGTCTTTATCATTTACAGTTCTGCTACAGGAACACTCAAAAGATTTCCAATACATTACGGTCAATGGCAATTTTAGGAGATTCATCCATTTCAAGCACAATACCGTCCTACCACATAAGTTAGGTAATGGTCCGACCACGGTCACGTGCCTCCCTCAAGAACTATGCCAAAAGTCGCCAAGCTTGGCGACTTTTTTGTGTACGTGTGTGCATATTTAACTCTCAAATCTCAAAAACTATTATGAAATTTCATATATAAGATTGCTGTAACATCTAGTTGTGCATCTCGATTTTTGGTTAAAATCTACTGGAGAGTTTATTTACAGGACCACCGAAAAGAATTTCAGTACTTTAATGTCTATGGACATCTTCAATATAATACAATTGTAGACAGTCATTGTTTGGTACATGCCCAAAATCTCGCCGTCTGTCCTCGACCTTGGCGAGTTTTGCCGAAATGTCGCCAAACTTGGCGATAGTCAGTCATTTGGTCCATGCCCAAAGTATCGCTATTTGTCATCGTTCTTGGCGAGTTTTGGCGAAATATCGCCAAATTTGGCGATAATCTGTCATTGTTGGTCCATGCTTAATATCTCGCCAAATGTCGTCGACATTGACGAGTTTCGCCGAAATATCGCCAAATTTGGCGCCAAAAATTATTTCGTATTTTGTATAACTCTAAAACTTTAACCCGTAGAATTTTGAACTTTTGTATTTAGAACTATAATATAATATCTAACGGTTTTCAATATTTTTTTTGACAGCAATCGACTGGGAATTTATTTACAGGGTGAGCCAAATGACTTTAAGTACATTAAGGTGTATGGATGCAATCAATTCATTGAAAGTCTGTGGTCAATGACTACTTTGGCTATCCCCAAAATCTCGCAAACTATTTCAAGTTTGTCGGCTTTTGGTGAAATATCGCCAAATAAAGTGTCAGAAAGAAATCTTTCAAATTGAACTCAGCTTGGCGATATCGAAATGTTTGGCTAGAAATCGCTAAACCTTACTATTATTGATATTTTATCTCTTTCAAACAAATAAGTTTAGAGGAAGTGCGTAAAAAACATTTTTGATTTAATAGACGTGCAAGGAAGTCATGTGTTGGACACATCAGATTTTTTTGTTTAAGCATCACGTAAAAACGACTGAAGCGAATGATATGAAATTGGGTGTCATGATAGGTGTTCACTCAACTTAAAACATAGGCGTCGAATTAAAAAAAAATCTTGATTAGATTTTCAGATTTTGCGAAAATCGTTTCAAACTGCGTAAATTTGTGTTCAAGCATCGCGTAAAAACGACTGAAGCGAAAGATATGAAATTAGGTGTCATGATAGGTGGTCACTCAAATTAAAACATAGGCGTCCAATTTTTAAAAAATCTTGATTGGATTTTGAGATTTTGCGAGAATCCTTTGAAACTGCGTAAATTTGTGTTCGCACATCACGTAATAACTGCAAAGGTGAAAAAATGATATTTGGTGAAATTACTCACTTTAAACTATAAGCATCTAATTAAAAAAAAATCGATCAGATTTCGAGATTTTGCGAAAATCGTTTAAAACTGAGTGAATCTTTGTTCCCGCATTACGTAATAACGACTAAAGCGCATGATAGGAAATTTGGTCACATGATAGATGGTTGCTTAACATAAACTATATGTGTCCAATTTTTTAAACATTTTATTAGATTTTGAGATTTTGTGAAAATTCTCTCAAAATACGTTTATATTTCTCCAAACACCACGTAATAACGACTAATACGAATGATACGAAATTTAGTCATATGATAGGTAGTTGCTAATCTTAATTTATAGGCGTTGAATTTTTAAAATATTTCGATTACATTTTGAGATTTTGCGAAAATCGTTGTAAAATGTTGAAATTTTGTTCCAGCATCACAAAATAAAGACTGCAGGGAATGAAACGAAATTGGGTGACATGATAGGTTGTCACTCAACTTAAATTCTAGGCTTCAAATTTTTCGAAAATGTTGATTAGATTTTGAGATTTTGCGAAAATTATTTCAATATGCGTAAATATTCGTTCGCGCATCACATAATTACGACTAAAGCGAATGAAATTATATTACTTAGTTACTCTCTAACCCGTAATATTTTAACAATACATAAAAATTATAACTTCGCTTTCTTTACTTTGGCAACATACTACATCCATTCTGTGTACTCCTACAATGCTGACGATAGTTCTTGCTTTTTGGAAATTTGCATTCACTAACCCGTCAAGGACGGGTACTTCAGCTAGTCATTTAAATAAAATCTGCTCAAGCATAACAGTTTACATTGCTCTCATCATACATTCTCTGCTTCCAGAAGACTCGTTTTTCTCAGAAATATCCTTTTGAATTAGTTCGCCAATTAATTCTACACTGCTCAAAACAATTAAAGGATATTGCGGTTTTAGGTGGATCCTGTGGCTGGGAAACTTTTTAGCTGATTGATACATGGTCGACAGACGTAGTAGGTTATATGAGAATAAATTACACATGTTTGGCAGAAAAAAATACATTTTATTGCGCATTTGTGTACAAAAGGAAAAAAACACAATTTGTGCATATGAGAAAAAACTAATAAGAAAAGGTGTTTTCTTCAAAGGAAACCATTTTCAGTAGGGGGTATGGTTTCCACGGACGGCCAGAACGTTGAACATCTTTGAGGCATGGAGTCAATGAAGCTATTAATCATGAGTTGGGGTATTCTGTCCCACACTTCCAGAAGAGCTCTTTCCAGTTCTTGTAGAGTTTGTGGGGGTGGTTGCCGTCCAGCAACTCGTCTTCCTAGAGCGTCCCAAACTCCCCAGAGCGCCCCAAACGAAGATGGTTATTTACTGTTAACGGCTCGGAGACAACGGAATAGGCATCGTGGTCATGTCTGGAGAACACGCTGGCCATTCCATTCGTACGATTTCTTCCTCGAAAAGGAAATCCTCCACGATATGGCCTGCAGTTATCGTCCATTAAAATGAAGTCATCTCCGATTGCTGCAGCGTGAGGGAGTGCAATAGGTCTGAGGATCTCATCCCTATATCGGCGACCAGTCAGAGGTCCATCTCGAATGATGCGCCCCAGAGCGCCCCAAACGAAGATGGTTATTTACTGTTAACGGCTCGGAGACAACGGAATAGGCATCGTGGTCATGTCTGGAGAACACGCTGGCCATTCCATTCGTACGATTTCTTCCTCGAAAAGGAAATCCTCCACGATATGGCCTGCAGTTATCGTCCATTAAACACAAGTCATCTCCGATTGCTGCAGCGTGAGGGAGTGCAATAGGTCTGAGGATCTCATCCCTATATCGGCGACCAGTCAGAGGTCCATCTCGAATGATGTAGAGGTCTGTGCGCCCGTCAATGGAGATGCCACCATACACCAACACTCCCCCACCGCCAAAGCTGACACTTTCGTGCACGAACGCAGGATTATTCCTACTGCCACGGTCCCTCCAGATGAAAATACGCCTATTATCAGGATGAACTGAAAACGGGACTCGTCAGAAAAAAGAACATTGCTCCATTCATTTCTCGTCGAGTTCACATGCTGTGTTGCCCACTCACTGCGGTCGCCACGATGCCTTGATGTTAGTCTAACACATACCATCGGTTGGCGAGCATACAGACCTACACCATGGAGCCGGTTTCGTACAGTCTGAGTTGAAACCGCGGTGCCAGTAGCCGAGCGAAGGTGTTGTTGGAGAAGAGTAGCGTTCATATTCCGTTGTCTCCGAGCCGTTAACAGTAAATAACCATCTTCGTTGGGCGTTGTTGCCCGTCTACGACCTTGCCCTGGTCTTGGGCCTGCACTTCCAGTCGCCAAAAGCCGGTTCCAGATCCTGGAAATCACACTTTGTGACACTCTAATGGCTTGCGCTACTTCCGCTTGAGTTTGGCCCCTTCTAACCTACCGACAACTCTCCAAGCTTCTGAATCGGTTAAATGACTTCGCTGAGACATCGTACTCATCGAAACAAAGCAGTCACTGAATGCCGATCATCCTTATCTTCATTGTCTTTTATTCAGTTGCAAGTCCAATTTTATTCGCTGCCGCTGAAGCGACGTTTTTGACGTCGAACTCAAAATTAGCATACTCCACAGTTTGAAAATCAGAAAAAATTGCATTTGTGATTCTCTTCTTCCATTTTCGGCGAAAAAAAGTTTCGCTTATATCTTTATTTTATATAAAACTTACAATATCCTTTAAATGTTTTGAACAGTGTATAATTTTATAATTAATTTCTTGTCTGTTGTAGGCTTTTGCGACTGGGCCAAAAATCAAGGCCGTTGCTACAAGCGGCAGCGCAGGGGAGGTGTACCAAACAAAAGGGATTTTTTTTAATCGTTTGAAAAACCTAATTGAAATATTTTGCTCATTTCAAGCTCATTTTGTTCCAAGTCGTGCAATTATTTTTCTGTCTTAATTGCTTTTGTCTTTCTTTTTGACCTAGTAGACCAATGCTTCGTACGTCATTTATGAGTACTCCACTATAATAAACAATTCTTAAGATAATTGATTTTGCAATAGTAACATTATAATTTTTTGCAAATTTTACATTAAACTCAGTTGGAAAAATCAAGTTGTTATTCGCCCCTTCTTTTCACTTAACAAGAAAAGAAAGAAAAAAAAATGTAGCCGTTATTGAAAAAAGCATTACTAAATGAAAATGGTGTAGAGGTGTAAGTGGTAGATAAAGGGGCCCTCATAATCCCTTGCTGCACTGGATCCCCCAAGTCTCTAGACACGGTCCTACCAAAAATTCCTTCTTCTTAATGTTTAGTGACTGAAGTGGTATTTGCCAGTGAGAGCTCAATGTTTATGTATAATAGAGAAAAGCTTATTAATTAGAGGTCATATAAACTGAATGGCGGTGATTACTGCATTATCAAAAGCTAGCATTAAATCCCTATTTACTAGAAAAATTCAAAAATATAAAAGTGATTCAAGTAATTATTTAATACATTTAATAACATTATACATTCAATGGCGTTTTCTTCGAATATATTTCAGCAAAATTAGAGGAAAATTAATTAATTTGCAACTTCTCTTCGTGCATGTTGCCGGAAAAAGCTATCATATGTACAGTTATTATTGAATAAATAAAGGAAGGACTTTTTTCAGGAAAAATAGAACTGTGTTTGTTCACACAAGAGCAATATTTTTACTCTGACATCCGAGAACTTTCCCTGTCACACCTACCTCCAAATTTTCCGAAATCCTACTTTCGGTATTTTCCCCACATCTGAACAAGCCAGACAACAGGTGTTAGCACTGAGAACACATACACTGCTACCTTTTTGTATCTTGGTGGTGCTTGCTTATCCCTTTGGCGCGCGGTGGTTGCGCCATGGGTAGCGGGATGCACGGTGGTGACGGACTATTTCAGTGCTTTCACTGCTAGTCGAAAAAAAAAATGGTCATGTGGTCACAACGCTGAAAAAGTGCAGCCGTCGCCATTGATCCATTTAACCCTTTAACGTGTAGTGTTCCCACTCTGGGAACACAGCGTGTGCGCCGGCACAGCCAGCTGTCGTCAAAAAAAGGTCTCTAGATCTGTGGCACGCGATGAACGTTTCGATCGTCCGCCATCTTGCTGGTAGTTAAGTCGAGCGAGGGCAACGGCTGCCCTTTTTTTAGCATTGGGAAAGGGTTGCGCCTCAAAGGGTTAACTACCAACAACATGGTGGTCGATGGAATCGTCCATCCAGCGCCATAGAGCTAACGCAGTTTTCTGACACAGCTGGCTGCGCAGCCGCACAGCCGATCGAAAAGCCCATTCGTGCGCAGCCGCACAGATGGGCTTTTCGATCGACTGCCATGTTTTGGAAGTTAAATGGATCGATGGCAACGTCTGCACTTTTTCAACGTAGGATAGTCTATCCAGACGGTCTTCTGTATTGATGTTAAAATGCTTGTCCTTCAAAAGGTTAAAAAGACCGGAACAGTGCATTTGAGCACTGGCATTTAGACGTTACAAAGGGCCGTTTACACACAAAAAAAAATGCACCGGAACTTTCGCTGCTTTCTATCCCGCTTTCCCTTGATGCACTGCGCGTTTTCCCCCATACTCTGCTTTTACACAGAACTTTCCATTTTCCCGTGTAAACAAGTTTATTGTGGAATTAAAGCTCTTACATATTCAATGACTACTTAGCTCATTGTGATATACTGTTAAATGAATTGATGAATTCACTCGTTAGTTCGGCCACTCTTTCCAATTACCGTGTTTACTCGTGTAATAGTCGGCACCCCCCGTTTTGAAGCAGAAAAAGTAGTTTTAGAGTTACAATATTATGTACTAGATTTTCCCCGCATAATAGTCGCGCCTAGACTTTCACCGTGAAAAATTGGCAAAAAAAGTTCGACTATTACGCGAGTAAACACGGTGTACACAATTAAAAATCTTTTACTTCTTACTTTTTTTAATTTTTGTTTATAGAAACAGCGACAAAAATCTTAACGAAGAAACTTCATGAGTACTTAACGATACGGACAAAACCATCAAGGATTTAATGTGAAATTTAAAAAATAACAGTAGCATTTTAGTGAAAAGGTTTTCGGTTATAATTATAAAAGGCTAATTATAACAGTCCGAATAGAATAGTTAAAAAAGAAAACGAAAAACTTACCAAGACGAAATTCTTCAAGAGTAATTACTCTTACTCATCTTTTGCTCGAAAATTAAAGTTAGAATTTCTTCCTTTCAGTTCACTTCAACTTACAGTCTTTCGTGTGAAAATTTACAACATCTGATTCTATTAAAACTCTGCGGATATAGAGGATATGTGTTACTCCAACTCAATTTTATATAATGGAAGTAAAAAAGTAATCTTATTATTCATTTACGTCCTTATGAATAATCATAACTTTATGATTCTATTAAAATTTCGAACTTTTAAAAATAGACGGCTCGTTGTAAATGTTAAACATTTATTTAGAAAGTTTTCAAAAATCAAAAAATTATTTTTATTTACTCATTAAAAAATTAAAGAAAAATTTGATGAACGTTTTAAATAAAAAAAAAACAAGCTATACTTTTAGAATGCTGTATGGTTTATGCAATGATTCTCATTCTTTTAATTACTTTGCATCTATATCCCCCAAATCCCTTTTTCTTACGGTTATTTCAATAAATATAAATTTGAATTATTCACGTTTATTCAAATTTATATTTATTTCGTATAAATATAAATATATATTTCAAATTCATATGTATTATTTATTTTTCAAATTTATAATTATTCAAAATGGCATGCGGTGACATGAAGTCATTTTAAAACCAGAAGAGTGAAATAGAAGCTAGTGTTCAAAAGAGCAGGAATTAGCTGATTAACTGACTGCTCAGCTTATTTAAAGTGTTATAGAATTAGAAGTTCATAATTTGCTGTTTGATAAAACTAATATTCAATTTTTCAGTTCTGTTAAAGAGGGTGTAACTTTTTACTCTTTCAAGGATTGACTATAGTCCTCTTTTTGAAGTCTGACGCTTTTTCTCTTACAACGGGTGATGATTTACATTGTTCAGTTTAAAGTTCTCTTTAGCTATGGTCGTAGTTAGAGACATAACGCACTTAAAGTTTCGAAAAATAAAGTGTTTCACTTTTGCTGTCACTTGATTCCAACGAATCATTATTAGTAATTCCCGACCAAAAATAATTCATAAGAATTATTTTATCAGCATTCCATAAATTTCTATATTCTAAAAATATTCACCTTATAGAATAAAACAGCGTTTCAGAATTTAAAGTAGTATTTGAGAATAAGTAATTGAATAACCTTTAATCGTCATTTTAAATGAAAAAATCTGGAGTGACTCCACTCGACTTTCCGAACACTTACAATTAAGATCATTATCAAGCATTTAAATAAATTTTAATCGATGAATAATTCAAATATATCTACCAAATTTAAGCTCAATGGAATGTACCGTTTAAACGCTAGCGCACTTTCAAGAATTTCTCCCCATAGGCCATAATGTAAAAGAAATCTTTGTCGTAGCCCTGTAGAAAAACTATAAGTCCTATACACACCAAAATCAATACCGGTCTTGCGATGGTGGTTTATAACATGTATACCCAATTTGAGCTCAATCGAATGTACCGTTTAAACGCTAGCGCACTTTCTAGAATTTCCCCCCATAGGCCATAATGTAAAAGAAATCTTTGTCATAGCCCTGTAGAAAAACTATAAGACCTATACACACCAAAATCAATACAGGTCTTGCGACGGTGGTTTATAACATATATACACTTTTTGAGCTCAATCGGAAGTACCGTTTAAACGCTAGCGCATTTTCAAGAATTTCTCCCTATAGGCCATAATGTAAAAGAAATCTTTGTCGTAGCCCTGTAGAAAAACTATAAGTCCTATACACACCAAAATCAATACCGGTCTTGCGACGGTGGTTTATAACATATATACCCAATTTGAGCTCAATCGCATGCCCCGTTCAGGAGCTATCGTGTTCACTCACATACACACAAACACACATACACACACACACATACACACATACATACATACATCTCGTAAAAATAGCATAAATGAATTCAGAAGACCCCCAAAACGTGTAAATACACCAAAATCTCGAATTCGAATTTTTTCATGATTACAATACTTTCCTTAGATGGTACATGTTCGGAAAGTAAAAATCATCTGCATGCAAAACTGGAATGAATTCTTTTAGGTAAAGGAATAAGGACTTATTACAGCAAAACATACCTAATTTTAGAGTTTGCCTAAAGAATAAAGGGGCTGGTTTGCCGAGTTTAGCGATTTTGAGTAGGTTGATCACATAGGTTGTTGGCCCACAAAAATAAATAAATAAATAAAATCTGAAACACTTTAATATTTTAAATGCACACTAAAGTGCTATATATTAAAAGTGTATAATAATCCATGTGTCGTCCCTATTTTTTTCCCTTATTAGATCAAGTTGGAAAGTGTATCATTATTCATGAGCGTGCCGTATTTTTCTTTCTTGTTCCATAAAACACAACATTGTAATCGAAATCTATCTTAAAATCTCCTACTAAAACTGTTTTATAATCTTCGCCAAGCATATTTTACCAATTTAAATTCTGTTTGGAATGTACATAATCCATGAGTGTGCCGCATTTTCCTTCCTTGTTCCATAAAACACATTTTTGCAATTGAAATCTATATTAAAATCGCCTAACAAAACTTTTTAAAAACCTTTGCCAGCATAATCTAACTTTACTTCACTTTTATAAATACCATTTGGAAAGTGTATCATAATATATGAATATACCGTATTTGTCTTCTCTGTTCCATAAAACACTTCTTCGGGTTTGAAATCTATATTAAAATCGTTTGCCAATTTCTAGCCAAATTTGGAAGGTATTGCCAAGCTTGGTTCGGTTTTAAAGACATTGTTTGGCATCAAACTTTGACGATCAATTATCAAAAACTGCAAACCTTGTGCGACTTTCAACATTTTATTCTCCTTGCCACCCCCCCACCCTTCTTCCGCGCTATCTGGCAAACATATTTGAAAAGATCTTCTCCGTGGCAATTCGTGCGTAGACAAATTGTGTCGACGCTAAAACTGCTGCTCGATTTTAATAGCATTGAAATGCTAAAAAGAGGTAAGCAACGATAAGCAATCCTATTTTAATAAATCCCGTGGTAGTTTCAACACAAGAGACAACCTGAACTTTTTTAAAACTATAAACTATCTCGGGGAGTCTTAAAATGCCACGTTTTTCGTCACAGAAACTGCGCCGTGAAAACTTTCATCAAAAATAATCATCACGTCCCGTCTCCAGTCTCTTCGGATTCATCCATTTACTATCTTTAGATAGCGAGGTATTGATCTACAGAATTACTTTCGTAAGTAACCAAGAAGGAAATCGTTGAAAAAAATAAGAAGAAAAAGTAAAACTGTAATTATAATGCTTTTAATTAAGCGAGAATTGAATTCATATGAATCGTGCAGTAGAATGAAGCAGTATCTCGAAAGAATTGGTTAAGAGGAGAAATATTTATGAGATAAAAGTGTTTTAGAAAAGTAGTTAGATAAGGTGTAGCTTTTTACCTCTAATTTAATGAGAAAGATTAATGATTATTTTTTTATTTTTGAATTTGCTTAATAAGGTCCATTCATTAATTATGAACTCTGTGCAGATTTATGCAATGACATATATTGCTAACGATTGCAACAATAATTAATGCTATTTTAATAAGCCCCGCGGTAGTTTCAACACAAGGAACAACTTATATGTAAAAAAAAAAAACTTTTTTTAACTGTATTTTTTACTTAAAAATATAATTTTTGAGAAGAATGCACAAATAAATCCGCATGTTGAATCGGTCGCAATTTTTAAGATTAAGTAAATGATTAAGTAAGTAAAAACTTTTGAACACCTTTTAAAAGAAAATCTGATTCGTTTAAACTGACAATCAAAACAAAACGGAAAAATAATGCTGAATGCCCTTTTACAGGCTCTTCTACAATTTGTTATGAGCTGTTAACCTATAAGAGGTTATATGTCTTTAATGTTATTCGGAAAAAAATTCTGAACATAGAGTATTTTGCAACACTTTTCTTCTACATAAAAAATAAATAAATTACACTGAATTTAAACAGTGCGTGTGGGGAACGTGCAGAAATTTCAAGATATAGTAGAGGTTTCCGAGCTAGACAGACAGGTTTGATTGCATTGGTAAGAACATGAATGCAGTGGCGTACATAAGTTTTCAGTTCAGAGGGGACCAGTTGTTGGGGTGGGGGGAGGACATTGTCTGAAAGAAAATTGCTTAAAAACTATAAGACCTCTGCAATGTCGACCAGAGCTATTAGAAATTCAACTATTTTTACCGGAGTCATACAAAATTAGATAAAGTAACCTACTTAATAATAAAAATGATAACACGGCTTGTAACGCTCTAAAGTTAGTTTATTTTAACTATATTAGTGACTAGATTTAAGGGGAAAGCTCACTGAAAAACGGTCCAAAATCCGATTTTTGTTTTTTAATCCTAAATTTCAAATGGGGGGCCTCTGCCTTGGAAGCATTGGCCACTACTAAGGCCGGAGTTGTTGGTCACTTTATTATGGGGGTACCTAGTAGGTGGACCAACGTTGCCCCCTATGAAGAGACGGGCACAGTGACACCCACGCCCAGTCGGGGATCGTACCCGGACCGCCGGGAGTTGAATCCGAAACCGTAGTACGGTGCTTTACCCACCATACAATCTGGTTGGCAATCCTAAATTATAGTTTAGTTCATTTTGGATAGTTTAATACCAACATTTTAATTATGTAAAATTTATTTCGTGAGATATAGCGAAAACATTTCATGGATTATAACGGAAACAAATTCCAAATTTTATCTTTAAATGCTTATATCTCAAAATAGCAAATTTTAACATTCCGCGCAACATATCTCTGGAAAGCTTCAGCATAATAATACCTTAAAATTTTCAGGACTTGTTCATACTATTGATATTCATAAAATAAACTGTAATTATAAATATAAATTAGATAGAATTTTTTTTATAAACAAAAAAGACCACGGAAAATGCATGAATTTTGTTTTCTCCTAATTAAAAATAAATATTGTTCTTGCATTTTTAAGTACATTAATGATAGTAGTTCAAATTGTTAGTAGGAATATTTTCTTTCATTTGTTAAAATATGTTGAAAACTTTTGTTGTTATCCAGCGCAGAGTGCATTATAGTAATTCTGTAGAATAAAATTTTGTTTTATATTTATGTGTGTTTTTAAGTAGAAAATAAACTGTATTTATTATTTTTTTAGTTTTATCATACAAAACGGTATCATATGCAGTCCCCCTGAAAAAATTATTTTTATACGTATAATAAGTTTTTTTTTCTTTTTTTTTTGGTATAATGCGTATAATATTATCGTGACTAAAGGTATCTCAAGGTAGAACACTTTTTAGATATTTCATGCCTTGAATGGGTGAACTCTCCCCTTAATATAAATTTTTTAAAATACCAGTTTTAAAAAAATTGTTTTTAATTTTCGGGAGGGGCCCGGGACCCCTTGGCAGTCCCCTTAAATACGCCACTGCACAAATGCATGCTTAACCTGTACTTAAGATGTTTAATTTATGCTTTTTTTTCTGATAGTGACGAACGTTTTTGTCAATTATTTTGCCTCCATTAATTTTTTTTCCGTGGTAAGGGAGGGGGGGGTTATTGTTAGTGTGATTAGAATGAGGATAGAGCCTCACCATGGCGCAGTGGTTATGTCACTGAAAATGGTAGACGGCCGAAGTGCGAAGGTCCCGGGTTCGGGTCCCATCTCGCTGCTGTCGATCTAACGGTCTGGAGTTTTGGTAGGTTTTCTCCAGATGTAACGTGAATACGCTTTAGAACACCTTAGAAAGTCCTCCTGCCAAGGCATCCCCCCATCCTTGGCAGATCGCCTTAGCGTAGCGTTGCCATAATCACACACACACATGACATCAGAATGAGGATAGATATTTGTAGAGCCGCAAATGTCTTTTTATCTTATTACGAGGGGAGGCTAAATTCTTTCATGGATATGAGGGATGGCCTCTTCGCTTTTACGTAAAGCCTAACGTCTTCCGACCAAGGCACCCACGCATAGGCAGATGCCCTTTGTGTAGACTTGGCGTAACACAAAACAAACGTAAAGCCTAAGTCTTATACATTGGTGGAAATGGGGGGCTGGATATTTCTAAGGTATGATGGCTGATGGCTTTAGTTCTACCTGAGGGCTTCACATCTTCTATTCTTTCAATAAGAACTATAATTTATAAACAGGGGGGCTAAAACATTTCCAAGGAGGGCTTAGCCCACCCAGTTATGTCAATGTTCTTATACTTCTAACCTCGCTATTTGAATATTTGCCTTTTTGAAACAATATGAAAGCAATTGTGCTGAAAATTTGTCATGGAAAAAATAATTAACGTCATGATCTTAAAATGGTTTCATAAATTGCGTAACTACTGAAGACGTCATTTCAGGATATTCCGAAAGTAGTCGATTCTTAACATACTCTGCAAGTATTTGATTCTTTAAAAGAACTCAAATTTTTCCATTATTACGCAGCAAATGAAATTGTAATCGGTATTGCAATTTCATTCATACGTTAACTAATTAGCATGCACGGTAATTAGTTATCCGCATTTCTCAGAGTGTTCATTAATCATTGAGACCATTTCCTAACAGAAAGGGAGGGGGTGGGGGGTTGTAACCTTAAGTTTTAAGCAAAATTGGCTCGAACTAAAGCACGCGCCAAGGGAATGGCATGTTGAATCGAATTCCAAAAACTAATTGAAATAAATATAAGTATTTAAAAAAATCAGGCTTTTTATTTTAAGGTGGAATAAAAGCTATAAGATAAGTTTTGAGAAAATTTTCAAGCTCAAACACTTATTGAGATATACAAATGCATCCTAGCTCACCGAGTAGAAAATTCCTTAAATACTACTTTCTTTTTTATGTAATTTGTGAAATCTTGAGGCATTTAAAAAGCTCTCTTTTTATGAGGTCACTTAACGATTTGTTTATTATTTTACATTTAAAACAAACTAATATTTAATGAATGATTAAAAAAATGTTATTTGAAAGTAAATTAAGTATTTGGAATGGATAGTGAGTTCATATTAGCTTGTATTTAATCTTTATTTTTTTAATTCGAGGTCCATATTTTATTACACTGCTACTGAAAGGTAACTTTAGATGATATTTCATTTGTTGTTACTCTACATTAAACTGTAGGATGCTATTTATTGACTATTAGCCCCATTTACTGAGGGAGGGGGAGGCAGTTAGCTGACTCTCCTGGCTACGCCCATGCAATTGATTCCTTAGTTATATTTCGATGATTTGCAAAAGAAGCGTGTCTGACGATGTTTTGTAAATCTCACAGATGGAAACAAACGATCAAACACTTCCATTCACACAGAATCCATTTAAATCTGCAAAGTTTTTGAAATGCAGTTGACGAAGGTCATACGAGATGAGAGATTCGGGCTGGCCGAATATTTTGGACCCTGACAGGACCATTTTAAAATATCACGATTTTTGATCGAGTAAAAAGTTGCAGGATGGAATACAAACCCCTACTTCTGGCACCAATTAGTTGAGTGAGAGTACTATAATGGTTATATACTATTTTAATCTTAATAAACGGTTATTTACGTATGGTATTTACAAGCTAATTAACGAAAAGACTCTGGCTTAATCTATATAAATAAAATTAGACTTTTGTCAGTACATTTCTTGGAATTCAAAAATTTTGCGATTTCTATCCGTTTCAAGCACCCGGGAATCCGATGCGACCCCCAATAAAAAGTTTGTCATTCTGTCATTCTGTCCGCGACGCTTTTTTTTGTTTCAGCATCACGCAAAAACGACTGAAGCGAATGATATGAAATTGGGTGTCATGATAGGTGGTCACTCAACTTAAAACATAGGCGTCGAATTTTTTAAAAATCTTGATTAGATTTTCAGATTTTGCGAAAATTGTTTCAAACTGCGTAAATTTGTGTTCGAGCATTACGTAAAATCTACTGAAGCGATTGAAATGAAATTGGGTATCATCATTGGTGGTCACTCAACTTAAACATTAGGAAGCGTATTTAAAATTAATCTTGATTAGATTTTCAGATATTCCGAAAATCGATCCAAACTCTTTAAAATTGTGTTCGAGCAACACGTAAAAATGACTGAAGTGAATGAAATGAAATTTGGTATCATGATAGGTGGTCACTCAACTTAAAACATTGTCGTCGAATTTTTTAAAAATCTTGATTAGATTTTGAGATTTTGCGAAAATTGCACATCACATAAAAACTGCAAAGGTGAAAAAATGGTATTTGGTGAAATGATAGGTGGTCACCTTAAACCAGTGGTTCCCAACCTGTTTTTAATCGCGACCCCTTTTACATTTTTCAAAAATGTTCGCGACCTCCCCCCTCTTCCATCCATCATGTTTGACCAATAAGAGAAAAAAAAAAAGAATAATGAAAAATATATCTTGGGATTTAAAAATGATTATCTTTTTATTCCGTACTGATTATTATTAGGATGACTGAGGTTGTATTTGGCTGACATGTTATGCTATCCTTGGCTGAATATTGGTCAAAGCCAACCGCATCTTGGACATCTAATTTATTACTGGCATTTGTCTTAATCTACAAAAGAGTTTTAAATTCAACTTCACGCATATAAGTGGAGACAAATGGCACTAACATTTGAAGCGAAAACTTAGAAATTATCGGATATGAGTGACGCATTGCACACCTATTTTGAATTAACGATTTTTCTTGGTATAAATCATGTGCTGAGGAGTCATTTTGCAAATTCTAAAATTCGTTCTGCGCTTCATCAGGAAGATCGGCGACATCTAAAGATGTGTGAAGAGGATTTCGCACTAGTGCCGCCTCTTGTTCATTGTGAGCTTTGGGATATATCTTTGAATTTCAGATTTAAGAGCTTCAAGGTGGTTAATAATTCAAGGTGGCAATTTCTCACATTAAATTAACTGCAATTTCTATTTCCGATAATTCTGCCTTAGTGCACACGTTTTCAAAATTGGTTAACACTCCTAGATACACTTTAGCATGGTCAGTTTTTGTAGATTTCATACAAGCGCTCTAATGAGAAAAAGGAATTTTACTTTACAAAGAGAAAAGGGAGAAAGCGTGTGTCATGGCAGAGAAGCGTGGAAATATTTTGCCATTCATTTCCTGCAAAATCGGTTTGCGGCGATCCCCGAGAAAAGGCATGGCGACCAACTTGGGGGTCGCGACCCCCCGGTTGGGAACCACTGCCTTAAACTATAAGCATTTAAAAAAAATAATAATAATCGATCAGATTTTGGGATTTTGCGAAAATCGTTTCAAACTGAGTGAATTTTTCTTCACGCATATACGTAATACCGACTAAAGCGAATGATATGAAATTTGGTCACATGATAGGTTTTTGCTCAGCATGAAGTATAGGTGTCCAATTTTTTAAACATTTTTATTAGATTTTGTGAAAATTCTCCCAAAATGCGGTTATATTTCTTCAAGCATCGCGTAATAACGACTAATGCGAAATTGGGTGATATGATAGGTAGTTGCTAATCTTAATTTATAGGTGTTGAATTTTTAAAATATTTTGAGATTTTGTGAATATCGTTTTAAAATGCTGAAATTTTTGTTTCAGCATCGCGAAATAAAGACTGCAGGGAATGAAACGAAATTGGGTGACATGATAGGTTGTCACTCAACTTAAATTCTAGGCTTTCAATTTTTCAAAAATGTTGATTAGATTTGAGGTTTTGTGAAAATTATTTCAATATGCGTAAATATTCGTTCGCGCACCACATAATTACGAATAAAGCGAATGAAATGATATTACTTAGTTACTCTCTACCCTGTAATATTTTAACAATACATAAAAATTATAACTTCGCTTTCTTTACTTTGGCAGCATACTACATCCATTCTGTGTACTCCTACAATGCTGACGAAAGTTCTTGCTTTTTAGAAATTTGCATTCAGTACTAACCTGTCAACGACGGGTACTTCAGCTAGTTCATAATAAAAAGAGAAAGTAAACCCTGATCCCTGCTGATTTCTACAGAAAGAGTAGACCTTGAAGTCATGTCCCACCTAATAAATAAATAAATTATAAGTAAAATGAAATAAATAAATATGATTTATCCAGATTACAGTGTGGTCTTGTGGACACATTTCACATCGCAATTCTGAGCGAAACACATCTGAATCCGCCAGTAGAAGAGTCTCATTTTGCATACTGACAATTTAACACGTACATTCAACAGATATTGAAAGCAAATTTTTTCTTCCCAGAGCAGGAATCGAATCCGATTCCCGGTAAAAGTCAGAAGTCTTCACCGCTAGACAATAAGGGGTGCAGCTATTTTTTATTCATGAAATTATTCGTATAAGCCAAATTCACTTCACAAGCCGTTTTTCACACGTAAAAGATTTTTTAAACTAAATAATAATAATAATAATAATAATAAAAATGTAGGGAATCGAAAGTGATTTTATCTTTTTCAGAATCCAAAAAACTTTTCGGTGATGCTAGAGATCGAGAATGCCTGATCAATAGTCCGGTAGGAGAGAGGTAAAGTGTGCGAAAAAGACTCAACCTTTGAAGCAAAATATATAAAAGTCTGAAACACCTTTATATTTTAAGTATTCACTAAAGTGTCATACATTAAAAGCGTATCATAATCCACGTGTTATCCTTATTTTCTTTCTTATTCCATTAAGTTGAGAAGTCAATCATTATTCATGAGTGTGGCGTATTTTTCTTCCATGTTTCATAAAATGCGTCTTTAAAATCGAAATCTACACTAAAATCGCCTACTAAAACTGTTTAACAGGTTTCGTCAGACATATTCTAACTACACTTCACCTTTATAAGCACCGTTTGGGAAGTGTATCATAATCCATGCGTGTACTGTATTTGTCTTCCTTGTCCCCTTAAACACTTTTCAGAATTGAAATCTAATATTAAAATCGCCTACTAAAACTGTTTTACAATTTTCGCTAGTCATATTCTAACTATACTTCACCTTTATAAACACTGTTTGGAAAGTGTATCCTAATCCATGAGTGCACCGTATTTGTCTTGTCCATAAAACATTTCTTTGGAATTGAAATCTATATTAAAATTGTTTTACAATCTTCGCCAAGCATATTCTAACTATACTTCTCCTTAGTAATAAATTGTGGGGTTTTCCAGTTTCTAGCCAAATATGGAAAATAACGCTAGATTAAGTTCACTTTTGGAAACGTATTTTTTGGAGCCAAACTTGGTGATACATCATCAACAATTGCAAACCTTGGCGATTTTCAATATTTTTTTAACCCCCTCCCCCCTCGCTATATGCAACCCTATTGAAAAATGCCAAGAAAACGTGTCGGCGCAAATTCTGGCCATAACTAATATCCACAAAAAATATCGACAGAGAATACCGGGGTGAATGAGATAGCAGTCTAGAGCTAATAATAAACTTTTAAGAATACCTAAAAAATAAAAATAAATGTGTAGCACTCAGTGCCTCTCAGTTATATGCGAATGCAAAGTTTCGGCCCGATCGGAAGGTAGGAAGTAGGTTAAAATTCATAAAATATATATACAGATTTTGAATTCGAACGGCATAATAGCAGAGAAAGACAATGGAAAGGCTGCAGGAGGAAAACAGAAAGAGAATGAGAGAGTAGCCAATTAACTTTTGCACAGTGTGTTGGCTTCCTTAAGTGCGCCCGTGAAATGCACATTTCTGCGTAATGAATCGGCTAATTTCCAAGTACTAATATTCATGTTTGGGACGCAAAAGTACAGTTAAAAATTAGTATGTTAAAAATATAGTATTAAAATCTCAAAATTAAACGTATTCGAAGAATATATCAAAATGAAACATCATCCTATATTCGGAAAATGATAAGAGTATTATATTTAGCTTTCATTTTCCTTATCAATTTAGAGGAAGATGCTAGGCTTTTACGGATACTTTGGTTTGTGCACTGTCAAGCAAATTAATGTTTAAGATTATTTTAATGTAGTATCGGCTACCTTCAGCAACCAGCTGTATCGCCTTCATAATGAATCTCGTTCTAAACCATAGGTTCCCAACGTGGGCGATAACGCCCCCTTGAGGTGTTTGAGGCTTTCAGGGGGGCGGTAAAAGACCCAGAGAAAATTAGGGGGCGTTGATATGGCACGGAGGGGGGTGGGAATATTAACCAAATATAGTCTAAAAAAGACTTAAAATCACTCTGATAATTCATTTCTATCACGTGTGCGAAAATTCACATATTTCGATATGAGACTTTACTGTTGAGAGAAAGAGATACCTCTCTAAAACTTTTATTCCTCTTGAAGAAGAAATTCAGTAGAGTTTCAATTCCAACAATATTCTATCTATTAATAATGTTTTAAAATTTAATTCTTGCTTTCACCATGTATTATCTACGCTCTTATTTATCTAGAGTGGGAGGGGGGGGCGGTATTGAAATATTCACTAGAAAAGGGGGCACCAGCTCAAAAAAGGTTGGGAACCTATGTTCTAAACGAATCTTTTGTTCCAAAATTGTAATGCTGTTTTCTTGCATTAATGTGTATTGCGGGAAAGAGAGTAGTGGAGACATTATTGTAAGTGAAATGATTATGTGATCCCTAGACCTCGGCGACCGTTTGGGCGACTTGACAATAAATTTGGGCGACAAAAGGAAAGTTCTCGAAACTAGTGGAATTTTGGGTGTGTATCTCAATTAGGAAAGAAGTTACTGGGAAAATCTAGAAATATGACATCACGTCCTTATATGTGGTCACTTTCTGCTTGGAAATCTATAAACAGAGAGTCCCTCTCGCTGTGGAGTTCAGTGTGTGATGGACTGCGGTTTTGGAGAGCAGAGCCATACGATTGATATTGAAATTTGTCTAGTGTTATTGCTGCGATGTTTAATGATCCTATGTGGTATGTGTTATGAATGCTGTATTCATTGTGAGATATCATCGTATATTGTGAGATTTGCTTCTATTCGTTAAATAAAGTTTTGGTTTCGTTTTTTTTTCCGTGCTTGTTGATCTATTTTAACATACACCCACCAACAGATTTTGTAACACTAACCGCCAAGGCGGCCAGCTTCGACTCCCCCCCCCCCACCTCCATAACTTACTATTCTATATACTCAGTGCAATTTGGGCCAAGTTATCGGAGTCATTTCAACGAAAACCATGTTTCTTTGTTTTAACAGTATTCGTCATTCAATTTATTTAGGTTAGGGTTGCTATAAATTTTGAGTGTCATGACGAAAGTTGATGGTGGCAAAGCCGAGTACTAACATTGCAAGATGTATGAAAAGATATAATTGTTGACATTTCCATTCATAAAATTATTATAAAAATAGTGTATTGGGTCATAACGTGTTGTACAAATTCCTACAGAAATGCTTATTAATTGCAGCAGCTTCTGAGTTCATATACCAAAGTTAGCAACCTGGTGTTTTATAGTACTTGGTTGCAAAAATATGAAAGAAACAGCAAATAGCTAAAATATGCTTCAGCCCAGGCGATTTTGCTTTTTCGCGTATGCATTTTTATTTTGTAATCTAGCTACTTCGTTACATACGTAACCAGTAACGAATATGCTTACTCCACTTGACGTCATTGAACTGTTAATTTGGATTTTTGCGCGTGTGCTATTATTATTACACTAATGTTTACATCTAGTTGTTGCCACTTTCAGCATAGAAATAGCGTCGATTTTGGTACCGCACATGTTAGCGTATTATATAAGTAGATGATTTTCACACAGTCTGCACATTAGATGCCATTACAATGTTCGCCTATCTAGCACTGTAATATAATAGATGGCTGAAGTGTGATGGTACGGCCTTCAGGCTCATCGCGTTTCAATCGATCTAACGGTCTGGAGTTTTGGTCGGTTTTCTCCAGATGTAACGTGAATAAGCATTCGAAAAACCCATTTAAACGACCTGCAACCAAGGAACCCCCCTCCCACACCCTGCGTAGGCAGATGTCCCTTTTGTAACCTTGCTATGACGCAAAACAAACAAACTATTACTCTTAACACCGACAACAAATGAAATACACCACTTTGCTATTCATGCTGATTTGTTAATGTAGTCAGTGCATAGCTCAATGCATGGACGTCGCAGGCTATTATAGCTTTTCCAGATAACATAGTTTAATTTTTTTCCCATTAAGGCTGTTCTTCGAAAAAAAAGAACTCTGTTTTTAGTCTTGGTACACAAATTGAAACAAACTAATAGCACCATGGTCTCCAAAAAATTCCAGATGGTTCTACATAAGCTGTTTTACACACTGCGATAAGCAAAAATGCTTTGGCTTTTGTGCTATTTTCAGAAAAAATTCATAAACATGGATCTGAGCTGCAAGATTTTTCGAAGAGTGACACGCTTTGCGAAAATTTCCGTTTTTTAAGAATTTTTTCTAAAAGTTTTGAAACTGATACAGATTGGCCTGTCTTCGCAGTATGTAATAAAGCTTGTAAAGAGGCAGTTTTAAAATTTTGAAGTGCCTGGCATAATTAGTTTATTTGTAATTATGTACCAAAATCGGATGATTTTTTCGAATAACACCCTTAAAATGATATCGCCTGCATGAAGCATTGATATAAGAGGGGCTGTTTGCACAAAACGAAATCGTTCGAATGCGAAAAGTTACCATGCGTTTTATTTCCAGAAGAGCATAAAATTCGATTTGGGTATGTAATAAAAAATGAATAGGAAGTTATTCATTTTAGGTGGACGACGATTAAATATATCGAATGTAAACATATTTCCGTCAAATGTTTTTTTTCTAGCGCCCGTTGTAATTGTCTCCACAACATGCTTTGACTTCTAGTGCTTTAACTACTGTTTGCAAATGAACATCGCAGGCGAATGAGCGAATGAACCTTTCATGTAGATTCTTGTAGCTTTCCACAACAACTGCCTGGCGATTAACCCATTTATGCCTAGCGTCCCTTTTTTGGGACGGCATTTTCGCTATCATTCGAAAACGTTATTTATTTTTCCGAGCCTTTATTCGCGAGTATTGAACCTCAATTCCACAAAACATTTTAATATGACCAAGTGGGATGTTGACATTTCAATTTTTATACATAATGATTTTAAATGAAATCATGCCTTGTTCAAAAAGTTGACATCAGAAATTTATCAATTACTGCTGGTGTTAGCAAAAATCGAAGAAAGTCGCAAAAATATCCAGGCACGAATGGGTTAAGCAAACGCAATGCCACCTACTGACTAAAAGAGTATAAAAAGAAAGAGTCAAAAAACAGCACACAAAATAAAACTCACAAATACTTAAAAAAAAAAAAAAACACTTTCCGATTTTAAATATGCACTAAAGTGCTTTATAAAATAAAAGCGTGTCATAATCCATGCGTCGTCCCTATTTTTCTTATTATTCCATTAAATTTTGAAGTGCTTCATTATTCATGAAGGTGGCGTATTTTTCCTTATTGTTCGACAAAACATTTCTTTGTAATCTATATTAAAATCGCCTGCTGAAACTGTTTCACGATCCTCGCCTCTGGCATATACTAGCTATACTTCCTATTTATAAATACTGTTTGAAAAGTGAATCATAATCCATGAGTGTACATATTTGTCTTCCTTGTTCCATAAACACTTCTTTGGAATTGAAATCTATGTTAAAATTGCCCACAACTGCAGGATTTATAAGTTTCTAACCAAATGTGGAAGATATCGCTACGCTCGGTTCAGTTTTGGGGACTTATTTTTTGTCGCCAAACTTGGCGATAAATCATAAAAAATTGCAAACATTGGCGACTTTGAACATTTTATCCCCTTAGGTATCTGTCATCAATATGAAAAATGCAACGAAAATATGTCGAAATCCACAGATCATGCCCACAAATCATTTGTTTTCTTTTTCTTAAATTTAATCTGTTCAAAATCAAGCATTCTAACTTATATTTCTGTTCTCATTTTTCCTCACTTTGGTTTTTAAATTTCGTATTCTGCTTTTTCCGCATGCGATAGCCTTTTAATTGCTTATTTTTCATGGCAGACTGGAGCCTTCTGGGCTAAAACTATTTTCTGTTGCATCAGATTTGCAATTGGAACAGGTTTTCCATTTCCTTCTTTTGCCCCTTTTTGGCATATTTTATTTTGATGCCATGCAGTATCTTTCAAAATTATTCTTCCGCTGTTTGATTACTTTAATTTTATTGGTTTAAATTTATCGCAGCTCTGTAATTGACGTTTGTTATCGTGGCCAAGTTTACGTTCTGGCCAGTATCGAGTTCTATGTTGGCATGTTCTTTTTAGGGTCTCCACCGCTTTTCGATTGTAGAGTGAACATGTATTTTTTATGACGCTAGGCCACCAGTCCGTAATATTGAACTATTTACTTTATACTGTTTCATCAACAAATAGAGTTAAAAAAAAGGCCATACTATTTAATGTTTTTGCAACTAAGTGGGTGTTTAGAACCTGAGTGTTGTATTTCAACGCTGTCTAATTAGGATTTAGAATATAATGAAGCTATTCTCCATTATACTTGGTAGTTTCTTTAAATTTGACTTTTAATAAATGCCTTGAGCCTAGCATTCATATGGTTAATTTTACTTCAGCTGCTATAACACTCCTCGCGTTTTATAAAACATTGCAGTCTTACAACCCAGAATAAATTATAAGGATTCCCTAGATAAGATAATAAATATTGTTAAAACATAGTGGAAATTAAAATCTTTTGTGTTAAACTTTTTTCGTGTGGATTTTATTATTAAATTTTACGTACCGAAACCAAGAAACTAAAGCTAGAGATTAAGAAAGAAGCTTACATCGCTTTTTAAAAACATATATCATTCGTTCAATGTAGACTGCACATTAAATTGAAATTTAATCGACATTGATACAAATGCTACTTGACTTTTTTCGAGTTAGAAATACAATTATGATAAGTTATAAATTAAGTATTTTTCCTACTTTGGGAAAAAAGAATCTGATTAAAATTATTCAAGTGGGTTTTGTTAAACGCATGCCCAATCTTTTTCTCTTTTCTTTTCGAATATCTTAATTAAACCTGTTCATTTCGTAAAACTGAAAAATAAAAATAAACGCAATTATGAGATGGAAGATTAAAATTTCTTCTTTTTTAATGTTTTTGAGATATAAATCGATATTTTTCAAAAGGAAATTCACGAGAAGAAAAGGGGAAATGCTGTTAGTTTAGAACATTCAAGCAAATCATCTTAACAGATAAAAATTATTGATTTTATTTTGTAATGTGTCATAATAAAAGAATTAACTAAATTGTTTCGATAACACTTGCGTGGTTTAAAAAAAAAAAAATTCTGTAACTTTTTTTTTCCCGAGTAACCGTATTTCTGAAGAAAGTTTTTCAAATTAATCCATTGCATTACAGAACTAGACAAAATTCTATTTAGTTTAGGAATCTCTAATAAGTAGCCTTTAATCTGAAACGAAAAGAGTGAATAGTCACTCCTACGGAGTAAAATGACAGCCAGATCGATTAACCTATAAAGAAGTAAGTATTCAATCTCCATCCATATATAGATAGAGTACAAAGTTAGAAATTTGTGCCCTGATAACTTAAATATAGACACTTTCCAAAATAATTTGCTAAAAAAAAAACTATAGCTTTTACACTCTCAGGGATTGAATGCATTCATACCTCTACAAAGTCGAATAGTTTGAGTGTATGGGCGTCTGCAGAATATTTTCCGAAGGGAGGCAAAGATTGCTTCAGGGTTTCATGTTGGAAAGGAAAAAAAAAAAAAAAAAAAAAAAAAAAAAGGAATACAAAAATCCAGAGGACAATTGGGTGCCATTTCGCTTCTCGAAGATGGCTATTTTTCGTTTCGTTTTTAGAGTTTAACTCTGTCTAGCCAGTACTCTTATTGGTAGTGAGAGACCAATGTTGAATTGGTCGTGTCTATAGATAGTTTATATAGGACCTTATTAGGGAATGCAATTCCGATCCCGCGGGAGCTGGATCCTGCTGTATCCCGCACAAATATTTGCGGGACTAGTCTCGTGGGATTAGGACAGTAATCCCACTGATTGTAGCTGAGATATAAATTATTTTTAATTACAATTTTACGCCACATTCCCAATTATCATCAATTGACCAAAATTGTTATTTATGTATCTTATCTCACAGTACATGAATCAGTAATTACAAATTTTGGAGTTTCAATTTTTCTAATTATACCCCAATGGGAATCTGGATCAGATATTTCAATCTAAATTTTTCGTTAACTTCCCATTCTCCAAATGAACTGAAATATTTCAGACTAATTTATATCTAAGCGAATAATCATGAATCAATTATAAAAAAAAATTCATTTTAGTTTTTTTTTTTTTAAATCACGCTTTTAACTATTTTACTAAAATTAGATCAAGACTAGTGACTCTTTACATTGCCTTTTTTAGCAAAAACTTTGCATATTATTCTGAATATCATGACAATAATTTTTTAAATAATATTTCTTTTGGTTACTGTATTAATTATCAAATCACATTAATTATTATCATAGTGTTAAGTTAAATTTCATAGTGCTTAAAATCTTGCTTTTTCCTATCTTTCTCTGCTGAAATGAATTCTCAGTTGAATGAAATGACAATCCGTGGGATCAATATGTCTCAATCCCGAAATCCCACCCAAACGAAAAACAGTGCGGGATTGCATTCCCTAGACTTTATGCTTTGGCTGTTTGGAGGTAGTTATCCGAATAAAGGTCTCAATAAGGAAAAGGGCTGATCCGCTTCAATTTCACCAGGATTGCAAGACACTAGAAAATAACGTTAGGATCCAGTTCAGTGTTGGGACAGTTTCTGCAGTTTCAGTACACATTCTAGTTCCATTCCTCTGAATTTTCATTCCGCTAAACTGTCGAGTTTTTAATCTTCTTAAGGTTTTTGCAAGAGTTCTGCTTATGTTTATCAGTTGCAGTTTCAGTACACATTCTAGTTCCATTCCTTTGAATCTTCATTCCCCTAAACTGTTCAGTTTTTAGTCTTGTTAAGGTTTTTGCAAGAGGTCTGCTTATGTTTATCGAGCAGATTTGATTTTCAATTTGACCATCCCGTCCTTGAATTTCGACTGAGTTTATACCACTGAGGGTGACATAAGGAAGTACTTGTAATTTAAGTCCAAAATTAAGATAAAAATCGACACACCTGTGTGTCCGCTACTCTCAGACAATGCTATGTAAGATTTCTAGGAGAGGAGAGAAAATAAAAATACACTCTAATGTTATGCCTAGGTGTTAGGCGCTAGGTTTAACTCACCAGAAGTTTAAAGATTCAATCGCCAGATGGTACATCCTATTTTTCAACCTACAGGCTATGAGAGACTTTTATGGATATTTTACAGAGCCAAAAAAAAAAAGTGTTTTCATCTAAGGACAGAGATGAAAACAAATGAATTAACATCTTATTTGATTTTGCCTGTTTGCTTTCTTCATCGCAAATACGCGACGATATTTTAGTGGCTATGCCCGGGAGATGAGTGGCAACATAAAAAGTCTTCATTTCAAAGAACACCAGATCTTTACTTACAAAACACTTACGATGCACATTCTTTAATTATGGCGCACAACAGAGTTATCTTGAAACAGTTTTAGTCTTCAGAGTAGTCGACATGATGGTTGTAAAGATGTGCTCATCAGCATCTGGGCACCTAAAAAACATAAACAAACAAAAAAATCTGAAAATACAGTAGACCTTTTATAACATGGGTTCATATAAGACGGAATCCCATAACACGGCAGAAAAAGGGCGATTTTTTTCCCTATAACACGTCAAAAAAGACTCATATGGCACGGTAAAAGAAGGAGAAGGTGTTTCTGTATTGCCTGTTAACACATTCTAAAGCTGTTCATGTGTTTGTGACTGATATAACACGGAACTTATCTAAAGTGTTACAGTGGGGTCATACTGTTAGACGCAGTATGACTACGCATATCTTCGAAGTGTGGTCAGCAATCGGTATTAGTCTATTAAGTTACCAACTGTTGAAAAATTAAAGCAGAGGGGCTGGGAGAAGTATGAAGACAAATAAGATCCTTTAGTGGTAAAAAAATGAGGTTGAAAAAACATTAAACCAAAAAATCAAACACTATGTAGCGGTTGCCTCCCGTCTGGGCTTTTTAATCCAATTGTTGCTTCCCAAGTGATACATGCACACACAAGACTGTGTTCGGTAGTTTTTCATGGTCGATGCGTTTGCCAAGATATACCTGTTTCGATCTTATTCAAAAGAAAAATGATACGAATAACTTGTCTCTATTTTTTTTTGTACTTTTCACTACTACACCACACGATTCTGACATATGCGGGCTTATTTCTTGTCCTATCACGGTAACAATTAATGGAGGAAGTAAAACAGATGCGTCTGGGTCGAGAACCGCTGCAAAGCATGAAGACAGTACACTGATTAAAAAATAAAAATAAAAAAAAATCTTGAGGCAAATACACACTGAACAAGATTTGGAGCAAAAGTGCGTAGCTTCGAATTAAAACACTGAAACCTAGCAAAATCGACTTGAATTTCAATGTGTTTCTGAATTAAGTTCAAAATTGCCGTTTTCTGTGTGATTACCTATAGATCCTTTAACAAAGTGAGAGTATTTCGATGTCTCTTTGTTGAAATGGATATAGTGAAACAAATAAAAATCTCCACCATCACAAAGGGGAAGATTATATGGAATAATTAATTCAAGCATAAATACTTTCAAGCAGAGCTGGTGTGTGGCGTGTGCGACATATGCGGTAACAAATACGCGAGTTTGAGAGGGACGTCGAAGTGCGAAAAAGCATGGTAAAAATTTAAATTTTTATGTAATTTTGAATGTAAATCAGCCATTTGAATATGATAATAACTTATGCTCAACAAATAAAGTGTTAAGAGCTTGCTCTGTGCACAAGTACAGTACAGCATGCCTATTGAAACTTGAAAAATTAAGTTCTAAGAATTTGTACTAGAAGAATTCATTAAAAAAATAGTAATAAAGAAAAGATACTGAGACTTTAGTACAGTATTTACTGTTTAATAGTATTTATTAGTTTCAGTTTTTTTTTTAATTCCTTTAAAATTGGCCCTTATTTTCCTCAAAAAATATTTTCTAGAAGTTATAGCAGAGTTCTAAAGTAAATATTTCTGGAAGTTAAAACCGAAAACAAATAAATTCATAAACACCAGAATTCCGAAAACTGACTCTAGGCGAGCACATGATTCGGGTGGGTTGAGCCACTTTTCAAGAAACTAGAAATTTAGTGATCTGCAGCAAGAAAAAATTTAAATTTCTTCTGAACAACGCAACCGATATAGTTAGTTCACTGTAAGCTTTCTCGAAAGCTATCAGAATGGTCGAATTTTAGTAAATTTTGACTGATTGTATCTTGAACGGTACTTAATGAATTAACGTTTAAAAAAGGTTGTCAAGTATTTCATTTTGTATTTTTCAGTGCTTCATTGCTTGTAAATCGCCTTCAAGTCTAGATATTTTAGTACAATTGATGTCGTTTTATAGGATTTTTTCTGATCTTTCTACGTAAATATGGAGCTACTTTTCGTATAGTGTGTTTAAAAACTTCAGAAATGAAGAATTTATTAAATTTTTGTTCATTCTATCCGTGCTTGTGGAAAAACAGTTATAGATAGATCAGGGGTTCTATGTTGATGTTGCTCCACATGAGATGTTATATCACCTACTAAAATATTTTACAAGAGTTCTGAATCATGCTGCATATAAAGGATGTTGATGCAAAATTCACACTCTCCACTTTTCAAATTCTTATAAGAATGCAAAAAACTGATTATTGTTAACAAACACGATATACTGGAGCAATTTTTTGTGAATGATATATTTGTTGATATTACAACTCCTCGCGCATAATCCTAAACCTGTAATAATTCTTTAAAGCTAAGAATTTAAATATGAAAAAATGTTAGATGTTAGTTATATAACCCAAAATATTTATGAATTTAAAACAAAAGAACTAAATAAATAAATGTATGAACATTAGTTTTCATTATGTTATTTTGAAGGGTAATAAATTAAAAAATCAACGAGCAAAAAACATTTACTAAAAGGGTTTCTTTTTTATTCTTTATATCTTTATATACATCAACAATTGTTAAAAAAAAAAAAAAAAAAAAAAAAAAAAAGAATCACATCATTTGCAAGCTTCCCTGATTGGCTGAATTTGAGAGTGTGAATTTTGCTGCAAAACAGTTATTGGATAATGCAAGTTATGCATTAAAACAAGACTTTCAGCATTTGTTTTTTCATTCTTAATTCAATTTTTATGGTTCAATTCAAATAATAATTAGAGTCCGACTGGTCTGAAAAAGACGAACACGATGATACGAATAACTCATAGAGGATAATGTGTCTTTTGTATCTACATGCTTCATAAACATCCTCTTCTCCCCACTTCCATTTATGAAATATTTATTTTTTTCTAATGACGGGCCCCAGCCGTGTATAGGTATTAGAAATGAGACGCTCTCAGCCAGAGCCCTCAGGCTTGGTTCGGGCCCGGGCTCTTATGTGAGCCCGTATCTTATATATGCGTAACAGGTGGACCAATACTGCCTGTTATGAAGGGACGGGCGAAATGACACCAAAGTCCATGCCGGGAATCGAACTGAAACCCGTGAGATGGTAGTGTGTTTGTGTTTCGTGTTGTAGCAAACATACTCGATGGCTATCTGCTTGGGGAGGGATACCTTGGGCGGATGACATTTTAAGGGGTTCTAACGCGCATTCACGTTAAATCTGTAGAAAACCGACCAAAATTCCAGACCGTTAGATCGACATCCTCGCGAAGGGCCCGAACCCGGAACCTTCACACTTCAGCCGTGTACCATGTTCAGTGTCTCAGCCACTCAACCATGGTGGAGCCGCCATAGATGGTAGAATGGTTCTTTAGCCACAACGCAAACGGGGCGGCTAATTTATGAAAATTTGTAAAAATATATTCTCAACTGTTCATTTACAAAATATATACCAGGAACGTGCTGAAACTGGAACTAAATTTTCCGAAACCGAAAATTTCTAATTTAGGTATCTTATTTAGTTATAGTGTTTCAAAGTGTTTGATCAGAGCAGCACTTTTTTAAATATTGACTTCCAATTAGAAAAAGTTTCCAAAGGCATGCAGTTACTGTTGATGCCATACAATCTTACACGGAGCCTCATATTTTAAAAAATAAGTAGAAAAACAACTTTTTCAATGACTCAGTATATATATATATATATATATATATATATATATATATATATATATATATATATATATATATATATATATATATATATATATATATAAAGTCTAGTGAGGAAAATGAAGCCACAGATGTAAAATCTCATCCAGGAAAAACGCACATGTGTAAAGGTAATACTCACTGAGTTATTTATCTTTAGAGTTTTTAGCAATTATAGCCAATGACTAAGGGGCAATTGAAGGGTGTAGATGCAAAAGTTACGCTATCCACTTTTTAAGGTATTGAGTAATTCACATCACTGCGTTCGTCTTTAAGAGGTGAATTGGATTGTTATAGTGATTTGGACCATGATGAGCCTATTAAGGTTGAAAACAATTGCTGAAAATCTCGTTCTGAAGCATAACTCTCATTATCCAGCTACTTTTTTTAGACAAAACTCACACTCTCCAAAATCCAAAAATCAGGAAGGCTTGCAAATAATCATGTGATTCTTTTCTTTGCATCTGTCGATGTTTAAAAAAATAACCGATAATAAATTTCTTCTGCGTATTGACTTTCATGTTTTATTACCCTCCAAAATAATATAATGAAAACTGATGTTCAGATATTTATTTATTTATTTTTGGTTCTTTCTATTGTAAACTCATAATTATTTTGGTTTATATCTAACATTACCCATCAAATTTCGCTTCCAAGCTCACATTTTCCGTGCATAAATTTAAATTCTAGCTTTACCAGAATTATTACAGGTTTAGGCAGAGCCTTATTATCGCTTGGGCAAATCGGGACTTTGCCCAGGGCCCCCAATATCAAATGTTGTTCTGAAATATTCTTTTTTATATCAAAATTTTATGGAAAATGAAACAAATTTCATTGATGGGGGGGGGGGGGGCAAATTCATCAAGGCCCCAGTTGGTCATAATCAAGCTCTGGGTTTAGGACTATGTGCAAGTAGTTGTTATGGCAACAAATATCACTCAAAACCAATATATCATGTTTGTCAATAATAATCAGCCTATAACATTTTTCTAGGAACTCGAAAAGTGGAGATTGTGAGATTTTGCATCTACACCCTTCATACACCCCTTTACACACCCCTTTATACACCCCTTCATACACCCCTTTAATTTCAAATCATAAGAGCTTAGAGTCTTAACTCTTAGACAATCGCCCTTCAAGTATTCAGTTTTTATGTGAATACAATATCAGGCTTTCTGAGTATGGCACTTTACTTCTGTTCATCACAGTAATGAATTGTAAAGATAATGAATTGAATCCCTGTTGACCAACATTTTATATGAGCAGTTAATTTTCAGATTGTGGAGAGACAAACAGAGAAATTAATGAGAACGGCGTGAAAAGAGACCAACCACCACTTGGTTTTCATTGCCATGGTAACAGACAGCAGTGGATGGATTACTTGTGCCGGCCTGAAAACTGAACTAACTATAACTGCTGAGGATAGAGGAAAACTTCCTTGAAGTCATTTTTAGAAAACTCCCCCCTCCCATCTCTCTCTTACACACACTCTCTTTTCTTCTTTCTTTTTTTTTCTTTTTTGTACAATTAAAGTTAACTTATTATACTAAGAATTCTCAATTTTTTTAATGACTGAAAAACCATTAATTATCGTAAAATATCTTAATTATTTAAAAGTTTTAGGTCCCGCAGTGGTCTGGGCGCTAAGCTCATAAGAGCACGGCAAGTGAAGCAGCATTAGGGAATGCAATCCCGCACTGTTTTTCGTCTTGCGGGATTTCGGGATTGAGATTTATTAATCCCGCGGGATCCCGCAATCAAGCTGGATTGAGATTCTATTTAACTTGGACTTCATTTCAACATAGAAAAGTAGAAAAAAAGGAAGATTTCAAGCACTATCAAGTTTAATAATAATAATTAATCTTATGAGATAATTAATACAATAACTTACAGAAATATGAAAATTGTAATCATGATATTCAGAATAATTTACAAGTTATGTCTTATATTAGTTGCTAAAAATGAGGAATTTCCAGGAATATACAATTAATAGATAAATTCACATACTTACGTTATTTTCTTAATTGCTGAAAAAAGAACGTACAAAATCGAACAAATCCAATGAATCATTTCCTAGTCTAGATTTAATTTTAGTAAACTAATTAAAAGTGTGAATTTAAAAAAAAAAATTAAAAGCTAAAATGAAAACTTTTTATAATTAATTCGTGACTGTTCGCTAAGAGATAAATTACGTAGCATAAAATATTTAAGTTCATTTGGAGATTGGGGAGTTTGCGAAAACTTAGAGCTTAGTAGCTTAACTGCTTACTTCTATGTGGGGTCTAGGAAATGCAATCCCGCACTGTTTTTCCTCTTGCGGGATTTCGGGATTGAGATTTATTAATCTTTCGGGATGTTCAGATTTCGATGTTTGTTCCAGACCCCCACTGGAAGATAATTAAAAAAAAAATAAAACTTGAATTAAAATTTGTAATTATTGTTCCGTTTATTGTTAGATAAGAGACATAAATATGCAAGAATTTTCGGTCTATTGATTGGGAAAGCAGCGTGAAATTGTAATAAAAAATAATTTATTTCTCAGTGTCAATCCCGCGGGATTAGGATCGCAATCCCGCGGGACTAGTCCAGCAAACATTTGTGCGGGAACCCACAGGATCCCGTTCCCGCGGGATCGGGATTGCATTCCCTAAGCAGCATCTGGCTTGGCCAGTGCTTGGAAGGGTTAACTCCCTCTCGGCTCGACTACTGAGGGAACCGTGTACGCTAATGGAAGTTGGTGCACGTAAAATCCGTCTTGGCTACAATGTCCTCCATGTTTAACGTTACCTCTGGGGGAGACGATTTCAGGGGCTTGGTCCCTCCTCTGGAATTGGTTCAAAATTAGGGGACCCCGGCTAAAGTCGGACTTCCTCCCACTGGGGCCCACTAAAAATGGAAGACGCCCCCCTACCCTTCTGCCCATCGCCTCCCTACCTGGGAGGAATCTGGCACCTTAAATCTGCATTTTGAAAATAATAGTGCTCATTAAGCTGGAAAATTTTCTCATCTATTTTTAGGAGTCTCCAAACAATATACATCTAAAAATCACTTGAATGCGTACAGAAATTTATATCATTCTTTACTCCAAATTTGTATCTAATGTTAGAATGTACACTTGTGTACACACACTAATGTAAGGTACCCAATGAAAAAATAAAATATAATAAATAATAATGATGATGATGATGGTGGTGGTGGTAATCCGAATTCGTGTAGAAATTTCGATTTTACTGGTATACGACTGGGAAGGGGGAAAAAAAAGAACATAAATCATGTTAAACTCGTCGATCATAAAGCACTTTCAAACATAATGTTATTTGCACGCACACTAGAATGCCGGCAAACACAAAAAAGTTGACAATTTAACTAAGCAGAAGTAATGTTGCCAATTAAATTGTGCTCCAAAAACTATTGCATGTTTTCATGGAAATGAGGGTATGGATATTGATAGTTCGGGATGTTGGAAGATTTTCTGCTGTATACAGTATTGCTACCGGTCAAGGAAAACCTAAAATAGTCAGGAAGTTTTATTTTCACAGAAGAGTCAAAGAAAATTGCAGATTTTGTCTAAAAACTTAAAATATTGATATATGACCTGTAAATTTATCTGAAATCTATTTATTAATTAATTTTACATTTGTTATATGTATGGACTTTTCTAGCAGTTTTTTAAAAACTTTTTTTAACCATGCCCTCCTTCAAAAAATGATGGTATCCGCAACTTTCCATATAACTTTAAGCTTAAATGACATTCATTATTTTTCATATTCAAATATTTTATGACATAAAATAAAACAAAACTGTAATGTAAATATGAGTGAAAAAAAACATAAATAATATTTTAAAATAAATGTATTTTACGCTGTTAGATTTGTTTGTTTCACAAAAAACTGAAAAAAAGGGTAGTTTTCAAAGGATTCAAAGGAATATCTGCCTTTAATCACTTGCCCGCCCCAAATTCTATTATTTTTGTTTTTATCCCTTAGTCTCAAATTTTTTATTGTTGTCAAATGTTACCATGTTCAGAAAGACAATTGTTGTGCGTTAGGGGGGGAAAAATGTCCATACATTTTTTACAAAGAGTGCAATATTACGTTATGGTCAAATTATGCTAAACAAACTTTCACACTTACCCCACCTTACCTTATTTGAATAGCTATCGACCTTAAGTCTTAAAAAAAAAAGAAACAATTAAAGTTATTTTGTTATTTCTTCTGAACGTGCTATAAATGCCAGTTATACTAATTTCAACGGAGAATTGTCTTTTATAAACTTCAATATCAAATTTATTTTGTTTGATGTCGATGAATGTCTCTGAAACGCACTTCAAACAATATCTTAGACCTAATATATTGGAACTCTTTTGTGTTGTGCTGCAAAAGAATTATTTATACTACAGGGCCAAGGCCCCCAGACTCGCTACGCTCGCTTTTCGTATGAGGCATGCGGCCCCTAATAAGGCTTATTCGTAAAAAAGACATAATTTCAACAGACAAAACCCGCAGATTGGATCAGATAGAATGTTACTGAGATGCAAATTGCTTGGTTCTTGCATGTTCATTGGTACATAAAAATTTAAACTTCACACTACAGTAGACCCCCTCCCCTTCATAACACGGAAGATATTTTGCTATGGGAATCCGTGTTGTACGGGTCCTGAGCTATACTCCACCTGGAGTGCGGACTCCGCTTATAATTGCTGGAAAAATTATTTGCACTCCTCAGAAACACAATGATATTTAATGTTGCCATTCAAAAGTTATATTAATTAGGAACTAAAGCGTAATAAAATCAGAACATCTGTTTCAGCTCTATTTTTAATAATGTAAAACCTATTGGACACCTTGCGAATTTGCCACCCATGGCGATTTTTCATTATTTGGCGACTTGCGTACATGTAAAGTTAATAAAAGTTACGGAACAGATAGGATAGCTTGCCACCAATGGCGACTTTTCATTATTTGGCGATTGACACATGCTCACAACCTATCATTACTGTTCATTTAAGGTTACCGGAAAACCGTTATCCATATTTTCATTTACATAATCGTTTGCAGATTGGCGTACTTAGCACCACGAATTATACCATCTCGTCGCGCTAGCAAATATCCAAAGTGTTCTATAGCTGCTATAATGGCATAGTTAACGCCGCCAAATATTTCTAGTGGTAGCAAATAATCCAGCCGGACAGAACCGGCTTTAAAATAATCTGCATTTTAATTATTTTTCATTTTCAAGATATTAGTTATTCTGTTTTGGAAAAACGAATAATCGCTAATTCTAAACTCCTGTTGTCTAAGCGAACTTACTATTTGAAAATTATCAACTTTGTGTAACACATTTTGAGTTACTTATTTCATATAGTTTTTATTTTGGCGTAAAATGGGCGTAATTGCAACTCATGTTTATAAATTTCACGCGATTCTAGATACTTGGAAACGCTTTGTTGCAAAGGAATGAATGATTTTATGCCAAATCTGGCAACCATTCTGTTTATTTTTTCAGTTTTTTATTAATGTCTTCTAAAATAATTCGATTTTCGAAATTTAAGTCAGCTTAGCAGGTTCCTCGGAATTTTTCGAATCTGTGGGCACCTTAGTCGAAACTCAAATCCCCACGGTTTAGGAGGAGATAGGCCAACAAGCTTTGACAGCGCCAGCGGCCTTTACTTTTTTTTAGAATATATATATGTATATATATATATATACCTAGCGTTTTCAACAATGTACATATATGGCATATTACATGTCCAAAACATATATAAATTTAGTGGCAGTCGATGAATGTTTACGCCAATCAGATCACAAGTTGATAAGTCGAAATGCCTTTGGAGTTGTGCTGGAAATATATGCATTTCAAGTTTTCGTGGCTCATTAGTTAAGGGATCTTTTTTTTTTTTTTTTTTTCAATTCCTCTTATTAGTTCACACTCTTCCTATATTTATCTTGTACAAATTTTCAACCGTTAATGAAATACTTTTTTATTCATCCACTCAAGTTCAAATACACTTTTTAAAACTTTTAGTGAAGGACACTGTATGTTAATACAGTTTTCGTCCCAATCGACTGGATAATTTATCTACAGGACCGCCCAAAAGATTCTAAATACATTACGTTCTATGGGACGAAATTCTTTAAACTCGCATGTCTCAAAAACTATTAGACGTAGAACGTTGTAACTTTATATTCAGCACTGTTGTAACATCTAGTTGTGCAACAGCTATTTCGGTCCCATTCGACTGGATAGTTTATCTACAGGGCAACCCAAAAGATTTTCAATACATTACGCTCTATGGGCAGAAATTCCTTAAAGCGTATTTTAGAGGTATTAGGCTAGTTCAAACGACTCAGAAGTGGTATATGCTGTTAAGGGTTACAAAATGAATTTTTCCATCGAAGAAAGTGTCTTTATCATTGATAGTGCTGCTACAGGAACAGTTAAAAGATTTCTAGCACTGTACGGTCAATGGCAGTTTTAGGGATATTCATCCATTTCAAGTATAATACCGTCCTACCATATAGTTAGGTGATGGTCCGACCACGGTCACGTGCCTCCCTCAAGAATTACGCCAAGCTTGAATACTTTAGTACGTGTGTATGTATTTTACTCTCAAATCTCAAAAACTATTTGTCGTCGAAAGTTGAAATTTCATATATAGGATTGTTGTAACAACTATTTGCCCATCTCGATTTTTGGTTCCAATCTACTGGAGAGTTTATTTACAGGACCACTCAAAAGAAATTCAATACATTAATGTCTATGGACATCTTCAATATATTACATCTGTAGTCAGTCATCGTTTGGTCCTTGCCCAAAATCTCGCCATTTGTCATCGACCATTTGCCAAAATATCGCCAAATTTGGCGATAGTCAGTCATTTGGTCCATGCCCAAAATATCGCCAAATTTGGCGATAGTCAGTCATTGTTTGGTCCATTCCCGAAATCTCACCATTTTTCGTCGAACTTGGCGAGTTTTGCCGAAATCTCACCAAATTTGGCTCCAAAAATAATCTCGCATAACTCTAAAATTTTTAACCGTATAATGTTGAAATTTTGTATTTAGAACTATTTTAACATCTAACTGTGCATCTCTTTTTTTTTTTTTTTTTTTTCAATTGCTCCTATTAGTTCACACTCTCCCTATATAAATTCAAATATCTTATTCAAATTTTCAGTCGTTAATAAAGTACTTTTTATTCAACCACTCAAATTCAAATAGTTTTTTTTTTCAAATATTAATTCATTAATTAAATGTAATTAATTAAATTTAATAAGAAGTTACTAAAATAAAACTTTTCTTTGTTGACCTAAGTAGGAATTGACTTAATTTTTTTTTTTTTTTATATATATATTACTTGTTCTCTCTCTTTTTTAGGAGTTTCAAAAAGCTTTACTAAATTATCTGGTTTTCAACGAAGAAATATTTATAGAAATATCAAATTTTACATCTACTGTAAATATTATACTAGTATTAACTACATGAATTTCTAAGCAATTCTTTCTTTAAAAAGTAGAAACTCCTTTTTTAAAACCATTCTTTAGTTCTTGTAGAATAAAGAAAATTAATTAAAATTACCCAAGACGTTTTTCTTGGTTGAATAGCATTTTTAATAAAACATACGCCACAATTTTATGCATTTGAAAAAACTTTATTTTTTACAACGTTGCTTGGGGATTTCTATCACAAAAGCCTTAATAAAGCAGGTACAATCAGGGTACGAATTGACGGAGGGGGGGGGGGGTGCCGGGGACAGTCCCCTGCTGTAGAATGTAATATCCCTGGCTAGAGAAATATTAATTGATCCCTGCCAGGGATACTATTTATTCCCTTCTAGAGAAATATTAAATTAATCTCTGCCCCTACAGGCTCAACAGTACCTAACGATTTTGTAGTATTGAGAATAGAAATTCTTCTTTTGTTTACTAGACATAGGAGTAAGTTACAAACATCCCTTTGAAATAGATATACACATACACATCCCTGATGCCACTTCTCATTCTGTAACTGGGGTCAAGTTTCAAAGGAAGACTGCGAAATGAACGAACAAGCGCTGCTCTGCCGCGAGCCGAATTTGAGGGTAGACGTAGAATCGACATAGGCAGGAATATATGCACATAGAAAATCGGGGGTTTGAAATTAAAGTCAACCCTTTCTATAGTTTGCATAGAATGACGAAAACTTTTTTAATTTTTCATTCGGATTCGGATAATATTGCCAATATGTTGGCGACAAAATGTCCATTCATGACGAGTAACCATAGCTACGCTTAAACAATCTATTTTTGCTTGTTACATTAAAAAGCGGTAATCTTTCCGTTATCGCCTTTTGACAAGGGATCCAACAAATCTATGGTAATCAACTTAAATTAAAACTTTTTATGCTTGATTTGTGTGTTGTTAGTTATGATACAGTAGCATGTAAAATTTTAAGCTAATTGGGGATTGAGCGGAAAATCGATTATAAAATTTGATCCAGGCATATAGTCTACTACATACAGTATGGGTTGAATAAAACAGAACAATAATTTTTAAGTGCAATTCTCCCTTTTCCACCTTTTTGTTTCCTTCCCCTTTAATTTGCATCCATGCACTGCACGTGTACTGACGATAGTTATTGTTTGAGTTTTGACACTATAAAGGGGATATCCATATAACTATGTGGGGGTGAAAATGGAATATCAGTACTTAATAAAGTATTATAAGCAAAATATCATTTTCAATCATTCTAAAATGCCGATTACAAGCCGAGTGCAAAATGACGTCATACCGATATCGTTAATTACACTAAAGTGCAATATCAAAGAAAGTGTGAGGAAGAAGATTGCGATAGTGTTATCTCAAGCAAAACTGAATCTTTAACCCCCCACCCCCCTCTTCTTTTTTTTAATCATCGAGTGGTTATCAAGTTTAATAAATTCCAAGCCTCTGGAAATATCTTGGTGCCATTTATCATCGAACCGTTTGTGAGTTATTTTTAGAATAAGTCTGTGATTAAGAGAAAGAAAAAACAACGTGGAAGTTCTTCAAATGTTTCCGGAGACATTTTTACAATGAATTTTTTGTACGAGCCAGAAAGGAAAGGAAATTGGAGCTTGTACTCTTGAACTTTAAAAGAGATAATTGCAGAATTCTTATACTTTACGAATGTACATTTTTTAAATGTCCCGATTTGTAGTTGCAACAATTATCTTTCATGGAAGAAAAAACACTAATTTTGAAGCATTTTAGAAGCGTGATAAGCATACGGCTAACTTAATGATTTACCTATGTGTACTATAACTGCTACCAATTGCACAAACATGGGAAAACTAGAAAGCTAAATTATGCAATCTTATTTGAAAATGTACTACGGCTTAACCCATAGTTAATTATTCTCTCTAAGATGCGACGGCAGCTATTGCTCTGAGCGAAACTTTGGGACATAGCTAGTCAGGCATTCCAAGACCCATACAATTAGCACAGAAAAGGTATCTCCGCCGCCACAACGATGAGAGCAAACGAATCAAAGCTTACAGAACACTAAATAATTTATTTTCGAGTTAAAAAAAATAATAATCTATATAATTTATAATCGTTTTGCATAAATCGATTAGAGTTTTTTTGTTTACTTCTATAAAAGAACGATAAATATAGGGTGCATTATTTTCAAAGGATTCTTTTATACATTCCACTAATCTATATGAATTTTGTTTCGTTTGAAATAGAGGAACATCTTTGAAATGTATTTTACACGATGATTCATCAAAGACTGCATGACATAGTCCAAAGAAATAACATTTTTAGATTCCTCAGTGTTGCACTTATTTATCACTGAAAACAAACAATATGATATCATTTGGTATTTTCAACTTTATTAGAAAGTATTATAAAAAACTTGGCTGTTCGAGCCTCGTCAGGGGGAGACCCCCCTGATCACCCCTAATTTTTTAGTTTCATTATTGCCATATTAAAACGATATTAATTGACTATGCCATTTTATCTCTCATCTTTCGTGTATTTCGCCTGGCAACCCTATGTTGAAATTTTTATCATTGTAACCTAAGCAAAATACATGTGATGCATATTGTACAGCTTACGAAATATTGTAACAATAGATTAAAGTTGTTGTGAACTAATAGTATTTAAATATATGTAAATTATGTCGCTTTTTGGGGACACATTTTTCGGACAATTTTCAATAAAGGAGGTGAGCGATAAAATGACATAGTCATTAATAAAAAATAACCATTCACAAACGTCAAAGTGCTCTCTCTCTCCTACAAATTTCAGTGTCAAAGACTTCAGAGAAGAAATAGCTTCACCCCCCATTGGAATCTAAATAATTTTTTTCACGGAAATAATTCATTATAAATAGTTTTCCAATTGAGATTCCATACTCCTGTAGGTAATGCCTTTGAAATTAAATAATCACCTTGTACTTTTTGTGTGTTGATACGCCAGTAGTAACACAGATACGTTTAAATTTTAACTGAATATAATTAAAATATCCGCATTAAAATGAGAACTTATTTAAACAACTTGAAGTCGTCATTTGTTTTTTTAAACTGACGTTATATTTTATCATCCTTTAACAATTCGCTTTACAGTTTTATAACCAAAATACAATTACCAATATTCAGGGGCGTAGCCAGAAATTTTTCATGGGGGGGGGGTTACGACTACTACAACTCATATATATGTATACGTGGGTGTGACAATGTAGTGAAGAATATACATTTTGTATGGCAAAATGTTATGCCCCTTAACCCCCCCCCCTTGGCTACGCCCCTGCCAATATTCATTACCGTCAAGCGTACAGCTTTTAATGCAAAAAGGGGGGTGGGTATAGTTATTACCCAACTCAATAGCTTTATCGCGTCCCTGTATAGTGATATTATTAAATTATGACAAGGTAAACTAATAAACTTACAACTAACCTTGCATAAGCAGTTTTTTCGGATTCTTGTCTCAAAAAAAAAAAAAAACTCTGCTATAAATGAGAAACAGTAAAGCTGGGTTTAAATTAAAACATATATTTCACAGCCAACAAAAATAGACACTCACATCACATTTCACATTATATACACTCATGTCCATAAATTAAGGATAATTCAGAATCACACAGAAATTGATCTCTAAAATAAAAATTTCACCTGTGGAATGATCACACACATCTTGAAGAAGAATATGCAAATTACAGGAAACCGCCAGATGGCGTGGATGGTACGTCACAATGACGAGAGTGTAAGAGAGGGGTATATAAGGAATGGTGGCAAAGAAGTAAAATTATTCACAAGCGCTGTGAAAGCCTTTCATTGCAAAAACCGCATAGTTATGGCACAAAGGAGGCATTTGGATGATGTTTTACGTGGCAGAATTATCGGACGACTGGAATGTGGACGTACCCAGCTGGAAGTATCCGAGGAACTTGGAATCGCCCAGAGTGTCATCTCCAGGCTTTGGCAACGATTCCAAGATGATGGTAATGTGAGTAGACGTTACAGCACAGGTCGCCCCCGAGTTACAACGCCGAATGAGGACCGCTATTTGGCAGTTACTGCCAAAAGAAACAGACGGAGTACAGAATCAGACCTGTCTCGTCAGCTCTCTTCAGCTACCGGTACGACAGTTTCAAGGCAGACCGTGTACAGACGCTTAGGGCACATTGGTCTACATGCTCGTAGGCCTGTCAGATGTGTTCCACTTACCGCAACTCACTGTCGCCTGCGATTAACCTGGAGTAGAGAGCATGCATTGTGGACACCGCAACAGGGGTCTTGTGTGATGTTTTCCGACGAGTCCAGGTCTAGTTTGGAGTCTGATTCTCGCCGGACATTCATCTGGAGAGCGCCAGGTACCCGTTACCACCAAGAGAACACCATTGAAAGACACCGTTACGGTGGTGCAGGATGGCTCGTTTGGGGAGGAATTATTCTTGGTTCCAGAACTGACCTGCATGTTCAGAGTGTAACGATGACAGGCCACATCTATCGGGATATCATTCTGGAACAACATGTACGTTTGTTTCGGGGCGCCATGGGTGCTGAATTTGTGTTTATGGATGACAACGCCCGTCCTCACCGTGAAAACATTGTAGACGAATGCCTTCAATCGGAGGATATCACCCGTATGCATTGGCCAGCATACTCACCGGACTTGAATCCAATAGAGCATGTGTGGGATATGCTTGGCCGACGAATTGCAGCCCGTCAACCCCCTCCCACCTGTCTACCGGAACTTCGGAGTGCATTGCTTGATGAGTGGTGTAATATTCCCCAAGATCAGATTGATCATTTGATACTCAGCATGCCTAGGCGTTGTCAGGCCTGTATCGCATCGTCCGGGAGACATACTCCGTATTAACCATCCTACTAACCATGTTATACTGTTTTTTATAAATAGGTTCTTTTTTGAAATTTGGTCAAGGGAGTAAAACTTGCAATTTTTATTAATTATGTCAAACATATAGCATCTTTTTTGCTCTTTACTTTTTGTTTAATAAATAGACTTTACAAATAAGTCAAATTTGTTTTGCTTCTTTCTCTTTCTTTGCCTGAACTTCATTATCCTTAATTTATGGACATGAGTGTATATTACACTAGCTGCGTACCCGTTCTCCGCACGGTGGGAAACGCATATTTTCCTTATACATATATAATTCGAATTAAACCCAGTAATGCTGAATCTCAAAACGTGAAAAAATACTTGAATCGTGACTGAAAGTTGACATCATGAGTGCAAATTTTAGACGATTGCAACATGACACAAAAACTACGTCAATGTGACTGGAAATCAAAAAAGAAAGAACTCTACGGTATGCAGGCAAAACTTTTCTCTTTCGAAAAATGCCTGATTTCTACATCATATAATTATCTTTGTGAGGTTTAATTTATAGCATTAATATATAGTATATACCACATAAATAACATTACATGATGTTGACAACAATTTTATCTTGCATTTCGCAAAGGACTTCATTGAATTTCACATAAATTAACAAAACCTACATGAAACAATGGATGCATCATTTACTTTTAAATGCCAAAAATGCACCCTGCTCCGGTGAAAATCATGTCGCTTTTGTAAATGAAAACGTTCGTGATGTATAACTTCTGAGAAAAGCTTATTACCCTTATTCAACTCTTAATGCAGTATCACACTTGTTACATAAAACTGACGTTGATCTCACTGTCAATTCGAACTAAATAAATAGCTAATTTCATATTTCATTTTTTACAGATTACAGTTGACCCCTTTATAACATGGGTCTACAACACGAATTCTTAGAACACGGCGATAACATTACAATCGTTTTCATGTAACACGTTAAAAGAGACTTGTACAGCACGGTAAAATGAGACACATGTACAGATATTATGACGCTTTAGCTCCTGTAATTAACATACCTTTTGAATGGCAACACCAAACATCATTGTATTTTTACGGAGCGCAAATAAGTTTTGCCGCGATTATACCGCGCAGTCCGCACTCCAGGTGGAGTATAGCGCAGGACCCGCACAACACGGATTTCTATAACACGAAACGTATCTATACCGTGTTATAGGGAATCTACTGTAGTTGCATAGTGTCAAATTCAATAGTTAAGAAAATTCTGGGTTGCCGTATTTACTAATATTTCATCTCACCTTGGTGGCCGAAATGTATTAAAACCAAATATCCGAACTGTATCAAAAGTAAACTTTACTAAAAGTGAAATTTTTAATTCTGTATAACCCTCAAAACAACTTCGGTATTTTTTATATTCTTCACTCCCTTATCACCCATACGTGTACATATATATGAGTTGCAGTAGTCGTAACATTCCCATGAAAAATTTCTGGCTACTCCTGCTTGCATATAATTGATCTTTTTTTCCATGTATCAGTGATGAATATACTTCAGGATCGGAATCTCCGCGATAAAAAAATGGTCCAAAAAATCTGACACCAGAAAATTCTGATTAACACAATGGGGTTACACAAACACTCGCCGGACATACGCTCTAGCTTATGTCCGGAGGAGCAAATGCATTAGAGATTATGTGCTGCTTCGGATAATCTGCCAGCAAAACAGCAAAAATGACGTAAATATGACATCCACACGCGAAGGAAATAAAATTAAAGGTATGTAGAATTGCATAAAAGCTTCGATTATTTTTAAGGTGCAAGTCTGTTACAGTTCTATTTGTTTCACATTTGATACATTTTCACTTTTTCGAGTCTTAAAAGCTGTAGAAAGGAGTGGTTTCACTTAATTGTAAAATTTAACAACTCAAGTGGCAACAATGGATTCCGTTGCTGCGGAAACTATAGCAATGTTAAAAATAGAACACGAAATGAGTTATCTATGTTTCCTTTGCTAGAACTGCCATATTGGCGTCATTAACACCACCAGTGGATGTCAAATAGCTTAAATTACAAATTAAACTTGACACTAAAGGCAATACACAATACTTTGTTTGGCGGAATTAAAAAAAAAAATATCTATGCATACGCTAGTGACATCGGCTTATCTCAATTGTGGAATGGAATTAATAATACATACAGAGCTGCACTACATTTGAATATTTTTCGCCAACTTTGCTAAGAAATGTACTAAAGTAGGAATCAACACACATTTCAATTCGTAAAACAAAAAATATATTAGACAGTATTAATTACGCCTTTCTAACAGCTTTTAGTAAAAGAAACTTCCGTAGCGCTGCTTTAACAAATAAGAATCAATTATTTATTAGACAGTACTTCGATCGCCAAAATGCCAACATACACCATTTTGCGAGATTTTTTTGTTTTCGGGGAATCATTCGAAGCATTGATTTAACAGCAATCAAAATGGGAAATAGTTATCTATCATTTATATGGTTCGATCGCCAAAATTTAATGCAGGCTTATTATTGATAAGTAGCAGTTATTTAAATTATTATTAACTATAGCGGGTTTTAATCACCGTTAACTACCATGTACAAAATGCGAGAATTTCAATTTTCTGAAATTTGGCGGAATTCCTCTAAGTTAAACCAGTTTACTTAATTTGGTGAAAATTCTATAGATCGTTTAAAATCGCCTTAATAACTTCATTATTTCTGTATGAAAAATCGAAGTATAGCGCCGTAAAACTTATACTTGTTATTAAAAATACTATTTCGTTACGCTCTCAGTAATTTGCGCCAAGCCCAAAACTGTGCAAATCGGTAGAACCTACTACTTTCTCAAAATCGCCAAATGAGCCATTTTTTTTTCGGCCAAACTAAAAAATATACATATTAGTCTCGGAAATCTCTCAATCCCTTATTCTTTTACACATAAAAAGCATTGAATTCCAGCTCTGATTTAACATGAACGCAATATTTTAATTAAAAAATAACTTTGTAAATAATCTAAACAGAAAAAAATCATTATTCTTTTATTTTTACTGCAGGAGTCTAAATAATTTAATAAAATAGCCAAACATGGCAACCTCGATGCTTATTTCTCACTTTTTTGACTACAAGGGTTACAATCGCGGAATTGCGGAGAGCAAAAATTAGCGTTTTTGATGGGTTTTTTTTTTATCAATATCTCCTAAACTAATTCGAATTTCGAAATTTAATTTAGCGGAGGTTCTTTCTCGAAATTTTCCGAATTCGTGGATACCTCGTTCGAAACACAACTCCCAGCCGTTTAGGAGGCGATGATGCTACACACACACACACACGCACGCACGCGCGCGCGCGCGCGCGCACACAGATTTTAATAGTATAGATATTAAGAAAAAGAACAACACCTTTTATATTTTCTGTGTTGCCATAAAAAAACAACGAAGAAACGAAACACAAGTTTCTACCCGCGTTTCATTTAGTTAGTCCTAGCCTTGCGGAAAGGTGGAAATGTCGCTTTCGCAACACACTCCCACCTTTGAGTTTCGAACTTTGGAGAAACTCAAACCCTAAGTCTAGTCTTAATTAACCGTCCATATCTAGACAGTTTTCCTGAAACAGTCTCTGGCAAAATGTCTCTGTCAGCTTTCTCGAGCACAGGAACTGCTGAAGCAGGACGTGGAACCGGCTTCTGGTGAAGGCACGCCAATGTCACTTTTCTGATTCACCTCAAGAGGAATCAGTCTGAGCACTGGACGAAGAAATTCTCCACCTTTCATTCTGACCTTTACTAGTTGAATGTGACCATCTTTTGCAGGATACAGTTCTATCACTTTTGCCTAAGGCCACTCAAGTCTCTTGACATGCTCATTAGCGACTAGTACAATATCCCCACTTTCAAGAGGTTTCTGGTTTTTATAAGATTTTGAGTACTGACGTAAATGTCCCAAATATTCGGCACGAAACCTCTTTCTCAAATACTCCTTGACTCTTTGTCTGTACGCATGTCTCTTATTCAGCGATGTTGCATCTAAATTATCAAGATCAGTAATTCCTGTTTCTCTAAGATCATGCAAGAACATAAACGGAGTAAGTGGTGTTAAATCATTTACATCATTGGAAATATAAGTTAAAGGTCGTTGATTTATTACACTTTCTGTATCGCAAATAATAGTGTTCATCTCTTCCAGATTTAGTGAACTCCTTCCTAGGACTTTCCGTAGAACTCCTTTCACTATTCCTATCAAACGTTCCCACCACCCACCCCACCATGGGGCAGATGGGGGATTGAATTTCCAAACGATCTTTTGAGATCCACTGAATTGAGAAATGGTATCCCAATCAATTTTCTTTAGTAAAGATTCAGCTCCTGAGAAATTAGTACCATTGTCACTGTATATTATTGCAGGTCGGCCCCGGCGGGCTATGAATCTTCTAAGAGTCTGCAAAAAATTGTCTGTCGATAAAGATGTAGCTAATTCTAAATGTACAGCTCGATAAACAGCGCACGTAAATATAACAATCCAAGCTTTTAGTCCATCTTTCAGAATTAATGGTCCTGCGTAATCTATCCCAACGACTTCAAATACTGCGGCTTCCTTTACGCGGTCTTCGGGGAGAGGGGCCTCTATTATCGGTTTCGGCTGTAAATTAAATATTCTACACCGCACACAAGTTCTAATAGCATTTCTTACTGTCTTCCGACATTTAAGAATCCAAAACTCCTCTCTCAAGTTGCTCATCAGGATCTGAACTCCTACATGGCTTAATTTCAAGTGTCTTGTTCGAATAATCATTTCAACTACTGGATGACGTGAAGGCAATATTGCTGGATATCGAAAATCTTCTGTGTCATTTCTCATTAAAATCCGAGTCTTCACCTTCAAAATGCCTGATGAATCTATATAACACTGAAGTGATTTTAATTGTTTGTCTTCTGGTCCCGAAAATGCTTCCCTCTGTACGATTTTCAACAAGGAAGTTTCCGCTTTATTTATTTCTTCTACTGTTAAAACTCCAGAAATTCGCTGGCACTTTTCAACTTTGCAGTTGATGATAAATCGATGAATTGAGGCTGTAACTCGAAATAATTTATCGTAAGAAGAAAATCGGTTGTAATATTTCTCTCCTGGCTTGTCCGTGTTAGCTGCGGCAACAACAGTCTTCCTTTTCTCAGAATTTACGATGTCGAAATCGGGAACTATATTAGACTGAGGCCATTTATCTGGTGGTCCGTTTAAACATTCTGTACCTTCCCACCATCTTGATTTAGCCAAATTTTCTACACTGCAACCTCGTGAAGGTAGGTCAGCTGCATTCAATGACCCTGGTACGTGGTGCCAGTCTTCAATATTTGAGAAGAGCGAATCTCTTGCACGCGGTTATAAACAAACGGAGTCCAGTTCTCACTTCTTTTTATCCAGTGCAAAGCATTTGAGGAGTCCGACCAGAAGAATCTTGGAACTTTTTCAATTCTTAGATCCTCACTCACACTTCGCGCCAATCGCGCTCCGATTGCACAGGCCAGTAACTCCAGTCTTGGGATGGAAATAGTCTTCATTGGGGCAACTCGGCATCTTGCTTGAACTAGTTGACAGGTAGTTGAATTCTCAGTTTCACTTCTTAAAAACATACAACAAACGTACGCTTTGACACTTGCATCGCAGAACACGTGCAAAGTTAGACTTTTAGGTATTTCACCTTTGAGAGTAAGACAACGCGGAATTTCTATTTCCTTCAACATGGATATTTCTTTTTGCCACCGTTCGAATCTTTTAGCAATGGAAGGTGGAAGTTCCGCATCCCAAGATACTTTCAACTGCCAACACTCTTGCAAGAGAATTTTTGGTCCCAACGTAACTGGGCAAGTAAAGCCGAGAGGATCAAAGATCTTATGGACAGCCGACAAAATTTTCCTTTTAGTTACTGGTGTATCAACTTCAACAATATCTCGCAAATCAACAGCTAAAGAATCACTGTTTAATTTCCATTTTAGTCCCAGAACAGGAATATTCTTTTCCTTCTCAGGCAAAAGGTCTTCAGAATATTGACTATTATAATTGTGCTCCCACCCTCGAAGTTCAAATTTAGCAGCGCTGAGAATTAATTTTGACTCTTCAATAAAATTCTCAAGCTCTTCTGGATCATTCAGACTGGTAACACAATTATCCACGTAAAATGACTCTAACAACTTAGTTGCAGTTTTTGCAAAACTGGGAGGAACATTCTTTAGATGAAATCGAAGGGTTGCCCCCAACAGATATGGAGAACAAGTCAGCCCGAAAACTACCCTTCGATGTTGGAAAACTCTAGGCTTGGCTGAATCTCCTTTCTCCCACCATAAAAATTTCAGATCGGGTCTATCCGATTCACTTATTCCAATCTGTAGAAAGGCTCTACGGATGTCTGCAATAACACCTATTTTCTGAAAACGAAATCTATTCATCAAGGCAGGAATGAGCTCGACGGTGTTAGATCCTTTTTCTAAACAATCGTTGATCGAAGGTGAATTCTTCTCCCTGGCCGATCCATCAAAAACAGGTCGCACTCTTGTTGTGGAATTTTCTTTAACTACGGCTCTGTGAGGCAAGTAATGTTCACTTTCGTCAGAGGAATTCTTAGGAATTTCTTCTATGACTCCTTCTTGAATCCACTCTCTAAACATTTCTTCGTATGCCTCTAAATTTGCGCTCTTCTTCAATGAATTTATGCAACTTTTCAGCCTTCGTTCTGCGACATTTCTGCCACTGGGTAAAGGAGGATGGCCTTCTATCCACGGGAGGCTCACAACATATCTTCCATCATCATCAATTTTCACACTTTTGTTAAAATGTTCTTCCGCTGCCTTCTCAAGTTCTTGTCGACTACCTTTCTCTCCTGGGTCTAAGATTCCTAGAGTATCAAGCCTCCATAAATCTGAAATTTTCGCATCATTAACGTGCAGCGACATAACACTTTTAGTACTATCTGAAGACTCAAGTGCGTCTGTTTTCCCCATTAGGGTCCAACCAAGACGTGTTTCCATTAAAACCAACCCGCTTTTTAATTGTTCTATGTTTCCGGTATACAGTTTTCCAGCAATATCAGCTCCTACGAGCCCATGGATTTCGTCCGGAGAAAATTCATATAATAAATCTACTTCATCATTTAAATCCGAGAGAAAAATCTTGCGTTTCTTAATTTCCTGTAGAAATTCCCCTTTTGGTAGTTTTGCAATTTCAGAACAAATCTTTTCCTGGTTTAATACTTCAAACTTGCATCGATAATTATCAAAAAAGTCGCTTAGATAAACCCAATATTTTTTGTGTGTTTCCGTAGTCTCTATACCTCCAAATAAACTATGTGTCAAATTTTCCTCAGCAATGCATTCATATCCCATTGTCGCTATTGCGAAATTCGATAAATAAGATTTACTGCTGCCTGAGTCAATCAGTATCCTAATATATTTCATTTGACTCTCACTTCTAAGACGAACGACAAGTGTCTGCAAAAGAACTTTACGAGTAGCTGTTCTATTGGACAGAACACAGTCCTTTTTTCCAGTTTCCACCCCTTCAGTATGCTGAGATTTTCTCGAATCAGCCTGAGTGCTTCCTTCTGTACACATTATTTTAAAATGAAATTTGCGGCAAATCTCACAAGGGGGTACTTTAGTTTTACAAAATCGAAATTTATGTTTACGTATCGAGAGACATTTGAAACATGCACCTTTTTTCATTAGTATTTGCTTCTTCTCTTCGTGAGACAAATTATCAGCATATTTACAGAGGTTACTTGAGTGTGATTTACCACAAAATACACACGCCTCTTCCTTCGTTTCTGAAGAATTAAACAACTCAGATGCTGTTGGGCTAGCTCTTTCCCTCCTACCAGGACTACATTTGTTTACGTCTTCTATTTCTACATTGAATCCGCTGCCAGCTAACCTCACTTTCTCTTCGCTTTCAATTTCGTGACGTAAAAAATTTATAAGAATATCTAACTTATTAACAGATTCTTCCTTCTTGCCAGACGTCAACGACATTGAATTCAAATTTCTTTCCCATATTCTCAATACGTCAACGGGCAAGCAAGATTCAATTAACGGATACAAAACTGAAGAATAATTTTCACTAGAAACACCTAACATATTTAGCGACCTCAAATATGTTTCAATCTTATCATACAATTTAAATAACGGGGTTTTCGGACTTTTACCCATCACATTATTCATCATCAGAGAAAGAACTTCCCTTATATAAACTTCTATTAACAAGTCGGTCCGGCCAAAGCGGGCCTTTAAACAGTCTACTACATTTTCATAACTATCACCCGTAGCAGGATATGATTCGACAATTTCTCGCGCTCTTGAACCTTTCAAGGTTACTTGTAACAAATACTGATATTTATCTTCGTTGGCGATGTCCTCATCATTGTGTATTTTCTCAAACTGTGACCAAAATGGCAACCATTCCTTAACATTTCCCCCAAACAACTTAAATTCAATTTTCGGAAGCTTAAACTTTCGTTTTGGCGAATTTTCAACAAACTGAGACTCATTTTCGGCTTTTACATTGCTTAAGATTTTTTGAACTTTTGTTCTCAATCTGACAAATTTTTCTTCGTATAAGCTAAAACCCTCATATTCCTTATCAAAATTATCTTGAGAACACTTTTCATCATTCAGCAGAAGATTTTGAATTTCCTTTTCAGCAAAACCGAGTTCGGCCCATTTTCCCTCTAACTGAGTAAACAGAATCTCGATTTCTTCAAAATTCCTAACATCTGCTTCTAAGTTATTCTCAAGTGAATTAGCTATACGCGTAAATGCAGTTCTAAGTGGTGTTCTTAACTTTCTTAAATTATCCATAATTCACCACTAGAATTTCCGTTATCAACTTCGATCCACAGTTTAATTCGAGACAATTTGTATCCCAGCAGATGGATGCCAAATAATATCGCGTCCCTGTATAGCGATATTATTAAATTATGACAAGGTAAACTAATAAACTTACAACTAACCTTGCATAAGCAGTTTTTTCGGATTCTTGTCTCAAAAAAAAAAAAAAAAAACTCTGCTATAAATGAGAAACAGTAAAGCTGGGTTTAAATTAAAACATATATTTCACAGCCAACAAAAATACACACTCACATCACATTTCACATTATATATATTACATACTAGCGGCTACCCGCGACTTCGTCCGCGTCGGCTTTAGAATTAGGTCCCGAGAGAAACGAAGCATGTGTGAATAACAAATATGTTTTCGACTAAAGAAACTACATTTAAATATTATTTGCCTTTTTACTTATTTTAAATGAAGTATAGTGCATGGTAGTATACTTCATTAAAATAAGAGAGTATGCAGAATTACTAAATTTAGATTTTTTTCAGGCATTTGGCGAATACTGACAGTTACGACAGTATTTGCGAACTGTTTTGAGTATTCTTGTAAAAGAAATATTTATGCTATATGCATGAATTTTAGCCTATGTTAATCAGGAATAGTGCAGTTAGCGAAAAAGTTTTAGAATCGGTTCTTTAGTTAAAGAGATGCCCATAGAGCGTAATGCATTAGAATTATTTTGAGTGTTCCTGTAAAGGAACTATTTGCGCTAAATGCATGAATTTTAGCCTATAAAACTCAAGAATAGTGTACACTGTTAAAAATAATCTGAAAATTCAGGATAATTCCAGCCTTAATTTCCAGGAAAATGTCCGCTTTCCCCAACAATTGGTAATTTTCCGTTAAACGAAGAAAAATGATTACAACTTTCGGAAATTTCTTGTGAAAACGGTAAATTTCCGTTTTTGGTTTAGTTTGTAAGTTTTGTAAGTAGTTTTGAGAAATGGATTTTCGTTGGACATTTTAGATGGATAAAAATATTGACACCAAACACATTCTCATGAGTAATTAAAAATTAAACTATAATGAGTAATTAAAATTTAAACTATAATTAATTACTTTTTTTAAGAAGAATTCCCTTTCATAACAAAGAGTATTTCAAATCACATTCATAAATGTACAGGACTGGCTAGAAAATAATTTCAGTGATTATTATTAATATTACTTCAAACTGAGAACGAAAAATCAAGGTGTATTTTTTTATATTTTTAGCAGCTATGTATTTCTTTCCCGATTTTCAGTGTTTGCAGCAATCTGTATGGAAATCTAAACCGATATGACCAATAGCTAAAGAGTAAATGTTTTTAATAACTACATACATTTGTGAAAATCGAAATTAATTTCTTGCTAATCCAATAATTTGACTATGTTGATAATAACTGGACAACACTTTATCTGGAATTTTAAATCATGAAACGCACGAATTCCTCTCCCGCAAGGAAACTAAAATAACCTTTACTTCACCCTTTGGCCAATCCGGAACAAGTTGTGTGGTGAAAAAAACACTCAAAATACTGGTGTTAAACGATAAAGTAATTAAAAAACTTTGTGTATCTAGTGGTTAAAGCAAGCGTCTCCAGCTGCGTAGGCTCAGAGTAGGCGATGGCCGACCCATTTTATTTCGCAGTTTTTGTAAAACGAAAAGTTACAAGTCCAGAAAACGGAAAAATAATAAACAGAACGGACATTTTCTGGCAACTTTGCTGCCAGTCCTTTTTCCGTTAATTTACAGATATATTTTGAACAGTGTAGCTTACTGTCAGTAGAAAAAAGTTTTGGAATCGGTTCAGTACTTACAGAGATACACATAGAGCGTAATGTAATTCTTATGAGTATCCCTGTAAACGAACGATTTGTGATATCTGCATAAAAGGTAGCCTATAGCACTCAGGGTTCCCCCATTGTCTAAGAGGTTCTGCTCTCAAAACTGGAAGGCGGGAGGTGCCAGGTTCAAACTCCGGTCGCGCCTGTCGACCTAGCCACTCGCAGTTTTCCGTGTTTTTTTCCAAAACCTCGCGAAAATACGGGCTAGGATCCCTTAGAAAATTCCACACAGAGGAATTCCCCATATAGGCCTAGGACCCTATAGGCCTAGGACCATATAGGCCTAGGACTTTCAATCAGTGAAAAAAGTTTTAAAATCTGTTTAGTAGCTGCAAAATTTCCATAGAGCGCAATGCATTAGCATTATTTTGAGTATCTTTGTAAAAGAATTATTTATGCTATATGCTTGAAAGGTTGCTTGTATGTTAATCCAGGGCATAAGCTATCTTCATTACAAATTTTTCCAACCATTTTTGTGTGATTCAGTCAAAAACATCCAAACACATAAACGTACACATTTATATTATTGGTAGGATTTGGAAATTTACGAACTTTAAGAAACACATCTGGATTTTTCTTGGTACTTACGTATTATCCCAGCGGTCATTCCCGCCAAACTGTTTTATCGTCAAATGGGTTGTCAAACTGTTGCCAATCGTATTCAAAACCATTAATAATTTCATGTGCCCGGCATTTATTTCGGCAAAAAATCGCTTGTCTTGGCGGACCGCCGGGATAATACGTAAGTACCCTTTTCTTTACTTATGCTTTTTAATTTGGCGTAAAATCAACATAATTTCCATGTTTTTCAAATGCATGTGATTTTGCAAGTAGAATGTCTGCTTTATTTCAAAAACATAAATCATTTTGTGCGGGCGATAAAACGGCTTTTAATTAATAGTTAGAAAAGTAGTTAAAATTTCAAAATTCTGAGCCTCAGGTGCACTTTACCGAAGTTATGGGCTCAGTCATGCTCAAATTTTCAAAGCTCTGCTTTCTGTAGATTTCTCTGGAGAACATTCATTTTTATTATTACAGATAGATTTGGCATAAAACTGGCTTAATTTCCGTGGTATTTAATGTTTTTCAGATGCATGCGCGCTTATTTATTGAAGTAATAGCATTGAAGTTAGCTCAAAACATGAATCATTTGATACGGGCGAAACTCGCCAACCATGGCAATATAAAAACGGTTTTTAATTAATAATTAAAAAAGTAATTAAAAATCTAAAATTCTAATTAGCCTATAACCAACTACAGGGTCCCCTCTATATCTAAACCAAAATGCATCCTAATCGATTCAGCGGTTTAGGCTTGAAAGCGTCATAAACAAACAAACAAACTCACTTTCGCATTTATAATATTAGTTAGGATTAAGAAAAAGAACAACACCTTATTTATTTTCTGTGTTGCTATAAAAAATCAACGAAGAAACAAAACACAAGTTTCTACCCGCGTTTCATTTAGTTAGTCCTAGCCTTGCGGAAAGGTGGAAATGCCGCTTTCGCAACAAGCTATTTAAAGCATTTTTGTCTCAACGACTGTCTGGGTTTTTTTTCCGGAAAATCATGCGACTTTTTAATAGCTTTTTAAAGAATTTAGTTGCGTTAGAGACTCGAAAAAATTTAGAATGTTTCTTTACAATTTATACTGTGAATAGTTAGGAGTTACGGAAAACTCAGGGTAAAACGCTAAAAATACGGCATTTTGCAATATTTCTCTCAGCAGCCCAGACAGCACAGCAAACTTGCATCAAACTTGCAGTAAGCTTGATTTATCAAGTCAATAAACTTGAATTAAGCTTGAAAATTTCAAGCGTGCAAGCTTAATGCAAGCTTGAATCAAGTGTTCTAGTTTACACTTGCCCAGCTTGCATTAAGCTTGACATTTCAAGCTTGAAATAGCAAGCTTAAAAAAATTTCCTAAATACACGGGGTGCCGGTCGGCGAACTCGCCCCACATGTTTTACTTTGCCACGCATTTTCCCCTCTACGCTGAAATTCCAATTTAATTTAATCTGTTTCCATCAAGTGTCCGTGGCTAGAATAGAACCCGGGACCTTTCGGTTGGCAGGCGAGCGCGCTATCCGTTCTGCCACTAAGCCTCGCGCAACTATGACTAAAGTTTGAAGTGACTTATCACGCCGTTTTCTGGGCAGATTGATAAGTGAGCGATATGTTATTTGTTTTTTTTAATTTTTCCATGGGATGCATCAAAATTAAAATAATGTTATGTGTGATTTAGAGACTCTACTAATAGGGAAATAAACATAATATAAACTTAAGAGCAGCACACGTTTTAAAACTTTCAATATCGCAAAACTCTTGAGCAAACTACTGGCCAAAATCGAGACAAACGACTGATTTTGAAATCAATTTCGTAGTATAATTGTATTTTATTTTGAACAATTTCCATATTTGGAAATATAGAATCTATTTTTTTTTAATTCTAGGGTGAACCACCCATAAAGTGAAGTATATTAACTAACTAAATTGTGTTAATTATATTAAAATTTATATTTCGGGCTAATTAATTTGTTAATGGAATTACTAATGTTAATTAGATGTAAATAAAACTAAAACTCCCCTCGTGTTACACTTCACAGGGGCTTATCCCATTCATTCCTTCCCCTTGCGTTCTAATGTGCAGGTTTTGTGCGTAATAAAATAAAACACATCTTTTACGAACTTTCAGCAAATTTGAAAAACGCTAGACAATTAATGTCCATTCTCTTGAACAGATGGCGCCATCACTGCACACTTTCGAAAGCTAAAATCAAGCTTAAGTCAAGTTTGTATTAATACGTCAAATTCAAGGAAATGTCAAGCTTGATTTAAGCTTATGTGCTGTCTGGGAGGTGACTCCTCGGCTCACTTCTGAAGGCCCATCATCGAAGTTGCAAAATTCTCAAAGCTTATTTTGGCAGCCTTGGTGTAGTGCTGGTACGACCACTCCTGGCCGCATACAGCAAATTTCGTCTTTATATTTCTAAATTTCTTCTTGTACATATTTTGTCTTTCCCTTTCTTCATAGATCTTGTTGCCATAGTTACAAAATTTCGTAATTTAATAGTACTAGGAATATTATTCGTACCTCCAAAGTAAATCCTATGTTTTAAACGTTTATTATTGCTTAAAAGAAATAAGATTAACTGCGACCGGGATTACAAATACGTATAATTTTATTTTAAGCAATTTTATTCTTTCAGAAATATCAACCCGTTTAAGCTATAGTTTACACAGTTTTTTTTTTTTTTAATTTATGTTTTTTCTATGCACAGCATTTATAGTTCTTTTACAGGAGAAAAAATATCCAATACATCATACTCTATGGTCAGTCATTCTTGAAAACGTATTTTAGAAATATTCTGTTTTTTGAAAGAAAACAAAGTTGGCATATGTATTACTAAGTCTCTCAAAATAATGCTCTCCATTGAGAATAATGTCTGCATTATTAAGAGTTCTTCTACAGGAGTACTCAAAATAATTACAGTGCATTGCAGTCTGTAGCATTTGAGGAACACTAATACATTCTAGCACAAGACAATGAGTATAAAATTTTTATATTCTTCAATTAAACGTTGAAAAAAAAATTAATGGTCTTTTTACGGGGTTTCATAAAATTGCATTTATAGTGATAATACAACATTAGCTTATCTCTGAAATCTCGCCAGTTTTAAGGAAAATACATCGTCAAATTGGCCCCAAAAATGTTTTTGTGTTGGAAAGTGTTTTATAATCGATGCGTTTGTCACGATTTATCTTTCTCGTTTATAATAATAATAATTATTATTATTATTTGTTCATTTATTTATTTACGTACTTAAAAGAACCCAATCCACTGCAAGGGGCGTATCAAGGACGTAGCGTGAAAGTGTTCTGTTCTACGAAAAATTTCCAAGAGGCTTTTTATATAATAAATATTTAGGCGACTTAGCTTTGAAACCTCCGATACGGAATTTATCTCCTCTGCTGGTTGTAACACGTTCCTTGGAGTAAACCAATCAATTTCCTGTAAACCTCCTTTGGAAGCAAATTGCAAACTATTCTCCTCCACATCCACGCATTTCTACAAAGACTAACAGAGTCTCAATTTTCCTTTAGAATGAGCCACTCTTTCCAAATTTTATTCGGCATATATTATCCAATTTTAAGTAATGCGTTATCCCTTTGAGGCGCAACCCTTTCCCAATGCAGAAAAAAGGGCAGCTGGCTACCAGCACGATGGCGGACGATCGAAACGTTCATCGCGTGCCACAGATCTAGAGACCCTTTTTTGACGACAGCTGGCTGTGCCGCACAGCCAGCTGTCGTCAAAAAAGTGTCTCTAGATCTGTGGCACGCGATGAACGTTTCGATCGTCCGCCATCTTGCTGGTAGTTAAGTCGAGCGATGGCAACGGCTGCCCTTTTATCAGCATTGGGCAATCTATCCAGCTGTTCTCGTATTCTTTCATTTTTCAGCAGATGTCAGTGCTGTTAAAAATAATCGTGACAATTTTTTGACGAGAACTGACGTGCTTAAAAAGTAAAGGATTCTCGTGGAGCTATATCACCCGCAACTATTTTTATAGAAATCAAATCTATTCTTCGTGAGTAGCAACAGTCAAAACGTCAGAGTTGGGTGTTCCCAGAGCGGGAACACTGTGCGTTAAAGGGTTAATACTTAAACCACTTAATACACGTTACTTAATACTTAATACACGTTAAAGGGTGAATTATTATTATTATTATTTTCGAATTTGGATTCGAATTTTGCAGTGTTTCCCTTTAGAATCCGAAAGTGTCATGATACGAACGATTATCTCTAATGAATTGAAATTAGTTAGAATTTCGTTGAAGGGAATCGGAATAAATCGCAGTGATAGAAACGTCCCCGTTTTCACTATACTATGGTTCAGAGTCGTTTTCCAAGAATGAGATTAATGGGTAGCCGCCCGGAAGCCCTCGTTGTGGGGGCAATCACAACGGGCGCTAGAAAAAACATTTGACGAAAATATGTCTGCATTCAATATATTTAATCTTCGTCCATCTAAAATAAATAACTTCATATTCAATTTTATTATATATACTCAAATCGAATTTCATGCTCTTCTGGAAACGCGCGCAAACTCTTGGCATTCGAACGATTTCGTTTTATGTACACAACCCCTCTTACATCAATGTTACAAGCAGACGATCATTTTAATGAAAAACAAAAATAATAAACTATGATATCTGGAAAAACTGTTTAAAACGAACTGAAGTATCAACTTCTTCTCGAAAGCCTGATGACCGTGACTTCAAAAATGACGTCATTGTCACTTGTAGAACCTGATTTTGTCACACAAATGATTCACTTTCATGACTCTCAGAAATAAAATGGAGCTTAAAATAGCAAAAAAAATGCTTAAAAATGGGGGGAAAGGTGTATTTTAAGTTTTTTAAAGTAGCGCAGATTGCTTTCTATATTTTATACATAATTACCTAAAATTTCAAGCGGATCTTACAAACGGTTATTACGCTTTTTAATTTTTTTTTTTACCTTTTTAATCTTCTTGGAGTAATTGGAGGGTAAAAGTTTTACCTTGGAGCCAGGGGCGTAGAAAAGGGGGGGGGTTAGGAGATCATAACCCCCCCCATGAGGAATTTTTTTGCCATAAAAAATGTATATTCTTCACTCCTTTATCACATACATGTATGCATATATGTGAGTTGCAGTAGTCGTAACCCCCCTCCATGAAAAATTTCTGGCTACACCCCTGCTTGGAACGGGTTGCCCGGTATGGTTAGAGAGTCAGGGATCAATGTAACTACATAGTAGGATATATATATATATATATATATATATATATATATATATATACACACATATATATACAGGGTGTCCCCAAAACGTGGCAACCCGCTTTAATTATTTATCTATTAGAGATAAATGGACAATGTAAATTGAAAAAATGCTCCAAATAAGGTAGGAAAAAAGATTACTTCACGAAAAATTTCTTCCGTTAATTTTCAAAAAGTTACACTTTTTGAAATTGTATATGACATACAAAAAATTCCCAATTAGTAAAATGTGCCCCATACATTTATGAGGGAATGCATGAAATTTAAGTAATTATATTCTAAAAAGTGTCAGAGATATGAGGCTAAACATATGCTGACTTAAACCACTTTTCAATGGATCTCAAAGGGAAAAATCACGTCGAATGATCGCCTTTCAGGAGTCGTGCAGAAATTACGAAAGAAAATATTTTTTTTTTTTTCCTCTCTAGCAATAAACGTTTACATTCAAAATCATGCATAGCCCCGATCATCTTTTAAGATTTCTCTGAGAGTTTTGTGATGAAAGGCTGGAATTCTGTACATCATCACATTAGTGCATAGGGCACATTTCACTGGTTGGTATTTTTTTTTTCTTTTACGGAGGTCTTATGCAAATTTAAATAGTGTGAATATTTTTAAATTAACTGGAGGATATTTTTTTTTAAGTAGTCTTTTTTTCTATTTTATTTTGAACCTTTTTTCTTCCAAACGGCACCTTCTGTTGTTTATTTATTTATTCAGATTCTGCGTTTCTAGAAGAAAGAATGTTTTACAGCTGAAGAAATGTCGACCTTTTGTACTACAAGAAACAGTCATACTGTTTAATTTTATTTATATGCGTGTTATTAGCCAAGTTCTTTTTCAGTTTTAACCATTTATAACACCAGTTTTTTTTTCTCTCCCCCCCCCATAGCTTTCTTTGTGATTTTTGAAATATCAGTTATCTTAAACAAGCGCTCTATGCTCTATGTAAATTTGATACGTGTTCCCCTTGTAAAATGTAGACCAGTATCAGTAGGAATTTTATCTGCTGATAAAAGGAGTCACTCGGTTATCTGCAAATGAATTGCAGGAACAAATACTGAAATAAACAGATGTTCTCTGAATTGCAAAATGGAGAAGCTGTTTTAAAGATTGCATAACAATTAAGCTTAGGAGATAAAACGGCGTTCCACAAAAAGTATTTGATTTGACGAACACGGAGGATAGAGCTTGTGTACTGAAAAACTAACAATTTAAGTTAAGGGGACGGTGGACATTAAAAACTTTTTTTTTAATTTAATAAGATAGGATTATGAAATTTTGCATTTTAATATATTAAACTAAAAGCATTATAAATAACTGAAAAAAATTTAAAATAAATTTTAAAAATGTTAGTAATTAATTAATTTTTCAATTTCGAAAAAATACTCCGTGCGTTCTAATTTTAACTTTTTTTACTAATTTTGTTTTATAATAGCATAAAAATACATTTTAAAAAAAGTCTGTGTATCGGTTTTTGAATCGACCGAGTAGTTAATTTTTTTAGAACTATTTTCATGAATATATACCAAATTTTCCCGAAATTTTTCAGTTTTCGTAAATAAAAGTGAAATTTCATTATCGAAATTTTGACCATATTTAAAAAGGATACACAGATTTATTGTAATATATGAGAAGAATGTTTGTAGTAAATTTTGTACCTTTAATACCGTCTCTTCTGAATAATTTTATATATGATACGCTGTAGTGTATTGACAGTATTACTTTAACGTATTGTAATTATGTATATCTTTATTGTTTATGCATATCTTTATTGCTGGTCAGTTATTGTTTTCACATTGTAATCATAGGTGTAACATCGGAAGGGAACAGGGAAAACATGCCCACCCCCCAACCAGAGGCGCCGACTTTACAAAATTTCTGTGGGTGCTCTAAAAGCCCGGGGGGGGGCGTTAATAAAATGGTGAAAGTCGCACAAGGTTTGTAATTTTTGATAAAGGATCGCTAAGTTTGGTGCCAAAACGCGACAATTTATTTTAAAGGGGGAGTATAGTTGGAATGCACTAGGCTAAGATTGTAAAATAGTTTCAGGTGATTTTAAGATAGATTTCGATTCCGAAGATGGGTTTTTATGGAACAAGGAAGAAAAATACGGCACTCTCATGAATAACGATACACTTTCCAACTACCATTCAATCTTTTCCTATTATTATTTTCTTCCTTGCTCGTAACTACTCAATCATTTGACTTTTCGTGCACATTTTTACCAGTGGGAAATGGGTAATACAAATAATCATTTTAGCTCCACATAAAATATCCAATATCTGAGGGTATAGATCGAAGAAACGATATCTGCCTTACGGTTTTGGAACACAAATTATAATAAACTAACTGTACCAAGGATTCGAAAAAATTCAGGATGATTCTTTACAAGCTGCACTACACACTGCAATAAATTCGAAAACTTTCATGAAACTTTCAGAAAAAAATCTTAAAAGTGGAACTGCATAGCAAAATATTTCTAAGAGTGGCCATTCTCAAAATTTTTCGATTATTCCGGTGTCTAGTACAGCTTGTGAACCTACATCCTAAAAATTGGTGAAGTGCTTGAGATAATTAGTTTTCTTTTTTGTATTTATATACCAAAATTGCGTATTTTTTCCCAGCGCTGAAGGCGACATTCAAAGTTTAATTTAAGTGAATAGTTTGAATTTTGGCATCCGATTATCTGTACTACGGTGAAGCAACGATGGGCATAGAATGAAAGTCTCCACCGTTGTGTCTTGAGTAATGATAACAGCTAAGCAGTTAAAATCAAGATTATTTTTAAAGTAATGAAGTATTTCGATGAAATGCCCTTCTTTTAGAAAAATCTGCTTGTACTGGAGTCACCTTAAATTTGTTTGCCTTACGCAAATTCTCTGTCAAAATTCGGGGATTCCTGGGGGCACACCCCTTTGCCCTTGTAATAAATCAGACCTGAAAGAGGTGTATTACACCATTTCACTTCTTTTTTTTTTACTTTTAGCGATAGAATGTTGATTGGTTTTAACTAATCATTAAAAATTTCAAAGCAAAAGAAAAGTGCATTACTACGTTTATTGGGAAAAAAAAAAAAAACATGCAACAATAATATCACAATCAGTCAAGTTTCTTGTCATGTAAATGGAAATTTTGTATAAAAAGTGATTCAGTTTTCGAATGTAACAATTCACGATCAATTTTTTATTCTTGTTTAATCTATCTCATCCCTGTCTGAAATCCTCAGAGTTTTCAAAAAATGTTATTCATAGTATTGTTTCTCAACTCATTCATTTCCTGTATTTTTGTTTGTTTGTTTGTATTTTTGTTTACATTTTTGTACCCCTATAAAGAGCTGCAGCTAAGCCTTGACTATTTTCTTTTCTTTTTTTCCCCCCAACAAATTAAAAAAATTACAAACATTATACCTTTAAAATAAAACTAGATAATTTCCTCAGAATGAATTAATGCAACGTTCTCTATGTTGAAATGTGTGTAGGACCACATAAAAAAGATTGGTAACTATTTAAATGCAAACAGAAAAATAAAGCAGAACAAAAAACGTTGTTTATCTTAGAGTTAATAATTATTCAAAAAAATATTTTGAATTGTTGGCCATATAACCTCCAGGCATGATTTTGAGCATCCTCCTGAAGTAGAGATATTTTACCCTCTACCATTAAGTGGTCAAATTTGCAAAATTACGAGAGACATACATTTCAGTAATGTGTGTTCATGCGCCCGTGAGTTCAGTATAATTTAAAAAAACAGCATTGGGCTAGATCAAAGCAAATAGTACCTAATTCCGCTTTGCCAAACAAGAACAAAAATTGAACAAAATATTCGCAGAAAATGAAACGGAAGGCATCGCGAAATGTTAGTGTGGACCACAGTCTGTTCCATCTTTTTCAATAAATAACTGAGCACTAAAATCATTCAAAAATAAGAAAAGGAAATTGAGACTTTAGAAGAAAGTGACACAAATGTTTATACCTTAGAAGCCTCTCCTCATTCAATTAACACCAAAGCGCCGACACATTTTGATGAATGAGCATCTTTTTTTGTTCCAGAGACATACAAAGTGTTGTATATTAGGTGCTTGTAAACAGACAGACCTTGATGTTCTCTATTTACAATAAAAACAATTAAACCTACTCACTTCGGAATCCTGAAGTAATATTATTAGAACTATCTCAAAACATTTCCATAATGGGATGAGTCTTTCACCTAACTCCTGTGTTATCTTTCCCGCGTGAACTTTCTTCTGATTGTAGCCAGCGGCTTTGTCTCAAATTTTCCGTTTTCCGGTACTCTTGGGCTAACACAGTCTCATTGTATTCATACATTTTCCCATGGAGGACGAGGATTCTGGGATGAGGTCTGTGGGTCAGAAAGGAGGGGGGCACTTAGGACTCCGGCTGGGCATTGCCTGTGGGGCTGTAGGGAGTCGCACATCACATTGTGGAAAAGCTTTGAATTTTAGAAAGACATTTTCCATGGGCGCCAGAGAGGAAGGCAAGTGGCAGTGGGGGATTGAGCTTTGAGCCCGCCTAGTCATCGGTATAGTAAACATTTTTACAGCATACTGAACTTCTAAGTATTATTTTCGTGCTAAAATGTCTGAAAGTTAAGATGACCCCCCCATGCACCTCTAAATTAGTACTCATATGAGAAACTATTATAATTATTATTATTATTCTAAGTACGCAAAAATATTACCTGTTTGGATTTTTTTTTCATGCACTTTTTAAAATTTTAGAGTATGTGCTAAGTTACTACTTATTGGAATTTTATTATAATTACTCCAGTTCCGAGGCACATAAGGGTGTATGCCGAAGAAACAAAATCTGCATAACGGTCTTAGTTCACAAATTAAAGTAAACTATCGCACCAAGGATTCGAAAAAAATAGGATGATTCTTTATAAGCTGCACTACATACCAAAATAAAGAATAACGCGTTCTTTAAAATTTTCGATTTTTAAGAATTTTTTCTAAAAGTTTCGTAAAAGATACAGGTTTATTGTTTATTTCAGTGTATAGTGCAGTTTCTAAAACATACATCCTAAAAATTTGAAATACTTGACATAATTAATTTTTTTTATTTGTGTACCAAAATTTCATGGGTTTTTTTTTTCCCGAACTACAGCGATAAGCTGAAAGTAACTGCCATTCAGTTGCCTTTAAACAGGGTTTAATTTCTATCCAAAAAAGTGCAAGAGCCCTAATTTTTTGTATTGCAATTTACAAAATTAATTACCTAATTTAAGGTATTATTAAGTGAATTTCTGTTACCTCTGTATTTGTTTGCAATGTAATAAAATTAGCATCAAAAGAAACAATTACGATTGTAATTAAAATTTTAAATTTAGTGTAAAATTTCACCGAGAAAAAAGAAGTAGTGGAGCTGAGCCCCCATGCAAATTAAGCACTTCCTTTAAATACATGCAAGTATTTAGCACCCACGAAAACTTTTCTCGTCGTCATCAGTGGCGTGACTATACCGTTAGGGCCCGTAATGAATTCATTGGATAGGGTCCTTCCTCATTGTACAGAATCTCAACCAACATGTTGCAGTTCACTTTTTCTAGCTTTCTATTTGGGAAAGGCTCCCCCTCCGGCCGGGGGACCGTGGCTTTTGCCCGTTCTACCGCCCTATAGTTACGCCAGTGATTGTCTCATCGAAGTTCCTCATGGGCATCTGAATTATAAAGCACATGGGTGCTCATATAGGGAAGTAGGTGGGGTCTCGGGTCCCTCCCTCTAGCCGTCGGTATAGTGAATATTTTTATATTAGCTAACCTTTTTTTCACTATTTCAGTACTAAAATGTTTGAAAGCGCAATTGCTGATGACCTTACAAACGCAAGAAATAACCCCTCCCTCATTTCTCCATGTCTTAAAGTACTCATATGGACGTCCATGCCGAAGCACCCACATACATTTGGCTTCATTAAAGATTTTCTTTTAAACTTTTAAAACATCACACAACTAATAAGCAAATAAAGCATTTTAGTACTGAAATAATGCAAAAAGTTCAATATGCTTTACAAATATTCATATTACGTAATGGCATAATTGGGGCGTAGGACCCTCCTTGAGTGTACATCACTGTGTTGGAGTTATCAGACGATTGCTGGTGCTCAGCATCCAACGTAATTTTTTTATAAGCCCGAAGCACCCACATAAACGTCTTTTCCTAGCCCTTTCTGCGAACTTCAAAGTATGCCTTGGCACTACAATTTCTGTGGGTGCTCCGCACCCACAGAATTTTTTCAGTGGGTGCTTGAGCCCCGGAGCACCCACATAGTCGGCGCCACTGCCCCCAACTTGATCTCAAAACTTTTTTATTTAAAATATTTGTTTCTAAATACAGGAAAAATTTCATTTATACTCTTCATTTCGATATGTAGCCCCTTAAAATTTTCGATCACACTACGTTTATAATCATAATATGCTCTCTTTTTCTGGCTGTGATAAATAAATCGACAACAACAAGAAAGCGTAATTTGAGGAATCTCGAATAATACGCAGTTTTTCCCTGTTGTGAGAGAAACACGGTGTTTATTATCCACTTTTTTGCTGACGAAACTAATATGATGTGAGCAATGCATTCCATTTTACTGAGTTTTATTTAAACAGGAGCTTCGGTGAAAATAACAATGCATTATATTCCTATACAAATCACGAAGGTATGACTAATTTATTTTTTAATCTTTCTTATGAAGTGTTGTTTTATCCTGTGATAATAGGTCAGTCGATCATCCATGTAAATACAGGTGGGTTCACTTCCATCTTTTTACGAACGTACACTGCGATTCATTTTGGAATTTCATTGTGGTAAAATAGAATAAACCCGCCAGTAGACTATCTTACATCAGTACAAAAGAAATACTGGTTCCCAATATTATGTTGTCGACTTTTTAAAAATCTTTACCCAATATAGAGATTTGCTTGCTAGAGATTTGCTATTATCTATTGTATAAAAGAATATTGATGCCTGTGTTATTTTTTCACGAACTAACTTTTTATTTTCCATTTAGATATTTGTTTTAGCATTAGGATACTCTTTCGTTCATGAACTGTCACGGTGAAGATCTTTTCAAATCTATTTGCCAGATAACGCGGAGGTTGGGGGGGGGGGAGGGGGGAGAGATTAAAAATGTTGAAATTCTCTCAAGGTTTGCAATGTTTAATAATGATAACTGATCGCCAAGTTTGCTGCCAAAAAATAACTTAATAATAATGCGTGCGATTATTAACCAAAAAATTAACTAAACCAACCCAGCTAGAAAATGTTTGCCACTTTTTGTGCAAAAAATGTACATATAAAATTAATAGTTTGAAAAGTACACTTTTTGTGCACAGTTTTTGGCAATATAGAATATGCACTTTTTAGTATGCATGAAAACTGCATATAATTTGCACAAAAAGTGTATACTTTCAAAAAAATCAAAAAGTGTCTACTTTTTATGCACAAATTGTGCACACTCTATACTTTTTTGCAAAAAAAGTGCAGACTTTTTCTAGCTGGGATCTCATCGTACGCATGTCTGTGTGGTCATATAAATGCATGTACAACCCATTTTGACTGACCGCATGTCCCTTTTGAGCAGTTTTTCCCAGACGCCTGTACGTACGCATGTAACTCGCGTATCTCAAAAACTATGAGTCGTAGAATGTTGAAATGTTATATTTAGGAATGTTGTAACATCGAGTTTTACACCTCCCTTTTTGGTTCCAATAGACTGGAGACTGGAGAGTTTATTGGCATGGCCATCCAAAAGATTTTCCACACATCACGCTCTATGGGCAGAAATTCCTTAAATGTATTAGGCTAGTTCAAACGAATCACAAATGATATATGTTGTTAAGGATTACAAAATGAATCTCTCCATCGAAAATAGTGTCTTTATCAGGGGTGACACTTCAGCTTTTCATTTGGGGGTGCGAGATTTGATGTGTTAAAATCCGCAGTATTCAATAAATAAAATGCTTGTTAAATTTAGGGATGCGACCGCGTTCCCTCGCACCCCCTTTTTGCCGCCCCTGAAAAGTATTTGTTCATTAGTTCTTCTACAGGAACACTCGAAAGCATTCCGACACATTACGGTCAATGGCAGTTTTAGAGACATTCATCCATTTCAAGCATAACACCATTCTACCATGTAGTTAGATAATGGTCCGATGATGATCATTTCTGTCCCTGCCAAGTTTGTCGACTTTTGGTGTACGTATATATGAAAGTAACTAGCATATCTCAAAAACTATTAGTCTAGATTGTTAAATTTTTATATATAAGATTGTCGTAACATCTAGTTGTGCACCTCGATGTTTGGTTCCAATCGGCTGGAGAGTTTATTTACGGGACCACCCAAAAGAATTTCAATACATTAATGTCTAAGTACATTTTCAATGTATTTTATCTGTAGTTAGTCATTGTTTGGTCCATGCCCAGAATTTCCCCATTTGTCAGCAACCTTGGTGAGTTTTCCCGAAATATTGCCAAACTTGGTGCTGAAAATAATTATATATTTCGTATAACTTTAAAACTGTTTAACGTAGAATGTTGAGATTTTGTATTGAGAACTAGTGTAACATCTAAATGTGCATATCTTTTTTGATTGCCATCGACTGAGTAATTTATTTACAGAATCACCCAAAAGACTTTATGAATGAATTAAGGGTCGATGGATACCTTCAATTGATTGAGTCGGTCTGTGATGATGTCGGTCTATTTCGGCTATGAGCAAAATCTCGCTATCTCAAGCTTGTAGGCTTTTTGCGAAATATCGCTCAATTAAGTGCCAGAAACAAATCTTTCAAATTGAATCCAGCTTGGCAATATCTCAAATATTTGTTTAGCAGTCGCTAAACGTTAGTATTATTGCAGTATTTTATCACTTTCAAGGAAAAAAAAAGTTTAGATGAAGTGCCCCGAAAATATCCGTTCCTATAATAAACGCGGAATGTTTGTATTTATGTCCGAGCGATCTCGAAAACGGCTCTAAGGATTCTTTTTAAATTTCGTACCTAGGGGTTTTTTGGGCCTCTGAAACGATTGAGCTTGGTCACGTGACTGAAAAAACACTCTAAAATGCACAAATTGTAAAATTTTAAATTTTGGACGGTAGCACCAATCTTCGTAAAAGAGACGCTCAAATAAGTTTGGGGCGGATTAAAAAATAGATCGATATACACTGCCCTCCAAAAGTTAAGGTACAACCTGTGTTTTGTGAATAATATGGAAACGAATGAACATAGAAGCAAAAAATTTGGACTGATTGAGCACTAAATAGTTCTTTATTGAGTACGACATAGAAATTTACATTAATTCAACACAAACAAGGTGTAAAAGCAAAATAACACTTTTGGTAGAAAAGTCCACTTTTGGAGAAAACAGTTTATCAAAGGTTTTTGTGGAAACATGTGGTGGAAACATTACAAAAATGAGGTCTAATAAGGAATGTGCCAACCCCTAACTGAAATGCACTGGCGGCATCTAATGCTTTATGATCAAGGATATTAGTCATTCAAATGAGGGAGGGGGGAAATATTGTATACAATTTTCACTGTGTTCACAATTGAGAACATGGGTCATTTCTGACTATAATTTTATCTTGATTTCAAAACTGAATATACTGATGGGTAGTTTAAATAATAAGTAAAATATTAAGAATTAATTAAAGGTTTATTTTTAAATTTAAGTAAAAGTATGAATTAAGTATGAATGTAAAAGATATGTAAATATGAATTAAGTAAAAATATGAAGTTTGAAGTAGGTACGGTTGTGGCAAGATATCTCTCTATTCTAAAAAAAAAGTAAAGACCGCTGTCGCTGTCAAAGCTTGTTGGCCTATCTCCTCCTAAACCGTGGGGATTTGAGTTTCGACTAAGGTGCCCACAGATTCGAAAAATTCCGAGGAACCTGCTAAGCTGACTTAAATTTCGAAATTCGAATTATTTTAGAAGATATTAATAAAAAACTGAAAAAATAAACAGAATCTTTGCCAGATTTGGCATAAAATCATTCATTCCTTTGCAACAAAGCGTTTCCAAGTATGTAGTATCACGTGAAACTGTCAAACACGAAGTAGAAATACACCCATTTTACGCCAAAATAAAAACTATATGAAATAAGTAACTCAAAATGTGTTACACAAAGTTGACAATTTTCAAATAGTAAGTTCGCTTAGACAACAGGAGTTTAGAATTAGCGATTATCCGTTTTTCCAAAACAGAATAACTAATATCTTGAAAATGAAAAATAATTAAAATGCAGATTATTTTAAAGCCGGTTCGGTCCAGCTGGAATATTTGCTACCAGTAGAAATATTTGGCGGCGTTAACTATGCCATTATAGCAGTTATAGTACACTTTGGATATTGGGTATAGTACACTTTGGATCGTGGTGCTAAGTACGCCAATCAGCAAACGATTATGTAAATGAAAATATGGATAACGGTTTTCCGGTAACCTTAAATGAACAGTAATTATAGGTTGTGAGCATGTGTCAATCGCCAAATAATGAAAAGTCGCCATGGGTGGAAAGCTATCCTATCTGTTCCGTAGCTTTTATTAACTTTACATGTACGCAAGTCGCCAAATAATGAAAAATCGCCATGGGTATTTCAGTGACGTTCAGGGAAACATTTCAGTGACGTCACGTGAAAATACTCTATATCATTGTGTTTCTGAGGAGTGCAAATAATTTGAACAGCGAATATAAGCGGAGTCCGCACTCCAGGTGGAGTATAGCTCAGGACCCGTACAACACGGATTCCCATAACAAAATATCTTCCGTGTTATGAGGGGGAGGGGGTCTACTGTAGTGCGAAGTTTAAATTTTTATATACCAATGAACATGCAAGAACCAAGCAATGTGTAGCTCAGATGTTCAGTAACATTCTATCTGATCCAATCTTCGGGTTTTGCCTTTTGAAATTATGTCTTTTTTACAAATGAGCCTTAATAGGGGCCGAATGCCTCATACGAAAAGCGAGCGTAGCGAGTCTGGGGGCCTTGGCCCCTAGTCTCTGCAAAAATTTATGAAAATGGCTATTTTCATGATTTTATGTCCAAGTTTCTCAGGAATGATAGAAATGCAACTTCTATTTCAAAAAGTCAAGTCATCTTTTAACTTCATCTGATCTGCTAGCATTTCAAATCAACATTGATAAAATTTCATTTTTAGCACCGAGTGCTATTAAAATCAATCAGGTTTTTTGTGTGGACATTAGCGCGTCGTATCATTTTTCAAATGTGTTTTATTTTTTAATGAATTGTGTGTGTGTGTGTTTTTTTTTTTTTACATAAATATATTTCGAGTATAGCTAGAAAACACCTGGCGAATATTGTAAAATAGTTTTAGTAGGCGATTTTAATATAGATTTTAATTCCGAAGAAGTGTTTTATAGAACAGCGAAGACAAATACGGTACACTGATAGATTATGATCCACTTTTCAAATGGTATTTATAAAGGTGAAGTATAGTTTGACTATGCCTGGCGAAAATTGTTAAACAGTTTTGGTAGGCGATTTCAATATAGATTTCTATTCCGAAGAAGTGTTTTACTGAACAAGGAAGGAAAGCACGGTATACTCAAGGATTATGATGCCCATTCCAAACAGTTGTAGGGGAGAGCGTGCGTTGAGAGCTGGGTTTGAACCTTTGAACCCAGGAACTTACGGGTGGTAGAATGAGGCGCAATCTGACTCGACCAAAAGTTACCCATTCGACCGGCCTTCAATTGCCGGGTGTTGTGTGCGCGGAGGCGATCTCGTGTCGCCACACAGTATTTAAGATGTCTACGGGATATAGTTGAATATGCCTGGAGAAGATTGTAAAACAGTTTCAGTAGGCGATTTTAAGATAGTTTCAATTCCAAAGATGTGTTTTACGGTAAAGCAAGTGTTGATTCCTATTTTAACGCCCCCGCTTTCGCCAGCCTAAAAAATCCCGCATTTTGCCGAGCTTTGCAGTCATGGGTCTCTAGCACTTATGCACAAGTTTCAACGCACCCAAAACAACTATATGAAAACTAAAGTGAACAAATTAGCGATAAACGCACCATTTAAAGAATTTGAAGACACTTCATTATTAAAATTACATTAATTGGCAACCCAAATTAAATAAAAATGTAACGGAATGCTCTACTTACAGGTTTTTTCAAATCTCTATTTTAATTCTACATTACGATTGCCACCAAGGGCGGTTCTAGAGTTGCAGTCTGGGAGGGGTAATGATATTTTATAATTTTAAATAAACTGTGTCTCAGAGTAGGACTGACTACTGGGAGGGGAGGGCGCACAATGGAAAGGGGACCCTTCTGACTGTACAATACACTTCATATATGTAACCTAGCTGAAGCAGCCGTTCTTCGCACGGAATGGATATTCTCAAAACCAACAAGTACAAATGAAAATAGTCCCGCAATGGTCTGGGCGCTAAACTCCGTTCCCATAGGAACACAAGAACAAGGCAAGTGAAGAAGCATCCTTGCTTGGCGCCAATGCTTGGGAGGGTCAACTCCCTCTCGGCTCGACTACTTTTTTCATTAGCACTTTGGTGCGTATTTAAAATCTGAAATTGTTTCAGATTTTCTTCCTTTTTTGAATAAATTTTTAATTTGATGCTCCCAATTTGTAACATTATTGGCCTGTTAAAGGATAACTTTTTTCATAAATAAAATTATTTCTTCTGCAGGAAACAGTGATATAAAAGATAAAAGGAGATGTACCGAGCGAAATGTCAAAAGTTTTAGCACGTTTTTAGATGAAAAGGAAATTCCGATTTCGGTATATAGTAAAAATTAAATATGAAATTATTTATTTAAATATGTATAGAGTGTACACATATTTTTCTCGAAAGTTTTTTCTAGCGCCCGTTGTATTTACCTGTCAGCTAACTAAATTAGTTAGCTGACTAGTTTTCAGCTGTCAGTTGGATGTTAGTTTTTGCCCACTCTGCTGTGTGGTCATAAAAGTTTTCATTGTGTGCAAGGATTTATAATTTAGTTGAGCACCTCAATTCAGGACCTTTTTTCGGTTTGTGCCCAAAATGTAAAACAACAGTTGGGGACAAAATTTCAATTAAAATACTTTTTTCTTCCCGATTAAAAAAAAATATCATGTTTCCTTCATTTTATGAATAATGCTTTAGTTGTATAAAGAAGCTTATTTCAGAAGATTGAAATTGGGGACACCCCGCTGATTTGTCCCCAGCTCCCTACTCCGTTAGTCATGTGACACTGCATCAGCTATATATAAAACATGTGCAATTTTTTTTTTCCTTTTCTGCTTTTCAGTGGCGCCATCTTTTACCCAGTTTTCTAATCATTCCATATGAATTTACTGATTTTACATGCGCAAGGAGAGTTTTTTGTGTTCGTTTTTTTTTATTCAAGATAATACTCATTTATCTTCATCTCCATTCTTCCTAAATATTACGCAATTAAAATTCAGCTACAGTTGTTAAAAGCAGTTTTAAAAGTTTTATGTGATTTCTGATATTTAACTATGTCTACTTTTTCTCCCGAAGGTAAATAAATTATTTTTACATTATCAAATGGAAGATATAAAATACAATTACCCTCTTCAAATCCACTTAAAAATCATTATTTAAAGCAATTTGCTGTGTCTATATTTAATTAAATCTGCTATAATTAAAACCACATATGTTGTATTAGCATAGTATGTACAATCAAATGATAATTCACTTGATTGTACAGTATTCAAAGATTATTTAGTTTAAATATTTTTATCGGGTGCATGAAGCACTTTGTTGTGTATATATTTAATTAAATCTTCTATAATTAACACCACATATGTTGTAATAGCATAGTATGTTCAATCAAAATCAGAATTCAGCTATTTAAAATAAGTAAAAGCATTAATTATTTTCTGTTGGGGTGCAATAATGAAAGATAATAAAAATTAACTGAATGCCAGTTCTTAAGATACATACATATTATGATGTATGTATATGCAAGATAGAATGATGAAATGAATGAATTTAAATAGTTGAATTAATTTACAAGTTTTTGTGCCAATCTATACTTATATTTATTTTTGAATGTGTACTTTGGTTAAAGATGCAACAAAAAAGAGATTCACCTCCTTGGTACATACATTATGCTTCCACTTTTCTCAGTTGCAATCAATTTCAGCTTCATTTATACCAAATAAGAAGATTAAATATTGATTAATCAATGTTCTCCCCAGAAATTTTGTCAGCTGAGTGGCATTATGAAGTTGCAATGTGTAATTCTAGCACATTAAAGCATTCAAAAGGATATTCTGATTTTTCTACTGTGGTGTCTGTAAAACATGTTGGGCGATGCATCTGGCCAAAAAGGTTTGGGGAGAACCCTGGATTAAGGCGAAACCCTCAGATGGGGGGAATAATACCGTAAGCGGGAGCCTCTCTCTCTCTCTCTTATCACCATAAAAATTTCAACATAATAAGTGCTTCTAATGAAGTTTCAGGAAATTTCAACAGTATTAATGTGTGCAAAACTTTTTTTGCACTAAACATACTGCCGCTTAACAAGTGATATTGAAAAACTTTTTTCTGGATTTTTCCCGGCTGAAAGTTTGGCCGGATATTCAGTATCCGGCATCCGGTCAAATTGATATCCATTGCATCACTACTCTTTACCTTGTTCTTTATAGAATACAGTAAATTTGAGCAAGTCTTATAATGGTATTAAATTGTGATTATAATTTATAGTATAACAATATCTTTACATTTTCTTTTGTAATATATATTTATTTTGTAGATCACCAGCATGTTCGCTACAATCCATTAAATGATAAGTGGGTGTTAGTTTCTCCCCACCGGGCTAAAAGACCATGGTCTGGACAAATTGAGAAAGTTTCTGAATCAGAAATTCCTCCTCATGATTTAAGTAATCCTCTGTGTCCTGGTGCTACAAGATCAAGTGGTGAGGTAAACTAAGTTAAAACAAATATACACACACTTTTAGTCCTTTATTTTTTTCAAGGGGCTTGGGGGGGGGGGATACTCATCAGTTACAAGCATTCAAATTTGATTTTTGTTTGTTTGTGTATGGGAATTGCACATGAGTATCTGTCTAATTTACAGCTGCCGAGCCTTTGACTGCATTCTGGTTAGGAAATTGTTTACTCCAGTAGATACACAAAATTACTGCAGTTTCCTTTCTTTAATGTATTTTAAAATTCCATACTGTTGTGAGGTAAGATGTAAATTAAAGTAAAATTGAAATCTCTATTAATTAACGTTTTGATATAATAATTTTGGATGCATATTTTTGTATAATAATATACACATACCATTATTCCACCTTATAGCCAGTGGGCTTATCCTTATACTACTGGCAATTGCAGATTCGGGAATATCTTGCTTACAAGCACATATTATGTGAAATTCAGAATTAACTGCTTTTTTCAGACTATTGAAATATTATAAGTACTTGCAAATCCTATAAATCTATGTAAACTGTTATCTTAAAAGGAAAAAAAAGGGTTAAAATATAAATTACAAAATTTGTCAATTTAAGCAAAGAAATGTAAACATTTTTTTTTTATGTTAAAACAACTGCATTTGCTGTAGTATATTTAATTTGCTATGCATCTTTGACTTAAAAACATTTTTTTACTGATTTCTTTTTTAGATAAATCCATACTATGAGAGTACTTTTGTTTTTCCAAATGATTTTCCAGCTTTGCTAGCAGATGTCCCAGAACCAGGTAACATTTTGAATGATAAAGAAATACATGCATCAAATGTTATAGTTGGTTGCATTATGAGTCATATGCTAATATCTCATTATCTTTGTTTAAAGTTTTATTGCTCAATATATATACAACATATTCAAATAGGCATAGTGTCAATGGAGGGCATTTGCCCTCAAACTTTGTCTTAAAATCTTAATTAAAAAATTACTATAAAATTTAAGAGAAACTTCTTTTTTCTTGAATTCAATACATGCCTCCTTTAAATTTTTGATTACAGGATACCTACGCATATTCATGACCAAGTAACATACATTATTTGCAAAAATAATCAGTTTTTGTTACTGATACATCTGTTTCATTAGCATTGTAGTGAAACATTATGCAAATTTGGATCAACTCAAAAGAAAATTTTATGTGAGAGCAGTCATCACCATCTAAGCTGGTGATGCATTACTGCTGTACCATGACATTATGTGATTTAAAACAGTGTAAACAAGCTTACCTTTAGATTATGCAAATGCTGTCTTATTGTTAAACTATTTAGAATTAGGAAAGAAATGTCTTGGACAGACAATGAGTACAAAGAGATATACAGGGATCTACTTTGACATTATGTACTTGTCTACTTTTATGCTTTGATTTTAAATTGTATTCAAGTGATACATATTTGCTTAACTGGGTAGAGGTTAGGTTGAGCTAAGAATGCCCTAGTAAAATTGGATTTTTTATAACAATAACAGGAGAAGGGGGCTAAGCCCACTACTCTAGGTGGCTAAAGTCCACTCTAGAAATACCCCAAATATCTATCCAGCTATCATTGGGAGTAATGCAAATCCTATACATGGAAATCTGGATTAATTAAATTATTATGAAACTTTTTATATCAATATTGATAATATATTGATACTGTATATAAATATCAAAATATAAATACAGTCAACTCCGGTTATAGTGAACCTCTGGGGACCAGCAAATTTCGTTCACTATATCCGAAGTTCACTATAAGCAAAGTGTCCCCATATGAACAAGGAATAAATTATATACATAAGAAAAAAATTGTGTTTTATCCCCTCACTATATATATATATATAATATTTGTGTCAATCAAACATAATTAATTGTATTAATGTCTTATTACTCCTAAGTGCTACAATAATTTGCGAGATTCATTCAATTGACTGGAAAGTGCTGTAGTCAATCAAGCAATAGCGTGTAGTGGTAATCTTTAACTTGTGTTATTTCACCGGGAATGGAAAATGGAATCTTTCAAGGACAAGAGAGATAAGTCTGTTTTCGTTCACCATGAAATGTACCCTACTTTTTTTAAAAGTTCTTAGTAGCCGAAAAATGCCATTGATTCTACCGGCTAAGAATTTAATCCCCTTTTACAGAAGTCCCCGGATAGCAAGCGTGAATACAATTAGGAGGGGCGCAGTTTGATGAATTGGATTGAAGCACTTGTGGTCTTTTCTTTCTGGTCAAGAATGGGAATGAAAAAAGTTGCATGTTTCTTTTAAAAATTGTCATTTCTTCCTTCTTCATTGTGGAAATGTGGGTGTCACAGCCTTTCTTGCAGGGTGGCAAAGATGGGCTTATCTTTTAAGCACTGAGAGTATCGGACAAAAGGAGTACGGGGAGGCATACACTACAAGACTTGGCTGTTTTGCAAGGGAATTGAAGAGCTAAAGATTAGTATGCATCACTGCAATGGATAAATTCCTGGTTTCACAGCAGTCAAGAGTCTAAGCCCTTTCTCTAGTGTGCTACTGTCCCCTCTCCCTCTCGTCCCCCCCCCCTGCCATGTTAGACAGTTCCCCTGTATTTCGGAACAGATGTTTGATAATCTTTTTGTGTATTTGTCGAATGCAATACAGACAACCTTTGAGAATGTAGACATAAAAAAACTTCCTCTCCGCCATTTCCAGAATTTTCAAAGTTCAGTTTTTAAGTTCACTATAACCAGAGTCATGTTCACTAAAACCAAAAAATGCTATGCACATTTCTAATGTAAGTGAATCGGGACTAACGATTTGCGTTCACTATAGCCAAAAGTTCACTATAACCGTAGTTTACTGTATTTTATATTATCAACACATAACACATTTCATTAAACTGAAATACTGGGTTGTATGTTAAAGATAATCTGATGTAGTTTTAATAAATTAATCGAGAATGGTTGCCTGGAATCCTGTTTACACCAAAAGAACTGTGAGTTACCTTAAGTTAAGTATTTAGCCTGAAAAAAACTGTAAAAGAAATGATGTGCAGTGAAAATTATGCATTGTTCTTTATAATAAAGCTTTAAATAAGCTTTGTTGATTCTGAAAATTGTAAATAAAGTGTACTTACCTTTGATTATCCAAACTATTGTGAGAACTTAATTACTTAACAACCAGAGTCTACTTTTAAGTTTGAGATCTAATGCACTTAATAAGAACAACTTTTGCACAATACCAAAAAAAATTATTTGAGTTGAGAACTCATGAAAAATTACTGAAACATCCTTTTATTCATTAATGCACTTAATAGATGAGCATTTTTTACATGTAATTTTTTACATTTTTTACATGTAACACACGAGAAAATGTTTTTCATTTGAATATTGCTTCATTTGTAAACACTTAAAAAAATTATTGCTGATGCATAGACTTGTTAAAATAAATCACAACTTCTTTCTAAATAAAAATGTAGATAAAAAGTAGCTGATGGCTTTGGAAGGTGGTTTTGGTAAGATTCCTTTAAAAAAAATAAATTCAACCAAGAAGATATGATAGTAACTGCTTTCACTATCAAGTACACCTATCTTCTTATTTGGAGGAAACGCTTTTCTCCCCTGCAACAATCACCGAATGGCATGGAATATGTAACACAACTTTAAAAAGTAGTCTCCAGCAGGGCCTGATTTCCGGGAGGGCATTCGGGGCAAGAGCCCGGCTCCCAACAAAAAGGGCCCCCCAAATTGTTCTTTAAGTTTAAAAATTTGTAAATCTTGGAAAAGGTTTTGGAAAGAGGGGGCCCCAATGAAGCTTCTGAATAAAAAATATAATTAAAAATTATTTCATCAGCAAAAATGATATAAACATGCATGACATATCATTTAAAAGGTAAAATATTGCATTATTTTTTAAATGCTACAATGCTTGAAAAAAGGAGTTCTTCATCTGGATAGTTATAATTTTTTTTAAAGTATTTTTTCTGTGGGTTTTTATTTTTTAAGTTGCAAGTTTATTGATATAAATTAAGTAAGTACCTGCTGACTTACATTCAATCAGTTAAGTTTATCATTGCGAGTGTGTTAATGTTTATCAACATTATAGATGATTTATAATTTTTTTTTTTTTTTTTTAAACAGATACTTCTCATCATCCTTTATTTAAATCTGAAGCAGCCAGAGGAGAATGCCGTGTAATGTGCTTTCATCCTAAATCAAATATTACTTTGCCTTTAATGGCAACTGATGAAATTGTTGAAGTGATAAACACATGGATAAAAGAATTAACTGAACTTGGTGATAAATATAAATGGGTTCAAGTATGTTAATATTTATTGTTTTTAGTTATTATTTCTGGGATATGTATATTTTCAATAATACTTCTGGTATACTACATGAATTTTTTATAACTAATTAATGTTCAGAAATCTATCATATCAAATACTTTTGTAACTTTCTCTTGATTTCTAAGAATGCTTTGTGTTTTTCTTTATATTTTGTGATTCCATTTAAAAGAGAATGGTAACATGTTCATGTTCAAGATAAAGTACTTACTTTGTTATGTAACATTTGATTTATATGATTATATCCATATGAAAATATACTGTGAGATTCATTAGTCTAATGTAATTTTTTTTATTAAATTTTTATTGTATTTATGTTCTATGGTTCCATTATTAAAGATTTAGCAGTTTTTATACCCTGAGGCCTGCCCTCTTATATTAATGGTACTTACATACTAGCCCATCAACCATTTTTGCCAATAATTTTACCCCTTTCCCCCCCACCCTGAGTGATTGAGGTACAATTATACAAGAGGACTATGCAGTTCCTAGTTTCTAGTTTTTTAAAAGCTGATTCTTTATATTAGATAGCTGTTTACTTATTTATCACCATTTTCACAGCAGTAAGGAAGTTTTGGCTGCCAAAATGATTTATTGGTGAGCATAGCCAAAGGTGGAGCAAAGCTTGATTATTGAATTTTTTGGACATTTGTTTGATAACTCCTATTGTAGATGGCAGCAATTGGTCATGTTATTGAGCAATAGTCACAAAACATTTTCCCCATAGACTCAATATTGTCTTGTTTGTTTGAATTATTGAGGCTTCCACACTCAATATTTTTTTCTATCATTCTGCAAAAATAATGCTTGATTCATCAAAGGAAATAAACAAGAAATGGAGCTACTTTCAGCACATCCTGACTTTGGCCTGCCATTGAGTCACCCCCTATCAGAGTTAACAATTGTGGTGGGGGAACTGTCAACACGCTGATACCTAATATTTTTGTAATTCACAGAAAAGACAGATGATTCTGGCACACAAATTCAATAACTCGTATATATTTTTAAAGTAAATATGAGATTGAGTGGGGAAAAAGCTAAAATTTAACTTGAATTAATTAAAGTTTTAAAACTTAGTTCAAATTAATAGAATATTCTTTGCATTAAGTTTTTGGGACTTTCGGGTTAGTTTAAATTAACTGAAGATTCTAATTAACTGTTTGACTGCTATGCAGCGCTATTGCGCTTTTGGAATGTACACCCTCCAAAAGAAGCATTCGAGCAAGAGAGAAATTTCCTACGTTGGTTTCGTATATTAAAAATTATTTACCGTAGAATATGAGTTAGGCTATGCATAAATATGACATTCCATATTTCTATTAAGTTGTGCATTTTTCAAAAACTCAATTATTTTTTGCAAATCTAAAATAGGAAATTTCTCTCTTGCTCGAATACTTTTATTGGAGGGTGTATGAGGATTTTGATGGATAACAGTCAAACGGTTAAGCAGATTCAATTTAATGAATGTCTACTGTATTTGTGTTAAAACATTACCTTCCTTTAGTGGTTTGATTTATTACAGTACCAAGTGTGTTAATTGAATAAAACTCATGTTTCAGAAAAAAAAAAGGAAAATCATTGCATTTCAATCATAATCAGTATTGAATAGGCACTTCTCTTCGCTTCTAGAACCACTTTTAGGCATGTGGCATAGATTCCTCAAGACTTTTATAATCTTTGACAACTTAGCATAAATATGGGTTAGGACTCCTTAGAAAGACCCCCACAGAGAGGGTATCCCACCCCTCAGTCTGGATCCCACGTGCAGATGATTGGCCCTAATCTCATAACAGCATAAATTCGGACAATTTGTTCAGCCCTATATCATACTTGAATCAGTGAATAGAGGAAGCTACTTTTTAGGTTGCAATATTCATTTTTAAGAGTCTTTGCTAATTGATAGCATAGATTCTGTATGGGATTTATATATGTATGGAGTTATTATCTCCATACATGCGTGATATTATAATTTTTATATGTATGAAGTGGTTGTTGTGCTGGTCAATCTAAAACAACCACTTAAAAAAAAAAAAAAGCATTCCTTAACTTTTTCTTTAAAATTATGATAAGGAAACAAATCTTGCTTTAATATCCCATATTTGGACATAAACCTCTTATTTCATGGCCAGCTACCAAGGATGCCCCAAGTTCCCTGAGAACAAAACTAAAACTACCGCCCGCAGCGCCCCCCTGAGTGCTGGTGCAAATCTAAGAGCTTCCTCAGCCACGTCTGCTCCCTCCAGAGCAAGCAGCTCAACTAAATCATTCGCCCAAGCAGCGGCTTATATACCAGGACAGCAGATCGCCCCTCCTACTACAGCCAACCAATCAGCGTCGCCCTTCGAAGCGCTCTCCGCTATATCGGAAATTAACAAGCTGGCCGGAGAAATTTTAAAGTCTCTGGGAAGAAATCCTAAAATAATCATTGAAACATTCAAAAATACCCTGGCCCTGATGCAACAGGAGCCCCACAATAAAATTAATGTTCTTCTAACTGGTCTCTCAAAGCTTAATACCTTCCCCCCATCATGAGAGACAGAGTTTTTTCGATCATTTCATGGAACTGTAATGGGATCAAAGACAAGATGCTTGAGTTCAGGGAATTTGTAAACGAGCACTCCCCAGACTTAATTTTACTACAAGAAACTCACCTCAGACCTGGTATGGCCCTTAAGTTACCTAACTATTCTGTTATTCGTACTGACTTCATTAACACAAACAGCAGCTGCCCAATTAGGGGGACCGCTGTGTGTGTTAAAAATAAATTTAATTTCCATCCTGTTGCTCTGCCACATCTTAATCATATCAATGCTACTGGTATCAAAATTATAATCCCTGGGAACCCCGCCCTTACTTTCATTTCAGTGTACCTTCCTACTCAAGAGCCGGACCTTAGTGTTTTTGCAGAAGTTGAAATCCTGCTAAACCTAGACACTAACTGTTTTTTAATTGGGGATTTTAATGCCTGTCATAGGTATTGGAACTGTCGTACCAATAATGGTCTTGGTAACTTCATTGTAAACTATCTGTCCACCTCCCCACAAGCGGATATTATTTTTTCAAATTAACCCACCCACTTTTCTGATTACAGTAGTAGCACCATCGATCTCGGCCTTTTTTACGGTTTTAATTATGCCAAAGAAATTCACTCCCTCCCAGAACTTAGCTCAGACCATAACCCGATCGAAATTGATACCCCTTCTCTCACGGTCAAAACCATTAAAAGAACTGATTGGGCTAAGTTCAGAGAAAATCTGGAAATCAATAACGATCATAATTATGACATCCACGATCAAGCGACAATAGACCAATTCACGAGCAATATAACTTCTTTTAACGAAGCTACTACTGAATCTCCTAGTAACTTTCATTATTCTAAAGACCCTTATATCCGCTTCCTCATTAATAATAAGAATAGAGCACGTAAAACTTGGCAAAATACGCGAAGTCCTGCTGATAAAACTATCATGAACAGGGCCCAACAGAAACTTAAAGATTTCTTATTCCAGTACAGACAGCAACGTTGGGCGAGTTATCTCGACTCACTTTCCATGGAAGATAATTCCCTCTGGAAACTAACTAAAAAACTTAAAAGGAAATTCAACCCTTTACCTCCAATTAAAAGAGATAACTCCTTCGCGTATACTGACAGAGAAAAAGCTGATACTATCGCTGACCATCTTGATACACAGTTCCAACTCAACAATTTAAGAGATACAAACACTGAAACGGAAGTAAACAACACCGTTGATTCATTCCTAGCACAGCCCCCCGCTCCTATCAATATTCAAATCACTGTGTTAGATGTTCTCACTAAGATTAAAAATATTAAAAATAATAAATCTCCTGGAATCAGCGGTATCTTGAACCTCGCCATTAAAAATCTTACTCTAAATTATATTATTAAATTCACCAACCTCATTAATGCAATTATTAAATTTTCTTACTTTCCCAGGGATTGGAAAACTGCAATTATAGTCTCAATTCAAAAACCTAAGAAACCCCCTGATATTGCCAGCTCCTACAGACCCATAAGTTTATTAAACTCACTTAGCAAAATCGCGGAGTATTTCATCCTACAAATTGTCAACAGTCATATAATTGAAAACAACCTGATCACCCCTAATCAATTTGGCTTTCGCCCCCACCTTTCTGCACCCCATGAGGTTTATAGGCTCGTTGAAAAAATCACTACTGGCAAGTCACTTAAGCAACATACCCCAGCAGTTTTCCTTGATGTAGCGAAAGCATATGATAAGATATGCATTAAAGGTCTAATTTTTAAACTCATCTGTATATATAACAGAGAAGAGTTTGTTTGTTCGCTATACACGTCCAGACATTTCGACGGATCTGGACCAAATTTGGAACGCTGACTAAATAGAACAAGAGAAAGCTAATGCTGTAAAAATGAAATTAATCGGATTAATAGTTTTTGAGTTATTTTATGTTTTGTAAGGTTTTTGGCCATTTTTCTCGCATTTTACGTTATCGCGAGCTAAATTTCTGTCGAATACTATATTTTTTATATCACCGGAAACTACAGAGTTTTCTTTTTCAATTACAATTTGTTACAAAATCATACTTACATTTGCCGATTTTTGGGAATTTTTTAAAGGAAATCCTGTTTCGAAGAAAATGTGCGGCTTTTAAAAATATGCTATTTTTAAACTGTCGCATCGAAAAACCTAACAGGCAAAAATTTTCCATCTTTCTACCGCTTATTAAACATTTATTTCTCCCTCCTTTAAATTTTGAACCGTGCAGAAATGTTTATTAGATTTTTTTATATGATTTTTTTTCTGAAAAGATCGCAGGTTAAAATTCTCTGTGGACTGCAAATTTCGCGAAATGAAAGTCGCAAACTTCCCCTCTGGTTTTCAAAGTCGCTTCAACTGCGATCGCGCTTCACGGGAGGGAGGAATTTCTTCTGGTGTCCTGAAAGAGAGAGGGTGAGAGAGGTGGAGATTAAGGTGACCATAGGTCCTCGAAATTCGAGGACAGTCCTCAAATATAGATCGTTTTTCAATTTGTCATCAAAAATACTTTGACTTCTTGGGGACGCCAAAAGTCCCCAAATTTAAAGATTTGTACTTTTACCCTGAAAGTTTCCGTTTAGTTTATTTATTTCAGAAAAATCTGAAGAAATAAAATAAAATAAAACTACTAAAAGTGCTTTCTGCTCAGACAAACAACAAAATTCGATCTCTGAAAAATGATTGTTAGAACACAGACAGGTAGAAGAGGAGAAATCTAACCACGTCCAGTTCCCGGAGTCTCTACGCCATCGGGTGCTTTGTTCTTTTTTTTCTATTTTGCAGAGGGAAGACCCATGTCCTTTTTTTATTATTATTGCAGCGGGAAGTCCCATGTCCTTTTTTTTTTAATCATTGCAGCGCGAAGTCCCATGTCCTTTTTTTAATCATTGCAGCGGGAGGATTCACATTCCAGCCTAGCCAAGTTCAATTCCTTGCAACCTCTGTATTTTATTAGGTGCCGTGTTCATTTCTTTTTTTTTTTTTTTTGGTTGCAGCGGGAAATCCCGTGTCCTTTTTTTATCATTCCAGCGGGAGGATTCACATTCCTTCCCTTTACAATCTATATTTAAGTCATTGTACGGGCAATGCCGGGCCACGCTGCTAGTTAAGTATAATTTCCCTCCTGCCATTATCCACTTAATTAACACCTATGTTAACAATAGAAACTTCAAAGTTAAAATTAAAAATGAGCTTTCCCATTTACATTACTGTTTAAGTGGTTTACCACAAGGCTCTGTACTCTCCCCAACACTGTTTAATATCTATATTAATGATTTCCCCACTCACCCAAACATGAACACTGCATTCTTTGCCGACGACGCTGCTTCACTTCTACCAAAAATACACTACTACCTACGCTTTTCACTTCTACCAAAAATATCAAATACGCCATCACATTCCTAAATAAACATCTTAAACTTATTAGCCTCTGGCTCATTAAATGGAAAATAGCAGTCAACATTGACAAAACTGAAGCAGTTATGTTCTCTAACATTACCCCCAGCACTAGAAATAAATACCAAATAATCTTTAATAATACCCCCCTACCATGGTCTGATACCTGTAAATACTTAGGAGTCACTTTGGATTCCAAACTCACTTTTAAACAGCATATCCAAAACTCAATTAACAAATTCCGAGTGACTAAAAATCTTCTATTTCCCCTACTGGCTCGGAATAGTGCATTATCTTTTAAAAACAAGTGTCTCATTTACTGTTCCTTCCTTAGACCAATCCTTACGTATAGTTGTCAATCCTGGTCGTGTGCTGCTAAATCTAACTTAATTAAATTATGTCAGGCCCAAAATGGGGCAATCAGGCAAATCGCGGACATCCCTTATTATGTACGTAATACCCACGTTTACAGAGAAATTAATATCCCCCCCCCCAGCTAACTTTATTGAAATGCTTAACTTAAACTTCATTGAAAATATTCCTAATATTAATAATGAAGCTTTAAACCAACTTCCTATGTACGACGGCCATGATGTGACAAATAGACGTAGGCCGCGAGCTGGCACCGCTATTTCTACTTATATTTAAATTGCTTTTGTATTTGTGATGTTCCTTTAACTTAATCTTCAGCCTCAAAGTGAAGCAGTAATCACTGCGGTCAGTACTTGTGAGGGTTTAATATCTTTTAAGCAGAACTTAGCACCATCTGAATACCACCCTCCGATTGGTCGTAGAGAAACCAATCTCCCAATCATTGATCCAAAGTGCAGCAGCAACTGCTGTGGTCAGTACTTAGGAGGGTCAAGTTCTATTTCTAGAGCTAGCCATTTTTCTTTTTTTGTGCCAGCCGCAAGGAGTGCATTTTTATGTGTCAAAAAAAAAAAAAAAACTTAAAGTTTTTTGCCAAAATCCAAAAAAAATTGAGACTTATTTTTGTCATCGGTGGAGAGTACCCCAGTACCTCCCCAGAGCTTATTTAATTGTATTCATTTTTTCATTTTACTATTACCCAAGAATTTATTTTTGTGATCAAACTTTATTTCCTCTAGTGTTTGCAAAATATTTTCCGAGATGTTTTTTCTGTGTATATGAACTCAAGTAATCACTTAGTTATTATTTTTAATGCATATCATTTCTGAGTATATTTTTTGTGTGCCCCCCCCCCATTTTTCACTGATCTTGTGGTACTGTGATCATTCATACATAACCCCTTGTTAATATAACTTCATGAGCGTAGTTGAGGGTGCAAGGCACCCAGGCACTACGGAACGCAAATTAGAAGCAAAGCGGACCTCTTATTTAACTCAGGTTTTGTTTTTTCCATCAGTATCTTATTGTACTGGTTACTTTTCATCATACCTTCAACAGAGATGAGTGGCTCTACTCCCCTTGTATGAGAAACACTTCTTTTGGGATTATTTTCCTGAATTTGAAAAATCCAAAAATTTGCCCTTGATTCAATTAATATGCACAGTTCTGTCACTAAAAGAGAAGTGCAAAGTGCACTTGACTGATATATTAAAACATACTATGGTTTTATAAATGCTAATTATCATTATTATTATTATTTTATTATTATTACAGTAGAAGACCCAAAATCCACATAGGTCGGTTCTAGACCTTTTGCAGACTTTAGAATTTTGCAGATTTTGGGTCATAATAGGAAATTTATAAATTTATTCTATTTCCCTTACCCCACCCAGAAAATAGCAGAGAAAAAAAAAATAAAGATCAAGGGAAACAAATCATGTTACTTATAATCAGAATCATGATATAAAAGTACAGAGGAATAATACAATATACAAAATTATGAGATAATAGTACAACTTATTTAAACATGCATATTAAATAGTAGTTAAGGACTTAAGAAAGTTCTAATTATAGTTTTTTTTAAAACTGTTTCCTGTTCTGTAATACAGCTTTGCTGCTTTACAAAGCTGAGATATTTCTTTCTCAGAGCCTAACCTTCATTAAATGTTATTTTATCGACTTTTAGATCATCCTCATTTGTTACTGTGTCTGAGTCTGTGTCATGTGACCATAAATTAGTGCCAATTATGTCTCTCGGTCATTTGAAGGTTATCAATGTTACCATCAGTGCTCACAAACTCTTAAAATATTTTTTTCCTGTGGGAATAACTTATTTAGTATTACTTTGTGGTTATACTGTAGTTTTCTGAACTTGCACTCTCAGTGCAAATTTCATTGTTTACATTGAACAGAGAGTGCGGATTTTAGAGCCTTGGAAATTTATAATAAGATTTTAGAGCCAAGGAAATTTATAATAATTAGTTTTAACTTTTTGCTATTTAAATCAATAAAATGTGGTTACACCTAGAGTAACAAATTACTTAAAGTACACATTAAACAAGGCACAAAATTATAAGACTCAACAATGAGAATTAGTATAAAAATTAGTAAAAACTTTTTATGAGTGTTATATAAGTAAAAACTTCAAGTAACACTCATAAAAAGGTCCTTTTCAGGATAACCATTTCAGGTGGTACAAAAAGGTCCACCCTTCTTCAGCTGTAAAAAAGTTCATCATCCACACAAGCTGAACTAATAGAACTCTTACGATTTGATTCTTTTTATGTGTGTTATTTTACAAAGTGTTTACTTATTTTCAAGGTACAAAAATAAAATAATGTGCATTATTTTTTTCAATATTGAGCTAAATTTAAAAAAATTAAAGAGCTATATTTTGATATTGGATTCTGCAGATATAGACTTGACTATTTTTAATTGTTTTGAAATGATAAAATTTCTGTTTTGATAAATTTGTATTATTTATAAATAGTATATGGTGTTGATTATTTTATTACTATGTGATATTTGGATATTTATTTTCTAAAAAAAAGCTAGTAATTTCATATATTTTTATTCATTTTTGTGCTAAATATAGATATTTGAAAACAAAGGTGAAATTATGGGTTGCTCAAATCCTCATCCTCATTGTCAAGTGAGTATTTTTATTTATTTATTTATTTTTTAAATCTGATATTCTATGTTAAATTAATATATTTTATTGCAAGTATAACTTTTTCAGATATGGGCTAGTTCATTTCTACCTGATGAACCCAGAATAGAAGATAAGCAACAGTTAGAATATTTTGAGAAAAATGGTACACCCATGCTTTTGGAATACTTAAATGAAGAAATAAAAAGACAAGTAATTTTCCGAATAATTTATTTTTAGTGAACTTCTTTGTTAACTAAATGTAAATTTTATATTATATTACTTTGTATGATCAAACAAAATGCTCCAGAAATGTCTAAACTGTGCAATGATTTTTCTTTCTGCTAAATGATCAACACAATATGTGCTGTGGAAAATATTTTGATAATGAAATATATATTAATAATTTCTTCCTTTTTTCTTTTTCTCTTGCCTTCATAGTTATGATAGTATTTATTTTATTGAAATAATAGTCTTGTGGTCTTTTGAAACTAATATTTTTTTATGTTTTATAATGCCTTATCTATATTTTTTAAAACTTTACTGTTTTTATCTATGTTTGTCTTGTTCTTGAAATTGTACTATAAAGATGAATTCATAATTATCATTTTCTTAAATCTATTGCATTGAAAAAGTTATTAAATAAATTTATTCTAGCTTTGAAAAATTGATTTACAGATTAATAAACATTGCAATTGCAGCATTACACTACTAAATCATACCACTAAATTTTGTTTCATTTGCTTCTGCCATTTTCACTTGATGTATGAATAAAAAATTACTATATTTTTACTATGTTTCAAACACTATTCAAAATTTTGAATAATTTTAAATTTATTTTTACATGAGTATTTATTTGCCATTCAACCAAATTTAATTGCATTCACTTCAGCCATTTTTATGTGATTCATAAACTTTTAATACTTACACATTTTTTATAGATATCTTACAAAATGTTGAAAAAATTAAAATTTTTAATTATTTTTATTGTGTAACCATCTGTCATGAATTTATGTTATAAAAATGCAACTATTAAATTGCAGATGTTATGATAAATTGATATTTTATTGTTTATCAGTGTAATCATATCGTTAACCTTCTTAATGTTGTTCTTCTTACAACATTAGAAAATATGCTAAACTATTTTTAAAAAACTAGCTGTGATCTGTTCTTCACATGTTAGGAAATAAGTATTTTTATTACTCATATAAATCAAACTATATCCAGTAATGTGGAGTCTCTTTTTTTTTTTTTTTTTTAAATGACTTATTTCATAAAGTTTGCATTAGAGATACTAAAGTGAAATGAAATGTTGAGTAATTGCATCATGGTGATTCTGTTATGAATCTTTTGAAAATTTTCAACATATCATGGAATTTGCCTTTTGAAAGCAGTTTTCTTCTTTTAATGATGTTTTTCCCATAATATTTTTTAAGTTTTGTAAGTTATATTCTAGGATCGTGTTGTTCTGATGAATGATCACTGGGTAGTTCTAGTTCCTTACTGGGCTACTTGGCCATTTGAAACTATGCTGTTACCTAGACGCCATGTTTTACGACTGACAGATATTTATACACATGAGAAAGTATGTAAGTATACACCCTATAAACTGCTTATTCAAAACATTTTGTTAGTTTAAGAGTCTAATAAAATATTTTTATGTTTTTAGTGTTAGCAGATATAATGAAGAAGCTGTTAACAAAATATGACAACTTGTTTGAAACTTCTTTTCCATATTCAATGGGTTGGCATGGTATGTTTTATTTTTAAAATGTAGATTTTAAAAAATAAGTGTTTATTATCCATCAGTATCTGCTTGGTACTTATGTATTATAGCAGCCCTGAAATTCAATCGCCAAGCAACCAAGATATATTACCAAGATGCTGATGAAGTCTTGCCAAATCATTGGGAAAATGTCATAACAATTTTTAAAAATATTCTTAAGAAATGCATGATTGTTATAATTTAACTAGAAGTCAAAGCCTGTAGTGGGGGCAGTTACAACAGGTACAAGAAAAAACATTTGATGAAAATGTGTCTACACTCAATATATTTAATTTTCATCTACCTAAAATAAATAACTTCATATTCAATTTTTATTATAGACCCAAATCAAATTTCATGCTCTTCTGGAAACCCGCAGAAACTTTTCGCATTTGAAATATTTGTTTTGTGTACACAGTCTTTCTTGTATACATGTGGACGATTTATTTGTGAAAAAAAAATTGAACTATGTAATCTGGAAAAACGATTTTAAACCAATTTGAGTCACACCTTTCTTTGAAAGCTTGATGACCATGATGAATATGACGTCATATGGATTGCAACAGCTCATTTTGTCACGCAAACGATTTACTTTTTTTATTCTCGGAAATAAAATGGAGCTGAAAATAGCAAAAAATCTCTTAAAAATTTGGGAACTGGTGGATTTTCAGACTTTTAAAGTAGCACAGATTGTTTTCTATATTTTAATACATAAACATGAAAATTTTCAAGTGGATCATATAAATGGTGTAGATGTTATTATGCTTTTTAATCTTTTTGATCTTCTTGGAGTAATGGCGGTAAAATATTTATATTGAAGTGGTTGCCTGGAGTGAGTCAGGGATCAGCGGAACTATATAGTAGGATTCCACATTTGTGCTGAATCAGCTGGGTAAAATCATAGGTGAGATCTTGCCATAATCCCAATGTTACCAAATAAGTTCAGGGGCTGCTATAACATGCAAGTATTCTCTATTTTAATTCTGAGCTTTTATAAAGCTTGCTTTGGTTAATTTTCATGGAATTCGGCTGCTTATGTTTATTTTCAGTCACATCATTTTCTTTTTATAGTAGCTTACCACTTTAATAATAACCCATTCTTTTTTTGTCCCTCATCTAAAATCAGTAATGTAGTAAAAAAATTTTAGTTCTTTTTTTCAAAAACTTCCTGAGACATTCTTAATTAGGTACACTGAGATCTTTTCTTGTCAGAGAGTCTGACAATTTTCATGACAAAAATGTTCTGAATATTTATTTTAGATTTGGCCATCTGTTGGCCAAATGGGTCAACAATGATTATTTTCAATCATTTTCATGAAATGTTGCCATGTCTTTAAGTTTGAAAATTATTTTAAATTTTATGTGTTTTTAATAATATTTTAACACTGTTGACTTTTTTTTTGTGTAAAATAATTTTGATTCAAGCTTATAATTAATTGACAGTATCAAGGTATCTTAATTTAACATTATAATATAAATATTTGGAAAATGCACTTGACAAACATGACAAGCAATGAAAAGTTAATGAATTTATGCAACAGGGTAGTGTCTTTCATGTTAGGCACGGTTTTGTTTTCAGTTGCAACTTTTTTACTGCATAATGATATAAAGGAGATCTATGTATTATTGGAAGCTCTTTAAAGCTACGGTTTTTATTTTTATACTTGAACAATTATTTTTGCTCTGAAGAAAACACAGTCAACTGTCTGTAGAGCTGATTTTTGGACTATGAAAATTTTGTCTTGCAAATTCATCACCTTCTATAAAATCGGAAAAAAAAGTCAAAACAATGATAATTTGGACATTTATTAAAAGCTTCAATTATTTTTCATATAAGATGAAGGAAAAAATCAGTTGCTTTGAACAGTTAATCAAAATCAGTAATACCCAGATTTGTAATTTTTTTTTTTTTTTTAATATGACCCGATATTCTAAATTTTTTTAAATCCACTGTTCCCTACAGAATAATTTATGAAGAGACAAAGCACTCTCTAGAATGATATACCATTTAAAAAATTTTTAACTTTGAGCAAATTATATTTTTATTGTAGATGAATCTTTGGGCAGAAAAGTCAAATTAAGCATGGCTGTAAAATTGATGTCATTTGAAAAAGAAAATGACGATAAGGATGTAAGAGCAAGAATAGACTTCAACATAGTAGATTAGTTATTGAGTTGAAGATGATTGTTTTTTTTATTTCACCTCAAACTGTACATTTTTTTAGAGATTTATGTTAATATGTAACTTTTTTAACACTGATCCTGACTTATGGTGTGAATATGTATATATTTGGCAGCAGAAATAAAAAGTGAAAGGTTTTAAGACTGATCCAATGAAACATCTGAAAAGGATTTTAAAATTAATCCAATATTTTAATACCCTTGTAATAAAAAACAAATGGCAGAAGCAGTTTCTACTGCAAGTTGTATCTGAATGTAGAAAACCAGATTTTTTCTTCAAAAGCCATCATTATCATAAGTCATTGGCATTCTAACATAAATTGTAAGTGATAATAATTTCTTTTTATTATTATTCTTCCTTTTTATAACACAACTTTATTAATAAAATGTGTTTGAACATTATTTGTTTTTATTTTTATGCTTTATTTGTGCTTATTTTCTGTTAATTCTTTCAATTAAAAAACATTTTAAAAAGAATTTTTTCTTATTAAATACAAAATGAAAAAAAGAAAAGCAAAAGGAGGAAAGCAGATAAAATGAAATTTTTTGCATTTTCATAAAAAATCAATTTTTAGATCTCGGTACATATCTAGTCCTGAAAAAAGCATGATGTTTAAATCTGTTATTTTTTTACTAAAAGTGATGTGAGGTTCTTTAAGGCAAGAGCTTCTTTTATGAAACAAGACCAACATTATGTTTCTATGTTCAATTGTATCCATTTTATGATGAAAAAACTGCATTTTTAACAAAAAATTCTGATTTTCCCAAGCTTTGACCTCAATGAAGCCCACATTAATGTTATGCAAATGAACTGAAACTTTGCCAATCTCATGTTGTATCCAATTGGCAGCTTTTTGGGGGGTGCCCCAGAAAAAATTTGAAAATTGCCTCCTAAATTCCTTTGTCACCTCATTATCTTCAGAATAGCAAGAGCTGTAGTCATAAAAGTGGGGGGTCTAGGTATAGTAAAGTAGCTATGCACTGCAGTAGTCATGGAGTATTGGAAAACATAACCAAGCAAATCACATTTAATGTCTTTTATTTGGATCATTATTGTGCACTAGGTGCCTTTTCTCATTAAATCAATCGATGGTATGGAACAACTTTGTGATTTTTTTTTTCCCCCCGTTTTTTTTTTTTTTTTTTTTTTTTTTTTTTTTTTTTTTTAATTTCTTACTTTTTTTAAGCTAAAAATTCTCTGAATTTAGCCACCAGGTGGCACTGTAAGCAGTTTTATTCTGCTGTGCATAACTACTTTACTATACAAAGACTCCACTTTAGTCCTCACCATTCTGAAGTTAATGGGGTGACAAAGGACTTAGGAAAGCTCACTGTATAATGTATCTGAGTTTCATTGTATGTTTTATTAATTATATCAGAAATGTTTTCCGATTTATGCAGATTTTATGCTTAAAATATTTTGATTACATAGTGCCAGAAAACTTTTAAAATAGTTTCCACAGTACACTGTTTTGGGAATGTGAAGCATTTTACTTTTTTTTTTTTTATTTCATTGTCTTGTCTGATTTTATTATTTATATTTCTGTAGGGGCTCCTACAAAAGAATCTTATGAGAATAATAATGATCATTGGCAGCTACATGCATCTTATTATCCTCCACTTTTACGTTCAGCGACTGTAAAAAAATTCATGGTTGGTTATGAAATGTTAGCTCAAGCTCAAAGAGATTTAACTCCTGAAAAGGTAAGAATTAAAAATGTGATTATTCAGCATAACCCTCTCAACATTTTGACTGGTTGTAGACTAACACAAATTCCTAGTACTTATTGAAACGTGTATAACAATACTGTAGGGACCTAAAAAAAATATCATTGTAGGCAGTTTGTTGTTATAGACAAGCTGAGCTTTTGCACATTATTTGAGCATTTCAAAGGTGTTTTCTAATTATCAAAATAAAGATAAAACAGATATTACTGTGCTTAAGCTGTGAATAAGCATGTCTTGCACACTGACTTTGAAGAAGTCAGGTGATTAATTTATTTTGTAGAAGTGACTTTTAATGCATAATGACCTTCTTTTGATTTGGGTTTACTGTATTGCAATTTCTTTTGTGATTCAGTGCAGTGAAAATTAAGATAAAATTTTTACTAATAATATTACATGAAAGTATGTGTAAAAGATTCATGTACAAATTTTATTTCATTAGCATTACAAAAAAAAGTAACTTTTCCTTAAACTTATCACTACACTATCACAAATGAAAGGCTGTAACCCATCAAAAACAAAGTCAGGAATAAGGTGTTATATGGCTAAAAAGGTTTACTAATTTTTTCAATCCCAATCTGCTGTCTTTTACAGTAGCACATTCTGACCATAGATAGTTAAAAAAATCAAGTTATATGCACTACAAAACTTTTTGTAGGAGTTAAAATTATGATAGTCAAGCGAATGCCAATAGTGACTATCGCTGTAGACAGGTTCAAAGTACATTGGGTAAATACAAATTCCATCAGGAACAAAGAAAATGACAGTATCATTACAGGTTTTACTGTATTTCTTCTGATACTAGCCATCTTCGGAAACCAGTTTTGGCCATCAGTGGACGCTTCGCGGCCAAAATGTGCAACCTAGAGCACACTGGCCACTTCATGACTGGCTTGTGCAACCTACGGCACACGGTCCTCTTCGCAACCGAAATTTGCAACCTGCAAGTCGTCCACTGGCTAGTAATTATAGATTTACAACAAAAACAAAATAAACCACACCAAATTAACCTAAATTAAAGCTATGAAATCTAAAAATGTTGAAACCAAAATCCATCCGGTTAAACAAATTCAAAATTAAATAAACGCTTATGACAAAAAGATATATCACCAAAAACAATCTAAAACACTCAATTAAACACTTCAAAATTAAAAAAAACGCTTATGGATTCATGACAAAAATAAAACAAATGTATCAAAATGCATCTGTTTAAAATGAATTCAAAATTAAACAAACACTATCATCAAAACAATCTAAAACACTCAAACACTTTTAAAATAGGATTTCACAAATGTCATGCCATTAACATTTAAAAACACTCGACTGAGAGCAATGAAAAAAAAAAAAAAACCGTAACTTCCACAACAACAACAAATCTGCTTTTCTCATCTCAAAAAGTGTTGCCAATTTCTAAAAGAAAGATTCCTACAAATAGGTGTTTAAGTGTTGTGCAAACAAAATTTTACACATTCTCAATAAATTTGCCCAAAATCTATCAAATTTTTCAATTAAATTAAGGTGACTATATTTTTGAGTGTAAAATTGAGGACATGTCCCCAAATTGGAAACAAAATTGGGGACATTTTCTAATTAATGAAACAATTAACAGTAACCTAATAAAAAAAAACAGTGTAATGATTAAAAATTGTCCCCAATTCCTTTTTTTACATTTGGGGGGCAAATCGCAAAAAAAAAAAAAAAAAACCCACAGAAATTGGGGGACCGTCTCTGAAGAACTTAAATATTAAATAAAATTGTCCTTGCATTGCTTGTCACGCAAAAGGAGTATTTTCGCCAGTATATAAAGTCATCTAATCGATCTACGCAAGAGATTATGTTCCGTGATTTTTTTTTTCAAAGTATCAAGGAATGAATTGCCTTGGCTTCTCTGTTTACTTTTCAAGGCGTAATATCTCGCTAGATATTTAGAGTTGAAAGTAGCTGCAAGTTATTAAAGGGTTAATTTTTTAGAGATATTTTCAACTGTAAAGTACTGCAAAAGTTTTTGCTTTTAGTTAGAGATAAAAATGTTGTTTTTATCAAAATTTCAACATGGCCATCGGATGAACCAGGAGCGATGAGTCCATCCCGCAAGTGTTAGAAACAAGACTTTTATTATTTAGATATATTCACGATTATGCATAACTGAGTATTGTTATAATTTTTTGTAACATTTGTTAACTGTTAAATGTATAAAGCTCAGTTTAAATTTTAACTATTTGTTATAATTATAAAAATTTCTTTTTCCCTTAATTTTCAATCTGATCTGCATGTTTTATATTATTTATTGCTATTGAAAACTCTTTATTTTCTTGTTAATAATGCATCAATATTTTGTATTAAGAAACTTAAATAAATTATTGTGCTCGAAAAAGCATTAATTTTTAATCAAGTTTAAATTAAAATTTTATTAAAAAAACTTTATTAGCAATTTTTAATAATAACCTTGTTAAAAATATGTGTTACAGTAAATGTAATAAATCTAGGGGTTATTCATAGTTGCTGAATAAGATCTACTAATTTCTTATTTTTAGGTTACTAACTATAACAAAAAGAGAAGAAATTACTGGGTTTAGGTGCTGTTTGAGAGGGTCTTCCTTTAAAATCTGCTACCCGTAGTTCTTAAATAACCTTAAAGAAAATGGGTGAATCCATCCACCGCTGCAGGGGAGGCCCTTAAAAATCTGCTACTAGTGGAATTTGATAATGTATAAAACATGAGTTGGTCTAGCAACCTGAGTGAGGCGCTTAAAAATCTGCTGCTTGTTGTCCTTTGCTAATCTACAAAAAATCAGTAAGGCCATAGCTGTGGGGGAAAAAGAAAAAAAGTGGGACTCTAGCCTCTGTCTCAAAAATCAGCTACCAGTTATTTTTCAGTAAAATAAAAAACATTTGTGAGAGTCTGCCTGCCATTATAAAGGGGAGGATAGTGATTAATTTGATAAATATTCAACCTTTTATTGCATTGAGCTTATCGCATTGAAGCCTTTGATTATGTATAATCAGCAATAAAGTATAATCTCTGTATTTATACCTAGCATACATAAAAGTTGATTTTAACATAATCTGCCAAATTAAAGGGTGTGATAGAAGAATTTAAGCAGACCATAAAACAATACTGTAACCCTGTCCCATCCATTAAGAAAGTCACTTTTACCAGAAAAAAGGGTCAATTAAAAAAAAATCCAAATTTATTAAAATCCTAGATGCAAAATATACATGTTTAAGAGAAACAGCAAAATTTCTATAAAGTGACATCATTTTCTCATTATCAGTGACATCATTCAGGATATCTGAATTTAAAAGCAAGCTACAAGTGCTGAAATATTGGTGAAATGTAAAATGAACTTGTCACCAAATCTTTTTTAAATTTTTACCATGCACACCTAAATTCTCTCAAGCATACGGTGCTTAGCAGTCAAATATATAAAAGAAATTACCCAGTAGTAGGGAGAGTCTTAAAAAAGTCAGAAGAAATTACATCTTGCATGGCAAGACAAGAAAAAAGCTGGTACACATTGAACACCACACAGGGGGCAGGTGTAGCTTGAGGAGTGCTGCGGAGACATGTAACACTACCTCCAAAATTATTAACGATAATATCTCAAATGCCTTTGTCTAATTACAACCAGTCAAATATACCAAAAACTTTTCCCTTTCAATAGTTTTCGAATGAGACTTCTCTAAACTATATAAGTATTCTAGATTCCAAGAATTTAAGATTTTGTAGTTAACTTATAAAATTGATTCCACATTCCCCTGGAAATATATTTTGTCCGCACTTTCGTGGCCATCATCAGTCCTTCGCTTCTCCAGTGTGCATGGCGCCTATGACTGTCTCGCCTCCTTCTCTGATCTTTTGCCGCAGGACGTCACTCCATATGTCATTGATGTTTGCGTGGGTCGTATCATTGATGCTGCCCTTTGTTGTCACATTTCCAATGATTCTCGTAGGTAAGCGTAGGAACGTTTATTAAAGTTAGCGATTTTTTTTAATTCCCTGAAAATCTATTGTGATAGGTTTATTTAAAGCAAGGCAGGATAAAGCTGTGGATTGTTTGTTAAATTTGATATCGTTAATGTGTTCGGTTTTGCAGTCTTTTATTTTTCGTTTGGTTACTCCGATGTAACATCTGTTTTTTTGGTATCATTATGTGTTAAGTTAATTTTATAAGTTCCTGCTGTTTGGGTGGGGTTAATTTGGTCTTTTTCTGATCTTGCATGTTGGAAAATGGTTTGATTAGGTTTGATAGGGATTCGGATATTTTTCTTTATTGCAGAGTGTAAATTTTACCAGCTATTCTTCTACAAAAGGGAATAGTGGTAGTAAATTTTAATTTTGGTAATTATTAATTGTGTTTAGTTTCTTTTTTCGTTCTTTAACCAGTTTATTGAAAATGTGCTGTGGGTAATCTGCTTCATGGCATTGCTTCTTGATGAATTCGAGTTTGTCATGTAGGAGACTTTCGTTAGAGCAAGCTATTAATGAGCGATCTATGTATGACCTAATTGCTGCAATTTTATAGTTAAAGGGAGTATTAGATTTAAAATTGGTTATTACAGTATTACTTGAAGGTTTCTGATAAATAGTGGTTTGTAGATCGTGGTTTTTGTTTTTCATAATTCTGACATCAAGAAAATTTATAATATTGTTATTTTCTTTTTCAAAAGTAAATTTTACATTAGGGTCGAGTTCGTTTAATTTGTTCACAAGGTTGTCGTCTGTGATGATGGCAAAAATATTGTCGACGTATCATAACCATAATCGAAAAGAGTGGTTAAATTTAGTTTTAATTTCATTTTCAATTTTTCGCATTTTCCAGTCTGCGACTGTGTCGCAGACTGGAAAAAACTTGTATGTACTAGGAGCCACCAGTCTTTCTTGGTCCCCCTGGGAACTGAAATATAAACAAAAACAAAAGCTTGCTGTTCGCTTTTGTGTTTTGTTTATATTTCAGTCCCCCCACTATTTTGCAACACAGTGTTTTGATAACTGAAGAAGGCTGAAAATTTTTTCTCTGAAAAAATCATACTCTTTAATAAGTACCTTTTTATGTGTGTTATTATACTGTTTTATTTGCCTTAGTTTTAGTATTTTTACTAGCAATGGCATCAGAACTCATGTAATCTATTGCAACCAATCAGATTAAATGTATTTTAATCTGTATAGCAATTAGCGGTTATCGAATAAGTACTAATTGTTTATCATTCTGTTTAAAATTAGTGAATTTATTAAGTTAGAGTATTAAAATACATGTTGTTTCATTATAAAATAAAATGGGCATTAACAGCATGTTTTACTCTAGGCAGCTGCAATGTTAAGAAATTTATCTGAAGAACATTACAAACTAAGGTAATGATATTTTTGGTTGGATCAATTTAATTTTCTGTTACATCTGAAGATTTTGTTAAACAAATTATTTAATCTAATGAAATAACTTTACTTAAACATTGAGTAAAGTACTTTGTTGTCAACTGTTTTATAATTGATTTTATTATTGTAAAAAATATGTAAATATCTTTTTTAAATTTTACCATGTTTTTAAAGCAAACTAAAACTAAAATACTTTCTCCTAGTGCCATACTGATAATATAACCACTTACAGAGTATCCTGAAGATTTGTTAATATCTACTGCATGTGCCCTACATTTTCCATTTTAAGTCTTCCAACTATTTAATAAAGCTTAAGTATTGAAAACTCAAAAAACTATTGTAAATGTAATGAGATAAATAAAACTTTGTATAAATACATACATAAAAAGTTACTAATCAAACAGGATTTTGTCCTGTTACACCCCCAAAAATTTTTGTCCTTCTTCAGCTGCCAACACACTGTGTTACAGAATAGTGAGAACTGAAATATAAAAAAAAAAACAAAAGCTTGCTGTTCGCTTTTGTGTTTTGTTTATATTTCAGCCCCCCCCCCCCCCACATACACACACACTATTCTGCAGCACAGTGTTTTGATAACTGAAGAAGACTGAAAATTTTTTCGCTGAAACAATCTACTCTTTGATAAGTACCTTTTTATGTGTGTTATTATACTGTTTTATTTGCCTTAGTTTTAGTATTATTACTAACAATGGCATCAGAACTCATGTAATCTATTGCAACCAATCAGATTAAATGTATTTTAATCTGTATAGAAATTAGTGGTTATCCAATCTATAATAATAAAAATGAATGTTTGTAAATCTGTCTGTCTGTATGTGTGCGGTCTCCAGACAAACCTACTGCACGCAGAACTCTGAAAATTTTGAATATATAAGCCCATGAGTCCGATAATGTGCACCTGAGAATCAGAATTTTAAAATTTTAATTACTTTTTTAATTATTAATTAAAAACCGTTTTCAGGATGCCATGCTCGGCGAGTTTCGCCAGCATGATACTGTGAAACAAAATCGCATGCATTGGAAAACATGAAATGGCACGGAAATTTAGTCAGTTTTGCGCCAATCTATATCAATAAAAATGAATGTCTGAAAATCTGCATGCGTGCGATGTCCAGAAAAAACTACTGGACACAGAACTCTGAAAATTCGAACATATGAGCCCATTCCTTCAGTAATGTACACCTGAGGCTCAGAATTTTGAAATTTTAATTACTTTTTAAATTATTAATTAAAAACCGATTTTAGATCGTCATGTTTGGCGAACTTTGGCCTCATGAAAAGATTAATGCTTGAAGTGAGTGGTAACCGCAAAAGTAAAAAACCATTTTTTACGTTGCCATGCTTGGCGAGTTTCGCCCAAATGCTACTATAAAACAAATCGTTTGCATTTGAGAAGCATGAAATGGCACGAAAATTTCATCAGATTTACGCCAAAGCTATCTCCTAAACCTCTATAATAATAAAAATGAATGTTTGTAAATCTGTCTGTGTGCGGTCTCCAGACAAATCTACTGCACACAGAACTCTGAAAATTTGAATATATAAGCCCATGAATGCCGATAATGTGCACCTGAGAATCAGAATTTTAAAATTTTAATTACTTTTTTTAATTATTAATTAAAAACCGTTCTAAAACGGAAATTTTCTTACCCTGTGTTACGAATTTTGGGAGCAACCCGCTGTTCTGGGGTTTAAAATAGTTTAAAATTTGTATTCTATGTGTTAAATAGTTAAATTTTGCTTTTTGTTGCATGGATATGTAATGTTCTGGAAATCTTGGGTTCTATGAGTCGTAGGTCTTCGAAAACCTAATTTTGGGGACTTATTTTTAGCGCCAAATTTGGCGATATTTCTTTATTTGGTGTGTTTTTCCTAATGGGGCCTTTTCATGAAATTTTTTTATGGTATTTAATACATTTAATGACCTAACATTTCCTAATTTTCAGAAATTTAAATCAAAAATTGCAGATTTTACATGATAATTTGTTTAATTGGATGAAATATTTAATAACTCCAGCAATTTTAATGCAGATTGCACAATATTTCTGGGAGAAATATGTGACGGCCACGGCAGTGAGTTGTCTTTAGTGGTGCGTTTGTAAGTAGGTACCAGTAACTCGGGAACTATAACTTAACTTGCACATTCTGTAAGATAATTGTGACCTAGAGTACTAATCTGTGAGTTGCAGTTTATGTGCTAAAGTTTGTCTATATTGTGCTAAATTTGTTTGTTTGGCAACAGCGTTTTCAATTTAAAGTATGTATTTTCTGTTTACGATAACTTCTGCACAATTTTCTTGAAGTGGTTTGAGTTTTTTTTCCTGTTTACGATAATTTGTTTATATATCAAACAATGCCACCAAGGAAGAAAAGATGTCAAAGATCGATACAGAGAGAAAATAGAGAAAGAAATCGAAGAAGAAGAGAAGACGAAACCTCCCCACAAAGAGAAGAAAGACTGCAAGACATGAGAGAAACAAATCAAATAAGTAGGCAATTTGAAAGCACCCCTGAAAGGCTATCAAGACAGATTCAGGACAGAGAAAGACAACAAAGAATAAGAGAAGCTGAAAATACACCTGAAAGGCTGTCAAGACAGATGCAGGACAGAGAAAGACAACAAAGAATAAGAGAAGCTGAAAACACCCCGGAGAGAGAATCGAGACGGTGTCAAATACATGAAATCAATGCACTAAGGAGAGAAGCTGAAGCCACCCCTGAAAGACAATCCAGACTACTGCAGGTCAGAAGTGGAAGAAGTGCTGCTCGAATGCGCATATGGATAAATTTTGAAAATGCAGCTTTCAATTGTGTCTCATCAGTAGATCATGGTTCGGACGGTGCTTAAAATACCTTAAAAAGTACTTACTTTTTTTTTTCATTTTTAAGGCCTTTAAAAAGTGCTTAAAAAGTACTTAATTTTTTACCTATATCCTTAAAGTTTCTCAGTATAGCCGCAAAGTATTTAAAAAGTGCTTAATTTCTAGTGGTAATCGACCGTAAAATCGTCTGGCATCGAAACTTTTCATTCCCGTTTTCCAGCCTCAAGCTGCGTTCATATTGATCGTACCGTAACGCGATGACGTCATACATTGGAGCCCCTTTTCAATAGCAGAGGGCCCTTAGGAGCCAGTCCGGGCCTGATTGTTCTTAAAATACTGAATCACAACCAAAACTAGTCTGTTGCGCCAAGGCCAGTCTCGAAAGTACTATTCAAGATGGCCTTGGTTGCGCCCGGTGCGAGTTTAACCATTCTGTTGTCACTTACATGACAATTCTAATACACTTCTTGTACTTTTAGCAGAGTGCAGTGTTGCAGAGTGATAACCAATAGAAGACAAAAAAAGTTCAAAAGCAATTTCATTTATTTACTTGTTTCCAGAATGTTACATTGCTTAAAGTAACTCACCATAAAATATCAAAATTAAAAACAGCAGGACAGTTAAAAATTTTTTTTCTCATTACTGGACTATTAAAAACATTGTGTAATCATTAAAAATTAGCTTAGTAACAACTATTATATTTTTTTCCATACAAAATGTATATTCTTCACTACATTATCACACCCACGTATACATATATATGAGCAGGTGTTGTACATTCCAACCATTGGATGCAGGGGCGTAGCCAAGGGGGGGGAGGGTTAGGAAGGTCATAACCCCCCATGAGGAATTTTTTGCCATACAAAATGTATATTCTGCACTACATTATCACACCCACGTATACATATACATGTTAAATTTTCAGGGATCAGATAGTTTCAAACCAGTTTCTAGATATGTTATCTACCTGTATATTCTCGTGGAACCCCAAAGTGCCCTTTTTGAAATTTACCCCCAGGCGGCCCTTTTTTCTAGAGTCAACACAGTTAAATCTTCAATTTTATGCTCCAAAATCATGTTAATTCTGATCCCAAATCTTAGTTTTCCTTGCCGAAGCTATATTTTTTTGTGCTCCCAAGGTGCTCCCAAATGGAATTTTTCTGCTCCCAAATAGAATTTTTCTGCTCCCAAATGGAATTTTTTTGCTCCCGAGGTGCTCCCAAATGAAATTTTTTCTGCTCCCGGGGTGCTCCCAAATCGAATGTTGGAGTTAACATTCCTGCATATGGGAAAGGAGATATTTTTACCGCTTATCCCCCCCCCCCCCCCCGAAATACATCCCAGTGCGATGTTTCTTTTTTTTTCGGAGGGAGGGGATCGCGGGTGCAGCATTTCTGATAATTTTCTAGTTAATTAAGCTCATTTTCGTGGGTGCGATAGGTGCAGCGTTTCTGCCATAAATTACGGTATATCGACATACATGTTACTTGAGAGAAAAAAAGGAATTATTTTGTCAGTATTAATTGCTTGTACATACATGTGCAAGAAATTGTGGGCTTTTCAATTTTGGAAAATTGGCACATTTGCATTTAAGCAACAACCTGCCAACTTTACAATAAGAAAATCTAAAGTTTGGTAATAACGAAAGTAATAAGGGGCTGTTAATAAATGATGTCACGCTTTTTAAAAAAATATTCTTTGCCTCCTGCTCACACTTCACCATACCACCCTTGGCACATGTCATGCTGTATTACATATACATATACTTACAGTTTAAAAACAAAGCACTATGCTAGAAATCAAATTTAAATGCTAGAAATCAAATTTAATTTTCTGATTTTAAATGTTTTTATTTTAATGTAAATGTATAATGTCACACATCTTGTCCCCCCCCCTCCCCCCTCATCACAATTTCACAGCCCTTCTTTCCTCCCACCGTGACATCATTTGTGGAATTACCCTACTTAAGCACTTTTTAAGGACCCCAAAAATTTTCTTATTTTTTTTGCTCTGAAAAGAGTCTGAACCATGTAGATTATGCCACTAATCCTTTGTGCATAGTAAGATTGATGACAATTACGTTGCAACACTGTGAAGCAAAGAAGTGGAAAGGTGAAACCCTAGGTATGTGCTGTAGTCAGAGCCCAGTTAAGGGGGGAGCTGAGGGGGCTGCAGCCCCGGGCCCAGTGAACAAGGGTTCCTAGATAGTGCCAAGAAAACCCAGTAAATAGAAAAAAGAAACGTAAATTTTATGTGAACCTAAAAATGGAGCGGATTAATTATTTTAATGGAAGATAAAGGTAAAGTTAGTGCGTCCTGATTGTAAATTTTACAATCAAACGATGGCTTTTTACGATTGAAGGTATTGAGTATCTTTGTTAAACATATTCTCTGAAAAAAATTCAAAATCTATTGAGACAAAATTTTTGCCTGAATAAACAGACTATACGCAAAGAAAAAAGACATAGATTCTCGTGAACTAGACATACTAGAAACTGGAGTAAATAAATACGAGCTTCAAACAGCATCAATCTTTTTTTTACCTTCGATTGTATTGACAGACAATGTGAAATAGAGACGCCTAACATTTTAAATGCTACGAATAAAGTTAGCATTTATCTTCAAAAACCAGGTCTTGAATTTATTTACAGCTGTTAACTTGTTGAAAGGGTGGAATGCAAATATTGCATAGTTCAGAGATCAATTTGAGTTAAAAGAAAGATCTCAATTGCTATCTCCACATGTAGCGACTTAACCTAAGGATCAGGGAAAAAGACTAAGAAAAGAAAAAAATTTACCAATGGTACTCTCGAATCCAAAACAACTAGCCATGTAACTCTTCAAGGATTTGTGATAGTTGATAGATTAAATTCAGAAAAGATAAACAAATTGATGCTTATAACTCTGTATGCAGCATTTTCAATTTCATTACTAAATTAGGTCTTGAACAAATAAATGAAGAATCAGTCAATAATTTTCTTGAATTTTATAAAGGAGAAGTAGATTTTGAAGCCACAAAATCTGAAGTCATTCAATTTTCACAATATTTGTTAAGCTGTAGCTTAGAAAAAAAAATCACCGGCAAAGCCTGATAATGACCAACAGGGCCCCCGAGCTATAAAATTTGTTTTATTTTTCATACAATTTTGATATAAAAAAGAATATTTCAGAACAACATTTGATATTGAGGGCAATGGGCAAAGTCCCGATTTGCCCATGTGATAATAAGGCTCTGATCACCGATACATATTTATGATCATATGTTTAAAAACGAGTTAAAAGAAATTTTTCCAAATATGTTTATTGCATTACGTATTTATTTAACTCTGCTCTTTTGACTTTGCAATTTGATATCGGTAAACTCCAAATTAGAGAGAATGCTATCTCTTTGAAGAACAAAAATGCAACAGAATAAGCTGCAATGTTTGGCTTTGCTGTGCTCAGAGCACGATTTAACAAGCAACCTGGATTTTAAAAGATGTAATTGAAACTTTCAGTGCAAAAAAGGCTAGGAAGAGACCAAATCTTTTCCTTTGGTTGGTGTATTAGATTCTTTTATTGTTAATTTTTTTAAATTAATTTTTTGAAAACATTTTCAGAGTTCATTTAAATGGTAATGAGAATCTTATTCTAATATGACCATTATAAAATTTTATCTAACGACGAACATTCATATTAAAGAAAAAGAAAAATGTGCGTGCGTGGTGGGGGGGGGGCTACGCTACTATCACAGCCCCGGGCCCCTATATGGGTAAACTGGGCTCTGGCTGTAGTGGAGGAAAGGTACAACTTCCAGTGTTAATGGATCCTCTTGAGCCCCTACGCACTTTTCTGCTTGGACAGTCAGCCGAAAATAAACATTTTCTGGCAAACATCAGAAGATACAATTCATGTTTCCAGATGACATCTTTCGGCACAACCAAAGAAATTAAGAGAGCCAGGATACATGCCGACATTCAAGGTGCAATCAGAATTTTAAAATTTTAATTACTTTTTTAATTATTAATTAAAAACCGTTTTCAGGATGCCATGCTCTGGACAATTTTTAAAAAAAATTACTTAAAAACTGTGGTTTAAAAAATTATTTTGTGAAAAATTGTTCTGCTATTCGAATACTATGCGAAACTCCCCTTCCGTTTTTTCAAATGGGAGAAATGTGTGACGTCACAGCAGTGAGTTGTTTTTAGTGGTGCGTTTGTAAGTATGTACCTGAAACTCTGGAACCATTATCTGCACATTCTGTTATATAATTGTGGCCTAGAGTACTAATCTGGAGTTGCAGTTTACATGTCAGATTTTGTAAATCGCATAATTTAAGGGGTTCACGGGCAACGCCGTGCGGGTCTGCTAGTAAGTACTAATTGTTTGTCATTCTGTTTAAAATTAGTGAATTTATTAAGTTAGAGTATTAAAATACATGTTGTTTCATTATAAAATAAAATGGGCATTAACAGCATATTTTACTCTAGGCAGCTGCAATGTTAAGAAATTTATCTGAAGAACATTACAAACTAAGGTAATGATAGTTTTGCTTGGATCAATTTAATTTTCTGTTACATCTGAAGATTTTGTTAAACAAATTATTTTATCAAATGAAATAACTGTACTTAAAAATTGAGTAAAGTACTTTGTTGTCAACTGTTTTATAAATGATTTTATGTTATTGGAAAAAATATGTAAATATCTTTTTTAAATTTTACCATGTTTTTAAAGCAAACTAAGAATAAAATACTTTCTCCTAGTGCCATACTGATAATATAACCACTTACAGAGTATCCTAAGGATTTGCTAATATCTATTGCATGTGCCCTACATTTTCCATTTTAAGTCTTCCAACTATTTAATAAAAATTCCTGATCACAATTTTTTTCGCACAGTCTGTATGCATCTATAAATATATATGGGGCTAGGAGAAATTCTTTTAAACTTTTTGTCTGTATTAAATGTAGTATATTATTATTATTTTCAAATTTAAATAATTATTTTATGGTTTTTAGTCTTGTTTATTTGAAAATTTTATGATCGATTTTAAACATTTTGGTCAAACAAAATCTGGCAACCCTAACAGGGTGACAGTGAGAAAAATTAACCTACAAACGAAAATGGTACACATTATTATTTGGGAAAATACGTTTTGTAAATTTGATTTCCTTACTGTTTTTGACTATAAATGAATAAGTGAATCTGATAGATTTAAAGAAAAATTTGTCTGTTTTTTTACGTAAAATAAAGTAGAAGTTTGATTATATATGTCCGTAATTGAGGAATTAGTTGATAAATTCTTGGCATCAAATTTGTTCTAATGGCAAATCTGTACAGTAAAATACATTCTTTTTTTCTTTCTTTCTTTCTTCAGATTTTAAAGCTGTTTTTCATTGCCAATCAATTTATTTTTATTTTTTAAAGTAATACAGATTCAATAAAACTTTAAATGGATTTGAAAATTTCAGAGTATTTGACCCCAAATACATATTTGACATAATAAAAAATATTTATAATGAGAAATGAGATGCTTTAAATTCCTTTAATGTTTGCTGTGATCAATGGCAAATTAGGTGAAGCAGTTTTTGTGATACTTTCATAATTGTTTCATTTCTTGATTTCAAAATTAATTATATACTTAATATAGGTTAGTATTGTATGTACAATGATACAATCAGGATACACTATAATTGGTGTATTTTGTGATTTTTGCGTAAGCAGAAAATTTCTTTTGCAATAATAATTTTTTTATCTCAATTTTATGCTAATTCTCTTCCTGGTATCTAAGTCACCATCTTGTGTAAAAATGCCTAACATACAAACAAATAGATAGGCAGACGAGAAATTCATTTTATGTTGCATTGTCATCTCGTTCTGAGCTATTTTAAAGTTTAAAGTTTTTAGCTCACTGGGAAGTAAGTTTAAAATCAATTGCAAAATTTGTACTGAATAGACACAAAAGTGAGAAACTATAAACGTGATAAAGCATATGTTTAAATGTAAATACTGCTATTTTAAAAATGATATATTATAATGGTTTTAATATTTCTTGGTCTTAATCAAAACATTTTTTGGCAGTAGTTACTTATTTATAGATGTATCAAAAATTGAATATTACCAAATAGGGGAGGAGAATGCGAAGATGTTTTAATGTGAAAAATAGAAAAACAATTTACTTCTCAAACACTTTAATGAAAGATATGAAACCATTTATAACTGTTAGTTTATTTAATTTTCAACTTTCTTTCTGAAGAATTTTTGATCCATTACAGAATGAGGAGCTACCAAGCAATAGGGGTTTTCTCACATTTTTTTTTTCAAAAGTGAGTTTGATATATCATTTTGTTCATGTTCCAGAGAACTATTTGATGGTAAAAGTGTTTGTGGCCTAAAAGAACTTTTTTCTCGTGAAAAATCATGCTGAAAAGTGATTTTTTTTGTTGTTGTTGTTACAGCTCCAGGTAGACATTTTTCATGCTTTCTCAAAAATTTGTCAAATGTAAAAAAAACCTCTTTGCTTGCTACCTGCTCAAATGTCTGCAATAACTATCCACGCACATGGTTTAAAAAAGACAAGCTCTTAGTCGCATTTGCATTGCAAACTTGGAGAACGTGAAAGAACAACAAAAACTGCTTATCATTAAATTTCCAGTTCTGTTGATGAAATTAGTTCTAAAACTGACTTTTTTTTAAATGCTGTAGACATAATTACTTACAATTACATGTGTACAAATGCTAGTTATTATTCTTAATAAAATTTATGTAGTTGTGCCAAAGGCAGCTGGTGCACCAAAAAGTTGGGGTGGGGGTGAATGCTTGGGGGCTAAAGCTGTTTTATTTTATTTTATTTTTTGTAAAATTGGGATATATTACTATAATTTCACATAATTATTGATTAAATGACCTTCAGAGGGGAATTCTTGCTAGATCTTACTCTTTTTATTCTCTCGGCTTGTGTTTCTTTCCATCATTTTTCAATTGATCATTACTTTTGAACCTTGGAAAAAGGGGAGTCAAGGTCCCTTTACTTATGGAAGTGAGGGGGCAGTTTCCCCCCTTCCTCCCTGTACAAGCCGCCTATGAGTTGTGCTATTTATGCAAAGCTCATTCAATAAAAAAACAGATTTTTGAAAAAGAATCTGTAACAAAAATAGAATATGACAATTACAGTTGAACCTCCATATATCGAAATTTTCTATATACAGTCGACTCGCGTTATAACGACTCCATCGGGGCGACCCTATTTGGGTCGTTATATCAAATGGTCGCTATATCAAATGGATAGATAATACTTATAATAATCTTTCCAAATGTGTTTTTCTTTTAATATAACTTGATAATGATGTCAAATGATTTAATATGCATAAAATACAAATTGTATAAGAAAATGTTAGTTAAAATAAGTTTTTTTTAATTTGAAAAAAAAATGATTTTAGATGACCACTTGAATCAATAATTATAGTGTGTACATAATAAATTGTACATATAAAAATATAAATTAGCCAAGAAAATAAAATTTTAATTTATATGAATGAAAAAGTTATAACATAAGAACAATGAATACGTACGTATTTAACTTCTTTTGAAGAAATCAGTAATTGAGCTCTGGTGTAATTTTGGACACTGAAAAAGTGCATTCTCTAAGCGATTGATATTTTCTGACACTTCATACCCATTATTTTGGTTTTCAAAAAACTCACGAAGTGTTCTGAGTGCTTCCGCAGCCTGTTTTATTGTAGGTGTTTTTCGGGGAATTTAATTGCTGTCCTCATCGGAAGAGCATTGAACATCTTCATTATCTGCATTCACTAACCCATTTATTATATCGTCCTCTGTTACTTCTTCAGTACATTGTTCACTATCATCTATCTTGGTATAATCACAAAAATTAATGACATGCGGTAATGATAACTGTTTTGACAGTTCTTGAAGCATACCGTCACACTCACCATCTACATCTTCACTGCGAGGAAAGTCTATTAGATTTTCTTCAGGATCACTGAATTTTTGAAAACCAGCTCGCTGAAAACAGTGCTTAATGGTTTCTTTGGAAACCTCTTGCCACGCAGCTTCTGCGGTTCAGACTGCTATAAGTAGGTTGACATCGAATGATGTGTTGTTTTCATAGTTGAATAAAATTTGTCGAATAAGTTTTTTTTTGTATTGTTTTTTAAAACTATGGATAACACCTTGATCCATTGGCTGAAGTTCTGAAGTTGCATTGGGTGGAAGATATTGAATATTTATAGCTTTTAAATTTTTAATTTCTTTCATGTGTGCAGTGCAATTATCAACGATTAATAAAATTTTTCGGTTCTGCAGATTCATTTTCTTATCTAGAGCTCGAATCCATTCTTCAAATAGCGTGCCAGTTATCCATGCTTTCTTATTAGATCTATAAGTGACGGGTAATGATTTCACTCCCTTGAAACATCAAGGATGCTGAGAATTTCCAATAACGGATAATGGTAATTTTTCATTACCCGACATGTTTGCTCCAAGAAGTAATGTAACGCTTTGTTTTGCACGTTTAACTCCTTTGCACGCTTCATCTTTAAAAACCAGCGATCGGTCAGGCAAAAGTTTGTAGAAAAGCGCAGTTTGCCAAACACGATTCCCGGAAATCACTGCAAGTCCTGTCCAGTTCAGATCGAAATGTGGGTCCCTATATTAAGAGTCTTAGTCCTTTCATGGTCGTTATATCGAATGCGAAATAGCGTTATTTTAATAGGAAGTCAATTGGGATTTTTCAAAAGGTCGTTATATCGTGTTGGGTCGTTATAACGCGAGTCGACTGTATCAAACTCTTAGCAAATCTCAATGTTCATTACATAGAAAAACTGTTTCTATATATCGAAAAAATCTCTATATATTGAAATTTTTTTCATGCCATATTGGGAAATTTTATTCCACTTTAGAACTGCTTGCCTTACGAAAAATTAAGGTAATGGGAAAAGGAAGGTCATTGAATGTCACTACGAACCCTTGACGTCAGCTGGGGTGGAGGGGTGAACAAAAGTTTATTGTTCATTTCTGGAATTTCTAAATTCCCCTAACTAGTTTTTGAATTTCGTTTGTGACATGTTCTGTTTATGTTGCGGCTCTCTTGGCAGCATGCTAAGTTAAAAGACCAACAGTTGAAAAACCAGTTTCCTAGCTATCCCTTCTCCTTCAGCGAGATTATTGTTCCTGCTTAGTTTTATTGAATATTGTTAGTGTTTCTGAACTTCGTTTTGAATTTTCGCATTTTCTCTCGATTACAATGTCAAAAAGAAAATCATTTAGTGTTGTGGATAAAGTTGAATTGCTGAAAAATGTAGATAGCGGAAAAGTGCAAAAAAGGCATTTCAGCTAAATTGGGAATTCCCGGCAGCACAGTGTCGACTATTATAAAAAATCGGAATGCCTTTATGAAATCCTAGGGAAGCCTTGATCCTAACAGAAAACATTTTCAAGCAAGTTCCGTGTGGCTAGAAGAATTTAAGAAAAGGCATGGTATAAAAAAAAAAAAGTTATTTCCGGAGAAAGTAGAAGTGTATCTGAAGCAGTCTGATGATTGGAAAAGCAATGACTTGAAAAATATTCTAAAAGATTATCAGCCCGACGATATTTTTAATGCTAATGAAATGGGACTCTTTACCCAACAAAACTCTAACTTTGAAAGACGATGCTTGTCATGGAGGCAAGAACAGTAAGGACAGAATAACTGTAATGGTAAGCGCCAACATGAGTGGCAAAGAAAAACTTCGATTATTGGTAATAGGTAAAAGTAAGAACCCTAGAGTATTCAAAAATGTAACGTCTTTAGAAGTTGACTATCATTCCAATAGAAAGTCATAAATGACAAGTGAAATTTTTGAAGAGCGGATTTTCAAATTGGATAAAAAAAATGAGAAATCAAAATAGAAAAATTGCTTTGATTTTGGACAATTGCCCAGCTCATCCTAATGTGTCTTCAAAATTATCAAATGTTAATTTGTTTTTTCTTCCTCTGAACAGCACTTCAAAATTACAACCAATGGACCAGGGGGTAATAAAAACCTGAAACTTTATTACCAAAAATGCATTCTCCAACGACTTATCTGGACATTAGAAAATAAAAAAACTTTAAATAAGGTGATTGATCTGAGGATATGCGTGGCAGCATTAGCTAAAGTGTGGGAAAATGATGTTTCTGATTCTGCAATAAAAAAACTGTTTCGCAAAAGCTGGGTTTGGTGTAATACTGGAAATTGAGGAACAAGACTTATTCCCGCAAATCCAACATTCTTGGGAAAATTTGCACTCATGAGGTTGTATTACAGACGGTATTCATCTTAACGAATTCTTGACAGTCGATGATAAGTTAATTGTTGCTGATTATCCTACAGATGAGGATATACTGAGTTCATTTCATGAAATTGAAGAAGAAATCGAAGAATCAGAGGAAGAAGCTGAAAACATATCCAAGCCATCGAAAAAAGAAATTCGAGAAGCGTTTGAAACAATACGTCGTGTATTTCAATTTGCGGAAAATGTTCCTGATGAAGTTTTTAGTGGATTAAATAAATGCGAACATTTCTTTGATGTTTCTGCAAAACTGGCTGTTCAGCAAGATATTCGAAGTTTTTTTTAAAAAAACTGTAGCCTCTGCCTGGAGTATCGTTTTTTTAAAGGTATGTACTACTCAAATTAATCTTTCATCTCAATTCATTTTTAATTGTTAACTTTCATTTAATGTGATTTGCATATAAATTAGAAATTGAGTTTCGTATACGAAAATCAGATATTATTTTAATGTTTTAGGAATGATTATGATAAAACTAAGATCGCTTCTATATATCGAAATTTCTGTGTATCAAATTTTTTTCCGGCAATTTTTCTACTTCAATATATGGAGGTTCAACTGTATTTACTTTGCAACATAGCCCCCCCTCAAGCTCTATACACTTATGCCAATGATAGACAAGCATCTCAATTTCACTTGTAAATAATTCTTAGGTCTTTGTGTGTAACCATTTATGCACTGCTGCCTGGACTTCTTCATTATCAGTGAACGTTGAGTCAATAAGAGCTTCTTCCAGTGGGTTAAAAATGTGATAATCTTTCACCATATTGCACTGACATCTGATGGTGTATTTCAGTTGGTTCCTACTGTACAGCTAACAGAAATCTAATGATATTCCTCTGCTTCATGTTTATGCAAACCTGCGCGGATGCTGTCATTTTGTTTTACAGATTCCCAGCATCTCTCTCATGAGGCAGGTTGTATGTCAATCTGTCCCATCTGATAATAGTTCTAGGACATCAGCAAAAAATAACAAAGCAACAAACTTTGTTAATAGAATAAAATTTTGTAAAATAACATACATGAAAGGAACTAATCAATCTGGACACATATATTGTCAAAAAATTTTTGACTATCATCAGCAGTCCGCACATACCGTGTGTGTATGTATGTGTGTTTTTTTGCTAAGCACAAACTTTGTTGAAGTTTTGTATTTTTTATACAACTTTTCTGGTTATTTATTGAATGGACCTTGTATTTTAGCTCCTTAAATATCTTTTATGGTGTTTAGTTAATTTAACCAAAGATTTTAAATTTTTTACAATTAAACCATAATTTATTTTTTAACTTTGGTTTATTTTATCAGGAATTAAACAACTTTACTTGAAAGTTTTAAAATGTTAGTAATTTAATTTTATTCTAATTATGTTTGATTTTACTGATTGGTATTATGAAATTTACTTATGTGAAGTTTAAACCAAGCATTTTGAATTTGTTATCACTATACCAAAATTTAGTTTTTGTCGTGATTTATTTTTGAGTAAATTAAATAAGTTTACTTTCAAGTTCTGATATGCTAGTCATTTATTTTTGCTTCTCATTACATCTTTGGGGCCCATTAAGAACACAGAAAGTGAAGCAGCTTGGCCAGTCCTTGGGAAGGTGAAAACCTCTTTCGGCTGACGTGCTGTAGCACCATGTATGCTAAAGGAAACTGGTGCACATAAAATCTGGCTCTAATGGGGGGTGGGAAGGGAGAGGCAGATGTCTCCAATGGTTCCCATGTCATACATGTTTAAACACTACCTCTGGGGGTTCCAATCCAGGTGCTTGGTGTCTCATCTGGAATTGGTTCAAAATATGACCAACATCTGCAGCCCTCATAGTGGTCAAGTCTACCATGTGCTGCTGACTTAGCCATTAGGGGGAAAAACATCTTTGGGCTTAGTGCATTGTATTTATGAAGTTTATTTATGTGAAGTATATATTAAATGTATAAAGTTGTGATATTTCATAGATTGCTCCAGAGAGCCAATCATATTTTTCTAATTATTGTTAGATTGAATGTTGTATTTTCAAATGTTTGTAGTTAGAAAAAAAAAAATATGTGCACTTTTAATATTGTAAAATGACAAATTATTTATGAAAGTCTTAATAGATATTTTGTTGAATAATTATTATTTTGTTTTTTGAATGTCTAATATCAAGTTGCATATCATCAAGATAAAGTTGAATCTTGTTAACTGGAAATTAAAGGAACCACCAAAAGTTGTGTATGCTGACTGAAATTCTTACCAGCTGATTAAAAAAATATAGCATTGTTCTTTATTTAAAAAAGACATTGCACGGTTAATAACTAACTATTTAGTGGCAATGTTTGTTTTAAAAAATCCTTGATTTTGTGATTTCATGTTAATGACATTCAACTCTATTTTGTTTTGGAGAGAAGTTGTTTGTTCACACAACAAAATGTATAAAAATGATGTAGCATGTTTCTTATGTTGATTTTTGTATGAAATACAAATAAACATTAAGAATCCAACTTGATTTTTATTTTTATATCTATCAAATACAACTTACAAAAACAAAAGTTTCTATATCTAGTTGGGAAATAAGGTTTTTTAAAACAAAAATTTAGTACTATAGCAGCCATTTTTGATTCATCAAACTTGCATATATTGGACAATAAGTTTTTTCTTCTCACAATTTGTTGATCATGATATAAAAATTAAAAGCAAATACAACACTAAATAGAATGAAATAGATTATCTTTTGTTACATTAGCAAAAATCTTTCCAGTTTGCTTCTATGCATCTGTATGATAGATGATTTTTTATGTTGCAGTTTCTGTATACATGACTAATAATGCATGAAAACACTTTTAGCAGTTACTTTTATATCACAACAAATTTTAATACATTAGATGTATTAAAAATTTAAATAACATTGCTAAATTAGCTGAATTTCATGTTATTGTAAGTGTAAGTCTAGTGATTCTGTATAAACTGATGATGAGGCCATCAAAAAAGACTTTTTCAGTTTGGTAAATTCTGAATGTGTCTTGTTAGACAAGAGACTAGTATACTATTTCTTCAGGGATGACAACAAGGCTCTCTGTATGAGATAAGAACTACCAGACTTGTGGATGTTTTGTCAATAATTCTTATTTTATCCAGGCTCCTTATAAAAACAAATAACAAACAAGTAAAGAAACCATAATCTTACATATAAAAGTAATGTTTGTTGTCTACTTCTAAAAAATATTGATTAGCCGCTGATTATATAAGTATTTAAAATGGAAAAGAAGAAGGTAGTTGTAAATTCAAGAAGGATTTTTAGTATTAATAATTCTTTCCAAAAACTTATTAATCACATAATTAAAATAAAAAGTATTTCTTTTGAAATTTAGTAATGTCAACATTTTCAAATAGTTTGCAATTAGGTTGGTTTTGCTTCATCTAATTTATAGTATAAAATTTACAAATTTTTAAGATGTGAGGTATTTTATTTATTGGGTTAAAAAAATGGACCATAATAATGGACTGTAATACTTATTAGCAGTCCCCTCTCTAAAGAAAACCTTTCTGTCCCAGCTCACCTTTTCTTAATTTTAACATGGGTAATAATAACACGGATAATTTTAACATAGAAAAGCATGTGTCATAATAGGGTGATTATTATGCACATTTAAAACAAGTTTCTGCATAGATGAGTCCCAATTATGTTTCAGAATTTGTAAAGTTTGATAATCATGTAAAACTTTAAAGTAAATAAAATTGTTTTAGCCGTTTTTATAATAAAAATGCAAGTGTTAACCTTTTAGAGACCGGTAGATTTTTCAACCAAATGGCAGAACATCTTAAAGGACGGGCATAGTTCATATTTCGACCAAGTAATGCTTTCCTCATCTGGTATAGTTTACCTGTACCAGACAATCGGGCAGGTTCGGATACACCCACCGGGAAATTTTTCGGTAGGCCGGTCATTTTCACATGCATGTCGTAAAATATAATGTGTATGTTTGTTCAGAATAAAATGTAAGTGGTCTGCCATTTATATATATTTCCCGGACCGGTGTGATCAGTTGTATCTGGCCCTGCAATCGGGGATAGATTTTAATATCCATTTATCATTCAAGTTACACCCCAGTTTCAAAAAAGGGAATTATACATGTATATGTAATCCCTTTGTTCAAGAAATTTATTTTACTTCATGACCAGTAAGGAATAATCTGTTAACTAATGTTGTTGTACAAAGAGCAGTTTCATCTGAAGAATCACTGATAGGTGAAAAGAATGCTCGAGATATTCCTGTTGTATTAAAGCAGTATGGTCAAAATACTTCCTGCTGTGAAAAGGTTAAGTAAGTAATTAATTTTTTTAAATGAATGATCTTCCAAGAAGTAATCAAGTTGAAAAGCTGTCATTTTTTTTTGTTTCTTTTACTCTAAATTAAAAAAAAAATATATGTGCTAGTACTAAATTTTAATAGTACTAGTTTTACTAAGTACTAGTTTTAATAGTACTAAATATAAATCATGCAATTGTTAAAACAAAAATTAGCTTCTCTGTCTGAATAATATATCTGTATCAAAGAGAGAAAGATTTTTATTTCCTGTTATATACACACACTTTAATTTAAATAAATTTAGAACAAAGTATGGTGTTGAAATGTACGACTACTGTTTGACTATTTCTAGCATACTGCAATTTTAATATTGTTTATTTCTGTTGCTTAAACTCAAAAATTTTATTAACTGATTAATGAAAATTAAGTACTTATGCACTGCATTCATGTGCATGCATATAAGTTTAACTTAAAAATGCTTTTAGCCAGAGTGCGAAATGAACATCTCATGGGGGGGAGACATTTGAAAGAAAATATTCTCTAGGAGGGGACATATGAAAAAAAGAAAGAAAGAAAAAGGAAGGACGGTATAAATACTTCCCTCACATAATATATCAAGTATTACATGACAAATACAGTTGCCAACATGTCTGTGAATCGACTTAAATTGAAACAAAAGTTGATTCCTGATTTTCTATGCACATGTACTCCTGCCTATGTTGATTCTACCTCTACCCGCAATTTCACAATCTTTTGAAACCTAATCCCAGTTACAGAATGAAAAGTGGCATCAGGCATGGGTGAGCTATTTCAAAGGGATGTTTGTAACTTGCTCCTTTGTCTAGTAAACAAAAGAAGAATTTCTATTCTCAATACTTAAAATTGTTAGGTACTGTTGAACCTGTAGGGGTAGAAATTAATTTAATATTCCTTCAGCAGGGGAGAAATAGTATCCCTGGCAGGGATCAATTAGTATTTCTCTAGGCAGGGATATTACATTCTTCAGCCAGGGATGATCCCCGACATCCCCCTCGTCAATTCGCACCCTGCTTTTACCTTTGTTTTAAAATGTTAAAGTGCATTGTTTTAAGTTTCCGATTATAAATTATTACTTTATAGAACTTATTTGTATCAAACATATTGAATTAAAGATATTGAGAATGGTTCTTTTTTTAAAAATTTTCCATATTCATCTTATGTTGGACTTAATCTTATGAATCAGTGAAAAATTAAACATTTTCTGATTTAGATGTGAAAATGTGAAATATGGATGAATAAACACTATAAATAATTTTTATAATAATTTAAACAATCCAAAATAAATTTTGCTTTTCAGGAAAAATAAATAAATAACCATTTTTGTTTGTAACAAAATTTTTTAAGTGTAAAAATTTATAAAACAAAATTCATCAAAGTGGTTTTTAATGGGCATTGATGGCTTGTGTTTTAAATGTTATTTCTTGCAGAAATTTTTAATCAGAAATAAAGTTCTGATTTTTGAATATTGGTGGGCAAAAACAGTTAATTAAAAAAAGTGGCGATTATAAAAGTGATTTAATTAATGGATTTTACAAACTGCATTTTTCAATGTACAGTTGAACGTTAGAAACTTACATGTAGCTAAATATGCTGTGAATGTTACTACATTTATTTGGTAAATTTTCTTTATCATTTAAAACTTCAAAAATGATTATTTCTATGCATGTACTGACAGTTATATATTAAATTTATTACAGCAATTTTTGTTATGTACAACAAAAACAAACAAACAAAAAACAATTATAAATAAAGTTATATATTGTTACATATTTTCATAAATTATCATGTTAAAAGCTTATACAATCTTCACATTTATACTGCACATTATACTTAAAACAACTCATTACATACAAATATACAAAAATGTACAAAAACATTTCTTACAAATGAAAGGTTTGACAATATAAAAAAGTATTTAATTTCATGACTAAGGAATACTCCCATTTGTACTTCTAAAGTAGCTGGAAGACAATCACTTAAAAAAATGTATAAAAGATGTTCTTGAAGTATTGCACTGTATTCCAAGATACATTTCTAGCTACTTAGAAAAAGTTACATCTAGTAGATGTTTTCAGAGTTTAAAAAGTTAAAAAGTATTGTTTCACTTTATTAGGTAGGATGATTAGATTTATATAATTTCATAATCTTTACTTGCAAGTTTTTTTAATTATGTCAAGCATTTGCAATCTACAATTTTTAGCTTTTTTTTTTTTCTTTCTTTTGGGGTGCTTTTGATCTACTCATTGCTTTGGTGTTTTCTTTGTTTTAAACCACATCTATAAATTTCTTAAAATTTGTGCTTATATCATGTTCTTCTGGACAAATAAATGCACAATTTTATTTTTTTAAGGGGGGGGGAGGAGACATACTAATGGTTACTATTCAATCTGGTTAACTTGTTCGATTAAAAAAATATATATATATTAAATAAAAATTAGAATTTTTGTTTCACCTGGGATGGACTTATGTTTTTCTTACAAGTCTGATAACCATTAGTTTGAAAAAAACAATGGATGGTCACTCTGCAATTAAGTCTACTAAAAATCGCAGAAGTGTATTATTTTGTTAGTATTATTATGATTATTATTAATACTTTTTGAAAGGTGTATGCTGACAATGAATGGGATTTTAATGAAAACAAATACATAATCTATTTTAATCTCTTACATTGATTTTAACTGTAAATGTAAAATAATAAAATAATTAATTTTGAATAAGTATAATCTGCTTAAAATAGTTTTATCAGCTTCATTGTATTATTATTAATGAAGATTTGGAAAATTACAAATTATTGAACATTCTCTATAATATCAAAATTTTATAATTTACAAAAATCTAATCATCCTGTTCACACATTTACTTGTAAATTTTATAAAATAAATCGACATATTTAGATGAAAGTGCAGGTTATGCCTGTGAAGTTAGGCAATTAAGAATCACAACTAAATGTTCATAAAATAAATAACATTTACACAAAGCTATACAAAAGCATTTGCAGTCATTTTGGACATATTAAGACCGCAAAAAGAAAATTGTGCTGTATAAAATATGCATTATTAAAAATGCAAAAGGTTAAGCATGAACAATTTGTTCTTAAGAACAAACTTTAATGTTTTACAATTAGTTTACGTTGGCACTAAATACACATAGTTATAACTCTGTGCTCATTTCATGACTATTTTGTGAAGATTTTGCTTCTGTAGACTTTGGCACTTCACCATTTTGTCTTGGAGAGCTCTGTGTCCAAGATTGGGAAGGTGTGAAAGTCTAGGAGAAATAAAAACAATTGGCTCTAATAAGATATTTTATACAATGAATTTTAAATGTAATCTTCATATTTTTTGTTATAAGCAAACAATAAATGAAATAAAATATTTATTCATTCATTTTCAGACTATTTAAATAAAATTATTAAATTAATTATTTAAAAATAGATCCAAGTAACTTCTCTGAAAATGAATTTTTGTTTTTTCCCCCCCCCATAATTGACATTGTACTTTCAGTGAAACATAGTACATCAAAACATTGTACTTTCAGTGAAACGTTGTGCATCAAAACATTGTACTTTCAGTGAAACGTAGTGCATCAAAACATTGTACTTTCAGTGAACTTAACTGAGAACATTTTAATTCTCCAAATAAGAAATAAATTTAATAAGTAAACCATTCATAACAAACATGTAATCCTTACAACTTTATATTCAAGTAATGTAGATTGCTTTTAAAATTTGTTCTCTAGTGAAATCTTTATGTAATAATACTGTCTGTAACTATGTATATTTTGGTTCTGACGGAATTCCTGTTTACTCAATGTATTTTGAAAAACCTGTCTTCATGGATAATCATTTTTTTCCACTCACTTGTCTATAAAGATAGTTTAAATTGACAAAAGAAAAAAAATGGTATTAGCTACAGGACTTAAAAATATAAATTTGCAAATGTCAATTGCCTCAAGAAGTAAACAGATTTTGTTTTTCTAAATATGTAATTTTTTTGCCTTTGGTGATGTTTTAATAAAATAAAATTTTACACCTTTCTTTCATGCATATTGTTAGTAAAAATCTTAAATAAATTTTGCCTTTATCGAATCAAAAAAAAAAAAAAAATTACAGTGTAGTACAAAGATAATAAATTTCGTATATCCATTGTGCGCTTCACTTCCTAAACATAAATTTATCCCCTATATTATAATTTATTCAGAATCAGAGTAAGACATTTTCATTGATGATTGTGTAATTATCATGTGATGATTAAGTATTATTTTACACTTTAAATATATTTTTATTTTGATAACTATGAAACACCTGTGATGCAGAAATAATGCACAAAATCACAACCTGTTCACAAAGAACTATTTACAATGATATATTTTTTAGGTCCTCACAGTATTGTTATACATAGGTTTTACTGTATATCAAACTAATGAGAATATGATTAAAAAATATTTAAATATGATAAATATTTCTTCATACAGTATGTACTATGATGAATAGGTTAAATTGATAGCATTTTTTTGACTGTAGCCATTTATGCATTACACAGGCATGAAAATCTTCCGCTTTTCGGCGGATTTCCGCTTTTTTTGTTTTTTTTAAAAGACCTCCGCTTTCCGAAAATGTTTTAAAACCTTTCCGCTTTAAAAAAAAGTGATTACCGAACCTAAAGCAAAACAAAGCGGACATAAGTAACAAGAGGACGATAATATGCACCTGGAATGTACGTTTTCACAGCATCTCGCACTGCGCCTAGACTAAAGTCAGCTAGAGTGCAATGTTACTGATTTCCTGAGTTGGTAAATTCAAAACTTAGTTCAGAGGGGCAAATTCTTATTTTAGATCCTCGATGTTTCGAAAGGCATCTGATACATAATTATGTACTTGGCGAACTACTACACAACAATAATTATCTATCGAGACCTTTCGCCACTGGAAAACCGTTGTCGGTGAGCTATTGTTACTCGCGACGTGTTTTTATTGCTGTTTTGCGCACTTGAATCTATAAATTTTTTTCACGGACACATACCAGCTTAACTGACACTTCTGTTGTGGATTATTGAGAAAATGGCAGATGTTATCGAATATATTAGAAAATGTGGATTGAAAAGGAAATGTTTGTGGTCATTTTCGGATCCAAAAATTTGCTTCGTTTTGGAAAAATCGTCCGCCGAACGAGAACTTCCAGACATTTTATGAATGCTAAACTAGAATTTTTGTTTAAATAAAGCAAACTGACAGTCTACACGACAAATAAAACGTGTATAAAAGTGCAGCTTTTAGTAATGGTATTTAAAATATAAATCTTGTCGTATTCCTTTAGGTCTTCAACATGCAAAGGAAGTAAAAAAATTTATGGTAGTTTAAATATACTTTTCTTAAATAAATAAATTATTAATAATAGTTCCAATAAATAAATACTTCGATATGTATAGCTATTAAAACGTATACGTCTTAATTTTATGCTGAATAAAAGAATAATGCTTTTTTAAAATGTGAGTTAATGTTGAGAAATCTGTAAGAAAAAACCAAAATTTTCAGTTTTGTTTTTTTTTTTTTCCATTTTCTTTTTTAAACAGTTATGCGGATTTTACTAAAAATATGTACCGTAACTTCGTGAAAAGTTAACTAATGGTAAGACCACGGACGGATTAAAGGGATTGAGGGGGGGGGGAGCGATTACTCCTCCGCTACAGGTAAAAGAAATTCTATTTTACTTCCATAAACTAGACAAATTTCAACTAACCGACCATAAAATTGCATTAATCCGTCCTTAGGCAAGACGTATGGCCTCCTTAAATAAATAAAAAGATTACTTTTACTAATCATTTATGAAAATGTACATAACCAAGCAAAAAAAAAAAAGAAAAGAAAAGATCATTACTAATTTTCATGGGTCAATCCACATAATACTTAATTTTAAACAACATTCAATTGATACTCTCTCTGGGTTAAAAGTTAACGAAATATGAAATTTAAAAATGCTCTTTATTAAAAATTCGTGTTCGCAATTGGGAAAAAAAAAGAAAGAAATTGAGGCGACACAAGTCATGTTTTAACGTCTCAGCAGAATTCGCTCCGCCGAGTGAAGACAAAACAATAACAACCTTCTCGATGTTGACGCGGCGTCGGTACCTCGGTTTGTGAAGGTCCGTTTTTCCCCGCATTACATAAATTATTTTTTTTTAAAGCACATTCAAAATTTGGTTCTGCATATCGGACGGAAATATTTCTAAAATGGTTTCACGAAGCTTGTCTGCACCTGTAACTACGTCGATGCTTTAAATGACATAATGGGGGGGGGGGAAATTCAAATGCTCCCTGCATGCCGACGTGCCGTCACTTCAAGTGCATCTATGTGCTTTATTTTCTACAGAAATAAATTTGTTAGCATCGGCTTCACTGGAGCTTGCGCGCTAACTACAGATCAAAAAGCAAGATCAATATACTAAATTTTTTTGCAAAAGAAATTTATTTCAGCCAGATAGTCCGTATTCTGGAAAAAAATCCCTTTTTGACATGCATAGTCCGCGGACTATACTAGCAAAATTATGGTAACTAACTATCCCCGATCTCCGGGTTCTATATTTGCCAACTGAACTTCAATCTATTTGCAGCCTTTTGGTAAATGAATAATTTTAAAAACAAGATGTAAAACATAGTTTTTAATACTGTATTGTTAAATTAAAATTTAAGGCATTTTGGTAACTCAACAGAAAAGTATTATTTTCCCCATAATATGTTTATTGATTTCTGAAACATTTTCACTTCAATTTTAAAATCAGGAAAATCGCTATTTCGTTTTATTCTCATGTGCAGGTTTTTCTTTGGTAATTATTTTTACAGTTAATTTTAAAAAGCATAATCTTGTGAGTTGGTATTTTGCAGCTAATATAGGAAGGAGCAGAACATATGTCCCTGTCATAAGTTCCACTTCTGTGTGCTGATGTGCTGCAAGACTGCTAAGATTCTAAAATTTTACCTGAGAAAATATTTAGACATTTATTAAAGAATTATTCTTTTTCCAATAAAACAAGAAAACTTCACTTTTATTCTATCATTTGAATGCTTATTTTAGAAAATGCCAATGCCATATGTATAATTTTTCATTCCATTTCTGATCAAAAAAAAAAAAAAAAAAAAAAAAAAAAAGATAGGTCTTAAATTTCTTTTTTTTTTTTTTTTTTTTTTTTTTTTGAGAATCAATTTTTTATTTTATTTTCATATCAAAAGAATAGTCTGAAATTTGGATGTGAGACTTATGATTTGTTTTGATCTAGGATTTTACGATATTGTTTAAGATAATTATTTTAAATAATTATAGCCTGTTTTCTTTTAATAAATATTGTATATCTAAAACTGATTATTAAACATTTACAGTGCATAATTATTTTCTTCAGGATCACAGTCAATTTGTTTGTGGTTGAAATTTAAATGGTAGAAAGTGTTTAGTACACCATTTAGTTTAACAGTGGTTGAATTTAAGCTCACACATTATTCCCCAGTTCCATAATTTTGCATTATCAACAGGCGCGTAGCCAGGAAAATTTTTCGGGGGGAGATATGAACTTATATGTGTATAAATAGATGGAATTTCATCACTAATCCAAACATTTCGGGGGGGGGGGGGGATATATCCCAATATCCCCCCCCCCCCTGGCTACGCCCCTGATTATCAACCTTGTTATATATGCCTGAAAATACGTGCATGTAAATTTTTAAATTTTTTGCTGGAAAATATGTCCACGTGTATTTCCTCTTTTTTGCTCTTCAGCTGTTTTCATGCCTGATTACATAATTCTTACCAAATCATATAAATACTTACCAGTATCTGCACAAACAAATTTTTTGTTGATAAAAAGAAATCTGATTTCCATCACAAAACATTACATTATACTGAGAGAATTAATACTTATATTTCTTCTGCATGGACAACTATTAAAATATGGTATAATTAAAATTATTATTAAATCATGTTATCTATATTAAATTCTATTGAATTGTTATTTTTTAATTCCATTGTAATTGTTCATTTTAATAATTCACACATTTTACAGTTGCTTTAGCTCAGTTTTAATACACAAATCCATGCATAAAAAAAAAAAGACTAAATATACTTTTGTCACATCATTCTTTAGTATGTAACTCTGGTTCACAACTCATGTATTAATAATTATTCTAGAAAATTGTTCATAAATTGAAAAGTAAGTGCACATATACTTATACTGCAAACACACTTATATCATTTACTCATGTTATTTTATCTACCAACACCTTAATATGCCTTTTTTCCCTTTACCAGATAACTATTTGAAGTTATTAAAATTTTGTAATGTAGGTCACACCCAAATCCACAAAACCATATTCATGCAGCAAGCAGCTTTATAAATTTTAGAATCAGGTTAGGAATTAGTATGCAAAGCTCAATGTGTGTTGGTTATGTTGGTCTTAATTAGTTATTACCTTTGGATACTGCTTTGTAACATCATCATTTTGGAATGTAACTCTGTGAGTCATGGTAGGCATTGTGACCAGAGATTTTTGAGATGCTGGATAAAAGTGACCATTTACAAGTCTGTAATAAGAATGAAGGAAATAATAAAAAATATGCTTGAATGAGAAAAGATTTAATGCGTACAGGTACTGTTACTCTGTAGGGATTTTTTTTTAAACTAAAAGTAAGAAGAATGCTCTAATTTGTCTGGATACATTAAAAAAAATTTTATTATCAAACTGCAGTCACTTTGCAATATGATATGCAGAGAACTTATAAAAAAAGTACAAGTAAAATTTTTTGAGAATTTTAAAATTGAAATTGAAAATTTTAAACTGCAATGAATCTTGTTATTTATTATATTCAAAACAAAGCATTTAAACATTAGTGTAAATAGTTTGTCTTATTTGTGATTAGTGTATTTATAATTTATTAATAAAAACTCTATCATTTTTTACATTAAAAATTTCTGTACATTCTAATGCTAATTAAAAGGAATTAACTTTATAGATACTTTGTTTATGAATAGGAATGATAACTTTAGTGTGCATCAAACTTTTAAAGAATTTTAAATTTAATTGATAATTTTTTTAAAAAGAATATTTCAAAAGTTTGTTTTATAATAACTGTCCATGAAAATACATGCATGATTTAAAACATATCTATTGGTGACTTTTACTGAACTGTCTCCCCTGTTTATGAAAATGTCGATCTAAAGTTTGGTCTCATTTTCTACTTTATTATTTTAGTTACAGATACCTTCCAAGAGGAAGGAAGCATATTCAGAAAGTAAGTTCCATTTTAAAAAAACAAAAAAAATAGTAAAAGAATTTTTTTCAAGGCAATTTTATTTTTACATGAAAGAGCATACTAACTATTTTTGAGTTAGCTTCCGCCAATGTTCAAGCACTTGTTGTAGCAGGTTACCAGCTTTTCTATACTTTCTTCATAGAAACTTCCCGCAAATGATGATAACCACAACTCCACAGCATTATTTATTTCATCGTCGGACTCAAAGATCTTGCTGCGTAGCTCACGCTTCATGTCCAGGAGCTAGTCGTAGTCGGACAGCACCAAGTCTAAGCAGTACGGAGGGTGATCGAACTGCTTGCAACGAAACTGTTGAGTTATCTTTTGAGTGTCACCAGCAGTATGAGGCCGAACATTGTCATGGAACAACCCATTCCTTTACTGAATATTCCTCTACATTTGTTTTGAATTGCACACCATAGTTTTCTTTACCGTAGTCGTGGTTATCATCATTGGTGGGAAGTATCTATAATGAAGAAGGTATAGAAAAGCTGGTAACCTGCAATGACAAGTGTTTGAACATTGGCGGAAACTATGTAGAAAAATAGTTTAAGCCATATTCTTTCATGTCAAAATAAAATTGCCTTGAAAAAATTTTTTACTATTTTTTTTTTTTCAAAACTGAACTTACTTTCCGAATATGCCTCAAAATATATGTCCATCAAGTACTTTCATTAGAGAATATTTTTTAAATGATACTGCCTCTTTCTGTAAGGGGGAAAAATGATTTGTATTAGCATTTGAATTGTTAAAAAAAAGTTTTTTTTTTTTTTTTTTTTTTTTTACCTGATGCCCTTTGCTGTATGGTCTGATTGTGAAGATTGATCCGTTTCTTGTTTGATTGGAATATTTCCAGTTTCTGGTGCAACCTGAAGATAGACATGTTTGAATATTTGCTGAAATTTTAATGTTATGATGTTTTCTAAATAATCTTAAAGTTGAGAATTAACCAAAAAAAAAAAAAAAAAAAAAAATTATGTGTAACATACTTGAGATCTGTTGAGGCTTAATGTAGATTTATTTGAACTCCACTCTTGAGAGCTTGTAAATTTTGGTGACTGAAGAGACGGACTATTATTTCCATACCTATGGAATAGAATGTATAACAATATTAGTCAATAGAGAATCATGCGATTTGTATTATTTTATGATGCTAATTAAGCATTGAATACTAATTTAATACCAATTTATAAATTTAAGTTTTGATGAAGTCTTTCGTAATGTTGATTTATTTTGTAATTGTATTCACGTACTTTGAAATTACAGCAGAAACAAAAACAAATTACTTTTATTAAACCTTAAATAATCTCACAAGAAATCCATGAAATTGTTTTAAAAGCTTTGATGCCTATGATTTAAATTAATTGATCACCTACCATAGTACCAAATTTATGAAATATTGTGATGTTTATAGTTTAAGTTAAGATCATCTATCTTGATACTAAACTCCATTTCATTTCCTTCAGTAATTATGTGAAGAAACTGTGCGACATGCAAACAAAAATTTATGCATTTTGAATAAATTTTCTCCAAATTTAAAATTTTACTTAAGATACAATAAAGATTAGTGCCTATAGTTTAGCTAAGTTACCACTTTTTATGATAAATTTCATTTCTTTTGTTTCACCAGTTTTTATGTGCTGTGCAAAAAAAAAGAAAAATTATACTTTTTGAATAGATTTTTGCAAAATCTCAAACTACATTAACTGACCCCAGACTGGCCCAGACTGACAGTTCTACAAGAGAAAGGATTTCATTGGTTACATGAAACCAAATGTACTGTTGAAAAATCCCCCCCCTCCTTTTCTGTCTTTTTAAAATTCTTCCACAGAAAAACTAGGGGCTTTTTTATGTAACAACTGTATAAAAACTCGTCATCCTACAAAAACAGTTGAATTTCATCTGACACTTACCTAGCCTTGTTTGAACTAGTAGATGTGCTGCTACTCTGTGGACTGTTTATAGATATTTTGGAAACATGGACGTTCTCTGTGGGGCTCTCACTTTTTTCTTCAATGTCAACTAATCGCTGTTGGCTTTGGGGCAAATAGCCGTTCTGCTGGTCGTTTGAATACGGAGGTGGAGGTCCAGGATCATCCAATGACATTTTATGGAGGCTTCCATTTGACATCCTGCACAATAAATGAAATTAACAAACATGCGAGGAGTTGTTCATAAATGATGTCACGTTAAAAAAAAAAAAAAAAAAAAAAAAATGTGTTCCCCCTTCCCCTCTTGTCGCACGTCCTTTATCGAAAGAAAGGAATGTAAGTGGGGAAGGGGGGGGGTGATCACAGAGTATTTTTTGCTCCGATTAAAAGTACCCTCAAATTCTCTTAATTTTAAAACAGGACCGTAACCAAGATGATATACTCAGTAGGTCTTTGAATCTAGTTCGCGGGCTGGCAAAATATTAGTGGAGGGGAGAATATTTTTCAGTTTGTACATCTTTACCCAAGAGTATTTTATTTGCTTCACAAAATGCCGTATTTTAAAATGTTTACCGTTCATTCCATTAATAATTTTTTGAGATTTAATGAAAAGTATCCAAAGAATATTTTGAGAGGATAAATCTTACGGAACTTAAAAGAAAAGCGTCATTTTTTTGTGTTTTTGTCCCAATCAGGAAAAGTCAAAGATCCAGTACTACATGCAGCCAAGAGCAACAACATAATTAACCGTATACAAAAGTAGAAATTGTGATGAGAAATTCGCCCTAAATCATGGGCATTTTCAATGATTCTAAATTTAACGATTGCTAAAAAACATTCGTTTCTAAACTTTCATATTTATCTGTTAATTTACAAAAAAGAAACTGAAAATTTTTTCGAGACTGCCGGTAGGACTCAGCTCCCGTAGCCCCATCATCTGGTTACGGCCTTGTTCTAAAATAACTTCAAAATTAATTTTGCTGCTTTTAAATATTTTTATTTTAATGAAATGTGTGATACCACGCTTCTAACTTCCTCCACCTTGTCACACAATTTCATGAATCCCGTCCCGCCAGTCCAAGCGTGGCATCATTGGATGTCATGACACGCTTGGGATGGCCCGCAGTCACATAGATTTCTTTTTTTCTTTCTATTTTTTTTTTCTTAACTCCCAGCCACAGCTATAGATGATAGCGTATCAAAGATTATAATTTCATCATAAACTATTTTTAATGGGAAGCTTTTTTCCCAAGATGGGAGGAGGGCAACAATATTTTAGCACCTCTTCTGTTGCTTGACTGTAACGTTTGTTTTCTGCTATACCACCAGACAAAATACAGTTGACAAAAAAAAGTACAAATAAATAAATAAAATTTAAGGGTAATAATAATTTGTGTTAATGGAACTTAAATTCTCCCTTTTACAAATAAAAGCAGTCTTACTGAACGGAAATTTTATTGCATTCGTCTATCCTCTGTTCCCAGATGCCTTGAATCATCAATTATCATGGCAAACATCGTTATAAAGCATATTTCAGCAAATTATGCTTTATGGCTTCAATAATGTAAAACAACCCCCCCTCCTCCCTCAAAAAAAAAAAAAAAAAAAAAGGAAAAACACACGCACACAAAAAAAAACACTAGTATGAGTAACGTGACCATTTATTTTTTCCTCCAAAACGGGACATCTACTACTTTTTTGGCAATAGTGTAGGGAGACTGAATTTACAGATCTGGGTAACTTAGTTGTTAAGAAAACGCGCAAAAAAGCTTGTGTTAATGTTAATATCAAAATAAAATGAAAAAAAAAAAACTGATAAAACGCTTATATACTATTAAAAATAGTGCAAGACGTACGTTTTGAGTGGTATAAGGGCTAGGATCGTCTTCAACTTCAAAAACACCATCCGACACAAGGCAGGAAAGTGAGAAATGTAAACAAAAGGACACACAGAAAAAATGAAGTTGTCATTCGGAAGGAAAAAATTCTTAGAAAACCAGAGTGGAAAGTAAAAATAAAGTGGAGATCGGGGGAGGGGGAGGAATAAGCAAAAGAGGAACATGACTTTAAAAAAAGAGAAAAAAATTAAATAAATTGAAATAGTTGACAAAAAAAGAACATTAAAAGAAGAAACATAAAAACAACACATGTCCCCGACGTTTTCTTTGCGTCTCGATAGGCGAGGGGGGGGGGGGGAAGGTCAGGTTTTCTGTTTACAGACACTGCCGTTGGATAATTTTAGATTTTTAGAGGGTCTTTATTGAAATCGTTACCGTGGGTTGCTCTCTTCCTAAAAACGGGACATTGCAGGGGACATTTTCTAAAAACGGGACATTACGGTGTCCCAAAGCTGTGCTTGGGGACAAGCCACCTAAAAACGGGACTGTCCCATTCAAAACGGGACGTGTGGTCCACCTTAAGTATGGGCAAACATTTTCTCTCTGCCTCTTCCTGCATTACATGATAAATCCAGAAAGTTGGAAGCGGACAGCTGGTGGTGTCCTCTATTGTTAACTTTCAAAAATATTCAACCGAAAGAATTACTGGAAGGGATTGATGGCTACCCCAGTAGCACAACAAAAACGTTCAAATTACGTTGGAAACACGTTTTTTGACGTTAAAAGGCGTGTTTTAAACGTCTTTTGGACTAATTGTGCTATTAGGGTAGATTTTGCGTAAATAAATAATAAAAGTACTGTTACCTGCAATTTTTTTAAAGATTTCCTCTAATTAAAATTAATGAGGACTTGGATTTATTTTTAATAAAATTAAATTATGCTGGGAACAAATAAAGATATTCTACGAAGACAAGGGCGGACTGGATACTGAACTATTTTTTCAAAGAGTGGAGAGCAGTTTGTATTTCCATTCAGAATTGTATGAGTGATTATATGTCACTGAAAATGGTAGACGGCCGTAGTGTGAAGGTCCCGGGTTCGGGTCCCATCGCGCCGCTGTCGATCTAACGGTCTGCAGTTTTGGTAGGTTTTCTCCAGATGTAAAGTGAAAATAAGCGATAGAACCCCCCAGAAAGTCCTCCTACCAAGGTACCCCCCATCCTTTGGAGATCGCCCGAGCGTAGCGTTGCCGTAATCACACAAGCAAACAAACAAACAGAATTGTATGAAATGTCATCATTACCTTTAAGTCTATGTCTATTTTATCTAGTGTAAATATATTTATCTTGACGGGAGAAGCCCCTGTCCTGGATTCTCCCTATAAAAGCACCCTTAAATTAATCAACCAACAAAACTAATACGAAGTTAGACGAACACGGCATAGCGTAACGTCCTCCCCTCCCCTCTTTTATTTCTTCTCAGGATTGACACTAGAACTTACCGTAAGATTATTGTTTCATTTAATAATTAACAGCGGCGCACACAGACTTCCTTTATGGGAGGTAGGTGGAGGAGGTTATATAGTCGTCATTTACAGGGTTGGTCATAAAAAACTTCCCCTACGTATGGACCTCTAGTACTCACATACTAGTACATAAAGTACACTCTAGTACCTGAATAAGTACTTACAAATTGTGAAACAGATACATGACGCAAAATAGCAGGCATCTTGCCGAAATTTTCCAATGAATTTTTTAAAATAATTATTTATCCTCCTCCTCTCTAAAAAAAACCCATAAAATTCTTTACGTTTATTTTAACATATAAAACGCGTTAAACGTAAAACGTTCAGCGCAAAACGCTGGCCTAAAGCTGTTTCTTTAGGTGGGGCTAAAGCACACTCTAGAAATAATAAGAACACCCGAGCAGGTTTAATTTAATGATAATTTATCTGTTCGAAATTAATTTCAAACAGTTAAATTTTAAACAAGATTTGGATATTTCTAAAGTTGGTTCAATATAATTAGAACTTTATAAAATTACCCACATGAATAAATAAATAAACTGTGGTATTTTTATTAATGTGCTATTTTACAATGCTGTTAATTAAGTTTAACCTTTAAACGCCAGTTTCTTTAATTTGAGATGTGAGATTTATGTCGGATCTGTGAAAGATACCACTTGGACTAGGTTCGTAGAGACATTTGAAATGTAAAACAGAACATTGATCAGCATCACAAGTACTTCACCTAAACTGAAAATATTGTTGAAGCAAGAACAATTTTAAATTAAATACTGACTTCTAAGCAAACAAACAGAAAATTACAAAATCTAAAATTAAGTTTGATTTGGTGTTGTTAGGCTCACACCATCAAAGGCCAATATACATGTATAAAAACTTCTTACCATTGCCGAATAAGCGTATGGGAGAGGACTGAAAAAGAATCAGGCCACACACTTAAAATATTTATACACATCAAGTGTTTATACGCATGTTTTGTATAATTAAAATAAAAATTGCTAGCATTTCGGCGGGAAAATTGAAAGTGTGTATTGGGAGTCGAAAGTAAATGCACATTTCAAAGATACTGATAAAATACAATTCAATGGAGAATTAACGTACGCGAAATTAAATTTTGCCAACCATTTTTACTTTTATTGTTCTCTGAAACTTTCAACCATTTCAGATATTTTTGTTGTTATAAACATTACATAACAGCAACTGGCCGTGTAAAGTAACAGCGGCTTTGGGCTTACCTAGTTGGATTTCCATGGAGTTGGCCTTGACTTGATGAGTATCTTATCTTGAAGAGTCGGCTGTCAGCTCTACAAGGTAAGTGAATATCAGGTTAATTCCATTTTGATACGTGAAAAGTTATTTATAGATAGATTTCTACTGGACTAAATGCTGAACTTACTGAACTTTCGTGTACTTTATGTCCCGTTTTTCTTCTTCGGTCAAAGTGCTCGGATCAATTAAGTTGTAACTGAAAGGTTGAAAATAAAATGTTAAATACATGTTAGTTGCACTGAATTGTACTGTAAATTGAATTGGATAGCGTGATACATTTAAAGATAGCACTTTATCTGTACAATAATTTGCAACCCCTAGTGATAGAATTTTCCCCTTCTACTTTTTATAAACAAAACATCTAGTCAAATACTGCAACCCGAATAAATAAAAAGTGGGAGGAAAATAATCTCTGTATTTACAGATTTATTTATGGTTTTAATAGCTTGTTTCTAACCTATTTTTCAACCCTCTAATTTTTATGTTAAATAAATATCACACATCCCTTTTTATAATTGTTCACAGTACCCATATCTATGGAAATAAAAATGTAAATGTCCGTTTGTTCATAACCTCAAATCTCGGAAATTTCTTCGCAGATTGCTGTAACATTTTGACACAACGTTGCATGTATACGCGAGTGTTTTTATTTGCTTATTTTACAGATAGGGCATATTTGACTAATACATGCATTTATTTATTTATTTTGCGTCACTACCACGACAAAGTCTGCAGGAGCTGAATACAGCCATTTTCGATTTTCCTAACTCTTGTTTTTGTTCCAGGAGGTGGAAGGGCGATTGATTAACCCTTTAACGCGCAGTGTTCTCGCTCTGGGAACACCAAACTCTGACGTTTTAACTGTTGCCAGTCACGAAGAATAGATTTGATTTCTATAAAAATAACTGCGGGTGACATAGCTCCACGAGAATCCTTTACTTTTTAGCACGTCATTTCCCATAAAAAATGGTCACGATTATTTTTAACAGCACTGACATCTGCTGAAAAATGGAAGAATGCGATAACAGCTGGATAGATTGCCCAATGCTGAAAAAAGGGCAGCCGTTGCCATCGCTCGAGTTAACTACCAGCAAGACCGCGGACGATCGAAACATTCATCGCGTACCACAGATCTAGAGACCCTTTTTTGACGCAGCTGGCGATGAACGTTTCGATCGTCCGCCATCTTGCTGGTAGTTAAGTCGAGCGACGGCTGTCTTTTTTCAGCATTGGGAAAGGGTTGCCCTCAAAGGGTTAAGGAAAGGGGCGTGCTTTGAGAACTGTATTTTTCGTATGGGAATCTATCTCTCTATATAAATGCAAATGTTAGTTTTTCCGAAACTTGAAATCTCTGAAAGTCCTTCAGCAATTGCTTTTTTTTTTGTGCTACTTTTGCAGTCTATGGGAGGTGGATTTAACTAATTCCGATTTTAACTACTATTTTTCATTTATCTTATCTTTTATGGCAGTTGGCTTTGGAGCTTAGAGTTTTCTTTTCCATTTAACCAGACTGCGATGCAGCAACTCGGGGCGAGATACAGCTCGTAAATAATAATACTAATAACAAAGAGCCCCAAATTAACTTTCATTGAAAAAGAAAAAGGGAAAAAAATATGCACGCGCTTATATAGCTATGTTTAGAAGAAGAGTAAAAGAAAAAGAAAAGAATCTGACAATATCACAAAAATTTGAAATCTAAGTGTCAGTTTTCCACAAATTTCACCAATTTGAAGTTTAAAAAAACATGAATTGAATGTGTCCACTTCACTAGGCGGAAATATAGAGGGTCTTAAAAGTTTCCGTATTGATGACAAGTGGATAACCATTTGAATATTTTTTCAGCATTTCTGCATCTTTTATAGAACATTAGATAGATACATAGATATAGATTACATTCAAAATATATCACATGGAGCGCAATTCTCTGATTGCTAATTTCATTATGAAGAACAAAATAACATAGAATTTCATTCTCACACGAAACTTGAGGGCGGAAAGAACTAAAAAATAAAAACTGAAGAATTGATGCAATGATAAACAGGTAATAAAATTGGTAGTACGGTAAATTTTAGGGTACATTGTATTTTCTGGTTCCTCGTCTTTTTGCCAGCATTATTCAACGGACATCCCACTTTAGCAGAGAGCTATTGCGGTCATTTTCCACTGTTTTAAACATATTTTACTATGCATGGTTTATTAATTATTTCACCATTTTATAAGATTGATGCAAAAGACATGTAAATTCGAGATGCATGATGCACATCAGCGAGCGAACAAATAAAAGCAATAAATAAATAAATAAATTAATTAATAAATAAATCATAACACAACATAAAATCTTTTGAAATAAGTTAGAATGCTAAAATAAAATTTAAGAACAATTATTAATCCTAGCAGGTAATTACACAAGAAACAAAAATTCAACAAGGAAACATTTCTGATGCATTTGTTTCTTTGATTGTGTCTTATTCAGGAAGTTCCTCTTTTGTTCAACTTTTTACCAATACCTCTGGGAACGGAGCGGGAAACTTTCTCCCTCTAAAGGAATGATACATTTCGTTAACAAATTACTATAACGATTTACTTTTCGAAAATAATTTTATGCTTGCATAATTAGTTTCCAATTTCAGCACTGCACCAGCAGCTGCCCTTTATCGAACTGCTAGTTTCGTGAAGTGTATGTTCTTTGTAATCCTAACTGGATGACAAAAAAAAAAAAAAAAAAAAAAAATCGATCGATTTTAGAATGTTCACTAGGTAGTTACAGTCACTTAATTGCTAAGGAGGAATCAATCAGAAGTTTTGTTAAGTTAATTAGTATCGATCTTTCTTCATTAGATTTTCTACGCTTTTTTGTAAGTCTAAATATATAGAGAGATATTTTATTTCTTTACTTGATTTCTGTGATTAATCAGTTTGAAAAATCGCTTTGCTTATAGAATGCAGAACTGACAAAACAATACGTAAATTTTTCGCAAAAACGCATGTTTAACTCAGTATATAGTACGCCTTCCAAGTGCAGCTGGAGTTTGCATTTATATATACGAATTCAAAGGACAAAATTAAAACCAAAATTGACATATATGAACATGTGTGACTCTCAGATTATACCATGTGGAATTTTCCCCGATCATTAAGCGTGTTCCACCTGAAGAGCGATCGTCGCCACATTACTTTTGAACAGCTTTAAAAATAAACCAATTACGTTAAACACTCGAAAAAATTAATAATTCTTCTTCACCAAGTGCATTATGGACTAAAACTAACAGTAAAGCTATATGTTCTATGCAATTTTCCGAAAACAAATTCATAAGCACGAGAATTTCCTTCAAAAATGGGCCGAGGAATTACCTGTTTCGAGAAATATCGCAAAATTTAGCATATTTAGCATTTTTTCCCTGCATGTTTCGTAACTCCTATAGGTACATTGTTTGTATGTATTAGTTCGCAATACAACTTGTAAAAAACTATACTAAACTTTTCCGAGTCTGTAATGCAATTAAGATTTTTAAAAAGCTGTCCATAAGTTGCACGATTTCCAAAGCAGCCTTAAAGTTAAGCAACATCGACGAGGTGAGCACTTGGAAGGGAAACCACCAGGGAATAAATACCATACGATGCTGGATTGTTTATTCTTTTATACATCCATAAATCACTGATATTCTTGCTATCCCTTCAATTATTTAAAGAAATAGTACTGTTGTTTTTTATTTCTTTTTTTCGGACAAAAGCATTTTTACGAAAACTCGAAAGAAATTTAAACTCTGGTGAAGTTAGTTTACGGCCTCATCATGGCCGAATGGATAAGACACTCAACATGGTAGATAACTGAAGTGTGAAGGTCCGTGGTTCTCGACTACCGCGAGGCCATGGGCGCCGGCAGAATATTTCCCAGAGGGGGGCAAAGACTACTCCGGGGGGGGGCGAAGACTACTTCAAAGTTTGGTTACCATGTTGGAAAGAGCAAAAAAGCAAGGAAAACACTGCATACGAAAATCCAGGGGGGGTATTGCCCCCCCCCCTTGCACTATGCTGCCGGCGCCCATGTGGAGTTTCGGGTGGTTTCATCCTGATATAACGTGAATGCACGTTAGAAACCCTTAAAAACGTCTCCACCCAAGGCACTCCTCCTTCTTACACAGATACCCCTCGTATAGGTTTGCCTTAGTACAATACACAAAGCCTTCCATATAAGCAAGGGGTACGTGATGGCAAAAGATTGGAAACCGCTGATTTTTGGTTCATGTATTGAAATTTCTATTCTATAACACAGAAAAGCTAATTTCTTTTCGCAGACAGTTAATAAAGCCTAGCCTCGTTAGTTCATCATTCTCCGGAGCACTTAAAAATGACTTACTAAGCGGAGTGACTTCTTAAGCGAGTTTATATTAAATACAAAACGAAATTCTAAATGTTTATATAATAAGTGCGCCTACAATTAATTTATATTAACTTCGTAGAATAAGAATTTAAATTAATCAAATGGGCGTCAAATTAAAGAAAGCTTAGGTAATAAAGACAATACGCAGTATTTATTATTGTACATAACGTGTACAATAATAAGTACACGCTATGTACAATAAAGTGCGATTGATTTAATCTGTCACCACCATATGGTAGTCGAAATAAGGAATAAATCTTGGAAGAATTTCTAAAATGCGTTGATAAGGCAAACAAACAATCTTTGAAAGGAAAAATGCTGACAGTCGTACTCAATAAAAATTAAGTGTTTTTGGGGGTAACCTTGGCAAAGAAATAGGACCGAGTTTGTTTATAGCGATGCAAAAATGGAAGTACAAAATGTGAAAAGGCGTGCATTTTAAAGCTCGGGACTTCTGAAACATGAGGCAGTATACGGAGTGGCGTCTTATACAGGTGACTTACTAACGAGGTTTGACTGTTGTTAAAGTTCTTAGAAGCAAAATTAAAAAATTCCGTTTTATACAAATTTTTACGATCCCCCCCCCCCCTTACTCAGCAATTTAGAGTAGAATAAATTCAAACTGTCTGATAATCTTACTATGTTAATTTTTTAAATTATATGTTACTAGTAAGCGTACATTTACAAATCGAAGGGTTTGCTTCTAAAAGGAGGCTGTTACAACTATTCAAGTGTACGAAAAACAGCAAAAAACGCTTGGAGATTCAGCACAAACTAACGAGACAGGCAGCTTTATCTATTGAGTAACATAAGAACTAACGACTATAGATACATCCATTTGGTACCAAACGAGAGAGGTTTTCTTTTTTTTTTTTTTTTTTTTTTTTTTTTTTTTTTTAAACTGCGAGATAGAACATGTAACTTCAAACTCCAGTAGGATGGAGCTACGTCTTTTTAGCAGCAAACCCTTCAAAAACAGTAATTTATACAATAAAAAATTACCTTATTATTGTCTCTGCTGCTTACATTACTTATAGTCAAAATTAGCTGACTTATTTCTTAAATAAGGCAATAAATTCTTTTGTAAGGAATTAAGGCCATAACATTCTATCAAAAAGTTTTAGAATTTCACATAAATCTCCAGCTCTTTATAAGGCTGTTCGAAATGGGAAGCACTCGTATTAAATTCAGTTATATCGCTTATAGATTCTTTATTTTTTTTTTCATGCATGACTTTCTTTTATACAGTTAATTCTTTTAGAAGAGTGAAAGGATCATTCAAAACTTAAAGTACTTCATTGTCAAAGTAATTCAAAACAAAGTTACCAAAAAAAAAGTTAAATATTCACACTTAGCGTTCCTAGCCCAAGTGTCCAAAATATTACTCTTGAAGTGTTTCAGCTCTTTTGTGCAGTCAAGAGAATCGAAAATTCCGAAATTCTTTTGATGTTGCCGATCTATCACCGAGTAATTTGTTAGCAGCAGAGACAAAAAAAAAAGAAGCTCGTTGATGGATTTACACAATTAGAATTCTTCTCTTCCAGTTTGAAGGGTTGTTATGCTTAAAAGCTACATGTTGCCAAGAACGTAGTTATGGAAACGTAAGATCAGCTTCGTTTTAAAGGATTAATAAGGCTTTGCGACAAAGCCCCGTAAATGAAGCTGTACGTTCAATATTTGTTTAGGGCACGGACACTTAAAAGTTTCGAGCAAAAGAGACTTCCAGTTTTATCTTGCCATTCGGGCAAGGACTTTCATGATTGATGGTATAATAACTGGAACTAATACACGAGTATTTGCATGTCCGAGATTTAACCCTTTAATGCGCAGTGTTCCCGCTCTGAGAACACCAAACTCTGACGTTTTGACTGTTGCCAGTCACGAAGAATAGATTTGATTTCTATAAAAATAACTGCGGGTGACATAGCTCCACGAGAATCCTTTACTTTTTAGCACGTCATTTCCCGTAAAAAAATTGTCACGATTACTTTTAACAGCACTGACATCTGATGAAAAATGGAAGAATGCGAGAACAACTGGATAGATTGCCCAATGCTGAAAAAGGGGCAGCCGTTGCCATCGCTCGACTTAACTACCAGCAAGATGGCGGACGATCGAAACGTTCATCACGTGCCACAGATCTAGAGACCCTTTTTTGACGACAGCCGGCTGTGTGGCACAGCCAGCTGTCGTCAAAAAGGCAGCGATGTCGTCAAAAAGTCGAGCGATGGCAACGGCTGCCCCTTTTTTCAGCATTGGGAAAGGGTTGCGTCTCAAAGGGTTAAAAGTACACAAAGAGGACATTAACTGCTTACTATTTTCCGGTTTTTCAATTTTGGCTTGAAAAAACACAGCAATGTAAGGCATACACAAATTCTAAAAGTATATAGTAAATATATTTTTTTCTTCTAATTTTTAAATGTTCTTAATAGGGCATTTGGTGTGGCTTTTACATAGCAACTGATACTGTAAAGATACTCTTTAGGGACTCCTCTGTTTATATAGTGTGGAAAAGAAAAGAAAGGGAGTGCGATTCTTTAACTCAAACATTAAAATGGATTGGTCGGTAGACGTACAAAGTATTACACAAGTTAAGGGAATTTTAATATATAATTTTTTTTAAATTATATAAAAGTACTTATATTAATATAAAGGGAATTATATTTTATTGCAGATAGGCAATTTGCAATTACTTAGAGCAAGGAAAATATAGACTACAGATTAATGAGAAATTAGAAATCTAAGTTAAAGGGAGATGCATTTTTTCTCTTTTCTATCTTTTTTTTCTTTTCCTTCCTTTCTTTTTTTATTCTTTCTTTTTTTTAATAGGTGGAAGTTGAGTGGTTTGCATGCATACATATTCAAGGTGTCCTAAAGACACTGACCCAGGCTTTTATTTCTTAAATATTGTCATAGAGCATACAATAAATTACAAAGTTGTGTAAAAAAAAAAAAAAAAGTACAGAATTTTATGGTACCGATTAAAATTTTCAGGAAATCATATGTTTCTCGTGAAAAAAAAAAAAAAATCCCATTTAGTAAAAAGTCCCCCACATACTAATGAGGCGATGCGCCAAATTTGAGCATTTTATCCTAAAAAGTGTCGGAGATACGAAATTAAACCACTTTTCAACCGCTCTCAAAGGAAAAAAAATCGCGCCGGAAGATCACGTTTCAGGGGTCGTACGCAAATTACGAAAGAGAACAACGATTGCTTAAATGCCACAATATTTTTGCTCTTACTGGTATTGTATAGCCCCTCACAAATTTTGTTTAAGCATATCTCAGAGCTTTTTCACGGTGAAAGGCTGAAACTTCGTACATCACCTAATTAATCTAATCTAAATTAGGCACATTTTACTAATGGCGAACTATTATTTACGAAAGCAATATAAAAGCAATACTTACTCAATGTATCTCTTAACTTCTTGAGGAATTACACTTTTGCTATCCGGCGATTTAGATCTCGATCTATGCCTAGTTGAAAAAAAAAAACAAAGTGCAATAATTTTGTTATTTCTTGACATAAACAGTTCTTAAATAAAAAATATGACCAGATTGTATATAATTACCTTCGATGACGACGTCTGTGACTATAGTTTGTTTCTGATTCAGTTTCTAATCCTGAATTCAAATACCTATGTAATATAATAAGCATAATAAATATGTATTTACAAAAAGTAATATACATTTACTCACAACTTAAAAAAGAGAGAGAGATTTAAGTTTTTCTGTTTTCTTCTTAAAATCTGTTTAATTCTGGATCTATTTTTGGATTTACCCAGGAACACTTTTCTGTAGAATTGCACACACACATTTTCGAAAACTTCATTGTTAATTTCTTTTATTAATTTCTTATATTTTATTTTCGTAAACTTTACAACGTACAAAATTTTACTTTATTAAATTTGTAATTAAAAATATGTTTTTTTGGATTGTTATATACACATTTCTTGAATGATGTATTGCTATTGAAAAATATTTATCCAAATTAAAAGATGTGTATAAACACATCCTTATTTCGTAAAAGTTTGATGTGCTTATATCAGTAAACTCATTATAAATTGAAAATTAGAATTCAGAATTTCAATTCTTAAGAATTATTGATGAATTTATTACTTCGTTACCTTTATTTTGTAGAGTTTTTAGGTTTTGTATTACCATTGCAAAAAAGACTGCATATGTTTTATAAATTGTTATTCTTTCCTTGTTTTAAACATGCATTTGAAAAGAAAAGTGCACAAAAAAAGGGTAATGCATAATTTGGGATACCGATGCCACGTGTAAATCTTACTTTCTGATAGAAGAAAATGGTATTCGGAAACATACATCTGTTTGTGATGCTATTATTTTTTTATTTGAAGGCTGAAGCCGGGCAGGTTTTCGATTGAAGTTCTTTTCCGGCTTTTATCCGCTCCGCTTTTACAAAAAGGGAAAATGATATATATTGTCGGTGCGATGGAAGACTCTTGACTACAAGCTGAGTTGCAAAGTCACGAAAAAATTTGCAAAGCCTGGGGATTTTCTTCGAAATTTCCCCAACTGGTATATATTTTAGATGTAAAAGAAGGAATATTGAAGGAAGGAAATCGATAACCTCCATAAAGAAAGTAGGAACTGTTGCAGTGAAACAGCTGTAAGCTTTAATTTTAGTAGTTTTTCAGCAGCTGTAATCTTTGTCTGGCTATTTGCTTAATCATCTCTAGTGGACTGTGAAATTTTCAGTTGTTCTCTGACTTGAAAACCACAGTACCGTTTTCAGTTGTTTTAAATTTTTTTAAAGCAGTCTTTTATAAACTGTAAAGTGTAGATCTGTATACAATAAAACCTGTCTTAAAATATCTCAAACGAGATCGCAAGGACAGAAACATTTTCCTGCTAAAGCCAGGAGTTTGTTGGATAGGTGTATTAGAAGCTAAATAATAAGACGAGGGAAATACTTCCCTTTAAGGCAAGTTACCAAGATCCAATTAAGGCAGGTTGTATTGTAGTAGTTTTTGAATTCATAACACCCAAAAATAAAATTAATAAATAAAAGAAATGCATTTTAAAAAGACTAATTTTTAGAAATAGTAAATGATGTTAGCACCGGGTAATATAGGTTTTAAAATTAAATTGCATAAATTAGAGGAAAAATGCAAGTGGATTTGCCAAAGTAACAATAATTAATAAAATATCTCACCCGCTTCGTCTTTTGCTACTTAAATCTCTGACTACTGCATTTTGCATCCTGCAATTACAGAAACATATCATTATTATTATGTTCACGAAAGCACTTTAGATTACATGTGCACTTATGGAAAGTAATAAAAAATAAATGTTCCTAAATTTCCATAGGCATATTTTTTATACCATGAATGGACAGTGCATTTCAGGCATTGGGCCAGTGTTGACAAGCAACTCTGGAGAACTAAGAGTACTCAGAGCACGTACAACCAAAAGTACTCAAAATTATATGTGTGTGATGAGAAATAAAAAGTAATTTAAACAAGAGTATGAAAATGTACTGCAGGAAATTCGTAAACATCTTTTGCTCTCAGGGAGTATGATAGCTGCCATTAAAAGCATTCATGTTACAAATCACAAAGCTAAGTCACTCTCTATACGCATGCCACAGATTAGGTCTTCACGTGCCCCTTTTGTGATGCATTTCACATACTGGCCACTCCTGCTTCAGAGTCATGCCTAGCCTATAAAATAATTGAGAAATACTAAGTAGTACTAAGTAATTTAGACTTTACCTAGCTTGCTCTTGCTGCCTTTGAACTTCCTTCCATTGCCCTTCGGAATCTACAAGCTGATAAGTACTGCCATGTCTAAAAGTACAATAAAAATTGCATAAGTTTTGTTTAAATAAAGAAAAAAATATACTTCACCAAATAATAAATGCACCAAAGATCTTATTTTAGTTTTCAAAATTTTGGGAGTAAACTCTGGGTTTAGTTTTCAAAACTTTGGGAGTCAACAAGTTTACTGCTGCGCAGCCAACTATGCCAGGAAACTTCTTTAGCTCTGTGTCGTCAGATAGGCTATTCGATCGACTGCCATGCTGTTGGTAGTAAAATGGGTCGATGGAAACGGCTGCACTTTTTTTGCGTTGGTACCATTTAATCACATTTTTTTTTTTCCGACTAGCAGTGAATGCGCTGAAATGAGGTGGTTTCACGACGCAACTTCCGCAAGTCAAAGGTTTAATAAAAGCAAGACAAAACACTTACTTCTTTCTCCTGCTATGCCTCCTGTGACGATGTTGGGTCTCCGAGTCGCTTCCGTCACCCCCTGACTGCGATCTAAAGAATGAAATTTGATTTAAGAGTCACAGGAAAGTTTCGGTTTTGAAGAACGTAAGTAAATACAAATCGCACTTTTTTCCATTGAAAAAAATTTCACTAAGCGTCATTATATTTTCAGGCTTATATCATGTTAAAAGTCATAAAAAGTTTTTATGTGTGTTAGCTTTTCATGCCTGATATAAGAAGGGAAAAAAATTAAGAAGTAATCAACTGCTAATAATCTATAAAATTTTACGAATGTGAGTGGCTTATATGCTATCCTTAGGAATGAGAAATATCCTCATTCCTGAGGATAGCACATAAGCAACTCATATTGTTTACTCTAGCTATTAAAGAACTCATATGCATAAACAACTCATTCTTGGTGCCATAGCAAAAATTCTCTGATGGCACCAAAAACTTTAAAATACTTAACTAACTGACATGATATTTTTTACTATCTGACTCCGAGCTCACTAGAAAAAGTTCTAGGATGGGTAGAGTATTTTTAGATCACGCGGAACGCAAGGGCTCGTATGCACCAGTTAAAAATTATTTAAAATATAACGAAGAGTTTGTAAAATTTACGACCACTTTTTATGTGCTAATCATACTTTTCTCTTGCAGAAAAATAACTAGACTATAATTAACAACTGTGATTTTTATTTTATTTTTTAGGGCTTGAGACTTTTTTCATACATCTTTAAGGAACACAGTTGGTAATTTCTCTAAAATTTCAACACATTTTTGCCTTAATGGAATTTTTTGTTGAAAGAAGAACTATTACGCTTCTGTTGCACAAACGATTTTTTGCTGCATTACCAAGATGTGCCTGTACATTTTCATTTTTAATAACGACAACGCGTCGGATTATGGCACGATATTGTCCCACTCACAGGCATTGTGTTCGACGTCGATGCTTTTCTAATGAACTCAAGAAGAAAAATAACATTAAAAAGCTAACGTACCCGTGTCTTCGATGGCTATGACGTGAAGCTTTCGACGATTTCGAACACCTGGATGACTTTGAAACTTCACTCTCGTTGTCGGACTGCTTCCGACTGTGGTGTCTGGAAGAAAACACAGCAATGCTTGTTACACTTACAGACAATTTTAAGAAAGATCTGTTGACCAGAATTGTTAAAGAGAGTTACTTTTAAAGTTCCCGTAAGTTAAGCCTCTCGATAAGACTTAGAAGATATTCTTAATTTTTTTCATTATCATAGACAAAATATCTGTAACGTTTGAACAATTTTTTTTTTCATACAGTATGGTTTAATTAGCGAATGAAATGATACTTTAATGGTTTTAAGTTTTCCGGTAAAAAATATGATAAAAGCAGAGGTGATTTTTTCAAGATGGTCAAGAGTCATTAAATGATGGATTTGAAATGCTCAAGGAATGATGTACTTTAAAGAGACATATAAACTTAAAAGGGGAAAATAAACTATGTTTCTGTTTATATATTTTTATGTTTTATTTCAATTAACGTTCTTATAAGAAATGAAAATACTTCTTTCGAATATGAATTAGTTTTTTGTTTACTTTTAGGCATTTGTCTCCTTAGTGTTTTTATTTGATCTACGTGCATCTTTGAAAAATATATAGCAGTTATTAACTAGAATATCATTCAAGTCCAAGAGACTTGACTACTATCAAACATATCTCATCCAACTTGAGCTGCACAAATGAAATCCACCACAGTGATAACCAGTCAAATCTGAGTTACAGTATACATTGGAAGAGTGCTGGAGTAATAATATACGTACTTTCTCTTCCTGTAATCATAACTTGCGGTGCTCTCGATGGATCCGGTGCGGCCGTGAAGAGGGTACCTTCTGGAGGGCAACGCTCCTGCACTTCGCACAGATCTGGGGGAGGGATTCGTGCACCCTGAATACAGGCCTCGATTGCTGAAATGAAGAACAGAGGATGTAATTATACAATACACTGTCAGGAAGAAAGGAAATGAATCGAAAACCTACTTTTTGGGCCCCTTTTGCTAAGGCGTTCGCAACGCTACGTTTACGCTTCTAAACAGTTTACAACAGGTTTAAAAAGTGCTTATAGTTTTGATTTGTGCATCTATCTATCGGTGCTTTACTTGCCGTGAATTTGCAATACCGATTGGAACGAAATTAAATTTTCAAATAATATGCACTCTAACTGAAATGGTGCATAGCACGAACAGTTCGTTTACAGGAGCACACTAAAGAGCTCCAACACTAAAGGTTTGGCATTCGTCTTCGAATGCTTTCAGTCTGAACCAGCGTGAAGTTTAGAAATATTCTCTCGGTTTTTACGACATGCTATCAATTCTTTAGTGCACATTTTGGAAAACGTGCGTATTTTTGAAGCTGGATGATTCTTCAGGGGCGGATACTGCTGATCACATCGGGCCGAGAAATATATGTAAACGGCTGATCACTTACACTCTTCTTCTGAACAAACATACACTACACATACTATACATACGACCTATACGTAAAAGGGACCAGCCTGTCGGAAAATTTACCGTCTTCCCGGTGGGCGTGTCCGGATCTGTCATCCTATATTAGATTGTTTAATAGATTACACGCAGTAAACATTGCCTGTTTGCGAACATTATTCTACACGCAGGTCACATAGTTTTCCAGTATAGATCAATATTTGCAATTACTTACCTTAATCGTGGATCTTCCCAAGGTACTGCTGGTACGATCTTGTAAGGAGAGGGCACCACGGATGGAACGGACGTAGAGCGATGAAGGGCTGGACTAAAAGAGAAAGCATATGTTACTCTCTACCTTTTATTAATCAGCATTTGTAATGATTCGATGCTTTTACTATCTTGGGTAAGATTTCTGTTAGACTTTGCCTTTTCATGTAACAGTGTAGGTTGTCACGGCCGGTGTCAGATACACTTTCTAAAGCAGCTGCCCTAGCACATGGTTCATCAAAAAAAGTAACAAATTCCAAAGTTTCGGGCCAGAACTGTGCAGGACATAGTTGACATCGCCATCCTCACACGCGTATTATCTTCGTCATCGCACTTGATAATGTCTTGCACAGTTCTGGGCGAAACGTTAACCCTTTGAAGCGCAACCATTTCCCTATGATGAAAACAGAGCAGCCGCTGCCATTACTCGATTTAACTACCAGCAACATGGTTGCCGATCGAATCGTTCATCCCGTGCCATAGATCTAGAGACCAGCTTGTGCGGAGCTGTGTCAAAAAGGGTCTCTAGATCTAGTTAAATCGAGCGATGGCAATGGCTGTCCTTTTTTTAACCCTTTAACGCGCAGTGTTCCCGCTCTGGGAACACCAAACTCTGACGTTTTGACTGTTGCCAGTCACGAAGAATAGATTGGATTTCTATAAAAATAGTTGCGGGTGGCATAGCTCCACGAGAATCCTTTACTTTTTAGCACGTCATTTCCCGTCAAAAAATGGTCACGATTATTTTTAACAGCACCGACATCTGCTGAAAAATGGAAGAATTTTTAGAACAGCTGGATAGATTGCCCAATGCTGAAAAAAGGGCAGCCGTTGCCATCACTCGACTTAACTACCAGCAATATGGCGGACGATCGAAACGTTCAACGCGTGCCACAGATCTAGAGACCCTTTTTTGACGCAGCTGGCTGTGTCGTCAAAAAAGCGTCTCTAGATCTGTGGCACGCGATGAACGTTTCGATCGTCCGCCATCTTGCTGGTAGTTAACTCGAGCGATGGCAACGGCTCCCCTTTTTTCAGCATTGGGAAAGGGTTGCGCTTCAAAGGGTTAAGCATTGGGCAGATCTGAGTGTATTGCCTTTTTATGTGTGCACACTATTAGCCTAAAAGTCTGCGCTGGATAACTACCAATTATAAAAATTGTTTTTACATTGTGTTATTGAAAGACTTTTACATAAGTTTTAGAAATAAGTAGGGAAATTTCTTATTTCTTGTGGAGGGGGGGGGGGAGTTTATCGGAGAAAACAAAAAGAAAAGTGACACTGTTCACGCGCACTCACGTTAAGATTCTCAATAAATTCTTAGCTGTGATGACAGGCTTATTATCCTGACTATGTTACGCAACAATAAACTTCGGATTCAAAACTAGGTTTACCCAACGAATAACTTTTATAATAAAGATAGTCTTCATTATATCTCAGTAAAAAGTACTACAAGGTTTGAAATGGGATTAGTTTTTGCATTCTAAGAAGGCATTGACTTGAAAACTTCTAACCCCTTTAATGAAATACAGGTGTACTCAAACATAATGAAGAAAAATTAAGATGTGCATTAAACACGATTTTGAAAATTAAATGGACTTAAAAAGTAGAATAAAAATACTGTTTATAAATGCAATTATTTAATCGTTCAAGAAAATGATTTTTTAATGAACATATTTCATTAGTTCACCAATATACAAATATTAAAAGCAGTAAAATAAAACAAACAAGCAAATATGTAGCTAATAAAGATAAAAAAAAGTTAAATAAAATAAAAGAAAAATATGAAGAAAATCAACGAAATTGAATGCACCTTCGCTTTTCCATTGGAGAACCAATTCCGGACACAAGTCATTGAAAATTGATTAAAAGAAATACGAGTGACACATGTTTAAGAAAAATTCGTATTTTAATATCTCCTTCAAAAAACATCGAAATGAAATATTTATTCTGAAAATATTATCAGATATCGGTTGTTCAGGCTCTTTTCTGCTTACACAGTTTTGAAAAAGGGAATTCATAAATTCAAATTCGGCTTCATTAAATACATATTTTTGAATTTTCGGCATTATGTAAATCTGTTCATATTAAAGAAAAGAAAAAAAATCATTAAATGGATGTTTTTGAAAAATGGGCAAATGTTTATTTTGAAGGAATTTAAAATAAATCGAATTTCACCCGATGCTTAGGCGAATTATTTTGTAAGCAATTTTGAATTATTTAACGAAAGTTAAAAGCATTAAAAAAAAAATCTTTAATGAAAGGTATGTTTCCTTTTATTCTTTCACTGGTAATATGTCTTTGACAAAATCTCCTTAATGAAACATTTGCTTCATTTTATTTCTTAGCTGGTAATATATTTAAAAATCGTCAATATTTTTTTAGTTTAACTAAAAGTTAAATCTTTAAGCAATATGTTAACTTCTTTAATTAACGGTTAACGTTGTTCTACCCATCTTGGAGTCCGCACAATTTGCATACACCGGCCCTAACTTTTTGTACCTATGATACTTTCATAAATAATCGGTTATTACAAGTAACTAGCATCAAGAAGTATATTTTTAGTAGCACAATGTGTAACTGTAAAAATAAAAACATTTCGGAATATACAGGATTCTACACTGCTTAAAACAATTAAAGGATATTGCGGTTTTAGGTGGATCTTGTGGCTGGGAAACTTTTTAGCTGATTGATACATGGTCGACAGACGTAGTAGGTTATATGAGAATAAATTACACATGTTTGGCAGAAAAAAATGCATTTTATTGCGCATTTGTGTAGAAAAGGAAAAAATTACAATTTGTGCATATGAGAAAAAAAGAATAAGAAAAGGTGTTTTCTTCAAAGGAAATCATTTTCAGTAGGGCGTATGGTTTCCACGGACGGCCAGCATCGTTGAACACCTTTGAGGCATGGAGTCAATGAGGCTATTAATCACGAGTTGGGGTATTCTGTCCCACTCTTCCAGAAGAGCTCTTTCCAGTTCTTGGAGAGTTTGTGGGGGTGGTTGGCGGCCAGCAACTCGTCTTTCTAGAGCGTCCCAAACGTGTTCTATTGGATTCATGTCTGGAGAACACGCTGGACATTCCATTCGTTCGATTCCTTCCTCGAAAAGGAAATCCTCCACCAGGTTAGCACGATGTGGCCTGCAGTTATCGTCCATTAAAATGAAGTCATCTCCGATTGCTGCAGCGTAAGGGACTACAATAGGTCTGAGGATCTCATCCCTATATCGGCGACCAGTCAGAGGTCCATCTCGAATGATGTAGAGGTCTGTGCGCCCGTCAATGGAGATGCCACCATACACCAACACTCCCCACCGCCAAAGCTGACACTTTCGTGCACGAACGCAGGATTATTCCTACTGCCACGGTCCCTCCAGATGAAAATACGCCTATTATCAGGATGAACTGAAAAACGGGACTCGTCAGAAAAAAGAACATTGCTCCATTCATTTCTCCTCCAGTTCACATGCTCTGTTGCCCACTCCCTGCGGTCGCGACGATGCCTTGATGTTAGTCTAACACATACCATCGGTCGGCGAGCATACAGACCTACACCATGAAGCCGGTTTCGGACAGTCTGAGTTGAAACAGTGGTGCCAGTAGCCGAGCGAAGGTGTTGTTGGAGAAGAGTAGCGTTCAGATTCCGGTGTCTCCGAGCCGTTAACACTAAATAACGATCTTCATTGGGCGTTGTTGCCCGTCTACGACCTTGCCCTGGTCTGCGGCCTGCACTTCCAGTCGCCAAAAACCGGTTCCAGATCCTGGGAATCACACTTTGTGACACTCCAATGGCTTGCGCTACTTTGGCTTGAGTTTGGCCCCCTTCTAACCTACCGACAACTCTCCAAGCTTCTGAATCGGTTAAATGACTTCGCTGAGACATCGTACTCATCGAAACAAAGCAGTCACTGAATGCCGATCATCCTTGTCTTCATTGTCTTTTATTCAGTTGAAAGTCCAATTTCATTCGCTGCCGCTGAAGCGATGTTTTTGACGTCGAACTCAAAATTAGCATACTCCACAGTTTGAAAATCATAAAAATTTGCATTTGTGATTCTCTTCTTCCATTTTCGGCAAAGAAATTTCGCTTATATCTTTATTTTATATAAAACTTACAATATCCTTTAATTGTTTTGAGCAGTGTACTTCAAGGAGATTTTCTGTTCTGTATAACCAGTAAATATATGTCTCAACCAGTCTGTATGAATCAATCACTAAAAAATGTTTTTCTACACATTTTAATCTGAATGACATGACTTTATTTACACTCCTTGTAGAGGTGCTTTTAATGTTTTAGAGTATTATTGGACGCGCTTTATACTTTGGTCGTAGCTATAGAAATGGCAAGTTTAATACTTACATGAGAATTGGATTATGTGGAATAACTGGCATTGCGATAGACGGCTCTAAAATATGTTTTGCATTAACTTCTTCTTTAGTTTGAGTTTTAGCTGAAAGAACAATTATTGTAAAGTCATTTATATAAAAAAACAATAAATATCAATTCTAATTTTTTAAGTTATGAATTCTGCAGGCTTTAATCTTTTGTCATTTTACTCTAATTTTTTAAAATTAATTTATATAGAGATGAACGAGAGACGAAAAACAGAGGCTTGTCTAGGCTCCCAAAACAGCTGCATTGTCTCTTCTCACTAGTGCTGTAAAAGTAACGACAAAATGAGTATCCGTATGCAGAGGCGCAGAGAGCCAAGTCGGGGCCCCGGGGATAAAATCTTTGGGGTTCCTTAGCTATCCAGAAATCCTTTTGATGTCGTATCACATCAATCATTTATTCCTTATTAAAATTATTAATCATTTAAAGAAACTTGAAATTAATTGTATTTGGAAAATAATCAATAGAATTAAAATCATTAATTTAAAAGAGTATTATACTTTAATAAACATACATGCTCTAAAAAATACCAACTTTTTTTTTTTTTTTTGAAGGTTTCGTCACCTCCATAGAGAAACTGTATTTGAAACGTTAACATTTTTGCATGGCATGTTTCCTCAGTATTGAAAAAATTAATATTTTTATTCATACTTCCATGCAAGTAGGCAGACAAAAAATTTCAGAAGCCCAAAAGAGTGGAAATTTCAAAATTTCTCATAGAAAGTCTTGACCTTTAACATTTAAAACTTCTTTTGCTGGATCATTTTTCGAAGTAAATTAAAAATTACCATATTTTAATTTAAAATTGTTTAATTCAGTGAGAATTATCTATTTTTAAGATATTTCCAGTTCTATTTCTGCACTTTTGGGATGAAAGGGGTTAGCCCCTTCTGTGGGTGCATATATGAGAGCATTCTTTAAACAAAAATTATCACTCCTTTCATACAGAAAGAATGGTTGCACCGGATTATGCGTATTCCATGAGTTCATGGAATAAAATGTACCATAAAATAGGGCAGATGGCCCCCTAAACACCGACATTTTAGAAACATACTGAACTTTATTGAAATATTTTAATACCAGTGGCTTACGCAGTAGTGGGCATAGAAATCCCGGGTCGCTCCCAATTTTTTATATATTTTTTAAACAATTACTTAAAAAATGTGTTTAGGTTTCCATGCTAAATATTTTTTTTAGTTCCAAATAATATTTTAAATAATAAAAATGTGTGAATTCGTTTACTTTATAAAAATATTTTTTTAAAAGGTGTATTTAAATAATTTGTTATTTATTACTCATTTCGATTCTAGCTAAAAAAAAAAAGAAAAAGTTAAGTTCGCAATCCTGCTTCGGAACCACCCTGAAAGAAAGAATTCTGATTGCACCACTATTTAGTACTAAAATGTTAGAAAGCCCGAAATTAGCACCCCTTACTAACATGCTTCTCTTATATGTATTGCTCCTCTACAATTATAAGAACACCCCCTCCCCCCCCCCGCAAAAAAAGAGTTCAACTGCGCATAATAACATACTATACACCGGATCGTATCCCCCCATTGTACGACCCATATCAATAGAGCAGCAGATACTATTCCATCTCCATAACTGTAACGAAACATACGGATTCTTCCAAACCTCATCAAAACGAGACCATTCGGCGCGGCACAAACGAATTGCAACCAGAACATACTACTACTCAAATTTCAAACTGATTTTTCCCTCCCAACAGCGAGAATCCATAATACTTCCGGTATCTAGTAACGGAAAGGAACATACTATTACTCAAATACCGAAATTAATTTTTCTCCCTCCCGCAGTCTTGTATTCGAAGTTCGAACCTGGTCGATCCGAAATGCAAACTCGAAAGTCATTTCCCCCTTGAAACCGCGATCCGATATCCAGTAACCCCAGTAACAAATAACAGAAGATATTAGTACTCGATTACTGGAACCCGTTTCCCCTCTAGTTCGCCTCGCCTGGCAGTCTGTATTCGAAGTTCGAAGCTGCTCGATCCGAAACATCTTCGGATCGAGTAGTAACGAAATCAACCGAAAAGTAACAATTCGTTACTTCGAGTCTGAGTGATTATCCGTATCTTAGTACCGAATACATGCGGTTTGCTTCAGCTCTACTTCTCACAAAATTCTTATATATAGGAATGATGAAAACGTCTGTCTCGTCTCGTCTCGCATTTGTCCCTACACTGAAAAAAAAAGTTTAGTCGATACAACAAAATTTTGGTTGTATAATTCAAATTTGGTCTCTAATTCAAAGAAATATTTTTGTTGAATCATCAACATTTTTTTTTTTTTGTTAATTCAACAAAATATTGTGTTAATTTAACAAAAATATTGTTAAAACCTGCAAAATTATTCGGTTGAAATAACGCCAACCAAATTCTTGTTGAATCAATAAGATTTTGTTCAATTTAAGAAAACATTTTTTTTCCGTGTAAATTTATAGTGTAGTATTAAAACAATTTTCCTTAAAAAGATCACATCATATTAATAATTAATATATTATAACACAATTAACTATTAATATCTTTCTCATTTAATACAATATGAATAAAACAGTTTTATAAAAAAAAAATTAAAATTATAGCTCTTGTTAGAAAATAAAATGCACCATTAGTTGATTATAAAATACTAACTTGAAATCGGATGTTATTTTACTATAATTTGCGCTCTTCAGTAAATTATATTCATTAGTTAGCATGCCGTTTTAAGACAGTTAATAACATTTTTTTATAAAGAAGGTATAGATAAAATTCGATAGCACAATTGAAAATTCATAACCGTATAATTCTTTGCAACTCAAGTATTTTCACATTGATATAGAAGAAAAACTGGATTGACTACCGAAGCTGAAAAAGTGCTGCCGTTGCCATCGATCCAATTTACTACCAACAACATGGTGGTCGACCGAATAGCCCCACAGAGCTAAAGACGTTTTCCGACACAGCTTCTTTAGCTCTGTGGTGCCAAACGGGCTATTCGATCAACCGCCATGTTGTTGGTAGTTAACCCTTTCTTGTATACAAATAATCTGGTGAAGATAAAAAAAAGTTTGTGTTTTTCCATTCAAAATAGCTTCAAAAATAGTAAAAAATTAATGTTATTCAGATTTTGTTTTAACTAACCGCTGCAGTTAGTCCTCTACAGTAGACAGCATGCATTTACATAAGTATTCACTGACGTATCTTCATAAATTTTTAACTATTTCAGTTATGGAAACGATAGAAAACAAGCAAATTTCTATAAATGCACAAATGCATTTTACATTTCAAACATAATTATGTGGATTTTCTGGAGTATAACTCAATTGTGCATCTTTGGGCCTTACATTTTCGTCTACTAAAATGAACATCATGCAACAAAGGGTTAAATGGATCAATGGCAAAGGCTGCACATTTTCGGCTTTGGCCATACTTGACCAATTAACATCAGCTTTGACCATTTAACCATAATTTTTTTGCGATCAGCAGTGAAAGCGCTAAAATATGGTGGTTTTCACGGCTCAACCACCGCGCATCAAAAGGATGAATGAAAATTTCTAAGAATACGTGTTAGACACTTTAGTTGTATTATCATTGTCAAAGGAGTAGTAATAAAATCTTTTCATTTATTTGTGCTTGCAAGTATTTAATAATTTATTAAAAATATCAGAACAAGGGAAAATTTGCGAAAAAAAAATTACCATCTGCTCCATCAGGCTGCCCCAATCTTTTATGAAATCTTCTGCTAGGAACCCTAACAAAAGTAGGCGGAGTTCGAAGTCTGGACTGCATGTTTGGACTTAAAGCTTGAAAGTTTTTTCTGTTGGATACACAAACACAAATATAAATATGACTCATCAATGTGCACGCTTAAAAAAAAAAATACTAAAATAACTCCGAAGGATTTCAAACCGGACAAGTTTGTCTGTGTTTCAAGTCCTTCTGAGGGAATTTAGTTGACTTTTTTAAGAGTGTACTACTATTACAAAAATTAATTTAATTTTCTTACCCATAAAATTTATTTTCTAATCCTACAATTTTTCCACTCTGACCTGGAACTTCTCGTACTTGTGTCAGCCTAATGAAACAATAATGATGAACAACGTGTAAGTCAAAGCAACAACAAAATAATTTGTGTAATGAACTTCAGAAAGGACAAGACATTATAATAAATATGGTGTACATTGAACGAAATTGTTTCCCAATAGTTTTGGTCTCATCAGATATTTATCAAGTCTAGAATTTGTATTCACCAAACAGAAATATAAACGTGTATTTAACTTATGCTGTGATGAATTTTATTTATTATTTTCATTCATTTATTTGATACAGTTTGACTCTATTTTTCCCCCCCCCCGGCAAAATCGCTCTTGTTGGCTTTTCTCTGTCTCCCAAGCATTTTTAAATCTGTTTCCATAAAATTGACGATTACACTACATCAGTTTCTAAGACACCCCCCCCCGTCACATGTGATTAATCACATGATCTTGAAAATTTATTCACATGATTGGAGAATTAAAATATTTAATAGTCCTAAATCCATATAATATTCCATTAATAGTCCTAAGTCCATATAAAAATATGAAGAGCCAATTATAGGCAGATATTTAGAAATTTCTTTGATGTCTGCCATCAGCATATCTTAACTAATATAAAAATACTTTATTTGAAAACACAAATAAGGACGATAAAAAATAAATAAACAAATGGCCAAAGAATTTTCGGGGAAAAAATTTAACTAGAAGAAAAAGTTAGGCTTAACTGTTTTTAACTGTTCAGTCTACTTAATTACAATCTGCTTAATATATAGTCGATTAATCCAATCACTGGTTAACCAGTAATAGTGTAACACTTGATTGTTTTAATTCAATTTTAACAGTTTTAACTTATTAATTTAATCATTAAAATGTAGATCAATAGTGGAAATTCAAAGGCACGAAAGATCGTAAAGACCAAGATAAATGTAAAAGCATTTCTTAGGAGAACAGAAGCGGAATTCACAAAGTTTTGACGGGGATAACTGCTCACATTAAATTTCTGTGTCTGGTTTGTGTCACGAGAACTTTAAGAGGTCATTCTTGCTGTGAAAAATGTACTAGCACTTACAAGAGGAAATCCTCTTTTATAAAAGAAAATTGAATGAATCTCTTAACTTGTTAAGCATATAAGGCTTGAAATGCATTCTGTGAAATTTAATTTACTGTTCTGCATTACAATAGTTTAAATGAGAAGACTGTCCAGATCGCTTCTATTTAAACTGCGATCCAGTATAAAATAATAAAAGCAAATCATTCAAACTAAAATCTAGTAATGTTGTCTTTATAAGTAAACGAAGTTAACCTCATGTTCCGAATTGGGAACATCAAATGAAAAATTTATTCAAAAATGAAATTTTTATCATTATTGATTTGAAAAAAATAGCAAATAAAATTAAAAGACGATTTATTTTTTGAAATAGGAGTTACATTTCTATCACTAGTGGGAAACTGGACAAAAAAATCATGAAAATAACCATTTTCATAAATTTTACAGGGCTATCTTGATATACCCCTATCCCCTTCCAACCTAATTCATATCCTTTACTTAAATTTGAAAATAAAATTTTTATTAATTCTTAATATTTTACTTATCATTTAAACTACCCATCAGTATATTCCGTTTTTGAAAACAATGTAAAAGTACAGTCCGAAATGACCCTTTCTCCAAATTTGGGAACCCAGTGAAAATTCTATGCAATATCCCTCCTCCCATCCCCCCCCCCATTTAAATGACGCAATACGCCAATAACCTGCGACGTAATTTCACATGATATACGTTTTCTCAAGATGGAACAGCTAAGTTTAAGGTCTCTAAAATAGTTAATAAATAAGAGCCCCTTCATTTTACATAATACATTTCAAGCCAGAATCGCTGAATGAGTTAAAAGTGACATTAGTTTAAGAAGATTGTAATATTAAAATGTAACAAATTTAAAAAAAAAATGTTTGAACAGTGTCTTTACAGGCATGTTTTCAATAATAATTCGCAAGAATACAGAGTTACTGATTTTAAAGATAGGAAGAAACGTTAGCTTGGCGCTCATATTATTTTTTTTTCTCTAATAAGCATAAACAAAACCAAAATAAAAACGACAGCGCAGTTTTACCAATTATTCGATTTTCAATGCAAAATAATCGAATAGAGGAAAAAGTAATTAGGGGCATAATTAAATTCTGCAATCTGATGTCCTCCTCTGTCAGGAAGACCATGGAGACGCAATCTACAGTATAATCACCCAGAATACCTGGCGAAACTAACTTTGTTTTATTCTCCTCCTGTTCTCTTCCCAATCAATTTTGAATTCTTGTGTGTCAAGTTAATTAAAAATCGGGCTTTAATGCCTGAAACGTTCTATAAAACGATTCTGGAGGAGTAGAGTTTCCGTTTACGGATTAAACCTGGCCTTTTAATGTGGTGTCGTTGTGATGGAATTCTGCGTGAAACACACGGTTGTTGTGTTCGAAAAGTTGATACTTTATGTACCGGCTGACATAAAACACTTTTAAAATTCGTCCCGTTCAAAAAGCGAGCACAGATCAGACAACTCGGGTATTTTGTGATGCTAATTTTGAAGGTTTTGTGTCTTAATTATGCAAAACACTTTGTAAAAAGAGAGAAAGAAGTGGCAACAATGTTTTGTATAACTGGGGATTTCTAAACTAAAAGTACAGGCGAAAATTTCACGCTTCAAAACACAGTTTTTATCAGTGTTATTTATATAAAATGTGGCTCCGTCTTAGCAAATATTGGTAGACAAAATATAGCCTTTTTTTTTCTCATTTAGGAAAAATTAGCAAGTGGGCGTTCTTACTCGCATTATTCAATAAGTAAAGAATGAAATAATAACAAAAATAAGATTTTATTTTCCTATCATATTATAAATTAGTGTGGCCTTTTCTTTTAGAAATGGCTCCCCGATGAAAATTTTTGTGTAAACAAAGATAAACCTTTTTACTTTTTATATAGTACATGCATAGTATAATCTTACTAATATCCTGCAATAATGGACCAGACACAGGCAGATTTGAGTAAAATCCGACAGCACCTCATATTTTATGCAAATCAAATGCTTGCATGTTGCCTGTTAAGGTTAAGTACGATACACAAAGTGGCAAAACGTTGCCAGTTCTGTGTGAATTGAGACAATACTCGAAATGAAAGGAACTTAATGACTTCGAAAGAGTTGTTATAGTTGGTTGTCTATGGCAAGTCTATTTGTGAAATTGCCGTTGAATTATCACTACCAAGAGCAACTGTTGGTGATATAAAGAAGTGGAAGATTACTGGAGTTGGGGAGGTGGGGTAACACGAAGTGTACACGTTGATCTTACCGATGAACTGGCCGAACAGAATCGGCGTGAAGTTCGTAAAAGCCCCTAAGAGCCACTCTAAATCTTCATTTGAGCTGAATTTCAGCAGACAGTAGGGTTAAGGTGTACCCCACATATGGGCAACCTCCAGCTCACGGGCCGGATGTGATCTGCATAGGTTTTCGATCGGGCCCTCGGAACATATCAAAAACCCATACAAACTATTCAAAATTCCATACAAATCCCAATTATACAGCATATATGGTGTACCCCAATGCTTTGACACTTTAGTACTTTTAATATAGATACAAAAATTCATATGCACGTAACACATATTACACAAATGCTTCTTCCTATTTAAGCTTTTTTTTTTGACTCGCGAGGTTGAAATTCCCCAAGAAAGATGTCTGAAAAAGAAAAGATTAGTACTATTGCCACTTACTTGAAGAAAGCTCTATGCTCTGAACAACATTTCCACAAATGCTTACACGCTTTTTTGCTTGGTAATTCAAAACCGTAAGTACTTTCTTCATTCTGAAAAAAATAAAAATAAATAAATCTAGAACTAACAAAATTAAAAATAGTCGTAGTTTAGAAAAATATTGGTGAACAGCGAAATAAATATAAATAAATAAATCTAAAACTACAAAATTAAAAATAAGAAAACTTTGCGCAACATACGATTAAAAGATATTAGTCATTTTGTAATTAAGGAAGTTTTTTACTATCTGAATTTTAAATAAATTAATATTTAAAGAGTTAATTTTTGAACTGAATATTTAGGTACCAGTTTCTTATCGATACTTTGCATGGGAGAGAAACGAGAAATAAAACTTGACTTCTTTTCCTTTATTTCTGGAGCAAAAATTTATATTATTATTCAATGGGCTACGGATTTCTGTCTGAGAATACTAATATCGTAAAAGTTTCCAAGACGTAAAAATTTATTTGTGTTACTTTATGCGTTGCTTTATATGTTACTCTGCAAACTGCTTGCTATAAAAGTCAAACTTTATTTTGAATAGTCTATATGAATCATTAAATATGTTTAGCCTATAGACATATTTATGATATAACACCTTCGGATTAAAATTAATTGATTTTTACGGCAGATAAAGGATCATGTTGTTTCTTTCTGAAAATAAATAGCATATTGGAAAAAAAAAAAAAACACCACTGGTAAAGAAAGGAAAGAAAACAACTTACGTTTTTGTCTCTGACTCGGATCATAAAATACTTCCTTTTATAATATACTTTAGTAATTCTAGGCCTGAAAAACAAGAATAAAACTAAGCAATTCTTCAAAATCTATACTTTTTAATATGTAATATAAAATAATTTTCATACTTCATCCAATATATAATACATACATAAATTATAAGTTAAAGAGAGAATATATCTACTATGATGACAAAAAAAAAAATATGCTTGAATAACTGAGATTAGAGCATAGGAATAAAATTGTGTATTTAATTAATTCTTTGAAGTTTCAGTTAGAATATTTTTACAGATTGTCTTATAAAGGTAAAATAAATGATGATGCAGTTTAATTTAATAATTATAATTTAATTTATGTAAAGTTATAAATAAACAAAAAATTGAAAATGTTCAAATTCCATATTTATATTAAATATATACTATATTAAATAACTTTAATTATATATATTTAAACACAGATATTTGTCAAGTAAGGCAGAAAAAGACAATTTAAAAGTATCTGTAATTATGTTTGCACCTGCAAATTAAAAACTAAAATTTGGAGGGTGTTTTAACACCGTATTTATAATTTTTCATTTAAAGCTTACTATAAATAAAAATATGAACAATACATACTTTTGAAATACATTTTGTATTTTTAAAATGTACGGGAAAAAGGATTTTGTAAAAAGGGAAATTTAAATACATATATTTTCAGTGAACAATACATTAAAAACTTGATTCTATAAAACGTAGATCAAGTTTATACAACGTAGAATACTACACTCTATAACAAAAAAATCGACGCACCAAGAAACAATCATCCGATTGCTTTGAAATTTCGTATGCATGAATGTTTTGAACAGATCTGCAAATGATTCAAATTTGGTGTCCAATGAATGAATAGTTTGATCTCTAGCGCATCGGAACTGCGCATCCAGCAGACGTATATAAGGAGCAGTTCTTCAACGGTTGTTAAAACTTTCGGTTTGATTGCGATTCAGATGAGCTTTCAACAACTTAAAAAATGCCTCGCTGCAGGATTCGTGCTCATTACGAGCAACTGTCAGAGTTTGACAGAGGTCGTATCATTGGATTGAAAGAGGCCGGTTGGACTAATCGGAGAATTGCTCGTCATTTGAGTCGAAGCGATGCGACGATTCGAAGATGCTGGCAAGGATGGGTGGAAAATGGCAGAGTGCAGCGTCAGGATGGTATCGGTCGACCTAGGTCTACAACAGATCGTGAGGACAGAGTGATGGTCCGATCAGCTGTCACATCGCCTTCTTCATCTCTATCAACCATCAGACGTCAGACGTTCAACCCAAACACCATTGTCCATCATGGCCATTCACAGACGGTTGTGAGAGCGAAATCTACGCTCGCGCCGACCGTTACGCCACCTGTCACTCACGCCTGCACACTGCCGAGCCAGATTACAGTGGTGCAGGGCTCGATCAGGTTGGAATGATGCCGACTGGGGACGTATAGTCTTTAGCGAGGAATCCCGCTTCCAACTGTGTCCTGACGATCATCGAAGATGTGTTTGGAGACGCACAGGGCAGAGGGGGGATCCTACTTTCACTATTGCACGCCACACCGGCCCTCAACAAGGCATTATGGTCTGGGGTGCCATTTCCTTTGACAGCCGGACCCCTTTGGTCGTCATTAGAGGTACACTTACTGCACAGCGCTACGTGGACGACATCCTAAGACCTGTTTTGCTACCGTTCCTTTTGCAGTGCCCTGGGCTGGTTTTTCAGCAGGACAATGCCAGACCACATACGGCTCGTGTTGCTCTAAACTGTCTGCAAGCTTGTCAAATTCTTCCTTGGCCTGCCAGATTGCCAGATCTCTCTCCCATCGAGCATGTCTGGGATATGGTGGGAAGGCGATTGCATCTGGCACGGACTGTTGATGACCTCGTTCGACAATTGGAGCGAATTTGTCAGGAAATACCGCAGGAGACCATCCGGGAGCTTTATCGGTCTATGCCACGCCGAGTGGCAGCTTGTATGCAGGCTAGCGGCGGGTCAACACCTTATTGAACTTGTTACTGTAACTCTGAAATAAATTATTCAATTTTTCTGACATTTTAATCATTTACTATTCTGTACATTGCCTTCCTATCCACCAATTTTCGTCTCAATCGTACACCTTCTTGGTGCGTCGATTTATTTGTTATAGAGTGTATATAAACTTGAATAAATTTTATAAAACGTACAATAAATTATCCGGATATTTGTATAAACTATATAAATTACAAACATATTTGAACGAAATGATAATAAATCATCCGAGTTAACATATGTTGCTTAACAGAAAAAGCAAGGCCACCATCAAAAAATGCTTTAATTTTGTTTCAGAAATATTACTGCTCTGATTATATTTACATTTCATGATATTCCTGGTTCTGATTGGAGAAACATGCCAAACGTTCATATTCAATTTTCTGTTAATCATTATACGCACAAGAGTTTTTTGGGGAAAAAAGTAGCGAGGATTCATTTAAAGACAAATCTGAACAAAGAAATCTGATAACATTAAAAATAAGTAATGAGATGCTCCATCTTTGTTCGTTTGCAGCATTACATTATTTACTTGATCCACCTGAAATCTATTTTAAACTCCACAAATGATGGTAGAGAGTAAAAAAACAAAACAAACTATAATCATTGAAGATAGAATTTCTTTTTAATTTAAGTATATTTGTGACGTAATGTGCTTAATTTATTTCATGAGTTAGTAACGTGGAAGAATTTGTGATTGAGAAATATAAAATTTCTCCTGAAAGCACCAACGGGGAAAAGAAATTGATGATGGTGTTTCGAGGATGACTCTTCTTCACTTGAGACATGGGACCGAGAGCGGTGTTTTCATAGGAAATTATATTGATATTTTTAATAAACATACTTTTTTAAAGATTAAAAACTCTTCAAACCAGTTTCAATTTCGGCAATTTTTTCAATTTTCAAAGTAATATATGTATGTCGTTGTGTAATCAAAAGGTTTTAACTTTTGTAATTTTATTCCCTTTTAAAACTATCTAAGCGCAAATCTGTTTTCATGTTAACATTTTTTAGTAAAATTTATTTTATAGAATGGTATTACCATGTTTTCACTTATATTTTCGTTGAGAAAAAGCTTTAAAGTAAGTAAAAACATAACCTTAAAATAATTAAATAACATTTAATTTTAAAAAAAAGAACTATTTTATCGCACTTACATCCAACAGTCATACAGTCATAATTTAATAGTTAGTTAATACTTTTAATAGTATCGCAAATATTTTATAAATAAAATGATAGATGCGAAAATTCCGACGGATAAACTAAAATACACACATTTTAAGTTTCTATTTACCAAATAATAGAAACTGAAAATTATTGTTTGGTGAGGTATCGAAGATCAGTTAAAGGGTTCCATAAGCTGTTAAGTAAAACGACTCAAGTTCATAACATACTGTCAAAGAATTCTCTGAACTTACATTGTTTCTTCCAATACTTAATAGAGAAAACAACGCTGTCGTTCGAATTTCAAAGCTGAAATCCAGTCCCAGGAATTCGCAATTGCTCTCTTTCAGGGGGAAGCACTTAGGGTTGAAGTTGAACGTTAGTATTAATCTTCTGAAAGAGCATTTTAAGAAACAGTTTCGTATTTCCGGAAACTTGGTTCAGAGACGCCCCCCCCCCCTCCCGCCTTTTCTCATTAGTTGGCCCGGTTGTTCGCTCGCAGTTAGCGTGGAAGACAATAATCTTGTATTAATTTTTCCTCTTGTAATTGTTAACGACGGCGTTTTCCGAATATCTTCCCGAGTTATGAATTTTAAAAGACTTGCAAGATATTCCGACGAAAGCAAACTGCATCAGGCAGACGCCGGGTTCAAGGAAGGGAAAATTTTGTTGAAAATACAAATGACTGTGTAGCTGTTCTTCGAAATATGCGTACTCTTTGATGCCAGACGTTTAAATAAATTTAGCAAGTTTTGAGCTTAAAATACGCCTCTTCGATTCGAATTATCGCATGCTTGAGTAGTTAATGCAGTAAAACATTCGTAAACAATTTAATGTTTTTTTCAGCTGTTAGTTCAACTATGAATTTTCATCTTTTAAGCTAGTTTTCGGAAACATTGCTTGATATTCTTGTCGTTCGAATATTACTATCATGAAAATTTTGTGCAATATCCTTATTTTGGAAGAGGAAAAAAAGTCACCCAGCTGTTACGATTCTTTTTGCCTTATTAAAAAATATAATGTCCCTCTAATTTTTTTATGCGTATGAAGGAGCCAAATGATAAATTTAAAATAAGCAACAGACTTACAAATGAGAGGTTATTCTATTAAAGGGTATGCTTTGTTAAAGTAAAATTATGAAGCGTGAAATTTGTGATATTAAAAACTCGCTTATACACCAACTTACGGCATGCAAGGAATACACTTGTAATTACGACAAAGTTTAGCTAGTTTCTGAAATTTTCGTGCTTATTTTAACTGCTGATCTTAATTTTACAAAAGTAGTAATTATAACCATATAAATGCAAAATATTAACGAGTTATTTAATTGACGCATAAATATTCTCAAAATATGCATAAATAAGTATCATGTAAAATAAGAGAGGATTTTTTACGAAGTTCGTTGCTTTGGATATTGTTGAATGGATTAGTAGGTATTTTGACACGCTTACTACAAATAATAATAAAAATGAACCTTGCGATATGAACTTTGTAATATGCGTCTTGTCTTTTTTTTTATCATAAAATGCTTATTCGCAAATACTTACTTGATAAAAGAGATAATACCTCAAAAGATTTTCACCGGGTAATTGCAATTCATACAAAATAAATGCGTATAAACCATGAAATTGATGTTAAAAATCTAAATGTATTAATCTACGATGTTAAAAATCTATTTACTTTCACATAGTAAAAACAAAATATCTATTTTAGAAAAATAGATCTTTAACAAAGTTCAAACTTAGATACAACTCTTGACTTTATCACGCTGAAAATATACATTTTAGAATCCACCGCAAGTTTTTCGAGAAAAAAAATACATTTTTGTTTGGAGCTATAACTTAACGAAAGTTTAATAGAAATTCCTGAGTTTGGAAAGCTTTTTACCTGACAGCTTTTGAAACAGAAAATCTCCGAAAGTTCAGATAGAAAATTTCGAAATCGGAGTTTAAATTCTTCTTTACTTTCTTAGAACGTATTGCCACGGTTCAAAACCTCTGAATTTACACGTTCACATTTACGCTTTTGGAAAAAGCAAGGGGAAGAATATAGATTTGGGACCTACGAAGGTTTACTTACTTACATTCCGTGTAACTTTAACATACAAACGTTCTTTTTTAACCTTTTTCCAAACAGATGCAAATCAGATTTCAAGGGAGGATAAAGAATTCGTTATTGTGTTTTAACGTACTGAGGAGTGCCGAATTTTTGAGATGCAGTTTTTTAAAAGAAGCCGGAAAAGCATTTTCATCATATCAGTGCAACTTAAAAGAAATATCTAATATATTTTATTATTTATTTGAAAAAAAACCCAGTGGGCTGTTTTTTTTTTTTATTTTATTATTATTATGAATACCATATCGATGAAAGTACGTTAAAGACGATGTGCACAAAAGATTTTCTCAAACTTATTTTACGTAAAATATGCTTAACATGCATTAGTTGTGTAAAATAAAATAAATTCCATAAGATTAATACATTTTTTTGTAAATTAAAAACTACATAGTTTTTAAATTAAAGAACATATGCATCAGTATTCAGAGAAATTCTATTATTTTTTTGTTAAATTTCTCAGACTTTAAAAATAATATTTAAATTTAAAATTTTTTAAATACTGAAATTTTTTTAAATACATGGTTATAAGATTTTCCAATTTGATAAGCATTTAAACTGAAAAATCTTTCAACTGTATTGCCTTTTATCGTTTAGATGCATATTGCGGAATTGTATTTTATATGTGCCGTATTTGTAGCTGTAACAGTTATTATTATTATTATTATTATTATTATTATATCTATGTAATAAGATTTATTTTTTGTAAAGTTTATGCTCATCTAAAAATGACATAAAAATCGGAATACAAACTCATGAAAAATATTGAAGACTAATCAACTTTACGACTCTAACTAACTATAATAGTATCAGAACCAAGGCCCTATCTATCATCACCAAATGTAAATTCTTGGGCCTTGAAGAGATCACAAATCTTCTAGAAATTTCATGTAAGAATATCACGCATTTAAGTAGTTTATGATACATACACTACACAAATAACTATTAACTACGCATTTTTTAATTCTAAATAAAAAGTAATACAAGGATATAAAAAATTTTTTAATACGAAAAAAGATTTATTTTCACAGTTAGCAAAAAAGACTGCATAACGGTATCAACTAACTAATTAAAGATAAAAAGTAAACTAACTAATTAAAGAACTTTTGATAATATGTGTATGATATCTGTATAAAAATTAAAGTTATTTTAGTCTTTCGAAATATTTTTTCAGTAAGGTAAAAAAAAAAGTTTTTATTTATTGAACAATACCAATATTTTAAGGAATACAAAACTTATTAAACAATTTTTGAAAAATATAAAAAATCTTTGGGCTTCTGAGGAAGTGCCTTCTGATAAATAGGCTATGGTCAGAATTACTGTTTTCTGAAGAAGGGGTAACTTAAATTTACTTACAAAAAGGATTACCAAAAAAATAAAAAATAAAAACTGCTTCAATGAATGCAGTTTAAGGAAATTTCTCGATTTTAAACTTGATTTTTTTATGAATAATTTTACGTGAAGAATTTCCCGAGAATAAAAAAAAAGTCCTAGTACTAGAGAACTTAAATGCAGACTGATTTTTAAATTCTTTTTTGCACGGAAAGGCTCTTGTAACACACTTTAGGTGTAATGTTGCCAGTTGTTCTTTTGTAATTATGTTTTCCGTATGATATCAGTGTAAGAAAATTTTGCATTAATTGTCACTTTATTTTCGAAGATATTCTTGAAGAAATTTTTAAATCCTGAAAACAGTAACTTGAATAAATCCCACGTTTAAAAAACATCTAATAGCAAATACATTACAAATTAAATGAAAATGTTTGTTAAAATAGGAAATTTTTGAATTAACAATCTAAAAATTTATTTTATTGTTTTGGAAAAATATATATATAATAAATTTTGCCACTGCCTTAATTTTTTGTAAGGCCAAAAACAATTGCATCAAATGTAAAACAGGTATTTTACAACTACGAAACTTCTTTTTCTCGTTGTCATGGAAATATGATCGAACTTTCAAAATCGAAATATATTTAATACAACTCCAATTACTTTTAAAGAGAATGAATGAATAATGTCCATTTTGTTCGAAATTTCCTTTCTTCCATAAAGAAATCACCGCTTAATAAAAATGCCACATCCTTGGGTTACTTACATCTCCAGAAGGAGATTTTATTCAATGAGGAGAACACATAGTTTTGAGAAGTCGGTATTCCATTTACGTGAATCTGAAAAGGACTTTTAAAACATTTATCATAAAAATAAATCTCTGCTTCTTCCCATATAAATAATGTTTCCGATATCTCATTTTGTTCCGACTTGCAATCACCAACGAAAGAGGAAAAATTTCTCTATCGACCAAAGAATCTATATAAAAAAAATTCACCCTGCTGTTGTTTACGGCAAGGATTTCTTTTCCCTCCCCATTCCATATTTCAAGAGCTCAAATACATATTTTTGAAACAAAGTCCCTATTTTATGATATGCCAATGGACTGTCAAGAATTTGTCTATCTCACGATGCTTCGACTAGCTGAGATGTTTTTTTTCCTCTTTTACACAGTTGTTGCCACGCAACGTTAGAAAAATAAGTTAATTTGGAAAATTGTGATAGTGATTAAATGTTCAATGACTTCTGAAATTTTAAAGAAACTTTTCGACCAAGTGTTAACTTAATAGTTAAATTTCGCATTATACGTACATTTTGATAGAGGCGGGCAAAAAAGCCCTTCCCATCTTAATAAAATGGTTTTGAATTTGTTAGACAGAGAGAAATTTAAATTTCTCTACCATATTGATGTGCTAAAATTCTTTCGAACATTTACCCCACTACTTGAAACATTTTCTTTTTCTTTTGATACATTTGTTGCCATTTAACCTGGGGAAAGATTAGTTGTTTAAAATTCCGTAAGTGTGGTATTCAAAACATGCCACACTTGCGAGAGTAATTAAATATTTAATGGTTTTCAGGACAGTAGAATCTGATCTCGCTATGTGTTCGAATTTCTCGTGGTGCGATGAACAAGGGCAAAGTTTATGCCATAAATGCGATAAAGAGTATTACTTGATATTTTGTTATTGATTTTGAAAATAAATGAAACGGGAAATAAACGCAGAGGTTGATTTTCATCCATACGTTAGCACCGAAATTTTTAAACTCAATCGATAAACAGACCCCGTTTTGAAAGCAAGAGATGCACTTAGAGAGATCTCCCCAACTCTTTAAATAAGTTTCTTAGAAAGAGTTATTAATTACCAGGTAAACTTAAAACACACCTTGTTATCGGTATAATTATTTTATTTTTAATAACTGTTGGCATCAGCAATTACTGGATCGTTTTCACTCTCTTTCAAGGTACCGCTTTACACTTCTCATCATTAGCGTCTGTGCGTATGCTGAAAGCTTTATGATCTTTTGTGTTGAGGAAATCATAGAAGTTTGGGGAATTTTGATTGGGAGATTTAATGGAGACTCATATTTGGGAGCGTTAGTAGCTAGTTTTAAAAATATATGAACATAACCCTTTGGCGATCGGTGGTCGCACCGTGAAACCGCTTTATTTCACCGCTTTCGCTTTTTGTCAAATAAATAAATAAATAAATAAAAATAATAAATAAAATAATTAAATTGTTCCAACGCTGAAAAGCGAGGCTAAATTGTTCCAGCGCTGAAATAGCTGGCTTTGCGCAGCCAGCTGTGTCAAAAAAATGCCTTTAGCTCTGTGGCTCCAGATGAGCTGTTCGATCGACCGCTATGCTGTTGGTATTTAAATGGATCGATGGTAACGGCCTCACTTTTTCAGCGTTGGACAGTCTATCCAGTTGGTCTTCTATATTGAAGTGAAAATGCTTGCTCTTCAAAGGGTTATGTGGATGTGGCATGATTATAGTTTAAATAAATAAATAAAATAACTATGTAGCAATAACAATAGATAACTTCACATTTTGATACAAAAAGCAAAAGTGTTCTCAATACATACCAGAAGTAATTTCCAACTTTCGTTTTATTGCGAAGTACCAAAATACCACTTGGCGTTAAACCCAGAAAATATTCTATACTATCTTCCCCCTGTAGAAAAATAGAAAGCAAGTAATAAATAAATAAATAAATAAATAAATAAACATTTTTTTAAAAGAAGGGATGGTGGAAAAGAAGCGTTAATTGCTAATTATGCACTTCTAACTATCCGATACAATATGCAATAGTAGAACATTAAAATCTGTGTATATGTAGGGGAGTGTAGGGTTGAATGGGACGCAGGGTGAATTGGACAGCAGTAAAATATGTTCTGCAATTATTGGGTACTCGATATTTTTGTCTGGTAAATAACAGCACAGGAATCAGTTATCACACACAGTTTGTGAATTGTAGCTACTACAGAAGGAAAGAGAAAGATCAAACTGTGTTTTCAGTATCTAAAGTTCTTAGTGCTTCAATTAAGTAGTAATTAAGAAATTAAGAATTTGTATATAGTTTAATACACTTATTCAGTGAAAAAGTATAATCTCTTAAAACTATTTATGCTATTTAGTAAGAACATCGACAATTGTGCAATAAACATATTTTTTGTTTTATGTGACCAAGTGGTGATTGGGATTAGGGAATGCAATCCCGCTTTTGTGGGATTACAATATCATGGCAATAATTTTCATATTTATGTAAGGTATTGTTTTAATTATGAATTAAGATAAAGTATTAAACCTGATAGTGCTTATAAACTTACTTTTTCCCACTTTTCTCTATTAAAATTAATTTTTATTTGAATGAAATGTCAATCCCGCGGGATCCCGCAATCTCGTGCGGGATTGATATTTCATTCAAATAAAAATTAATTTTATTGGAGAAAAGTACGAAAACGTAAGTTTATAAGCACTATCAGGTTTAATACTTTATCTTAATTCATGATTAAAACAATGCCGTACATAAATATGAAAATTATAGCCATGCTTTTGTAATCCCGCAAAAGCGGCATTGCATTCCCTAATTGGGATGAATGGGAGATGTTCATTCATCTCCTATGTTTACCAATTTAGAGCTTTGCATAAAAATAACTTAATAATATTAAGACAAATCATATACATTTTCAATATTTTATAATCAATAGCTTAAAACTCTGTAATATACAGTTATGAAAGTAACATGTAAAAATATATAATCAACGGTAAAATGTCAAGAACCCCATTTTCTGGTACCGTTGCGAGCACTTTTGGCCCCCTACATGGTCCCCTTCTTAGAACTCCCCGTTCTTAGCTATTTTCAAAGTATCTTGTGCCACCTGTCGTCAATCTGCACATGCGTGACGTTTTCAGCGCCCATTTCTCGGTTGAAATTTCCATTGCCTCTCTTTGTCAACCGTGGTGTCTGTTTTTGTAGTTTGACAATTTTCTGATCTTTTCAGTCTTGCGAAAAGATCAGAAAATTGGCGAAAATAAGCGATGAATGTGTTTTGGGCCAGACTTTGAAAATCTAAGCTTCCGCAAAATACCCCCATCGCAATGGACTGGAAATATCAGAAAATATGCAAAGACACTACAAAAATATGCATAACGGTTATCAAAGAGAAGCAATCAAAATTTTAAACTGGGGAATGTGAAGACATCACCAAAGGTGCATAAAAACGCGCATTCTAATAACTTTGCAGCTGACTATTTCAAATTTACGGAATTGTTCCTTCACATGCTCATCTATTCAGCTCTTCAATTGTTTGTATACATTTTTTAAAATTATTTTTCGGTTATAATAGGCCTTGATATTCCATTTATCTATTGCAAACTTAAAAAAAAAAAAACGAAGGAAGGAAAAAGAAAATAGATGAATGGAAAAAAAATAAGCAAATAGTCCTACTGGAAAATATCTGGTCTTACCAGTGAACAGATTCTGCCCTGATTTTAATATAGTATTTCTTTGCTTCTGTCGATCTATCCTAAATATTGTGAAACAATATTCATGATATTGTAGCCCTAAATCATTGCTCGGAAGATTTAAAATGTAGAAGCAAATAAAGAATGCACGATATTCTGACAATATGAAATAAAACGGTTCTTGGGCATGCCACTGCAAGGAGGCGAGACATTTTTCATGCATTTTTAAAAAGAGTTTTCCCATCTAAAAATCCTCGGATTCACAAGACCTGAATAAAATATGACCTTAGAATTTTATATTAGAGGAAATTTAAGTCAGAAACGAGCATTGGGGAGCAGAGTACCCTCTGCGGAGCTTTATGAACAATACGGGTTTCATAGTCGTTGCTTTAGATAGTATATCTAACTCCCAGAGTATGTAGTTTACTTTATTGTTTAAAATATGTAAGTCTGATATAGTACAAAATTCAGTTTTTATTTGTATCGCAATAGCACGAGTGCTCAAGGAAAGGTCGTAAGAGAACTTCACTCCAGAAAAATTTTCAAGTGGAAATATATTTTATTTCAGCATTTTGGCGATATTTTTCTGACTTAGGAACTGACGTTATTTTCACTCTTTTAATTAATCTTGAACAACGCTTTTTTTTTTTTACCGTATCTGAATCTTTAAAAATCGATCGATAATTTTCATGAGTGAATTCATTCGCACAAATTAAGATTTCTTTTTTAAAAAATTCGAAACAAGCAATAAGAATTTGTACAAATACCAAATAATTCAGAATTTAATGCGTTTTCTCTTGTACTCGAAAAATCAAATGCTTACAAGGACAGTTTAAGAGTTAGCTGGCACGTAATGTGACACTTCATATCCCAGCCAGAATGTAAGCGCCCTCAAGTGGCCAGAAACTCGTTATTTTTATTTAGCACTGCTACAGAGCAGATGGTAATGTGTCATTCGAATTATTTATATAATCGATTACTACTATTCGAATAGAATCGATAATCGATTAATCGAATAGTGAATATTCACGATCTACACTATTTGAATAGAATTCGTGATTTCTATTTGAATAGTATTCTCAGTTTCACTATTCGAACAGCAATCGCGATTTTACTCTATTTGAGCAGTAATCGCGATTTTCACTATTTGAATATTATTCGCGATTTTCCATTCGAATAGTATTACGCGGTTTCACTAATCGGATAGTATTCGCTGTTTCCCCTTTTGAATAGTAATTGCGATTTCAATATTCGAATATTAATCGCAACTTCTGTTCGAGATTTCAAATGCCATGTTCTGTTGGAATACTATGTGCTGAGCGTTTGAATGGATTTTTCAAAATCCTACAGTTTCATTAATTCATGCCCACCACCAACCGCAGACAGTAGATGCTTCATTCCCGTCAGCGGAGAAACCAGTTCGTTAACTCTACTCCCGTTAGCGAAGAAATAAATTTGTTAATAAAATTGCTATAAAGTTTTAATCGGGTCGTCATCATTCAAGAAAAAGTCAGTAGCTATATGACAAAGCACAAGTAAATAATCAATAAAACTGTGATATTTTAAACATTTTTCATTATCATTTATCTTATATTTACTTAATCTATTTATTAAATATTTCGAATTAAGATGAGTGGAATATAATTTTCAGCCAAGTTGAAGGTATTCTATTTTTTGCACTCATTGCAAAAACACAAGCATCAACATCATACACATTCTAAACATGCACATATACCCACTAACGGTTTTAGTTTAGCAATCGGACCATTACTAGATTTACTTTTAAACTAACTTTTGAATCCTTGACCATTAAGCATACTATAAGGATGGATACAGTGTAAAAAAGATTCATTATTTGTGTAATAAAGCTATTAAGTTTTTATAATAAAACGTGCACAAAACTTCTTCGATTTGCATCAAAAACATTTAAAAAATTCACTATGAAAAATTCAGAAGTAACGGTATTCAATATCTAGTTCTATAAAAAGTAGATTAATGATGATCAATTATCTTACATCATTCCTTGCATTAAAAGATTATTTTATCCCCAAAGAATCTTTCACTTTACAGACTCTCATGACATCGAATTACTACCTTTTTAAAATTCTTCCCCTTTCTACAACTCTTTATTTTCATATCAAGTATTATTAAATAACTCTAGAGCTCCCTGCTCCCAAAGACAGGGAGCATGGAATAAATATATTACGATCTAAAATCTCATTATAACAAGGATCAAATTTCAATTTATACTTTGAAAAATTAAATTACAGTGAAAAATCTAATATACTACAGTACAAAATCATTTTCTTATCTCTCCTCTAAAGAAAGTGCAATTTCTCTTACAACACGATGTACTTTAATCGAAGCTGGAACATTTTAATCTATTTCAAATTAATAATAGCATGATCTGAAATACGCACAGTGCCAAGAATTAAATTGTTATATCCATGACGACGTTATCGTTATGATTTTAAAATTTTCAGAAAGTAATAGGATGTCCTTTGTTTTGTAAGAATGAATATGTTTTCGTGAAATAGAAGTTCATTTAAATTATTTTAAATCACCGACCTACGTTCGATGTCATGGATAAGTTTGGCCATTATAGCAAAGTTTTATTATAACACGTCACAATTTAAGTGATTATAACGTGTTATAGTAAAATTATTACAAAGATGTCAATGCTTTTTTAATAACTAAAAATGCAGTAATAAGCCCCCACCCCCCCAAAAAAGAACTACATTGTGTATGGCTTAGTGGTACAGTGCAATCTTTCTATGGTATCGATTTAAAAGGGTAGACGTTAAGCGAGTTTTACTGTATCTACCATAAAAAATACATTTATAAATATTTCCTTAAAATTTTTTTTCATAAATATGTTTTAGTTTATAAAATAAACACACTTTTACGTATTATTACATATTTATTATTATTTTTAGTTCAGAATTCTTCTTGATGTCTATATAAAACAATGCAGCACTATTTCTTTACTATATTTTCCAGAAAAACTATAACTACAGTTCTAAAAGCACTTCGATCTTGTAAAATATTTTTGTCAATACATTTAACTCGCATAGAATATCGGAATTTGAATTTTATGCCGCTAAAATCGATACTGTCTGAATTCAAACTGTATTCTTTACTCACCAGTACCGTGTGTAAATCTACACCGTACATGTCTAACCACTTTATTCTGTCCAAGAAATTGAGTTCAGCTACGGCTGGCACTGTTCCACTAGAACAAAGAAAATAAACACTTTCAGACCAATAAAAAGAGTTATCAGATTCCAGAAGTGATAAATGTACATCTCAGAAACTATAGAAGAGGATATTTGAAACAGTTTTATAAAAATGTATGTTTTTCTTTGCAGCAGTTTTTCTTTTACAGATAACAGTATGTTCCGTGGCTTTAGAAAAATTGCAAGCTTAAAGTTTTCTTTAAAAGTTTGTGCATTTTTTTTTTTCAAAAGGAATAAACATCGTGTTGCATTATAAAGAATAAAAAAACGCTATCTAGATTCCATGGCAATCGAGTAAAAAGAAGTTAGTTTTAATTAAAAGTTGCTGAACTCAAGTTGAGGGTGATTAAAAAATTTCAATTGGAAACAAAATGTGAATTCCATTCATCTACTTCGAGTTTTTCACAGCAACGCACCGACATTTTTTATCTGTTAAAATACTTTAATCACATAATTTTCCAAGTTTGAAACTAGTATTTTGGGCTGATGCTCTCTTAAATATAGTCGCTTTTATCAAAATTTATTTATTGCATTATTTAACACCTTAACTCGGTGTGGTTGCGCCGTGAAACCTCACTATTTCAGCGCTTTCACTGCTTGTTGCAGAAAATATGGTTAAATGGTCTCAATGCTTAAAAAGTGCAGCCATTGCCATCGATCCATTTAACTACCAAAAACATGGCGGTCAATCGGACAGCCCATCTGGCGCCACATAGCTAAGGAAGTTTAGCTGGCTGCACTGTTTCAGCGTTGGTCAGTCTATCCAGTGGGTCTTCTACTATTGCTTGTACTGTTTGAAACTAGCATTTCGGACTGGCGTTCTCTGAATATAGTCGTTCTTATCCTAATTTAATGACTGCATTATATAAACTGCCTGAACTCAGCATCACGTTTAGAATTTTTTCAAGGACGCGTCATACTTCTTCATTTTAAACCTTAACGCTTTGAAGTGCAACCACTTTCATATCGATATACAAGAAATATATTGCCCAAAATCTGAAAAAGTGCAGGCGTTGCCATCGCTCGATTTAACTACCAGCAACATGGCGGCCGATCGAATAGCCAATCGCACATTAATTTTGAAATAACTGCTGGTCAGCCAGCTGCGCCAAAGAAAGTTCTTTAGCACCGTGGCACGTAGTTGGCGATTCGATCGAACGTCATGTTGCTGGCAAGTTAAATCGAGTGATGGCAACGGCTGCACTTTTTCAACTCCATTTAACCGGGTTTTTTTTTTTTTTTCCTTTCTCGGCCAGCAGTGAAAGCACTGGAATTAGTTGGTTTCACACGGCTTGTCCATTGTATGTGAAAGGGTTTATCTTAATGTATGTTATCGTAATGAAGCCTGCTCGCTCTCATCATTTCACATATAAATATATCACTGTGGAATTTGCATTTGGTGTATGGTTTGCGAGCGTAGAGCAACGCTGGACAAAGGAATTGCATGAAAGATGAAACGAAAGCTTTCGCTAATAACTATCGTTTCATGATTCCATTAACTTATACATTTGTGTATCTCAAAACTAAAGTGGACTTGCTAAAGTTATTAAAATAATTTTTTACATAAAATTAAATCAAATGAATTTTCAACGAGCTACAAACTTTAGTTACAAACAAGCTGTGCTTAAACACAGGATTGATACTTGTTACATTTTAACACAAGAATTTTATAGATAACATTTTTTTTTCTTTTATGAAAGATGCCCCCTACCCTCTTTTCGATTGCACCTCTCTTGGGAAACAATATTCAAAATGTCCTGAAAATTAGGTTTTCGTAAGTATTGTATTTTGCATAAAAAATTTTAGGGATATATCTTTTTCATTACTTTGGGATTGCACGGAATATGTTAAAAGAATGTTTCACCCCCCCACCTCCCTGTGTTACTAATTTTGGGAAAAGCTCTTTCTACTCTAGCACCTATGTTAAAAATCTTACGTACATGCCAGATTTCGGATTATTAGCTTCTATAGTTTTGACTAGTCGTAATATTGACATAAGGAAGTCGTAATTTCCCGTTTCCCCCAATAAATGACGAAATGTATTCCGAATTTTTAAAACAATCATCCATATGAATTATTTTTTTCGATTTCCAGAATACATTTAAAGGGAATGAAAGCCATTCATGTTTAAGAAAAGCTAACATAAAACGAAACTGTTTTACTATAACAATTTTCTTTATGAAAAATGCAATTATTGATAAATTAAAACATTTTTACGCGAGAGTTCTAACATGATTTCCCCGCTAGCAGTACGGTACATACTGACGAGGCTCACTATTTGTTGTTCTGTGTAATATTACCAGAAGATAACATTAAAACAAATTCGTAAATATACAATTACCATAATCCTTTATGTATTTCTGAAGCTTTATTTTCAAGTTCTATCGTCTGATTAGCCGTAAAGTTGAACTCGGAAGCATAGCCTGGAAGATGCCTTCTAGGATCATAATCGCCTAACTCAGCTGAAAATAAATGATGAAAGTGATGATCATGAATACAGCTAAGAGTAAATAGTTATGATTAATAGAATTTCATTAATAGGTTTCAATTCAATTTTATTGATGATGTCAAATCGGAAGAAACTTCTTGGGAAATATAAGCCATTTAATGAAATCAAATGTTAAAAAGAATCAAAGTTGGGAACAACCGTTGTGGACCATTGTTCTCCGACCGGTAGTTCGCGGAACTCCAGGGTTGGAACTCCGGCGTGACGGTTTGCAGAGAAAAACTTTCAAAATACTATCTTATTTCTACATCATACTGTTTTTTAGGTTTTAGGTTTAAGTTATAGCATTAATTCATTAGACACTACAAGATGTTTTCAACCGTTTTATTTTATAGTTATTTTGCTCCTTTTACTCTCACCTGCAACAGAGCTTATTAAAGTTAATTTGAGATGTTGGGGTTATTCCTAGCTAACCGGTATTTCAAACATTTTTCGGAGCTATTTTGCTAATGAAGGTAACTTTTGTGCAAGAGCTTGTTAAGTTGCTAGAATTCAGCCCCCTTCCAAAGAAAGTATATCAAATTATCAAACTTGGCGACATTTCCCGCGATTTTTAGGAATACATACGACGACCGTAGTCAAACGGATAGCAAATATTACGTATTATGTTAATTAGTATGTGGCATAGCGATACCTTGTGGCAACTTTTGATTTTCCGACCATTTTAAAAAATGCGTTCGAAAAATCATAGTATTCAAAAAATCTCCAAGGGTAGCTCGCGCAGTAAATAAAACGCTTTGAATTTGGTAAATATTTATGTCAAATCCTTTTAACCAAATTAGATTTCTAACTCATTTTTAAACTCATGACGTCAAAATCACGTCATTATCAGTTGCAATATCTTAAATGAATTAGTGAAAGGGGTGGAAAAAAAAACCTCACGTTGTTTTACTTTTCTACAGCATCTGATAATGTGGAAGTTTATTATTTCGCTCGTGGTGTTATTGTTTGTCAAAGCTTGTTAAACTAATTAGGTTTTCTACTGCATTATTTTTAAACTCGTGACATCAAAATGACGTTCATTTTATTTATGATATTGATCACCATCATATAGATAGCATGACACATGATCACTATTTCATTTATGATATAGATCGACAGCATATAGATGGTATGAAATAAATAAAAACCTTGTGCAAAAAGCACACATAAAATGTTACTTTTAAGAAGTTACGATCGTTTCGACCAAAAAATTCTTTCGGTCTTCGTCAGACAAGCCTTTCGACTCTTTGAGCAGACAGAACACACAGATGGTATGTCACATGATCACTGCTTTACACAATCGGAAATTGAAAAAGCTTTCTTTAGGTGAAATTATTCAAAAATCGAAAAAAAATCTTGGAAATATTATATTTTCAGAATTTTAAAATTGATTGCAGACTATTCTATGCCATTTTACATATCTGTACAAAATTTCAAGGCAATCGGTCAGACGGTGTGGAAGGAGTTCTCAGACAAACTTTCAGTTTCATATAAAATATTTTTTTTAATAGCTGAGTTATCGTTGTCAAATAATAAAATGGATCCACTGGATATGGGGTTTTAATTTTTTTAAAATAGTATATGTATCAACATCGAGAGAAGTCGTTCTTTTTTACAAAAGCGAAACTATGTGCATACATTAGAGAAGAAATATTCTCAATTAACCACGCTCTTTTAAATCTGCCTAAAGTACTTTAATGATAATTACACGAAAGGAGTCAAATCATATTAAAAAAGTGTAGTTAGTTTGATAACCTGATTAACCTACGGCCAGAACAACAAAGAGCATTGTAACGAAATTATTTCAAGAATTTAATGCTAATTAAGGTTCTACCCAGCCTATATAATCAAGAGGATTTACTTCGCTCCAAAGATAATTTTCCACTTGGTTTTTCTCTTCATTTTCATTTTAATAAATTACTGTGCACTCTACATAGCTTCACTTACTTACTAAAGGCCAGAGAACGTTACATTCTTTTTACCCCTTCTTTTCTTTTTCTTTTTTCCAGCGATTCAAAGAAAGTTTCTTAACTAAGTGCATGCTTTGTAGAGAAAAAAACAAAGTTAAAGGGAAAAAAGAAATTTATTATTCTAATACAGCATTTTTTGAAGATCCAATTATACAATCAAGTGGGAGATGAAATGAACGCAACAAAAAATCTGCACCCAAAACAAACCTCTATGCCTCTCATTTTCAAAGGAAATTTGCCATTACGTCATTCTGTATACCCACGCTTGATATAATTATTGTAGCCTGTTTTTTTTTCTTTTCACTCCCCCCTCCCCCTTCTTGTAACATCCATGTTTTGATTCAAACAGGTTTCTTTATTAAAGTAAAAAAATCGATATATCTGAAACTGTAATTAAAGTTATCGAAATAGCATGGTTTATTAATGATAACAAATATAACATACAAGTTTTGTAGAAATGTTACAGTTAGTTAAGGCTGTTTCAATTGAAAATCATGAAACTTTTGAGCAGCTTCTAAAGAATTTTATTTTAATTTTATAAATTTGAAAGCATAATATTATTTTCTTGAAAATAGACCTTTATTCTAAAGCTATTTAAAGAGTTGCGGTAAACTATGTTGAATAAAAAATTAACTGAAGATTGAAATCCTAAAGGAATTGGAAAGAACACAAGCAATTTCACGTGAAATTGTTCGAATAGGGAAGAATTTAAGACTGAAAATTGAAATAACTTTATAAAACATGTTATTCTCTTTGATTTCATTGATAATCAAAGTTCTCATAAATCAAAATGATTACTTTTTTAATCAATAATGCTAAGCTAAAACACTCTCCTTCCCCCTTAATTTGTAAATCAAATTAGACTAAATATAATTGATAACACAAAACATGAAAAAAGTCTGAACTTTTTAATATCTTTAACAAACACGGTCAGTAAATAATCATAGCATATAAATTTTCCTACCACATAGTTTTGATTTGCGATTTAGAATTTCAGTGAGCAATTTCCAACTGAGTAGGCTTCAGTTTAAAAGACTGTTATACTGTTTAATTTTAATTTGATGCCTGAAAAATATAAAATTGAATCTGAAAAAAATCGTTCAGTCACTAATGATAACATTTCACTAACTTTTTAGAATTCCAGTCTGCGTTAAGACCATAGAGAAATGCAAAATATATAAAAAGTGTCAAAAACCAAGTAATTAAAAATTATGAAAACTATTTTATGATGCTTTGTTAGAACTTTTCGTATTGTGTTTTTCTTATTCGGCAATTAAAAGTTGTTGATAAGTATAAAAGCAAAAATATTCTCCAATAAAAGTAATTAAATAAGGCACACAGCTATTCTTATCACTAAATGAACGCAATATTGAGTACATATAAAAGTGAACATTCTACTACTTACATTGAATGGCATAAGCAAATAGCTCAGCTGCTAAGTCATACGTCAAAGGCAATCTTCCTTGGTATATATCTTGTTTTACTTGAAGAAAGAACTGATACCTTTAAAAAGTTGAAAAAAAAATATACAATACACATTGCTAAAATATTCAAAAGGATGTTTCAGTAATTAAAAAAATTACTTGTATGATGATATTAAATGTAGACAAATTAAGATATTGAGTTTAATGTTACTTTGATATTTTAAAAAGCGAAAAAAAATCATATTAATATTTTTATTGCATAGAAATTTAAAATAAAAAGTAATTTATACATTAAAAATGTTTTAACAATTTTCAACTGAAGTAAAGAAAAATTAAGTGATCTTAAGATAAAATAATAATAATAACCCTCTAACAAATTTACTTTTAATAAAGTCATTTACCCCCCCCCCCTCTCCCAACAAAAAATGTAGATTTTTGCAATGAAAACTAAAGATTAATAGACAGAAATTTACATCCAAGTGCTTACAAGGTTGATGAAACACCCTTCGTTAATTTAATTGGCGACGTGTACTGTTACATTTTATTCTATTCGTTGTGTTTTAACTCCATTCAAAGTTTGTTTTTTCTTTATCGAAATTAACGAGTGATTTTGTTTACCCTATGACAGGTTAATAAACTTGCATTGCTTAATATTTTCATGAAAGGAGGTCTCATTTCCTCCGAACTATTAACGCACCAAATATTTCGATACTGTCGCAATTCATCACCTGATTAAGTCTTTCCAGCGCAAATACTCACGCGGACAATAGTTTTAATACTTTCCTAATCCTAAATAACTCATAACCTAACACATATTGTCTTTTTTTCCTCTAAGAAATAATGTATACCTAACTGTATCAGACCTTGCTTACGTAGTGCAATCATTGCATACCATATTTTAGGGGACAATCAAGATAAAACAGAAAAAGGGTGGATAGACATAGATTTTTTGTGGGATTTCGGAACATATAAATCAAAGACTAATGAACTTGATACTTGAAGACTTGGAACTTGCAAATAATTTTGTACTTTCATTCATATTTTGATTTTCTGTTTGCTCTCCCTATCAAGTCTTGATCTTTGCTGATTGCAAACGTTTAACCCTTTGAGGCTCAACCTTTTCCCAACGCTGAAAAAAGGGCAGCCGTTGCCATCGCTCGACTTAACTACCAGCAAGATGGCGGACGATCGAAATGTTCATCGCGTGCCACAGATCTAGAGACTTTTTTTGACGTAGCTGGCTGCGCGGCACATTGCCTATACTGAATACTATGATTGCCCTATGCTGAAAAAAGGGCAGCCGTTGCCCAGCCAGCTGCGTCAAAAAAGGGTCTCTAGATCTATGGCGCGCGATGAACGTTTCAATCGTCCGCCATCTTGCTGGTAGTTAAGTCGAACGATGGCCTTTTTTTTCAGCATTGGGCAATCCATCCAGCTGTTCTCGCATTCTTCCATTTTTCAGAAGATGTCAGTGCTGTTAAAAAAAATCGTGACAATTTTTTTACGGGAAATGTCGTGCTAAAAAGTAAAGGATTCTTGTGGAGCTATGTCACCCGCAACTATTTTTTATAGAAATCAAATCTATTCTTCGTGACTGGCAACAGTCAAACCGTCAGAGTTTGGAGTTCCCAGAGCGGGAACACTGCGCGTTAAAGGGCTAAAAAATAAGAACTAAATTCGCTATGAATTTAAAAACGGGACAAGTTTATTCCAATTTTAAATCTTTCGGAGCGAATGTAATTTTTTAAGCTTTCAGGAAGATTTTTTTAACACTTTCTTTTAATGCTTTCTTAATCTTAAACATCACATAACTTAGATTATTTTTAATTTCTCCAAGCAATGATGCAGTGTACTTCTTAACTGTAACTGACATTACTAAAGAAGACCAAGATCTGAGTAGTTGGAAATTCAACATACCATACTTCTATTGACGATTTATGTGTAACAGAAACATAGAATGTCGGAAAATACCTAGCTAAAATTCATCGTAGGAACACACAAAACCACCAATAAATTTGATCAATTATATACATTGACAGGGATTCCTAATAGTTTTGAGTCTTAATTCACAAGTTTAATCTATGCATGATTCGTCCACGAATTGCATTTAATGCTTTCCTAATTTTAAAGAACCTAATATCATTTCTTTTCAATCAGTGAAAGAGTGTATCTGTAACTATATACATTAGACTTAGCTGATGAAAATCAAGGTCTGAGTGGGCACAAACGCTGCACACCATATTTAGGATGACGACTGAGAAACACAGAGAATGAGCTGAAAATTCATTCACGAATATACTGTGGGATTCCAGAACCCTCAAAAAAATTAATAATAAATAAAAGAAACAAAGAAAGAAAAAGAAAAATCCAATAAATTTGACTAATTATACATCTCGATTCGCAGGTGACTTGACATTCGAAAATAATTTTGTATCTTCATTCACATCTTTGATTTATGCTTGCTCTCTTCACCGACACTTACTGATTAGAGAACTTTTTTCTTATGCAAATGCCGAACAAGTATAGAATGAAATTTTAGCGACTGAGATAGCTTAAATTGAGCGACAGTTGATAAGCAGTCAAACTGAAGTGGCTGGGGGTGGGAAATGATTTTTTTTTTTCCATATCTGCATCCATATAAAAAAATGCTATTAATCGTCAACTTTACATTTGGCGGAAAAAATGACAATCATTAACTAAAAAATTTTTAAACCAGCATTTAAATTATTTCGAGACAAGCAATGGGGACTCAATATATACAGGGAGTTTGAAGTAGAACTATAGATATATTCAAAAAGGCGAGCCAAATTCTTCGATGTGAGATCGTCACAGCCAAAGGCAAATGAGAATTATAATAAAAAAATGCTCTGGAAGAGACACAATTTTTATATGCTAATAAATAAGATACACAGCATAATGTTCAGGTATTCAAGTAAGCGGTGGCTCTTCATAAGCACAACACCGTCGGGAATCATCAAAATAGTTTCTGATTATTTGATCGCTATCAACAGTCATACATGGTTATTTTACCGTTAATACACTGTTACAGTTCACTTATGAATGAATGTATACTTGAAGTTTCTTTTCTAAATAAGTAATATTATGATTTCGTAAAAATGGTTTAATATATCTTATATTTGTGTTTTTTTTCCAAATAAATAATTATCATAACTTTAATAGATGTGATTTAAGACTTTTTAAGTTTCGCTTATAAAGATATATTACTGATACCCACTTCTAGGTTGTTTCAGTTATTTTAAATGCCAAAATAAAAAGATTTTGTTTTTGTTTGTGAAAGGAATTAAAAAGTTTACTTAATTTAATGGCAAACGATAGTACTATTTTTTCTGACAATAAAGAAGAGGTATGGGAAATTCCATAATAATTAATGTTAATTTTTCATTATTTTGTTCCTTGTAAAATGCTTACAATTAACAAATAATTTGTTACTTGTGACCTTAAAATGAACAACTAATCCAATGTTTAATCAATCGTTACTTATAAGATTAATTTTGGCGAGGAAATTAAAGCACATATCAAATCTATCGGATATCTTAATGTTTATGATAGTTGGGCCACCTTATTAAAATTTTCAAGAAAATTAAAATATGTTTATTAATTCAATTTATCTGTCTGTAAGCCTGCTCGTTCGTCTTTCTATCTGTTTGTGTATGCTCTGATTCTCGCAAAAATGTACCCATCGTCTCAAAATTTGGATACTTTCTTGAAATGAAACACAAAATGCCCCCTATTAAAAAATAAGTTATTTTAAATCTGTCTGTGTGTGTGTGTGTGTGTGTGTGTGTGTGTGTGTGTGTGTGTGTGTGTGTGTGTGTGTGTGTGTGTGTGTGTGTGTGTGTGTGTGTGTGTGTGTGTGTGTGTTTGTGTTTGTGTTTGTGTGTGTGTGTGTGTGTGTGTGTGTGTGTGTGTGTGTGTGTGTGTGTTTGTGTGTGTGTGTGTGTGTGTGTGTGTGTGTGTGTGTGTGAGTGTGTAGCATTTATAGATTTGGTACAGGACCTCCCAAAAGATACAGGCACATTTCAGTATACGGGAGATAATTTTTTAATTACGTTTAAGTTAGACAACTTTCTTAAAACTTTCAATATGGTTTAAGAACATAATTTCGAATTTTCTGTGTGTCTGCCTATGTGTGCTCTAGTTCCGGTAAAATTGCATCATGCAGGGACTAGAAATTTAGTATTTTTTTCATATTGAGTTAAAGATCATTGTCCCACTATTGAAATGGCTTACACATTATTTATAGTTTTCGTACAGGACCTCCCAAAAAAAACCCGGCACAATGTTTTCTGGGAGAAATTTCTTTTAATTATGTTTAATTAAACTTATATTTAGACTCCAACATTTATAGTAACTCCAACAAAATAGTTTTCCAACAAAACAGAATTTATAATTTTGGTTTGTCTGTCCGTTTTTCCATGTGTATTCTGCTTCCGTAAAAATGCACGCATTGAGTAAAAATTCGGATACGTTATTGATATAGAATAAATTTTTTTCCCATTGAAAACGGTTTATGTAAAAATTTATAGTCAGAAGGGAGCACAGACAAATCGAAGTTATATATTATTTTAAACATAATAGATAAGTTTAAGTGGGGTGCTCTAAATTATTTATATGTTGCTCTAAATTATATTATGATATAAGAATTTCCTCCCACAAACCACAACGTGTCCAGTTTCTTTTAAAGCCCAGTAAAATAACTATAGGTGCTATATACATTGCTTTCAGTACAAGATCTGTTTGGCTCCATATCAATGACATTCCGATTTCGGGCCGATACCGGCATTTTTACGGGAGATAGAGCCCACATGAGCAGATAAACGAAGTTTTGCGTATTTCTGAACTTTGTTGGAAAATTGCATAAAATGTTCGAAGTTTAACTAACGTAAATTAAAAAAACAAATGTACAACCATGGACTGCATTGCTCCCGGTAACTTTTGAGAGCCAAATACCCTCCCCTCCTCCCTTTACGCAGATAGTCTTCGGATAGTTTTGCCTTAGAGAATAACCTATAACCATTATTGACAGGACTTGTAAAAAAGCTAATGTTGTATATACTACTTTCTATAAAAAGTATGTTCTGGTCCATATCGGTGATATATCCCAAAATTTGATTAAATACGGATGCTTTCATGGGAGATACAACACATAACTACTGCAAACAGATGGACAGACAAACTGCAGTTACACATACTTTTCACATTTGTTGGAATGCATTACTAAAGTTGTTTGACTAAACAGAGAAAAATTTTGCTGAAACATGACTTGAACGTATCTTTGGGGAGGTCCTGTAAAAATCCATAAATGTTACGTGAACCATTTTCTGTGCTGAACATTTTGTGATCTATATCAATGACATACTCAAATTTTAAATGAATAATTTTTTTTTATTATGGGAACTAAAACGCATACACAAAATGACGGCCAGACAAATGAACTGTAAATACGAAGTTTTAAACACTTATCAATGGGTTTCGAATGCATTAATAGAGTAGTGTAAATTAATGAAAGACAATTATGATACTAAGGGATTTTCCCGTAGGCAACAATGAGTTTTCTTTTTCAGTTTCTTTTGGGAGGTTCTGTAAAAAGCTATCAGTGTTAATTAAAAATTTCTATTAGGGGACATGGTATGGTCAATATGAATTCACATATCCAAATTTAGCTTTACGAGCCTTTTCACAAGAGCTAAAACGCATAGGTACAGACAAACAGACAGCTGGACGGATAATCTGAATTTATAGTTACTTTTCAACTTTGTTGAAAAGAGTCGATAATTCCTAAATAAATATTTCCAGTCTAACTAGTATTAATCGTTAATTGTTCAATCAAACTAAATTTTTTATTAAGCATTTATTAATCATTAGTTGTTATAAACAATTGACGATTTAGTTGTAAATAACAATTAAAATAATAAGTGTAATTAAATTATCCATAAACCGCAATTAATCGGTTTAACTGCAATTGATTTAAATTGCATCTCACAATTAACCAATCAATTGCATTAAATTAATTGTAATTAATACTTACACACAAAATTTTAATGATTTGATCCTACAATTAAAAGTTAATAGAATGATGCCTAGAGTTGTTTGTTAAAATGATTAATCAAATATTAAGATTAACGATTGATTAATTGTCAATCTTTTTTGCCCAACAGTTGACACCTTGGTTTTCAGATGATTTTAATTTATTTCTGATCTCATTCTACCTGTATTAGGGACTCTCCTTTTATAAATTCCGTTATATTGGGACAAACAAAACTCAAAAGTCTCACCATTAAAATTAAATCTATATTACAATTTCAAAAGAAATATTGTAACTCTTTACATTTTTTAAACAATTTTTATTTTTGCTTGCTCTCTTTATTGAAGAGTCATACTTTTATAAGTTGGAGTCATCTAATATATTTTTCCTCTAAATATCAAAAATGACTACAAAAAATGTTTTAGACTGATAACCAGACCAAAAATGAACAGCAATTCCCTAGGAGGAATACTTTAATCTTTTATAGAAAGAAGCTTTCTATTGTACAATGGAAAAATGTAACAAACATTCACTTATTGTAATTTTTTTTATTTAGTTTTTTGTCTAACGTTCCTTGATCGCTTCCGAACAGCATACGTATATCTACAATATCAAACACCGCGATAAGAATTTTGGTATTCATTTTCTAAGCAGAAACAAAATTCTCTAAGGAAAAACTAACGTTAAATTCTTATCGTATCTCCAACTCAAACAGAACTACGTAGGTACATTTTTCAAGCTGATGTATAAACACGTACATGTTGCCATAGTAATTTATTTGTTCAATGTATAAAAATACACGTCGGCAAATAAAAATTTGCCGATCATTTTCTTTGTTTCCCCTAATATTGAGATACAAAGAAATCGTGTTATAAAAAATACATCTCGATAAGTGTAACACGTACGACTTCAATACACATACAAGAAAAGATAAAAAAGAGACCTCCCAAGACAAAAGGAAGCTTTTTCATGCAATTATAAAGCAAAATAAATACATATATCCTAAGGGATATCACGACTTGTGTTTTCGTATGCAGATTATACATATGTTGAAATTATAACCTCAGCTAGAAACTAAACACTGTTTGTTTTGAAATACAGTACCAAAAAAGGTCTGAGTTTAAAAAAATAGCAGGGAGAAAAGTCAAAATTAATTTGTCTCTTCGAACTTGAAATAGCTGCTGTTAAGGTGGGCTGCAGTTGTCACGATTTTGCAAACATGGAGCCAAGTGAAAGAACTCAGTAAGTGCTTCTGCGTTTCGTTGTCCCCGAAAAGGAAAACGAGTAATGGTGTGCTTAAGGAAGCTAATTTCTAGATTAAGATGAAAGTGATTTTGATGAAAGCAATCAATATAAATGGGATTTTGTTTTCTCTATGAATTTTATGCTGAATAAAGCGATTTTTTTATTTTTAAAACGAGCTATTCTTTGCAGTGACATTTACAAGTTGACGAGTTATTATTATAAGCAGATATTAGAAATACCAGTAATGTTAGACGGACTTTATGTAAATAAGTTTCTGTTACAAATAGACTATAAAGAAACTTTTAGAAAAGCATTTTTGTCTTGCAATCACATGAAATGTAATTTCCAGATATATCCTGTAGACACATCCTGTCATTTCCAGATTTGCCGACATTTGATATTAATATTTTTTTATCAATGTTTTATAAAACACTTTTCATGTCAATGAATTTAGTAACGAAAGAATAGATAGTACTTGAATGTACTTTTTATTTAGATAAACTCGCTAGTACATCTGCAACTATACTGAATGAGAGTTTATTATACGAGTATATATATAAAAAAATCATTAGAATTATAAGAGTACGTAAGAGAAAGATTTTAAAAAATTTATTTTATAGACATAGATTATAATTTCTAAAATTTTTAACTATTATGAAGCAATATTATTTACCTGGTTATTTCTTCCAGTAGCTTGCATGGATCAGAAGCATAAAACTTAACACCAAAGTAAAATGTAAAAGTTTCAATATCTGCAAAGAAATAAAAAAAGTATGTATTAGTAAATTAAAAAAAAATACTAAACACAAATTTAAAAATTGATTATTGATTTATAAATTCAGTAAATGTGCAAATAATTCCCCCCATTTATTCTTATAAAATTGTCGTTCAGACAATTCGGGCAAAATAAAAGGAAAAGAAATGCTTAATTAAGAATTGTTGCGAGGTTAAAAATAATTTCAGTGACAGAAAAATGAAAAAATCTATTTGACTTAAGAATTCCTAAATATTTTGCTTAATCATTCGTGGTTTTTGATGGAGAAACCATCAAACAGTTTATTTTAGAAAAATACTTTCCATATTTCCTTCAAATGTTACAGAAAGGTAAACTAATTCTTTAAATTACAAACTTATCTAGTATATAGCGTCTCCTAAATAATAGACATTTCAAAGAATCCCATTTAATGCTTATAAATAAATTCGTAGGCATAAGAATATTTGTAAGATTTATTTAAATAATTTTCTGTCTTTCATTTTAATACACAAATTGCGTTGAGTGTACTTAAGAAATTAAAACTACAAGTTTTAAAATAAACTTAAATTAGCCATCAAGTTGTCAAACAAATTTAAGTTGCCGACAATCCCAACCAGCAATACGTGGGCAGATAATCCGATTTGGGACTTACCCATGTGAGCAAGAATGAGCAAAACCAGCTTTTGGGAACAGTGCCTTGAATTTGCAGACTTACAAGAAAGTTATAATAATATTAAGTGTATTAGAAGTATCACACAGTTTAAAGTATATAATAATTGTGGATTGTTTTCACATTACGATGTAAATGAATTTTAAGAATGTCAACTGACATTTTGACCAAAAGACAAATACTTTGAATTATTTTGTAAATACATTCAGCTTATTGTAGCAATACATTTAATTAAAAATAATTCTACAATTTCAGGGGAGGAAATCCTAAAAAATTACCATTTCGCTTTCAATATAAAATGTAGAAAACATGTTCCATATTTTAAATTTAACTTTTTCAAATAAAGTGCAGGAAGAATTTATAAAATCAAACCTTGATTTTAAACTACGTGTTTATGTATTTATCAAAAACACGCTTAAATTTCTTTCAAAGAATTATATACGATGAAAATACATTATCCCAATTTAATAGCACAGTTAAAAAAACGCTTAAATGTGATGTTTTCAAAAGGCATGCATACATTATCCGCTTATCCATTTTAAATTTTTAAAAATGTACAAAAGTAAACATTAATTTGTAAACTTTTAGTAATATTGTATTAATATTTCGTGTAGCAAATAACTCATATAAAGCGTGGAATAACAAATGAGGAAAAATCTAAATTCTGCAACTTGAATGTCATGTTGTCGTTGAAAAGAAATACATTCGAAGTCAAATTTATTTTGTTATGTTTTTACTTTTTAATAGTAATTTTAGTAATGTAAACCATTCTTATGTCGTTAGTTTATTAATATGAACTAATTACTTTCAGATTTTAATTTTAAGATTACTTTAAGATTTTAACTTTACGAGCTTTAAGATTTTGGTGTTTAAAAACCGTTTTTGAATTTCAGCATACTAGCACTCATTAAGATCCAATATTGTTTATATTTTGACAAGCGTTTTGCTTAGGAATTTAATGCAATATAAAATGATGTATAAAAATATTTCACAGAAATATTTTTTATACATTAATTTTTAAAGTTACTAAAAGGGAAAAATAAAATTACAAATCATTAGCACTAAACAGAAACTTTGAAGAGTTATGAAGAAATCTTTCTATTCTTAAGAAGAGTTGATAAAAATCATTTTTAGTGCGTCATTTTCAAATCAGAAAACTCATACATAATAAAAACAAATATATGCAGTTTTCAAATTTATCAATGTCATTTAACTAACGGAATTACCACTCATCAGAAATTTATACACACACATATATATGTGCAGATGTAGAATTTTTTTTCTACGTTTCATGAATTCCCATTCTAGCAATTATACTGAAAAAAGGAAAAAAAATATAACAGTACCATCAAGAACTGAAACAATTGATAATACAAATTACTGTTCCTATTTCATTGAGTTTTCAACAAGAAATAACACTTAAATTGTAATGTAGGCAGATGAGGTACACTTCTGCAGAAAACAATGGAAATATTTCACGTAAGGGAAATCGACAGGTGAGATTTCCAAGCCATTACCCCAGTATTATTATTATTTTTTCTTTTTTTTAATTTTAAAAATATAAATTCTATTGAAAATAACATAAACATCATTCTACGGAAGCCATCATTATTTTCCCATTTACGTTTGCTCCCGTAAGAAAGAAACGATTTAGCAGGGAATGATGGCAACTTCAACAAAGTTGATACAGGAAAATGAATGTGCCGGAAACAGAGAGAGAGAGAGAGAAAGTGTACCGTGCGGTTATTCACATAGAATTTTGAAATTGCTTTTTAAAATTTATAGACATCCCCTGATAATTTTAACAGTTTTCCAAAGTGTCGTGTATATTTTAGAGACATAAAATAACATTTTAAAAAAATAGTGTTTCCGTTTTGGAATTTTATTTCTACTTCATATCATCACTTTTAGCTGTTATATACTTTTTTGTGAAAAAAGCAACTTTATAGAAACTTCTAGAGCTCCAACTATCGTACAGAGTAATTTCTAAGACCGTATTAATAAACTAAATTCACAGGTTGCCGTAAGTTATTTGTAAGTACATTTCAAACTATTTTTTTAATTTTTCATCATGACACATGACACAACGTCTAATCAGATACCACCTTAATTTATTGTAAAAGCAAGGTTTGTATTTCATTGCCTACACAAAGTTTACGTAATTATTGAATCAGCTTTGAAAAAAATAGGAGGTGTTATTTACTATTACATATTGCATACGCTAAGATTTTTTAAAAAACTTTTCTTTACCTATGTGGCTTCTAAAGCAAGGAAAAGCGGGCCCATTGATGCGATGATCAAAGCAAAGTATAAGTAAATATATTGATTGATAAGTCTAGTCTTGAAGGATTTTTTCAATTATATTATTTCTACTATATTAAATAGTATCTGGCTACCATGGGGGCTTACAAGCTTCCCTCACGACACTGTTCCTAGTTTTTTTCCCTTCCATCCCCCCCCCCTTTAAAGTCCCATGTCACATATTTCATATTTCTGAGAATTGATACGGCGCTAAAGCAACCTCCAAGAATTTTATACAATTGCACATTGTAGAACTTCAATATTAAAAAAAGCAAGTCTTGCTCAGATTTCATTAACTCATGAGATTTCGAAATCTTTTACAACAGTTACACATCAAACCTGACACATTTATTTACATTCTATTAGCAAATTTTCTATTAGCAGTATTTTAAATTAATATAACATTTAAAATGATAGGATTTAATCCTAAGAATGCAAATATTGATGGATGGTATTTGAACTTTGGAGAGCCATATTCAACTCTTCAAGTGGTTGTTCGTTTGTTTATACTAGTGAAGCCTAGACTCATCTTGTGGTATAAAGAATCAATAAAACTTCCTTGGAACACAAACTATTGATATTTGAGGATTGTCCAGTAACAGCACATTCTTTCTAGCTTAACAACACACCACTCCACTTCTTATTTCTTATATAAATAAATAACCAAATAACATATTCAAGAAATGCAGGACATGTTACAACATGTCGGGAAAGAACAAAAACTTTTTAGAACTTGATTCACTTCACAGATTAAATCTTCAATTTTTCCTTAACAACAGAAGCTCAAGAAAATAAAAATTTTCTTCCTCCCTGTGCTCGACGTGGCAATTGCTTCTTTCATTTGATTTTTCCCTCTCAGCCCCTTTGTGTAACGCATATTTCATGCCAGGAAAAATTTTGTTTGAATATTGATTTAATGTTTGCATCTCCCAGTTTTGCCATTTTTCGCCTTTCCAACGGGGGAAAAAAATCAGTTCAACTTACGTGTTGTTGAATTGATTTTGTGCATTATTTTCTATTGATTCGTCCCGTGAAAACTCTGTTTAAGGTTCTCAGCTTCCGAAAAGATAAGGTATGCTAAATTTAGGTGTACATACTATAATTATAATGATAACGTACTGCGTAACAGTTTCTGAAGGTTGTGCCTTTCTTTTCTTTTCTTTTTTTTTTAACCCGTCCTATTGCCACAATCTATAGAGCTTACAACTTTAAAATTGCTTATTGAATGTGACATTTGTAACTTTAGTTTAAAATGAGAATCTTTTCCTGCCCAGTACAGTTTTACTTATTTCTGTGCAAATTTTCGATTTTATTTACTATTTACTTTTTTCACTTTTCTCTCCGCGGGGCCAACTCACATTTTTGGTTATGAGCTTCGTTCTTGTATAAGTCTACTGTAACAAAATTTTCAAAATAAAATTACATAAATAAATGGAAAGAACACATGCACGTTTACAGTAAAATTTTGAGTAAACAAAAATACAATATATGAAAGAAGCACATTTAAGCACTTATAAATGAAAATTTAGAATTTAAATTGTAATTATTGCTATAATTTTATCTGAGAAATCGGAGTCCCCGTCATGTAAAGAGAAAGGCAAGAGTGGGAATATTTATTGTGTTTGATTTTGCGATAATTCGTTTACACAGTAAATAACTTGATAAAAAGTTGCTTCTTTTTATAATTAAGTAGTCCAAGAAGAGAGCCATTGAGTCGGAGATTTTTTAAATGTGAAAATTATTAGTAAGGGGACAGTCTAATGCGTAGTACAGAGAATTTCTTTGTTTATGGTATTTACAGAGAGGCGAATATGTTTTGTTTATTAAAAATTGGAGAAAAGAACCGTAGTTTGCAAAGAAAATTACTATTTACTCTCATTATAATCATTATTCGTGGCGTGACAACCCAGCATAGAGAAGGCTTTTGAAATGATTTTCTGAACTGAGTTTTTTGAGAAGCCACTCAAGCTTCGGATATCTTATTAAATTTGACTTTAAAACAAAAAATAACACTTGGCAAGTTTTTTTAAAATTGTCTTTGATATTATTATCTATTTTAGATTGCCAAGAAGAATCCTAAAGGAAATTTGACTATAGTAAGTAGGTATTTAGAGAAAAAGATATTCTGAATTTAGTATTCATGCTCTAGATTATTTAAGAATGTAAGTATTCACATTTTTAATTTATTTTTAATAATGATTCTGATGTCTTTTTCTGTAAACAAAGTTTTGAAATTGGGAAATTTTAGAATGAAGCTTACTAATTTATAAACTAACTATATATAATTATATATACAGATTATAAAAATATTTTTTTTAATCTTTATATCATTTCTTAACCTAAATGTACTGATTTTCTCTTTTATAACTCATATTTTATTTAATGTTGTATAAGTGTAATAAACCAAAAGCTTGGATCTATATCTAATGTTCGAAAAATTAAAGGTAATTTTTATATTTAAAAAAAGGAGAAATTTTAAGTTTAAAAATGAATGAAAGGGGATCATTTGAACATATTTTACGTAAGTTCAGTTAAGTAAATTTAATAGTATGTAAAGTAATTTTAAATAATCTTTTCTGTTATAGAATTTAGTGGTAAATAGCATACGATGCCTAATTTTTCATTTACAGTTTAGTTAAAGTTTTTACGTAATTTAAGGAATAATGTTTTCATCTTATGAATTTTAGTAATTTGCAAAGTAGACTTTTAACTTTAGCTTGTTTTTCTTTCTTTCTTCTTTAAATCGATTTCAGAAGCTGTCGAATACCCTTAGAGAAAACAGATCTCCATACGCTTTAATCTAAATCGTATTCACTCACTGACAAAGCCATATCGTCGTGCGATTGACGAATTGCATATGCTATAGAAAAGAAGTTGCCGAAAGCTTGTTCATTAATTCCTTCCCATGGATTATCGACTCAAATATTAAATGAGCTTGATTGCACTTAGGTCGTTGTTAGCAAGAAAGCTCATCTGAGGATCCTGTCATCTATCTGCATTACGTGTTGAAAGCAAGAAAGTAAAAAAAGGGAACTAAATATATCATGGGATTTGTGTGGGAATGATTGAGCGAAGCTGGGGCAGGTTTACAGATTACCTCCAACGTGGACTGGCAGTTTTGCCTGCCTACCGTTTCGGATTTACGAAATGTATGGCTACTGCGCTAGAAGAAAAGTTGAGTTGAGAGGAAATAAAAATAAAAATAAAATGTTTAGCAGTCTTGATATGATTATTATCTTTGTTACCTGCTTGGAATTACTTTCTTTTTTTTATTTCTCTAGTTTCATTTATTCTTTGACGACAATGATTAATGTCAGATTAAAGTGGTAGGAAATTATTTGAGTAATTTGAAAACGCGTTCTATTGCGCTGTAGATTTCTCACACGTCCGTGTTAACAAGAAATTTCCCGATAAAAATGAAGCGATAATAACAGTTAATAGACATTTCGAACTTTGAGGTCCATGTAAGACTTCAGGTTGCTGACTATTTTCTTCTTTTATGGACATGCGAAAAGTACTGGCGCAGAATAATGCATAACGTGTGAATGCAAAAATAATTTATAAGCAGGTACACGAGATGCTTCAAAATGTTATTACCGAAACTTGTTTGTAGCTGTTTCAAAAAATATTATTTAAAAAAAAATGTATGTAGTTTTATTGCAGATCATTACTTAAGTATGAGTGACATTTTACAGTTTTGTTGTTATTTTTGTACTTGTTTGTGTTTGATGTCTATACAGATTGTAAAAGATGTAATTTTGAAACATTCCTACTCAACATTCATTGAAAACTATAATCATACAAGTAATTAGAAAGTCCTTTTTTTATTGCTTAGATTAGTTAGTTCTGTGATAATTTTTCAGACATTCGCTACTACTACTATTTGTCTTGATGATTAAAGCCCAAAGTATTGACCATTTTACTATAGTGATAAATAGTAAACGGCCAACATTACCTCCAGTGAAGGGACGGTCAACATCAAAGCCTAAGCCCAGACCTGGAAACCAAGGTGCGATAGAATGGTTCGATAGCCTAGCCACTACACCACCTGGATGTCTGTGCTGCGTTCCTGGTATTAATATTGCCAATTACTTGCAATTTAAATGCACAATATTTATTGGTAAACTTCAACAAAATTTATGATTTAGAAAGAAAAGAAATTAAATCAGGATAAAATACTTTTTCTTCACAGTATTTAAAATCGGTGGTTTCAAAGGTACTTTCATTTACAAAAACTATTTACACAATCTTAAAATACTTAGAATATATCTTCATTTTAACCCTTTAACGCGTAGTGTTCCCGCTCTGGGAACACCAAACTCTGACGTTTTGACTGTTGCCAGTCACTAAGAATAGATTTGATTTCTATAAAAATAGTTGCGGGTGACATAGCTCCACGAGAATCCTTTACTATTTAGCACGTCATTTCCCGTAAAAAAATTGTCACGATTATTTTTAACAGCAGTGACATCTTCTGAAAAATGGAAGAATGCGAGAACAGCTGGATAGATTGCCCAATGCTGAAAAAAGGGTAGCCGTTGCCATCGCACAGCCAGCTGTCGTCGAAAATGGGTCTCTAGATCTGTGGCACGCGATGAACGTTTCGATCGTCCGCCATCTTGCTGGTAGTTAAGTCGAGCGATGGCAACGACTGCCCTTTTTTCAGCATTGGGAAAGGGTTGCGCCTCAAAGTGTTAAAGAACATTTTTATAAAAGTATGTGAAATTTCCTCTGTCACACCAAGGTGTTTAACTAGCTTAGATTGTCATAATGACTGACGTTCGATTCACGATTATGTGAATCTACATGCAAACAACGTGATCAGTTAATTATTCGAAATCCAGCTGATGATGCTACAAGCATTCTAAATATTCATGTGACTTCATAAGCAGCCTCACAGCAATAAAACCTGGGATAATCTGAAGTGACGTTGTCCACTCTATATTTATGACGGATGTCTTGACGAAGGATAGCCCTATAAGATTGCCCTCTGGTTGTCGTTGACCGAACGATATATTGAGATATATTACGTTCCTTCCGTTATCAGGGTTATTAATGATATGTTTAAGAAAAGGGTAATATAATACGGTGCTTGATGCAACATGAATGTTCATTTCATGTCTGCGAGACAGAAAATGATGCTTAAATTACTACTGTGTAATATGGAATGTGTTTACTGATACTTGCTGATTAGATAAAGATGAGAGAAGAGCATTTCGGGATGCAAATAAATTTCTGTTGGTGCTTTCAGTAACTGTACTGCATGATATTGCGAATGAATAGAGAAATTCATATGCCAATGAAACTGATATTAATGTAGTAGGTAGTAAGTAGTGCATTATGAGGTATTTAAGATATTAAATGGAGTTAGTTTTCATAAATTATTACTGAGGTTATTCCTACCCCGCATTTGTTGTTCATTTCTGTTGGTGTTGACTAGTTATAAAAAGGTTAATGAATTTTGTACGTTTCTGGATCCATGTAGATTTGAATAAATAAATTAAAATCAATTAAAAACAATGATTTCATGAAGTCTAAGAAAATATTCCCTCAGCTATTCATATTATTTTCTTAAAGCCTCTGTTTTTCAAGAAAAATAATAGTCAGTAATTACAAGAAAATTATACACATAGTTGAAAAAAAATATTTAGTATTACACATTTTTTTTTTGTTTTTGTAATAGTCTCAGTATACTTTTTTTTTTAAACTAAAAAAAAAAAAAATGTATAGAAAGGCATTTTTATGTTAATTTGTTCAAGAAAACTGCAAGCAAAAATGATACCTTTATGTAGAATTAAGTAAAAATTTACCTCAATATGTTTTTAGTAAATTTATTAGTAAAAACTAAAGTTCTACTCTCTCATAAAGTTCTACTCTCTCATAATATTATGTAGTCTAAAAAATGTAGTTCTTAGATTACTGAAAGGAAACATTAGTTTAGAATTTTTTTAAGTATTGTGAGTAACCTTCTCAATGGGGGAATTTTCTATAGTAAATATAAGTAAAATATTTAAATTTCATGACAATGCTTACATCTTTGTGTGAATTAGAGAACTGAACGACAAACTCACACTGCCAGTTATGAATTAATTACTGTCATGACAACACTTAACAGTCATGAATTCCTTTTTATTATCTCATAAAGTGCTATATATATGTTATACAAATAATTTTCTTTTAGCACTAGGGTGCTATTTCGCTCAATCCCAGAATTTTATCTACGCATTTTTGTCTACGCGATCTACGCGAGACAGGTTTTGTAGCTGTGAAATGTCACGGTGAAGATCTTTTCAAATGTGCTTATGTCAGGTAACGTGGAGGAGGGAGGGGGCGTTAATAAAATGCTGAAAGTCGCACAAGGTTTGCAATTTTTGCTAATGGATCGATAATTTTGGTGCCAAAACGCGACAATTTATTATAAATATATTACGAGTATAGTTTGAAAACGCCTGGCGAATATTGTAAAATAGCTTTAGTAGACGATTTTAATATAGATTTCAATTCCGAAGAAGTGTTTTATGGAACAGAGAAGATAAATGCAGTGCATTCATAGATTATGATACACTTTTCAAATGGTATTTATAAAGGTGAAGTATAGTTTGGCATTCTAAAGATGGGATTTATGGAACAAGGAAGAAAAATACGGCAGACTCATGAATAATGAAACACTTTCCAACTTAATGGAATAAGGAAGAAAAATAAGGACGAAGCATAAATTATGCTACGCTTTTAATATATAGCACTTTAGTGCGTATTTAATATCTTAAAGTGTTTCAGATTTTTTTACTTTTAATTCAAATTTATTTTAAGCACCCAAAAGAATATAATGCATGGGCATATTTCTTCACAATCCTGTAAGAAACAATACATTTTGTATACTACTCATGTTTTATGGGGAAAATGTTATGACCTCAATGATATGCTAATTTCGTTTTCGTTGAATCAAAACACAATCAAGAATCACATCGTTTAAACAATTACTGCCCACATACTTCAAATGCGCTGCAGTTATTTTGTGGGTCGTGGGTCTCATACAACACATGCCATTCTCTATATGGTAAGTAAAAACTAAATATTAACCCTGACAATCGAAGAAGATTTGCAGCAGTTCAGAACAGTACAGATAGATCAAACCGATGCCACAAACGCTGATCAATTCTGATGGAAAATGTAAAAGATTTAATATCTGGCTGACCAATACTTTCCCCCTACTATCTTACTACTTTTACGTATAAGTAAAACCTTAGAAACCTGGATGAATTTATTAGAAAAGAATGTTTCATGCATGAACAGCTTGAAATTTGTTCCATCATTCAACATAAATATTTATGAAAACGATTCCTTGGAAAATAGGTTTAATGGGAATTTTTTCTTTTCTTTTTCTTAAATTTATTTTGTAAACCAAAGCTTGTATTTTTTAATGATAATGTGGTTTTCCAAGGTGCTAAAAAGTTCCTTCCGAAGTCATTATAAACAATAACGTAGCTTTAATCTCCTCTTTGTATATACACTGGTTTCTTTTACAGAGGCATCTGTTTAAATTGCGTAGATGGTATTATCTTTAACGAAATACTTAAAATGAGTTCTAACTCAGCAAGGGAAAAACGCTTAAAGCATCACATCTTATCAGATAAGAGGAAATTTGTAGCGGAAATGTAAGAAAGCATAAGAATATCTTTGCTCCTGTACAAGTTAGCAGGCATTAGCCACAAACTATGCAAGAAAAATAATTTTGATTACTGGGGCAAAATATGCAGATTTAAGTTTTTTAAAAAAAGTGAAAAAGAAAGTAAAACAAAAAACACTGCAGTCGTTATTCATAAAGTAAATCACAAAACTTAATCTACGCAAGCGCGTACAAATCACAAAATTAAAAAAAAAAAGAGCCAGAGATAGAATAAATAATTTTGAAAGATGGTAAAGATCTTCATTCTTTGAACAGCTGAATTACTTCAGAAAACATACACATTTGTTTTCATTTCTAATCATAATCCATTATACTTGAACAGGATCAGATGCGTTTTTGCTCAATATTAAGAGCTAACACTGCGTAAAGTCTGCAGATGGTTTTATTTATTTATTTGCATTACTAAAATTTTGTATAATCATAATTATTTTTCATAAATTCGCTCCTGGTCTTATGTAATAGGTTTGAGTGAGTGAGTACCTGGCTTGGAATGGCTTTTTCAGTGTCTACCTGCTCCGAACACTGTCTCAAAAATGTAAGCTTTGTGGCCCCGGAAAGTTTTGGATGCTGAACATTTAGGTAAGTGCCCTGCGCCGAAACATTTTATGATTCTTATGAAAAACATCCAAAAGTTGATAGTCACTTCATAATAAGTGATCGCAGTTTGCAAGTGCAATATTTGAGTTATACCTGAAATTCGAACATGAGAAAAAGCTTTATAAGTGTGTGCAGCACTTTCGATGATGTTTTGGCCAATAATGTTTAGTTTGAATTTAAATATTGAATGTTAATTGAAGCAGATCCCTGCAGAGAACGTCATGTATTGTGCATCATTTATTTAATTCTCTGAGGACGTCTGTCGCATCATATGAAAATTCCCAACTCAAAATTAGTAAAATAATGCACTGATAAAATAATTACTATTGCACAAAAGACCAAACTGATGTATCTGAAAGACTTTGCATGTTGTGAGGAATAGGCAAATCGTATGCTTTACAAGACATTTGAAAGCGATTATTGATTTTTTACATGAAGGAGGTTAAGTGGCTGTGTACTTTACAATTTTCACTCGGATTTGAAAACATACTTTGTTAGAGTACATAAACTTGTTCAGTGAATTTAAAAGCGGCTAAATTAACAATAAGTTAATATAAAGTAGCTATTCTAACAAGTGCTGCTTATGAGGTAACACAATGCAGTCGGATTATTATATTTGTTTGAAGTCTAGAAATAGTTTTATGCTTAATATTTCACTTCGCGATTTCTCATTTTTGCTAAACATGAGACCTCTCTGTTCAAGAACAAAAAGTTTCTGTTATATTATCTAGCGTTGAAAATAATTAAGTTCGTTTAAAGAAATTAGAGTAGTAAAAAAAAAAACTATTACTTAAATTTTAGTAATGTTACATGTAAACGCATTTCATATTTATTATATCACCTTAACACGATCTTTGCTTCTATCTTCCAGTATAACAGCCTCGAGCATGGAACGTTTATTTGTTAAAGTATAAATTCACGATCAGTTTGAAAGATTGAACTTTCTTTAATAAAGATTTGCAAATTTAATCCTCGAAATACGCCTTCGAATTTTACAAGGAACGTTCTTTAATCAGCAATTTTCATCGAGAACAAAATTACTTAATTCAGAAAACGATAAAAAATAAAAAGAAGCAGCTCTGTTGTTCACATTCTTTCTTTTTTTTTCTGAATTTCACTTCCAATTTATTCCCTGAAGTGCTGATATGAATGTTTTCCCTTAAAGAGCGAGGTAAGATAAAGTGGCCAAGACATTAGTTCTGAACGACAGTTGTTTCCGACAAGAAAGTATAGAAAATATAAGGAAAACGTATTTTTCTCCTTCCCCCATTTTTTCAATTTCAAAAGTTCCAATTTTTTTTAAACATCTCAACTCTCACGTCTGCATTAAAATGCAACTACTTCTTTTTGATCTCCTCCTCTTTGTGCGTTATATTTGATCTTTCGCCGTGTCATTTTAACTTGGTCGTTTGCCTTTTTAGCGTGTTTGCTTTCTTTTCGCATTAATCTTATTCCGAATAAATACTGCACGTGTGTTATGGTGTGGTACTGCATTTGCAGCTATGTTTAAATTGCATTTTTATGATTTTGATTTACAATCGAAAAATGTTTAGTAGTTTTGTTATCGATAGAGGAATAAATATATATTTTTTTTAGGTTGCAATTATGCGGTTGTACCAGGAAAATGGATATGTATACAAGTCAAAGAAAACTCAGAGAAATCTTTTATGCTGTATTATATATTTTAAAAAAATTTCAAATACTAATTAATCAAAACCAGATTTTTTTTTGTAAAAAAAATATTCAGGGATAATTTGTCAGTTTAATTAAAGAAAAATCAATATTTTATGTTTATTTTTTTTTTCCAATTTTCATTTTCTCTGTTAGATTCACAAAATGTTTAGAGATACGCATCCAAAATAAATAAATACATTTTTTTCCTGCCTGTATATGATTTCTTTACATATGAATAATATTAGCATTCTTAAATGTATACAAAAATTATTTTTTAGCTTTTTTCCGCAATACCTATTTTTATCATTCATTTTGAAAACTATGAAACGATTAGCTTGCAGCAAATACTGTAAGTGCATGAGTTCTATTAGAGAACATGTCATTTTCTGTCACCGAACCTCGTTTTAAATTTATGCCTTTAAATTGAAAGTTGTCAATAAAACGTTCGGAAAGAGAATCATAATATAAATTAGATCTAAAATCGCTGTTCCGCAGGCATCGCAAAGGAGATTTGTTCATAAGAATGAAGTTGGAGGCGAAATCATGATAAGCAGAGACTCAAGGTTTTATTGTCTTGAAGTTTTTCGTTTAACCCTTTGAGGCGCAACCCTTTCCCAATGCTGAAAAAAGGGGAGAAAAACAAACATGCTGCCCTTTTTTCAGCATTGACGCAGCTGACTGTGCCCTCACAGCCAGCTGCATCAAAAAAGAGGGTCTTTTTATCTGTGGCACGCGATGAACGTTTCGATCGTCCGCCATCTTGCTGGTAGTTAAGTCGAGCGATGGCAACGGCTGCCCTTTTTTCAGCATTGGGGAATCTATCCAGCTGTTCTCCCATTATTCCATTTTTCAGCAGATGTCAGTGCTGTTAAAAATAGTCGTGACCATTTTTTTACGCGAAATGACGTGCTGAAAAGTAAAAGATTCTCGAGGAGCTATGTCATCCGCAACTATTTTTATAGAAATCCAATCTATTCTTCGTGACTGGCAACAGCAAAACGTCAGAGTTTGGTGTTCCCAGAGCGGGAACACTGCGTGTTAAATAGTTAATATAGTAGCAACAAAGAACGGCCAGGCTCTGCAGGGAGTGGACCTGCATTTTTAAAATCTGTAACAGAATTTTCTTTAAAATAGCTTACGGAAAGCGATTCACTTACAGATTGTGAAATAGTACTTCGTAACTATTCTTTAATCATGAAAGATAATTGTATTCTAAAAATTGTTGTTAAAGCGGGAGTTTCTGTTCGTAAACGTAACTTACTACAAAAGATAAAAGTTATTCGAGATATTCTCTTTAACGAGAAAAGAAGAAGAAGAAAAAAAGAATTTTTTTTTTTAAACCGTTATATCGATATTTACTTTACAAGCACCCAATAGTAATGAGTAAAAGATAGAATAGTCTGTACTGAAAATTCTATTAGAAGAAATGTTTTCATATCTTTTAAAATTTTACTTTACATGGGGAAACTTTTTTCTGTTTTTCAAAAGAGATACATAGAACACTTTTCAGATGTCTAAAACAATATTTATACGGTTTTAAAAGAAAAGCGATAAAAGTAATGTTGAACTTAAACAAAACGATTAGGAAAGGTGAACTGTTAAAAAAGGTGGCTGGGTTCCAAAAGCTACCGTTCTTTTCTTTACTTTTATTTTATTTCTGGTTCTCTTTTTATGTACATTTTCAATAGATATTTCAAGTGTGCTCTTACATTCAAATTCGAATTTTAGTTCTGTTTCTTTTATTGACTATCAGATAATAGATTTTACACTTTCGTTTGAGTAAAATAGTTTTTCTTTTCTTTTCTGTATTTAAAAAAAAAAAAAAAGTCTTAAGCAGGCTTACTAGGGCTGACAGTTTTTTTCCTTTATTCGATTAAGTGTTAAAGGTTACAGGAAAATGTTAGTTTTACTTTTTTTTCCCCAAAAATTGAATTTAACACTAAATAATTATTTAAATTTGGCAAGATTTCAGCAACTTACATTGAAATGAATTTTAAACTTTGTAAAACGTGTTTTCATATAGTATATTACACAATATAAGCTAGTTGCTTTCAACTAAATCAATCCTTTTTTGTAACTTTTATAGAGTAGTGTATTTGTAATGCATAAAATTTCTATGTTTTACAAGTGTATTATGTAAGAAAGGAAGAAAATTTCAGATTCACTTTTAAAAGCTAAACTGAAATTCACATGCACATTGCACGTGATTAATTTTTATATTAAAATAAATAAATAAACCTTAAAACATGTAATCTGACAATCTACATCAGCTTTCGCGTAGCATTATTTTTAAGGGTTCTCCAGAGCGTGGGAGTTTATTGTTACTCATAATTTGGAGTGGAAAGATGATAATTCTCAGCTATATAAACTCGTCGCAGTTACCGGTCTCATAGGTTTAACGTGCAGGTTCGCATTGTATACATGGTCATTTATCAGCCTACATTCGAAGCCATGTTTTTAGATATGGAGTCTGAATATATATTATCCTGGATATCTGCATAATATTTATATCAAAGATTGATTTTCAAACAATGTATAATTTGTGTCGGGCTTAGTTCAATTAGTCTGTTTGAACTTAAATATGAAGCGATATAACAATTTAAAGAGCAAAAATGTTCACATCAATATAGAAGACCACCCAAAGCTGAAAAAGTGCAACCGTTGCCATCCATCCATTTAATTACCAACAATATGGCGGTCGATCGAATTGCCAATCTGGCCCCGCTGAGCTAAGGAAGTTTGTTGACGCAGCTGGCTGCTGTGTAACACCAGATGGGCGATACGATCGACCGCCATATTGTTGGTAGTTAAATGGAGAGATGGCAACGGCTGCACTTTTCCAGCTTTAGCACCATTTTGCGGCTAGCAGTAAAAGCGCTGAAATAAGGTGGTTTCATGGCGCAATCATTACCGTCAAAGGGATAATCAACTAGCATACTGCAAAAACAGCTATAAAACTTTTTTTTAAGAAATTACATTTTGTCGTCTTCTACTCTCTCCTTCTTATTTTCTTCGGCGACAAAGATTTATCATTTATGCAAATAGTTAATTGTTTACAGCTTCAAAGAATCTCTTCTCCAGATGCCACGCACAACGCCGACGCAAATCTAATAAACAACAGAGAAGAAGGCACAGGGATAAAAACATAAAAGGGCTTTTCTCTCCACCCCACCCCCTTTCTAACTGATGTCTGAAGATTACTTTCGCTAAATTTACCTCCTCCTTGTTATGGATCCCCAAGAATGCTCCTGAATCCAAGATTAGGTTCGAAATACGCGAAGTCAAAATACACATTTTGCCCCGAAATGCATTAAGGGAATAATCTTGGCTAAGTAAATCCCTCAGCAATTCAATGTTTAATATCGGCCATAATTTCTCGCGAGTATAATAAAGGGCCGCATTTCGGTGGCCCACCACAGCATCAGCAGGGAAATGAGTTTACATGGTCATAATTACAATGAATCAAAGACGCTTATTAAGTCGGAAGGCACACGCTTCTGGTTAATGAATCACATCGTTACCACCCAATTTCTTTATGAAATTCCGTCTGATATGGGAATGGAGGATTAGGCGCAAAACGCGTCCCTATAGGGGGAACGTTATTTAATTAGTTTTAATTATTTCGCTGTGTTTGTGTGGGCATTGTTTTGCCGAGCTGCAAGAAATGCCTTTTTGCCTTCAAATGGCTGAATGAAGCCCGGCAGTGGCCGGCACTGAGCGAGAAACATTAATACGTTTCGCGCCAGGCTTTCCACAGGCGTTATTTTGCGCTGTCCTTCGATCACAGGCAGAGTTAGAGGCATTTCGCGCTGTAATTGCGCGTGAATAAAAGTACTGTTGGAGTTTATGGTAACAGTTCCAATTCATTCAGCAACGATGAGAGAAATTTAATTCGAAATGCCAGACAATGTTATTAACGTTAGCGGACTTAAGTGTTTCCCATAAATGATGCTTTTTCTACAGCTTTGCCAAAAATATTCCGAAACATTTATAACTATGCCAGAGAATAAACGACATTGTTCAAAAGTCTCGCTGCTTTTCACAGTTTTAAAGCGGTCACGGATTATGCATTAAAAAGTAAAATCCGTAAAATAACGAGGAAAAATTTTATTGCTTTATGTTTTGCTTGATTATTATAGTATTGTATAATTTATTCTATTTTTTTAAATATTAAAAGAATACAGGGTGTCCAGCCTTAATGTGACCCAATAGCTAATTCCCGAACCATTCGGTTTAGATATGCACTTCCAGTTTGAAAAATGTTTTTAAAAAGGTAAAGAATGTTTTTACGTGCTTTTCGAACCAAAAAAACCATTTAGAAAAAAATTACAAAAATTAAATTTTTATAAGGTCCCCAGGTCCTATCACTTATATTTAGGAGAAGATGCAGTACACAAAAAGTTTCATTTTATTACGATAAAAACTGACCAAGTTATGGAACTTTGAAAATCATACATTTCATCCATTTTCTCGGCCAATTTCAAGAAGCTAGTAAGGGACCGTCTCCAAAGTGAAATTAATTGGAACTCTGCCAGGAAACATTCGCTCTTGCACGTCACTCTTATGTAAATCGTTTTTAAATTTAAAAGTACACACATTACGTTAATATTACAATAACTGAGTACTTAAGAAACAAAATTTATTCTGTGTACGTGTAAAACATAGATAAAATAAAATATTTTGGACGAAGAAAACTTTTCAAAAGCAGTTCCAAAAACTTATACTTATTTGCCTGCGGCTTCAGACTGATTTGCTGCGGTACTGATCATGGCAAACGTTAAAAATCTGTTGTGCAGTCGCTTGCAATTGCATACAGTCGTATTCTAATATTACGAATTCTAGTACAGGAGAACGAGATGCATACAAATGAAGAATACTGCGAAATGGTACTGTTGTATGGGCAGTGTAATCGAAATAAGAGAGAGGCGGCAAGACTTTATGCCATTAAATTTCCCAGTCAAAGACATCTATCTTATTGTACAATTGCCCGTGCTGTTCAACGCTTGTATAGAACTGGGAGTTGTCATATACGTAATCCCTTGTCTCGTGCCACACCTTCAAGCTTGCGGATACCCGCTGAGGATGTTCTAGGATATGCCCTGGCTCATCCTGAAAGTAGTGTCCAGGATATTAGCAAGGCTTGTTCCTACTCAAAATCGACGGTGTGGAACATATTACATACGTACGGTGCATTTCCTTATCGTCCAGTCCTGGCTCAGGAGCTAATGGCTGGAGACCAGTTGTATACATCTCGTTCTCCCATACTAGAATTCGTAATATTAGAATACGGCTGTATGCAATTGCAAGCGACTACACAACAGATTTTTAACGTTCGCCATGATCAGTATCGCAGCAAATCAGTCTGAAGCCGCAGGCAAATAAGTCTATTTTTTTGGAACTGATTTTGAAAAGTTTTCTTCGTCCAAAATATTTTATTTTATCTATGTTTTACACGTACACAGAATAAATTTTGTTTCTTAAGTACTCAATTATTGTAATATTAACGTAATGTATGTACTTTTAAATTTAAAAACGATTTACATAAGAGTGACGTGCAAGAGCGAAAGTTTCCTGGCAGAGTTCCTATTAATTTCACTTTGGAGACGGTCCCTTACTAGCTATGAAATTGGCCGAGAAAATGGATGAAATGTATGATTTTCAAAGTTCCATAACTTGGTCAGTTTTTATCGTAATAAAATGAAACTTTTTGTGTTTACTTTGTTTTTGTGTACTGCATCTTTTCCTAAATATAAGTGATAGGACCTGGGGACCGTATAAAAATTTAATTTTTGTAATTTTTTTCTAAATGGTTTTTTTGGTTCGAAAAGCACGTAAAAACATTCTTTACCTTTTTAAAAACATTTTTCAAACTGGAAGTGCATATCTAAACCGAATGGTTCGGGAATTAGCTATTGGGTCACATTAAGGCTGGACACTCTGTATATATATATATATATATATATATAGTGACAATACAATTATTCTGTTTATTAAATTAAAAATATAACACATTTCCAAATGAAAAGATTGTGTTGTTAATCGGAATAAAGAACTTTACTTAAAACATGTTAAATGTACACTACTTAAAAGATGATTATTTCATTAAGCAGCAACTCTGAATACGGGTTAGAATTCCTTATGAAGTCCACTGGCCAAAGCACACCCCCCCTCGGCAGATATCCCTCATGCAGATTTGTCTTAACACAATATTTAAGTCAGTATTTAGGATACATTAGCTATGAGATATTCATACGCAGATATAAAATCTACTAAAATTATCTCTATTATACCTTTAAAAATCGACTTTATATTATTAAAAAACTTTGTTTTTACATGTATTACATAACGTGTACGTGTAGGCTAGTTGTTTTCAATAGAATAACGGAAACACAAGTGGCTAAAAGAAGTTTGAAATGTTTATCTATTATATAAATGTGAAAGTTTGTCTGTTTGTTTGTTTGTTTGTTCGTCCGGGAACTCCTCCCACACCGTTGAACCGATCGGCTTGAAATTTTGCACATACACGTAAAATGACATAGAATAGTCCGTAGGCTGCTCTAAAATTCTGAAAATCCACCCATTCCCCAATTTTTAACAATTTTTCGCAATTTTCAGGGTAGAAAGCTACTCAAATGTCCGATTTCAGCACATTCGTGAGCATAGTTAACAAAGTTAGATTTATTTATTTATTACTTTCAATAATTCAAGTGAGACTGACGTCATTTTGATGTCACGCGTGTAAAAATGCATTAAAAACCCTAATGAAGTTCACAAGTTTTGACAAAAAACTACACCACGAGCGAAATAATAAACTTCCATCGAGATTATCAGATGCTGTAGAAAATAAAATAACGTGTGTTTTTTTTTTTTTTTTTTTTTTTTTTCCTTCTTTCACTAATTCATGTTAGATATCACAACAGAAAATGATATCATTTTGACTTCATGAGTTTAAAAATGATTTAGAAATCTAATTACATTAAAAGGCTTTGACGCAAAAATTTACTATTATAAAAATTCAAAGTATTTTGTTCAATGCGCGTGTTACCCTTAGCGACTTTTGAGCTCTGTGATTTTTCAGCAACCATAATTACGAAAGGAAACTTTTTTAAAACGTGGGAAATTCAAATGTTGCCACAAGATGCAAAATACTAATTAACATAATGCATAGTATTCGCTATCGGTTTGACGACGGTCGTTGTATGTATTCCCAAAAATTGTGCTAAATGTCGCCAAGTTTGAACGACTTTTAACAGTATATTATCTATATCAGATATACTTTTTTTGGTTAAATTTAAGCAACTTAACAAGCTCTTGCAGGAAAGTTACATCATTAGCAAAATAGCTCCGGAGAATATTTGAAATACCGATTAGTTAGAATAACCCCAATAATAACTCTCTGATTGACTTTAATAAAGATCTGTTGCAAGCGAGAATTTCAATGTCGTATGTTTCAATGTTACTCCGTTAACAATCTACTGCGCGAAATAACTAAATTCGACTACCCTGGTCAGAACGTGCCGCCATAGATTAAAAGTTGTCTGAAATTCGTAAACTCTGCAATACAATTTAACTCCCTTTTCGCAATTTGAGCGATTCCAAATAGTTCCTCGAGATTGCACAGTTTGATGTTTTCACGAGCCTGAACCATGGTGGATTTAAATACTATTTAAATTGGTACAGCTTGGATGTTTTCCACCACCACGAGATGAAATATTTTGCTGTTCTAAATACGCCAATCAGACAAGAATTATGCTTAAAAATATATGGAGATCTGTTTTAATTGAAATGCATAAATTCCACAGAATCACCAAAAAGCAGAAAAGGCATCATTGGTTTAAAATATCTAATCTCTTTCTTTAAATTGAGCTTTAAAGACGGAGAAACGAAGATACATAATATAAATATAAGTAATAGATAGTATTCTCATTTTTTTCTCTGTTAGTAATAGTAGATTTGTTTGGATAATATGGATTAAAGCACAGTATACCGCGTTAATAACTATTTCGTGAAATTAAACGTGTTATATTCATTATTTTTCAACGATCGTCTTACAACTAACTAAACCGTAAACCTACGTTGCGTAATATATCCCGCGGTAGTTTCAACAAAAAGACTACTTGAACTTTTTGACATTTTGTTTTCGCATAGATAGTTACGATTATATTTTAGTAAAATAGTATTCGTTTCCTACCGTGCGAAGAACGGGCACGCATCTAGTTAATTATAAATATTAGTTATCGATAATTTGTTATTAGTTATTTATATGAGCGATAAAAATATTAGTTAAACAAAGTTTTCATTCTCTTTTTCTCATCTAATAAAACAATTCTTATGTTATTTTATTATGTTGATTTATGTACGTAATTAGAAGATTTAAAATACATTAATAAAAAGTTAAATTAATATCAATTAATAATTGACACTATCACATCTATAGTATACATCTTACACATTATTTAACATATTAAATTGACGTAGTACGCAAAACAGACCTCTTGATTTCAAACTTCTTTTAAGGAACACGTATATTCATACTTTAAAAAAGAAAAAAAAAACTAAAGGAATTTTTTTAATCATTAAATTTAAAAGAAGAAAAATCGAAGAAGTACTGCAAAATCTCATTAGGGATTCTATTGGCTCATTTAACAAACTTCTCGTCTACGGGGTTTTCATGACTAAAATTACATTCAAGTACATTCCAAAAGCTCTATTAAAAGGCGGCTGCAAATTCAGCCGAACTAATCAAGAAGCTGCAACTGTTTTATTTATTTATTTTTTTTCTTCTTTCATTTTCTTTAATCACAGATGGAGTTCCGTACTTGTATCGGTATTGAATCTTCAGCAATTTTTGAAAAGGGGAAGGTGGGGGAGGGTGAAGAAGGAGAAGGGTATGAAGATTTTTCTTTGTGATAAAAATAAAAGAAAAAGTGCAAATGAAAGGGTGAGATTCCGTGAAGATTATAAGGTTATAGATGCAATCACAGTTTCCGTTATGCTCGTAGTGCTCCTATGAGGATGCTTTCTTGATCATCGTGAGTGATAAAAAGTATATATAGAGAGAGATCGAGACGGCTCCTTCCTAAACAGCTGGTAATAAATATCAGATTCCCTTAATATAATCTGATTATTGGCCTTCATTTCGGAGTTGAAACTTTTAGACAACAATAAGGAAAAATTAGTATGGTATAAGCATTTTCTTATGACATTTCCTTTTAGGGATACTGACTTCTAAATCCAGAAAATTAAAGCATTTTTTTATTTCTTTTAATGAAAAGGTTTCTTCTGATGTTCAATTGAAATGTGTATTTCAAGTTGTCACTTAATTTCCTTAAGTATAATTTTTTATACAGGTGTCTATACATTTGTGCTTAAACGGGCTTTATTCTGAAATGTGAGTTATTTTCGAGAAAATGCAACATAATAAAACACTAAATTGGAACAATTCAATGCGGGCCCCTTGAGGGTCTAAGCACAATTACCACCGTTCCACTGTACTACGGAACACCTTCTATAAGGCTTTGGGCTTCGAGATCACCAGACTTAACTCCCATAGATTTTTTCGTATGGGGGGGTCTCGTCTAATCCAAAGTGTATTAAGTGAAGATTCGCAGCATTGAACAATTAAAACAGAGAATTCTGGCTGCATCAGTTGAAATTACACCAAGAACTTTACCGAAGGTGTTCCGGAGTGTAATGAAGGGAACGGTGGCAATTGTGCCTAGATACTCAGGAAGCCACATTGAATTGTACTAATTTAGTGTTCTATACTATTATGTTGGGTTTTCATGTATATAACTTATATTTCAGAATAAAGCCCGTTCAAGCAAAAAAAGTATAGATACTTTATAAATACCCTGTACAGAAAGAGCAATGACAGACAGAAAAAATAAACACTTCAATAATTTAATAATTAATACTGCTTATCGACAAAGAAGTTTATTTGGAACCTGATTGAAATCATTTTTGTTTATTTTATCCGTTTTACATACTGTTAATGGACACATTAAGTCCTTGGACTTGGAAGTTCCATTTGGTAAATACCGTGTATGGAAGGGCGTCAAAGTTGAAGGAAATTCTTCCCGCTCTAATGAAGACCGAAAATATTTAAAAAACTGACCAATAAACTGCCTTATAGTAAAACAATGCTGTTGATTAACAAAATAAAACGTCACCGTCATTTTCAATGTGATACATTAAAATATGATGAAATATAACAGATGAAAATTACTGTCACATTTCCTTCCTAAAAGTTTTTGACACGTACTTCGTCTCAAGTTTTGGGATACCTTCAGGACATTTTGGTAAGGATACTTTCATATGATTTGTATTTGTGTCGCAAACAATTTTAAATTGTGGTAGAATTATTTATATTATTGTAATTCAAACATAAAAAGTTTTATAAAGTATAACCAACACATTTCCGTTTAAGTTTTAGAGGAAATACACATTTCCAATACTTTAGAGAAAACTGTCTAGCAGCATATGTATATTTCAAATTTATATAATTTTCAAACGCAGCAAAAATTATTTTAAGAATATATAGATAGATCAAATTAAGCACTTTATCGATAGATCAAGCTGCTATTTCCTCTGATAAATAGCTTCACAAATCCTAAGAAAGTGAAATCGCTCTTACTTTCATTTTTCACGGTTATTTCAAGGTACTTAATCTTCGCTTAAAAGTTCTTCAGAGCCACGAACTGTTATTGCGAAGGCAGATATAACTTAATGAAGTACAAGAAAACCTATTATTCTGTGATTTGGAAATGAGGGCATCAGCCGCGATTTACTGTTCTCAGTAGCTGGTAACTACGTGAGAAGAATGCGATGAGTTTGATTTAGAAGCGAAAATCTTCTGAAAGATTGCTTAAAGATGAAGTAGTTTGTCTCGGTGGCTGTAAAGTGGTGTATAAATTGCACGTGCGAAACATGAGCGTTTCTCGAAAACTGTAACTCCGTGGGTAGCAAGCGTGCGGTAAAAGACTTAAAGCTTAATGTGGTATGTGCATGAGACTAATATATATTGCACTTTTAAGCGATAATTTTGGCTGAAACACTATTATCAGAGGAGCCGCTATATTTCCTTTCTTTAGAGTGTGTTGTTGCTGTCCTGTCCAAAAGCTGGTGTAAGAAGTCGAATAGGGCCGAGAATATCAAAAACAGCACTGGCGATGTCAGTAATCTTCAAGGAATATAGGAGTTGGTTATCTGGGGGCACTAAATCAATATTGAAGAGTTGAGCCATAATGACAGAACAACTAAAGATGTGGACTGCAGAAAGTTGGATACCATAAGAATGAGGGCAGCTTTGTAACTTCGCTGGCCATCAGGGGATATTTTCATTCCCTTTAAGTGTTTTGTTCTCAATCTTGCTACGGTAGATGAAATAATTTGTTTGCAATTTAACTCGGAAATAGAATTTGCCTAACTTATTGGGATGTAAGTCTTCAGGTACCCATTGCGTAAGCATCAGTAAGAGTTAGTCCCTTGGAGAGTTGAGAACCATTACGGGCTTCTTTGTTGAGTTTATCAGCTTGTTCATTACCACAATTATCCAGGTGCGCTGGAATATATTGTAGGGTAAGACAGAGATTTTGCAGTTTCTATGAAAAGCGGGACAGCCCTATTTCTTGTTTCGTAACCATCCAAACTAAAAATGGATTAAAATTAATTTTAATAAGTAAAAAATGTTCCAAAAATTTTATGTATTCAAAAACTCATTACTTTTTCGGTAGATTAAAACATACAACTTCATGTTCATTTTTGAAACTTTATCATGATTGTGGAGAAAATTGATTCATAAAAAGCACCAATAATGGGGAAAAATAGGATTCATAAAACCTTACATTATTTTTTTTTTTTCAATTTATCATTTGATCTGCTCATATCCCTGAAAATCTCAATACACCCTTAGCATTGTGAAACACATTCTAGAACATTGGAAAGTTATCAAAAATGCTAATGGATTTTAACGTATTTACAAAAAATGAGGATTAAATAATTGAATAAGTTATCCGAAAATACTTAACTTTACACAGGTTGCAACTTTTTTCAAAAACTAGATACAAAATGTGGTCTCTCTTTATTGTAAACTGACAAGCCTTTTGAAGTGAACTTTATGTATAGTCGAGCCTCACAATGGCACAGTGATTGTGTCACTGAAAATGGTAGACGGCCGAAGTGTGAAGGTCCCGGGTTCGGGTCCCATAGCGCGGCTGACGACCTAACTGTTCGGCGCTTTCCGTGGTTTTCTCCGAAACTAGTGTAAATACGGGTTAGGACTCCTTAGAAAGACCCCCACGTAGAGCACCCTCTTTGTGTTGTCTTTCTGACGTGGATTTTAATCGGGCTTCAGGCCAAGCACTCAAATCCGAAATGCATGTTACACAAGCAAACAAACAAATATATATATAAGTCTATCGAAGAATAAAAAGCTGCTTCACCAGTAATTAGGCAATCAAATAAGTATTTCTCAAAAGAAATTGCTGATTGTATAAGCAAATAATATATCTAATAGTCAACGATAGTAAAAAAAATAATGGGGGGGGGTCTTTTATATTATGCATGAAATATAACTCTTTCAAATCAATGTTATTTCGGAAAACATACAGTAGAATCTCGATTTTCTGAGTCCCGCTTATCCGGGTTCTGTGTTGACAGAGCTGTCCGCTTTAACCGAGGTGCCACCTCAATGAATGAGGCAAAACTTCTGTATAAAATCGAACCACTCAAAAAATATTAGATTATAATGAGCCACTAGTAGTCAAACCCGTTTAAATGGATATCTGTTCAAGGAATATCCGTTTATGGTAATAAGTTTTCAATGTACCAATATTTAGTGAGCTGTCAATGTGATCCCAGATACTGGAACAATAATTTTTCGGGCAAAGTGGCTATTCCGTTGAGCCGGATCGACCGTATTTAAATTAATGATTGTTCGTATTATGCGAGATTTCAGTTATCCGATATACACTCGGTCCAGACCCTCGTATAATCGGGCTTCAACTGTAATTCAAACATTTTTTTGAAAAGTGTAACTTCAAAGTCAAGATATGGAATAATGCGTATCTATATAACAGGTCTATAACGGCATCTCGTGAAAGAACAATGATCAGCGAAAAAACACTTAAGAATTAGACTAGGTAATTTATTTCATGGAAAATTAAAGTTGTTTTTAAACGAAGTGAAATTTTCATTTTCAAACAACGAACGCAAACTTGGTAATTTAAATGATGTTCTGTTTAACTTGATATACCCCAAAGTAGAATCTAAATAAAAATGGCACACAGGAGAAAAATTATGTTAACAGTGATTTTAAGCAATTAAATTGAGAAGTACAGCATTTAATTGCCATTGCGTCTGTTTTAACTATTAAGGTGGGCTTATTGCAGTAGCAAAAGCTCCTGTTTAATAATTACATTAACTTTTCACCTATTATTACGAAACGAATCAAAATAATAATGATTCGAAATTGAGCAAGCCGAAGTCGATTGGCTGATAACTTCGATAAATCATAGTGTTCCTTATAAATCGAGAGAAGGAAAAAAAATTAATTACACGCTTTCATTTTCTTTTTTTACTGATAATTATAAACTAACGGTGCCGCAAGATGCTGATAGGAGTTAAAACAGATGAAATCATGATCGGAAAACGTGACGACTGTTTGTTCTATGACATCTGACCAGTCTGGTCTGCAAGCAACCATTTTGGCTATGACCTCCATATGCTTTGAGAATGCATAAGTAACAAATAAACAGGGCGCCTTGAGAAATTGATTTTTTTTTTTTTCATCCACGGACTTTTGAAACAATATTAAACAATAAAGGTCCACGAATCTCAGTGTTAAAAATGACGACACGGTAAATTGGACGAATGTGTGCCAGGCAAAATTTACATAATCGTTAGGTTCATGTAGGGTGAAAAAAGAAGAGAAATCCCGTAGGCGAGGAGTCATTGTAAGAAACAAAATAAGTTATGCCTTTTTACAAGAACTAGTTTCTAGTGGCCGTAATTTCTCTTCTTCCGATATGGCATTGTGATTTAATTTACTTTTTAAGACAATGGCACCAGTAATACAGTTCAGTAATTTCTGGCATTTGATTTGTAAAAACAATAACATACAGTGGTGCACATGCTTTTGAATATGAAGGTCAACGAATGAAATTTTACGGACATTATCCAGCGGTGGAAATTAACGAAACAACCCGAGTTTTGCTTCAGGGAAAGTGAAGAGAAAGCAGGGTAAAATTCTAATGATTAATTTACAAAGCTCTTCTTTCAAGGTGCACCTAATGGGATAAACTGAAAGCACGTGCTTTCCATTAGGACTTCTGCTAATGGTGGCTGTTTAGTGGAATAATAGATTAAATTTTCATAGAGATAGTTTTTCTTTTAGTGGTTTTAATTTAGAAATCTAGTTCTGTAACATATTTTTGGGATTTTAAAGTAAATTATACAGTACAATAAGCTATGTTTTTAGTTATGTGTAAAAATATGATGTTTACGCAGTATATTTATTCCTTTTATTCATAAATTCATTCACAAGTTCTACTTTTTTTTCATACGAATACTCATTTGATACACAAAAAAGATACTAAAAAGAGTGTTAAAAAATTGCAGCCAATTTTTTATGTTCCATAAGCCAGTATTGATTTGAAACGCGTAATATATATACAATGAAAGTAAACTAGTCAAACTTTTGTAATATCTGTACGAAAATTAAGCCTGCCTTTAAAGGGGAAATCTTTCAAGAAAATTGAAAAATTGTCTTACATATATCTGTAAACTTTCAATACCATTCCTAAAGACAGGTCAGAAATAGAAAATTTGCTATTATTTCATAGCAGTCCACAACCTAACTGCGTAAAAATAAGGCGAAGTACTTTTTTAGAAAATATGATGAAATTACTTTGGTTATCGATTTTTAAAAATATCTAATAGCACTGAAACATTCTTTCCAACAAAACTGATTTTAAAAGCCGATTTTCTTTCTAATGGAAGAATATATAAAAACAGTTTGGATGTACTGATGATTTTAAACATGTTAGATTATTTTGAGGCACTAATAAAAGGAAATTGAAAATATCTTTCCGACCAGACAGCGGCAAAATTGTGATATTGGTCGAAAAAAGAAAGGAGTATTACACCCAACCCGCCGTAATTTTTGTTTCCCTTTGAACAATTTCTCTCGCATAAAAATGCCTCTGTTTACAGAACGTGACTACAAACTTTCATCGAAGACCTATAAATAACATCTCGGATGCAGGATTTCTCTTAGAAGTAGAGTTAACTTAGATATCCGGTAAACTTACTTGTCATAGAACAGGGCTTTCATAAAAAAAAAGAAGGGAGTGAACTACAAAGGTGGCGTCTAGGTCAATAGCACTGGTCTGTGAGTAGATAAAAAAAAATAATAATGTGGGTGAAGAAAAACCCAAGGCGGATATGAAGCAGAAAAGGGGGCCATTAGAGATATTTCTCTTTTCGAAATAACATTTTGCTTTAAAAACGTCCTGCGCCACCATTTTTAGTTTTTAGTTTTCTTTTGTTTGATTTATGCGCGCAAAAATTTTCTCTTTCTCTCTCTCTCTTTTCAATAATATCAGAGAGGAGAGAGAGAGTATAATGCGCAAGTAATAAAATATTCCGATAAATAAATTAGGCTTGGATTTACTTTTTTCCTCTGAGTTGAGCCTCCGCATAGTGCTTTTTTAGTATTGCTTCAATCAGAATGAACCATGGTTTTCTCCCGATATATATTCCTTTCTTGTTTTTTTTTATAATTTGAATAAATGCGAAAGTTTCGAGGGAGAATGCAGATAACAGCTCTGAGTTTTTGTTCGGAAATATATCTTGAGACAATAGACGATTTTTCTTTTAAAAGCGAGGAGGTTGCGGAGAAAGTAAATATATTAGATAAAGGAAAGAAGGCGAAAAAGTAAGAGTTCCGAACGTTTTGGCGGTCTAAGTAACCATTAATGCATCAATAAATTTCTGATCTTTTAAAAGCTCTGAATGTATTTTAAATCTTATAGGTAACTGCGTGAACAGCTTTATTTGAATTTAAAGAAAACAGATAAAAATGTATAGCCGCTACTTGCTTTCTGCCAGATGGAGCTGCACTAAGTATGATGAATTTAAACTTTAAGGCATGGGAGTATTTTACTTACTTATGAGAATAGCGGAAATAAATATGTTTCGTTTACAATATGCAAATAGCTTTTACATAATAGTCCCCGACCTGCTATTACAATGATGTATTCAAAATGTAGTATAAATAACCTCTTTATACCAGTTCTCCAAAATCACGACAAATTTTTGCTATAAGGAACGAAATTTCTTTACATTGAGCATTTTTAACGACCTTCTATTATTGGCTCTGTGGGAAGTTTTGAAATCTAGAGCCTAATTGGCGTTATTAAGTTTATAAATTGTATGCAATTAGAAACTAAGAAAAAAAATTTCTTTTGTACACAAACAGACAGCTTCAAAGCAATATTATAGCTACCACGACAAAAATGGCAGAATATAACTAACAAAATTTTAATTAAATCATGATAAATAATAGATCGTTATGCTGTAAAAACTTCGTGGATATTAGTTTTTCTGTTAATAAATATTTGTTGCTTAGGAAAATAATATTTTCTTTTAGATATATATACAAGGTGTTCCATAATGATTGAGACAAATTTTAAGGGGCGATACCGCACATTATAAGGAATCTGAATCACACAGCAGTGTGGGGTCAAAAACGCCGTTTTTCCTTACTTGTTAATAACCACGAAGGGAAAAGAGTTGAAGTGTTGATCTAATTTCTTAACCGAGTTTCATAAACAATGGGCTTGTATAAAAAAATTTCATTAATGAAATGAAATAGAATTTTTAAACTATTAATTTTAGTCACGTGTTTTCTGCGAAAGATACATTAGTTTTTGACTAAAAATGGTCGGAAAGCTCACTATTATTTCAGCACTTGTTCCCAAGTGACTATTAACAGCTACATGAAGACGGTGTTTCCCACAACTCTTTGCTATGTGATTTTGAATTCTTATTGCATGTCCTACCTCCCCTGAAGGTTGTCCCAATCTTTATGGAACACCCTGTATATTTTAAAATGCTGGACTGATATTAATGAATGCCTCATTTAATCACTTGCAAGGATTAAAAATTTACCATACATCTCTATTTTCTGCAGGAGTAACTTAAGCAAACAAAAATTACTCACCAAAAAATCAAAAATAAACATAATGCAACATTGACTGTTATGACTTTGAAAAAAAGTAAGGATTGTTATATTCAACCATTCCCTTTCTTTAATACTATTTCTACCCACATTTTTTTTAAGCTACAGTACAAGAACTTTCAGAGCAACATATTAGCTTTAGCTAAACTGATCGAGGTTGCAAATGAATATCATTGTGCTCCCATTCCTGAAACATTAATTTAACTGCAGCAAATTTTCTAGATTTGGACACATATCCAATTGCTTCGTCTGTGTTACTTACGGACCGAAACATCTGGCATCTATTAAAACTTCTGTCACACAGGAAAGAACGTCTTGTTAAATCTGCATAACAGACAGAAAGTTATAAGGCGAGATCACTCTTTTGTTACCCTTTCCCTTATAAGCCGTGAAGCTCTCTTGTCAAAATAGCTGCCATGAATTAGGATGAGATATGTAGCAGCTCCCATCTGATTAACCATTGAAAAGTGTGATGTTCAGAGAAGCTGCCTGGAATACCAAATCCCTGAAGTTAGAGGTTATCTAAAATAAATTGAATTCTTATCACAGACACAAGTCGGCAGGTTGTAGCTGTTGAAAACTTATTTCACAGTACGAGAAGCGTTTTATTATTGTTGAAGTAGTATTCGAAATTAAGAAAAGTACAAAAATAAATCAATTAGAATTAATTTATGACAGCAAACGAATAAAAAATTAATTAATAAGAATAAAGAACTGCGAATGTGATGATTTTGATCCGAGTGTTGTTGTTGTTCTTTATCATATCTGGTTAGCCATTAGTCTAAATAAGACACATGAGACTGTGAACTGTCAAAAAGTCCCAAACAAGAGGAGGGCTTCGAAGCAAGTCCTTTTTACAAGTCCCAAGCAAGAAAGCAGATTCTCAGGGGTGAAATATGCGATATTGCATTTCCTACACTTAGGGAAGATCTTGTTTCCTTAATCAAATCTAAGGCATTTATGGTGTCCACTTAAAAGTCTTGACACAGCAGTCTGCTGTACACGATGCAATTATAATTTTTATTAATCTTCTTACTTCCCTAATAATATGGAAGTTGCTTTGACATCCAATAATTATCCGACAAAGTTCGAAACAAGTACATTGCACGGGAAATGCCCTGAGACATCTAGATTTTTTAAGAGAGTCATCCGAAAGGAATTTTACAATGGTAATCTTCACATCCGTTCTTCCAAGGATGAGAAAGTCTCACTTACATTTTTATTTTGTAATCATTCGGTTTCTAATTAATAAAAGTCATAAAAATGGCGTTCAAAATATTCATAGATGTGACATTTAGACGTCTACTTGATATTTTAGGAATAGCTTTTGGAAGTAGTCATAGGAGATATTAAGAAGGGCTAGCTATGACATACTATGTATGTCACAAAGACATCTTTTTCCTAGCAGGAACGTTATGACTGATACTTTAAAAGAAGTTTATATAGAAAACCTCAGATTAAATCTACTGTACTGTCTTCCCAAAAATACTGATTCACAGATAGTCTGAAAATGAGTTCTGCTTAGGTAGAGATGAAGAGTCGAACTTTGGCTCTCTAACTTGAGTCCTATATTCTGTCTGAAAAATTTACATTTCTCTTTAGATAACACTGAGTTTATCGTAAAATGCTTTTTGTGGCTTAAAAGAAGTATTTGAATGTAATTTAAATTCTCTAAATAGATTTTGTGCATTTCCAATTAATTTTAAAAAATACACAATTTTGAAGAAATTTGATGAGCTGTATTTATTTTGAAGAAGGCTCTTTTTGAAGAACAATCCTGCATTTGAGAGAAGTCCAGGTATGAAATTTATTTTTTGCTGAATTTGAATAAAGCTGTCATTCAAATTTCGTGACCCAAATCTTTTCCATTTAAAATCTCCAGTAAAAGGTCCAGGGTAAACTTTGCTACCACTGTTGTAAACAAGCCCAAGCTCATGATCTTTGAAAGTACTATGACAACATACCTTCATATACGTTATGTTGAAAAGATATTAACATACTATAGCCGTCACAGCTACCTTTAGAGCATTAAAGAAGTCTTACCATAGAATAAAAACACAAATAATCATGGGATTTTAGCAAAAGCCGAATAAGCGGATAACTCATCATAAAAAATATATTATCATAAAGTATCGAATAACAGGCAGAAACATACAGATACAGTAATGAACCAGCAGCAGCGACAGAAGTATGTTTAATAAAAAGTAAGCTTATGGAAATTATTATATCTATTATCAGAGTAGCATTGGTCCCATTAAAAGCTCATCAAGAGGAAACATCAACTAATTTGATACAGAAGACGAAAAACATTTAGCCAAAATTGCTATAACATTTTACTGATGAGTAAATTATTCAGGTTGTTAACATCGCGTCCACTGAATAGCAACATAAACGATTAAAAAAAAATCTGTTATCGTTTTTTTTTTATTACTTTATTACGACTTTCTTAAAGTTGTTGATGGAAGACGATCAGACACATCGTTTAGGAACTGAATATTCATACTTCAGTGGGAAAAAATATAGGTCAGTTTTATGGATGCGTACATACTAGATTTGCATACATCTTGAGCATATTTTTGCAAGCAAATTCTATAGCAATTCATATTTTGCGTAAAAAATTAAGGAAGATTAATACATTATGTGTAATAGATGGATTTAAACATATCTATTTGCTCTGACTTAAATATGTAAGACAAATGCAGATGGAAAGGATTGATTAATTACTTTCTTGTATCTTGCCTTGCCGATAACAAAGGGTTCACTAGTGACCGTGTAAAACACGTAGTCATTGTAAATAAAACTTGTTTCCGGGAGTTAGTTGACCATGTTTCTGTCAAACGATAGCTGCATCCCTTAATTGATTGCTCTAATGACTATAATTAAACAATTACTTTACAAAATTCATCGCTGATAAAAGGAAATACGAGTTTATGCTCTTCCGTTACGCGCACCCAGTGATTGTTATTAGTGAAAATTAAATATGGTTTAATTTGTATAATGTAATTAAAATGGCAACAGGAATTGTATCTCACGTGTTAATAAAACATACTTTTAAACGCCTATAAAACATGCAATTTTGAAAATGTTAATAATACTACACCTGACTGAAAGTAACAATTGTATTCATATAAATTATTACATGATTAAATATTTAAAGAGTTAAATGTTTTCATAACGAACGTTTGTTACATAAATAAAATATATCGTGTCAGAAATTATTATGTATATGATGATCCTCATCATCATTAAATTCTCGTCACAGAAGAGTTTGATTTTATATAATGTTGTGCTATATAATTAGTATAGTGTAATTAAAATGGCAACAGGAAGTTATCTCACGTGTAAATAAAACCAGACTTTAAACACGTCTATAAAACATGCAATTTTGAAAATGTTAATAATACTACACTTGACTGAAAGTAACAATTGTACTCATATAAATTACTACCTGATTAAATATTTAGAGTTAAATGTTTTCATAACGAACGTTCGTTATATAAATAAAATAAATCTTGTCAGAAATTATTATGTAACCTCATCATCATTAAATTCTCGTAACAGAAGAGTTTGATTTTAAATTATTTCGAACTATATCAACTTCTTTCATTTTTGATAATAAATGATGCCATCATTGCAATTTCAATCGGATATTTTTATAATTTGAGACAAAATTATCATAAAATCGAAAACAACTTAGGAAAGACCATTTAACAGATTCTCGTTCCATGATAAGCAGACGTAACATGACGTCATTGAAATAAGTTTTCAAATATTCAAGAATCCACTGTAGATCCTTGCCCTTTAATTTCACAGTTTTTATGTCTAAGACTTTTGAAGTGCAACTATTTTCACATGGACAGAGAAGAACGACTGGATATACTGCCGCCCCCCAAAAAAAAGAAAAGGAAAAAAAAATACAGCCTTTGCTATTGCTCCATTTAACTACTAGCAACATGGTAGTCTATCCTATTAGTAATCGCATGCCACAGAGCTAACGAACTTTTTGACACAGCCAGCTGTGGCAAAAATGTTCTTTTTAATTCTACAAAAATGCATTTTCATCACATAATCCAGTTTCAGAAGATAACAGTACTGACAAAAATAATTCCGTCATCAATTTTACGAATACGTTTTACAATTTTTACTAGAATTTATGAGCTAAACAGTAAAGGATTCTCGTCTTTGTCATCCTTAAGTATTTTATTGAAATCAATTTTACGTGAATCAGAACTTGGAAAATTGACTAACAGTTGAGTATTTTTGCAAAGGAGTGTCAAAATATGAGTTTTGTGTCCTCACACGAGGACCGCATGTGTTAAAGGGTAAAATAATTCTTCATGCATTCGAAAATCCACTGTCGACCTTTGACCCGTAATTTCGCAGTAATGGTGGTTCAAGAGGTAGGACTAATTGCGCCTGCATCTCAAGGGCGTCACAGAGAACTAAGAAAGGCAATGTTGTCGACACTTAAGGGCTCCAAAGTGGTGGAAAATTAAGGTGCTTTATTACACTCATTGAAGAGATCTGCACATCAGATAAGCAAGAGGTTATGCTGATAATATAAAATGTTTGTTTAAGAGTGCAATCATTATTTATCCAGCCTTCAATTAGAAGAGATTCAGTTTCTCAGACCAATAAAAATAACTTTTATGGTTTTCTGGAAAGGATTCGAAGTGTATTGTGTATGCCTGATAGAGATCTATAATCTTCATAATGCTCTCTAGAAAAGGCACATTTGAACTGTATAAAGAAGATTAATCTGTATGAAGAAACCATTTTTTGATATACATACATATATATATATATATATATATATACATATATATATATACAGGCGCGTAGCCAGGAATTTTTTTTTTTTGGGGGGGGGGGGGGATATGCGCCTGGAAAATTTTCCGGTGGGGGGAATATGAACTTATATGTGTATAAATAGACGGAATTTCATCACTAATCCAAAAATTTCGGGGGGGGGGGGGGAGCTGGCTACACCTCTGTATATATATATATATAATGTTCTAAAATGTGCCTGCTTTCTAACGAGCTGCGAAATGTTGGACAACATGTGTTACGTTATATGTATGATAAAAAAGTATGTGTTTTAAATGTTATTCTTAATAGATAATTCCATGTATATACTCCAAAATTCAGTACTAATGCTCACATACTCTTGCCAGATTTTTTTTGTCAGATTGCGGAACAGTTCTGAGAATCGAAGAAATAATTTGATAGGGCAGGCAAATAAGAATAGACAACACAGCATATTCTCAGAATTGTGCCTGTAGGTTAGAAAAGTTTGCTTTAATTTTCATGTGTTGAGATAACTGAGCGAGTAGTGTTAGAAGATACCAATATTGATAAATTTGAGCAACATATCTTTTGGCGGTTTGATGAAGGTAAAAGACATGCAAAAAACAAATCAATAATTTCTACAAGGGAATGAAATCCTCAATGTGTGTTGTAAAATCATTAATTAATGCTTACCTTTCATTTGCTTCACTATACTTTTGTTTGGGTCCAACCAATGCTAAAAAAAAAAAAGAAACAAAGCAAAAATTAATAAGTATAGCTGTTTATAAAATCTACAAAGCAAATGATAAATTGCTAAAAATACAATATCCTAACCTTGTAATCCTGTTATTACATCATCAAGAAAATTTTCTAAGAGTTACTTGTCCTAGACGCGCTGATACGAAGGAAGAGAAGTTTGCGAGAAGGCGTTATCATTTCCCTTTTCAATATTAAGAAACTTAAATGCGCAATAAGTGCTTTCATTACTCAGCGGCGAGAATGTTGAAACAAGAAATAGTTATTAATTTTTCCTTATTTTGTGGTCAAAAAGGTTACAAAATAGAAATTGGTGTAGTTGGCGTTGACAGCAATTATTCAAAATCTTCAGAAACGCGTCCCCTCCCATTTCAACTACCGCTGTGAAATTCGAGACTCAATATGCCCAGTGGATGTGACCATGGAACTCATTTTATCAAGACATTGAATCAGAAATGATGAAGGTCGTTCTCTGGGTTTACCTTTATTTTTTACCTCGAATTGTATATCGTCTTTCTCCAATGATTATAATTTTCTGGGGAAGGACCATTCAGAACTGTCACAAACTTGCAGTGGCCCAGAGCTCGGAACAATTATCATAAATGCATATTCCTTCTAAAAGTTATAATTACGGCTTGACGCATTTGGTTTTTACGTAGGCGTTTTTCGAAAAAAAAGACAAAAGTAAAGGGGAGGAGACATAGAGATGGGAAATGTTACAATTAGAAAAGTTGGAAAAACTGTTCTCCACGCCAGCTGTTGGTGTCGATACTCAGTGCGCGTGGGAGTTCGGACAACGATAGGACTTGACGTCTAGAGCTCAGCATGTCGTCTCACTTGCGGAATCACTTCTATCCAAATGGCGATCACTCGATTTATGTCAAGGAATGAAAAAGAAAGTGACAGAAAGATAGTGGAAGGAAATCTTTTGATGGCTACAACAAATTTTCGCTAAAACCGCGTGGGATTTCGGACCGATTTACGGCACACTTCTAGTTAAAAATCAGCGGAAGCCTTCAAGGATTTTCCAAGAGATACACTCTGTGCTGTCGGTTGAGCAACAGACAGCTTTGTTATCGTTTTCCTGGACCACATAAATATTGATTGCGAAAATCGGACAGACGAACTTATTAGAAGATGAACACTGTTCAGTTATTGTATTTTTTCTTCAAAGTTGTCTTAAATCACAGAATGCAGAAGTGATGCAATCAAATACACGACAAATGCAGGGGATTTCAAGGGAAGTCTGGATAAGAATGATTTTTTAATTCTTCAGAAACGTCTCGTCGTAATCCTGATGATCATCACCATTAAATTTGGATTACAACAAATTCATTTCTGAATTTCAATGCAGCAACCTAATGTCAGTGATTGTTTCTGGACTGAGAGACATAAGGTAGCAACTTAATCCATTTCTGTTTACGTCTACTCAAAGTGCAATAGGTCGATCATCCTTTAAAGAAATTTTTTAAAAAACACTATCATATTTGTAAATACGAATAATGATCTATTTTTTCTGGACAAGCTGAAAGAAGGGGTATTAAGACATGAGATTGCAAAAACAAATGCTTAACTGGAGGTGTAGTTTTTAGAGGAATCGTAATGATTTTCATATTTCATCAACTTCGGCAAAATAAAAATTATTTATCTGCAGATATTGTATCACATAATTCCATATCTCTAATTTCATCCTATGTCGCACAAAATTTGGAGGGGCACGATTATACACTTTATAAACCGATCTTTTAATTGTAGAGAAAAAGTAGTTTATATAAGTAGTACAACGTAAGGATTTTTGTGATTTAATACTTGTTTTTAAATATTCAGACATATGAATGCCGATTAAATAAAATATAAATCTAAAATAATGCTTAAAATGTACAAAGAAAAAAAAAAGAAAAATAGTTCAAAGCATGGTAAACTAGGAAAAACGTCCGCTCTCTTTATCTCAATTCGAAAGAATAAAATACTTTCTGGTGTAGCGTCGTATGCGTAATATTAACTGGTCATTTATTTCTACTAATAATAATTGTAATAATTATGAAAAGAAATTAACATTTCATTTTACATTTTCCCGATTAGTAAATAATATTCTATTTTAATAAACACGTTAAAATGTTTAATCGACGTACTATCTCATCATAAAGTTGAACTAAAATTGAAAAAAGCCACACTTTCGAAGAGTATTATTATTAATAATTTATTTTTAAAAAGATAATTTATATTTATTCATTTTTACGCTTTCAAATCTTCCAAAAAAATCTTTTCTACTTTCGTGCTTTTCGCTTAATGCTAGGAATTTTTAAAATAAGGACCCACACAGAATTCGCTTTTATTAAAACTGTGTTTAAATGGCCATATTTTTTCTGGAGAAACATTATTTTGCAAAAGTCATTCGAAAATTTATTCTTTATAAAAGCCGTTCAAAGTCGTTCGTTGTTTGATTTTTGTAAATACTTTTTATCTGGCAAACAAGTTTCAATACATTTCATTTGCATTTCATAAATGCATAGTATGAGAAAAAAAAATTCTAAAAGAGGGATACAAGATACAACTTGCAACAATTTAATATCTTTTAATACGAAAAACGCAGTTAAAGTAGGCTTTTATACAGTTTGTTTTCTGATGCTTCCGAAATTTTCTGAGTTTTGGGTCTTCAGTACTATATCAATGTTTTTGTCTGAGAAATAACTGATACTTTGGCAATCGTCTTTTTATAATTGCAGATGTTGGAACTAATACAGTCGGGCGAATGCTCCAAAAACGACTATATCCCATAATCTAAAAATGTCAGTCGAGGTTTTATTAAGATTGTACATCAAGACCATAGTCGCTTGGCATGACCCAAACAATATCAGAAAGTAAGATATAATGAGGTTATGTTCTTTGAAAACATTAGCGTTCTTTGGCAAAAGTCCCCTCTCAATTACAGATGTAGTTTTATTTCCCTTTTTTTCTTCTTCTTTTTAATTGTTATTGTTGCATATTGCAAAATTTTCATTTTTCAAAAAAATTTATCTTTCTTTTATGCCATTTTATTCAGATGAGTGAATTCACAGTCATCTTGTTTAAATGATGCAATTGGACTAAAAATATAGGAACATTGCATTTAGCGTTTGTTTTGACTGCCAGGTGTAGCATTACCATGGAGGAGAAGTTGGTGGTTGAGATCAATCGAATGCAAGGAGCTATCGCGTTCATTCACATACACACACCACTGTAAAAAGAGTACAACTGATTTCAGAAGACCTCAAACCATGTAAATACATCAGAATCTCAAAGTGGAATTTTTGCATGATTACGATATTTTACTTATGCTAATGAAGGTAATGCAAAAAGTAACCAGCGGAGGTCTTGACTTACGCGAGGATTGCGTTTCAAGAATCCTCGTGTAAGTGAAAATTTCGCTCATACGAGCTATTTGTTCAAGCGTAAACATAAATATTTTAGACACTTATAAACAACCCTCTAACTATTTTAAACTATCCCCAAACTATATATTACCATTTCCAACATAAATTAATGAATAAATGAATACTGGCGCTCCTTACTGTTGGAAAAAATGTCGCCATTTTGGATAGTAATAATATCCGTTTACGTAAGATAGATCGCGTTGTAACAAAAGTCCCCTGTATTTGTATATATATTAAAATTTTCGCTGTTTATAAATATATTTGTGTAATGTATTTTATAATTTCCATAAACTTGTGATCGTTGTTGTTTAATTCAAAATGTTTAATTTAATTAATGATGCGTCAAAGTATAAAATCGAAATCATTTAAAAACTGGACGTGCTGGGAAAAAAAAAAAAAAAAAAAAAAAAAGACATTGACGACAAAATTCGTTTTAAATAAAACGAACAAATTTTCTTTTAGCAATTTGAGAATTTATGCGTTGTAATTGAAGGTAAAACGTGTCATAAAAGAAAAAAACTGAAAATATAACTTATAATAAAATGATTTCTTTATGGCAAAGATATTTTATTATCCTGTTATGAAGATTAATATACCTTATGCAGTCGCATAATTTTCTTTTTATTTTAATGGCTTCACTAAAAATGACAGTGTATACCCTTTTACTGATGTGTTTTCTTAAGTAGGAACAATAATGTCGCATTTTATGGCTGCCACGTTTTGTGGAACAACCTGATACGCCATATGTTATACGACGGGTGTACGTACTTTGTTACATTTAGTGGAACCAAACACGTCTGTGCATATGAAAAGTTCTTGTATAACATTAAATCTTAGAGGGTGGAGGAAGGCATCATATCTAATAAACCACAGTTTACGAGTTACCGAGGGCGGCAAAGTTTGGTGTATAAAGCGACCAGACCTGGTGCATTTGAATGGTTGTTGAACTCTGCCTTGACCGATGATGATGGCAGGCCTTGAACATGTCAAAAACGAAACTGAATGCGTCAGCTGGAGTTAAATAAAAAGAGCGGGAATAATAATCCATTCTGATGCAATGAAAAGAGGCTTATGCTGTAGAAGCAACCTGTTCCCCTAAAGAAAACAAGGCTCAAAAAAAAAAAAAAAAAATTCCCGCGTTCCATTGAATGAAGGGGACTAAACATCATACTTCATTCAAGAGAAGAGAACATATTATCCCTTTGAAGATCAAGCAATTTCACATCAATATAGAAGACCAACTGGATAGAAACTGTCCAACAGTGAAAAAGTGCAGACGTTGTCTCGATCCTTTTAACCCTATAACGCGCAGTGTTCCCACTCTGGGAACACCAAACTCTGACGTTTTGACTGTTGCCAGTCACGAAGAATAGATTTGATTTCCATAAAAATAGTTGCTGGTGACATAGCTCCACGAGAATCCTTTACTTTTTAGCACGTCATTTCCCGAAAAACAATTGTCACGATTATTTTTAACAGCACTGACATCTGCTGAAAAACGGAAGAATGCGAGAACAGCTGGATAGATTGCCCAATGCTGAAAAAAGGGCAGCCATTGCCATTGCTCGACTTAACTACCAGCAAGATGGCGGACGATCGAAACGTTCATCACGTGCCACAGATCTAGAGACCCTTTTTTGACGCAGCTGACTGTGATCGTTCGCCATCTTGCTGGTAGTTAAGTCGAGCAATGGCAATGGCTGCCTTTTTTTCAGCATTGAGAAAGGGTTGCGCCTCAAAGGGTTAACTACCAACACCATGGCAGTCGATCGAAACGCCCACCTGGCGCCACAGAGCTAAAGAGGTTTTCTGACACAGCTGGCTGTGCGGTAGTTAAATGGATCAATGGCAACGGCTGCACTTTTTCGGCGTCGGAACATTTAAGCGTATTGATTTGCGAGTAGCAGTGAAAGCTCTGAAATAAGGTGGTTTCAAGGCGTAACATCCACACTTCAAAGAGTTAAAAAAAATTAAAGCAAGTTACCCTTTGTCCAGTCGAGTCCAGAAATCGAAGACCAAAGTAAGCAGTCTCCATGAGATTAAGGTGCTTGAAAACGACATCCAAGAGCTGTTGACCGCGAGAGGTTTCCTGTAAAAGATTAGAAAGAGTGTCCGTTAAAATATATTTAATGTGTATTTGCATTGCATGAAATTATTTCAGATATAAATGATATCTTATTTGCAATTAAAACTTATTGGATAAAACAATTGCGTAGTTTTCATGGTTATATGCATTTCCTTAAAGAAATATTGTCAAGAAAGACATTTTTGCTCTTGCATTTGACTGATTAGAGTAAGTTGTAGATCAAAAATATTTGTTTGAAAAAAAAAAGTGATTTTTTATATTTGAGTTTTAGTTTTATAACAAACAAAAAAAAAAAAAAAAAAAAAAAAGAAAAAAAAAAAAAAAAAAGAAAGAAAAAGAAAAGAAAAGAGAGAAAAAAAACAAAAACAACTTTAAGTAAAAATATATTTTGTTGTACTGCTTATTAAAGGTGTTGCAAATAGCAAATTCAGCAATTACAATATTTTAAATTGATAGTTTGTGGTTCAGCTAGATTTTAGCCGCAAAATATTACATAATTTAGTTTTATTCCTCTTTTATTGGTATTAAATGATATTAATAAGAAAAGTATTGTATTCTGCACTGATTATTTTACATATATTTGAATTCGGTTAGTTAAAATAATAGTTTTTGAATAATTTCATTCATTAAATGTTTTTAAGTTTAATTATTTTTCTTTTATCAGATAATTTCGAAATTCGGTTAGTTTATTAACTGAGGCATTCCGTATAAATCTTGAAATTTTAAACAGTTCAAAGACAAATTAATTTGTTTTTGCAGAATCGAGAAAATTAAAAATATACATAGATACATATTTGCATATCTGAATAGAAAATAAATTTAAAATAATATGTTTAAAAAATTCAAATAAAGCTCTTTATATAACGCATCTTTATAGGAACAAAAAATATCTTGTTCATTAATACCATTTACTGTTAAAATAAACTCCTATCACAGCTAAAAACTAGCCAATTATTATTATTTCATTATTTTAAGATATCTATTATTAATATTTCTTAAACATGCGTATTGCTAATTTTATTTTTCTCCAATATTTACTGTTTGAATTATTGTAAAGAGAATTGAGTCAATTTTATTTTAAAGTGTGTATTTTTTTTCTTCTTGAGATTAGGAAAATGTAATGTTGACAGTATTTTTCAAGCACATGCAAAGCTATAAATGAGATGAAAGTTCCCAGATAAATTTTTATATGGTTTACTTCCTTTCAGCGTAAGAGAACACATAATAGATTTTTGTAGTTTAATATTTTGCAAAATGTTCCAAATACACTAAAAAGAATAAAATTATGAAATTAAAAAAAATCATTCAATTATTCCTAAGTACTAACGTTGCTTAGGCGAAATTGTAAGTAACACACGAACTTTAAGGATACTTGTCTTGAAATTTACTTTATTTCTGTCTTATAAGAATTAAATGTATGTTTTATGGAAAAAAGAAAAAAAAAGTTAATGTTCAGTGTAAGTGGGTAAAAGTAGCGTATAGATTAATGTAATTTACTTTGACAAGTGGGTTGTTTTGTTACCCTATTTTCTCATTTCCTCGCTTTCTTTTCTCGTTAAAAAAGAGGAGAAAGTACTAGCAGAAACTTCTTTTTGTCTCGTATTTTAAGAAGAAAAACAAACCCTCCCAATTCAAACTACAACTTATCGAGAATTTTTTCGGAATTTCTTGACATCAAGGGATCGTTTTTTTCTTCTGATCTTTTTTTTTTCTAAGACACACTTATTTTTCTTAAACCTGATGGCAATAGGACTTCCTAATGACACATTTACCTGGTAGAGCAATTCTTGAAGGAGCACCAAAGCTAGGGCTCATTACTCAAACCACGTACTTTTTCAAGAGCCATCAGAAAGAAAGAACGGGCGGAAAAGATCGCCTACCGTGGTAAAAATTTTATTTAAAAAATATTTCTTCAAAATGTTTAATAATATGTATTTGGCATAGCGATTTACTCGAAATAAGATAGCTTAGGTCTTCGTTTTGGAAAAACGAATTTACCAACCTAAAGGAGACCTCTGAGAAGCTTAAACTGCAGTGCCTCATATTTTAGACTGGATATTTACCTTCATATAGATTAATAAATTGTAATGGAAGAAAAAGAGACGCTAAATAAATATGAAACTTAGGGAGAATTGGTGCTCATTGTATTCAATTCTACATAGATACTCAAATTTTTTTTTTTTTTTTATAAAGACAGTGTTTTCAATATAATTACTTTTTTATTCATATTCAAACTGTATACTGTAGAATATATCTGAATCTTCGGGCACCAAGCTAGAAAACTGGAATATATTAGCGCCAAACTTCCTTCGAAGCTTGGCATATTATATTCTTTCTGTAATTTATACATTTCTAATATTGTATTTCTTTCTTTCTTTTTCTTTTCCAAGAACTAAGGGAGTCTCCTAGTGTGTTCAATAATTAAGCTTTTATTACGCATGAAGCACTATTGAGTATAGCTGTTAAATGGCGCTTGTGATTACATGTAGCTTTTCATAATTTTTTTCTTCAAAGGACCGAAGATCAACGAATTCATTCCGAAATATTCTTTACTGTGAGATTTCTTTATGACGGAATTAGTATTAATGTGTTCCTTTAAATAGAAATATTTTTCGTTGTAACGAGACATAGTAAGAAGAAGTAATAGTTCGTTGTAACAAGGTTTTAATCTATAATAGGGATTGCAATCCCAAAACCGGATCGGTAATCCGGCATCATTGGAAGTTTATCGGATTCGGTACCAATTTACCGGATCCAAAAAGTACTAAAAAAGGAAAAGATTAGATATGAAAATGAAAGAGTTCAAGGACAATACTTGTCTTATATTCATGACTATTTGTTGACAATAAAACCGACATGTGTAGAAGCTGAAATGGCCTTTACAGTCGCTGTCTATATTAGTAACTCTCTAAAAAGTCGATTGACAGCTGACAAGATTAATATTATTTTTTTCCTACGATCCTTTTTTAAAAAGCAAACTTGATTTTTTATAATCGATATACCCAAAATTATTATTTAAAGAAAGTGTATTAAAAAATACTCTATATTGTGATAACTTGTGCAATTCATTAAACAGATCTATCATCACTGTCATCATTATTATAAGACTGATTAGCGTGACGAAATTACATAATTATTGTGAACTCAGTTGATTAAGTTAGGTTTAGGCAATATAAGAACTTTACTTAATGTAACGTAAGTTAAGAAGATGATTTTCATTGATGTCATTTAACTGTAAACTCTAAACTGAACACTCAGACTAAACTTAAACTATTATACGAAATATTATATTTATGAATATAATTATAAATATAATATTTATAATTAAATTTAATTATAATTATATTGTTATATAGTATAACTACGGACCAAGGCCCCCAGACTCCCTACGCTCGCTTTTCGTATGAGGCATTCGGCCTTTAATAAGGCTTATTCGTGAAAAAGACATAATTTCAACAGACAAAACTCGAAGATTGGATCAGATAGAATGTTACATTGCTTGGTTCTTGCATGTTCATTGGTACATAAAAATTTAAACTTCACACTACAGTAGACCCCCTCCCCTTCATAAAACGGAAGATATTTTGTTATGGGAATCCGTGTTGTACGGGACCTGAGCTATACTCCACCTGGAGTGCGGACTCCGCTTATAATCGCTGGAAAAATTATTTGCACTCCTCAGAAACACAATGATATTTAATATTGCCATTCAAAAGTTATATTAATTAGGAGCTAAAGCGTAATAAAATCAGAACATCTGTTTCAGCTGTGTATTTTTAATAATGTAAAACCTATTGGATACCTTCCGAATTTGCCACCCATGGCGATTTTTCATTATTTGGCGACTTGTGTACATGTAAAGTTAATAAAAGCTACGGAACAGATAGTATAGCTTGCCACCAATGGCGACTTTTCATTATTTGGCGATTTACACATGCTCACAGCCTATAATTACTGTTCATTTAAGGTTACCGGAAAACCGTTATCCATATTTTCATTTACATAATCGTTTGCTGATTGGCGTACTTAGCACCACGAATTATACCATCTCGTCGCGCTAGCAAATATCCAAAGTGTACTACAACTGCTATAATGGCATAGTTAACGCCGCCAAATATTTCTAGTGGTAGCAAATAATCCAGCTGGACCGAACCGGCTTTAAAATAATCTGCATTTTAATTATTTTTCACTTTCAAGATATTAGTTATTCTGTTTCGGAAAAACGAATAATCGCTAATTCTAAACTCCTGTTGTCTAAGCGAACTTACTATTTGAAAATTGTCAACTTTGTGTAACACATTTCGAATTACTTATATCATATAGTTTTTATTTTGGCGTAAAATGGGTGTAATTCTATCTCATGTTTGTAAATTTCACGCTATTCTAGATACTTGGAAACGCTTTGTTGCAAAGGAATGAATGATTTTATGCCAAATCTGGCAACCATTATGTTTATTTTTTCAGTTTTTTATTAATATCTTCTAAAATAATCCGATTTTCGAAATTTAAGTCAGCTTAGCATGTTCCTCGGAATTTTTCGAATATGTAGGCACCTTAGTCGAAACTCAAATCCCCACCGTTTAGGAGGAGTCAGGTCAACAAGCTTTGACAGCGCCGGCGGCCTTTGCTTTTTTTTAGAATAGAGAGATAACGCAAATACTATTCCATTGAAATCCATTGTTTTCTTTTGATTACGAATAAATTTTTGCTATTACATTATATCTGAAAACAACAATAATATACTCCGGATATAGTGAACCCAGATATTGTGAACTTTCGGCTATAGTGAACGCAAACCATTAGTCCTGATTCACATGCAGTGTTCACTATAGGAACACTTCGGTTTTAGTGAACTTCGTATATAGTGGACGAAATTTGATGGTCCCCCGGAGGTTCACTACATCCGGAGTTGACTGTATGTATATATATATATATATAATATAATATATAATAACCTAGATATAGTCTTATATAAATAATATAAAGATTAAAATTTAACTAGTCATTCTAGATATCAGATTTTCATTGTTCATTTTATTCGTAATTGTTGCTTAACTATAATAGAGTTTATAATAAGTTGATTTCCTAAGAAATAAACTGTCTTTTTTATAAACTGTATGATACACTCACTTAAACATCTTTTATACAGCTAATTTTGGAACGAAAGAAAAATTGTTTTGATATGGCCAATCCGACTGGATTGATATTGCTTCCGGATTGCAATCTCTACTCTATAATGTTATTAATAACACGAGCACTTTCGGAAGAGAATTTTTCCAAAGTATATTATTTTTTTAGATATACCAAAGAGAAGCAAACGACTATACAGCATCCAAGGATATTTTCGCATCAATCAGCCCGAGATTTATTGTTATTATTATTATTATTATTATTATTTGGTACAAATAATACTCACCTTAATGGATAAAAACGTTAGCTAATGTGCTGACGAGTAACGCAATATAATTTATGCTAAAAAAAAAAAAAGACTTAGGACTAAATGCATTCTTGAAGAGACTTCCTGTTTTCATTTTACCGACAACATCGGTGCTAAAACTTCCAAGTTCTGTTTCTGTAAATATGTAACAGCATTTTATCGAGCTAAAACATATCCAGAGCATAAAATCGAAATGGTTTGAATCGTAAATACTATAAAGATGAAAGTGGAAAAAAATAAATAGATAAATGAAAGCGAGCATAAATCCAACGTTGTCAAAGTATATTTGAAAAGTTATGCAAAACACCGTCTGGCAGACAAGATTACACGTTTTATTTAGCTAAGAGGATTCGAATTTCCAGATCAAAGATTGGGGGAAAAAAACTTTTAACATTTTACTCTTGAAAAAGCAAAATAAACAAACTTGAAGCTGCGTTTAAGGAGGTACTGCGAAGCGGCAGTCCACCAAAAATCGCCATGTGCATATAAATCGGCTTATTTGTCATAGCGCCAGAGCATAGATATTTGAATATCGTTTTCCGAATATTTTGTAGTGGATAGCTAATGGTCCGAACAAACTACAGATGCATGGGAGGAGGAGGGATATGTCTCGAAAATGGTTTCTTTAGATAGCTTTTTAAAAGGGGTGCATTGCTTGAGGATAGAGTTGTTTAAATAGCGTAAAGAATTACTGATGCTATATATTTAAAAAATATATATATTCTTTCGTTTTTATAAAGTAATTTTATGTAGTTTAATAGCCAGAAAAGCGTCGGAATGGCGTAGTCTGGAATTCATAGAAGAAAAGTTTAGAATATTTCTTTACATGTAGATATGTTTCCGAATAATTCAACTATGGTAGCAATAAATTACAGGATTTGATTGCTTCATTTTACGACAATTTGCATCTAAGAAATTAATTCTCATATGACTTCAAATCACACAACCATGTCCAAATATAGACATGGCAACTTCAATGCGTTTTGATGGTTTACTTTATTTGCTTATTTATTTTACTTCAAAATATATTTAAAAAGTACTGCTATTATATATTTAAGATTTTTCTTTTGCGTGTGCATTTATTTACCTTCTATGTTGACATCTCCAATTCGATATCACAAATGCATTTATGTTAAACAGTAGTGACAAACATTTACGTTATTTTCAATTTAGCTTCATTAATTGTCATCATTTGTTCATTTTTCGAAAGCACACATTATTTTTAACTTATTTTTTCACCTAAATCTAGTCCAAAGAAACTAAATCAACTGGGGATGGCAGTTATAAATATAGCTACTGATGTCCTTTTTGTAGTTGAGCAGTCAGAGTCAGAGATAGGTGCTTATATTATGTGGCAGTGAAGTGATAAAGACCATATCCGATAAAGGTTCGTCTGATTGTGTGTGCGAGGTTTTGATAGGTTTTTTTTAAACAAATATAATGTGAATTCTAGCCCATGGCTTTAGTGGTAAGACCTCCACCAAGACATCTCACTGAATAGGCCTACATTATGATTATTGAACCATATTTTCACAATGATAACTTTACGAACTTTCAATAAAGCATAAGGTCAAACGTTTTCTAAGCACAGTCCAACAAACCTCAAAACATAAAAAATCAAAACTGTATCATTGGTTTGCAGTTACACAAAAGAGTTTTTCGAGATTTAAGGATCTGACTCGGATCTTCTAAAACATTTTTAAATTGGACGTCGTTCAGGAAATTTTCTTTCAATGTAAACGTATTTAGATAATTTCATCAAAACTGAAGTGAGATTTGTTTATCTTCTGTATTTACATCTAATTTATTTGTTTTTTTAATTATTTCCAAATTATTTTATAATTAGTTTCTATCTGTATCTCTCTTAGGCTAAAACTAATTATATTAAGAGTAATACAACTGTTCTGACAAAATAGCTTCAAATTTTAAGTTGTCTGTAAATCAATTTGAACATTTGAAGACATTTTTTCTAGAATTGAAGTCAGTTGTTTAGTCTATAATCCCCGATTTCTAATTTTAAATATTTTACAGCTCAAAATTAGTTTTCTGAAACTTGAGTTTTATGTCATCGATAAAAGGCTAAACTTTTTTTTTCATACCTGCTATAAAAAATTCAGCGTCATAGGTCATAAACTTTTCATTATCTCTACAATTTTATTTCCCACTTCACACAGACATAAACGCTTCCATTAAAGGGGAAAAAGCACATATGGCTTTCGCGGTAATCAAAAGACAATTTGTTCGTCCATACTTGACAAAGGCTTACTAGTGCATATGATTCCACTCTCCTCGACCATTTCTAACTACAGCTAACAACTACTGCCATTAGCAAACAAAGAAATTATAATAGGAGGGCGGGATAAAGAATAAATTGTATCCTAGGCTCGTGACTGAATATGATTTTTTTTTTTTTTTTGTTGCCTTCAGTCACGACTTTTCAATTTTTTTTATTCTTCTTCAAAGGGGGATAACGTTCAAGTGATACTTTCTCCTGTCGCATCCAGAGGAAACTCTACGTGTAATTGACAGAGCACGAATAACGCTAAAATGTTCCATATACTTTTATCGGAGATTTTTATTTTATTTTATTTTCTGTTTTTAACACTTTTTTTTTGTTCTTCTTTAAAAGAAGAGGTTTTTCTCGAGTGAAGAGAAGACGCTTGAAAAATTTCATACTGTAAGAGAAGAGTCCCGCCTCATGATTTTAGCCTTGGCAGGTTATTGGGCTTCTTGGGAAAAGCAGCACATGTTGGAAACTTTTGGTAGAAACATTATTAATTATCTACTCGATCAGAATTGATCTGTTGAAAAAAGCGAACATTTAATATCTTCACTGAAAAAAAAAAATGTGTTATTGATTCTACAAAAATTGGATTGGCTCTGTTTCAAAGAAATACTTTTGTTGAATCAACAAAATTTTTGTTAATTTAACAAACATTTTGTTAGAACAAACAAAATTATTCGGTTGAAATCGCGCCAACCAAATTTTTGTTGAATCAGCAAGATTTTATTCAATTCAACAGAATATTTTTTTCATGTTTCTGTACAGAAAAAAAGAGAGAGATTAAAAACCTGAACTCAGATGACATTGGAAAGTTATTTCAAACTGTTTTGTTTTGCAAGGGTACTGTTAACTAATAAAATATGAAAAGTGCAAGAATGATTTTAAAAGTTTCATTCGGTCATTTAGCAATAGATTACAATCCAGTCTATAGATTTATTTTTTTTTTCTCGGCATTAAATGAAAGGTGATTTTTCTCTAAGAAACATTGTTGGTGTAATTGAATGGAGGCTTAAGTCTCCCCAAGAAACCTTTAATCCCCCTCCAGAGGAAAACTTAATTTTCGTGCCAAGAATAAGAGATTTCGACGGGGGCTACAGCCTGTATAATGCAAATCAAAATCTCTTATCCAAGAAATTTTCTTATCTTAGTAATGCCAATGGATAACATTAAGTTTTTATCGTGTACCTTTTCTGATTTCCAGAATGGCTATTCCATTTGATGTAATATGTATTCAATGGAAATTTGATTTTAGTGAAAAAAATGTTCCTTCTCCTTTTAATTTCATTTAAGATAAATTTCGCAGCATTTAAAATTATCCGGGTGTCCCAAACATGACTGATGGATTTTGAAAATCCATATAAAAAAGACGGAATGCGATAGATATGTATCGTTTGTGGCCTTATGCTTAGGAAATCAGGGAATTTTATCTCATCAAATTTAAATTTAATTAACATTTTCACCCATAGGTGGCGCTGAAAACTATGAAAAAATAAAAGCCGGTATGAAAATTTTGCAAGGACTGTTGTAAAAAAAACTAAACAATGACATTTTCAATGTAACCCCTATTTGCTGCAACAACGTGGCGCAGTCTGAGGTAAAAATTTCCAGACATCCGTTCAAACATGTCACTTGAAATTGTCTCACATGCAGTACAGATGTGCTGCTTCAGCTCCGCAATTGTTTGTGGAGTTTGGCGGTGTACCAAATCTTTCAGGTACCCCCAAAGAAAAAAGTCGCTGGGCGTCAGGTCTGGCGATAAGGAGGCCATGCCATGCCACTTCCTGTATGCATGTCGTAATCCAAGGAAATTACTAGCTCACTGAAATGTTCATTCAAGAAATCAAATACTACAGGCGTTCGATGTGGACGAGTACCATCCTGCATGAACCAGGAAGCATTCAAACAGTCCTCCAAAGCAATATGAATCAGCACAAATTCTTCCAGAATCCCAAGATATCGGACAGAATTTATCGGTTGCTCTCCAAAAAATGGCCTTATTATTCCTTTGGAGGAAACCGCAGCCCATACCATTATTTTTGGTGAATGCAGGGATGAAGGTTCAGCAATATGAGGATTTTCACTTCCCCAAATTCGCAAGTTCTGCTTGTTGACATAGCCATCGAGGTGAAAATACGCTTCGTCTGAGAACCATATGTTGCCAACATCGAGTTCACCGTCATCCACAAGTTGCAGCATGGCGTTCGCGAAATTAAAGCGTGCATTGATGGCATTTGGACTGAGGGGTTGGTGAGTTTGGATTTTGTACGGGAACCTGTGAAGGCTGTGGCGCATGAGACGGTAAGTGCTCATTCTTCGGAGTCCAATACAAGATGCAACACGGCGTACGGAAGTCCGGGGCCACTGTTGCATAACCTACTGTACGGCTTCAGCATTCCACTCTGTAACTGAAAGGCGTGGCCGGCCGACATTTCCAATACGGTTATCATTCACGCTCCCCGTTCGTTCGAATTTCTGGAATATTGTCCTTATCGCATTGTCTGACAGTCCGTTTCTCACATGAAATTTTCTTTGGAAACCGCGCTTCGTTTGAACTAAACTGTGTTCCAGGCGGTGGAACTCTAACAAAATAAATACCTGTTGTTCAATGGAAAAAACTGCGGTTTTGGTAGAGCGGACTTTCAATCTCAACAGCACTCGCTATCAACTTGACGATGAACTACGGAATGCCGAGCTTCGTTTTAACTATACCTGTTACAGATCGTCTACAGCGCCATCTCTTGGTAGAAATGTTAACTAAATTTGAAATTTGGTGGGATATAATTCCCTGCTTTCTAAGCATAAGGCCACGAACGATACATATCTATCACATTCCGTCTTTTTTTTTTTTTATTGTCTTTCAAAAATCCAACAGTCATTTTTGGAACACCCGGTATGTACGTATATGACTTGCTAAAAATTAAATATTTCGATTTTCCAGAGGAAAGCAGCAAAACCAGGAGAAAACAGAGCATAAAATATTTTTTTTTAATTGCCAGTTTACTTTGATCTGCTTCCAGCTTTTCACAAAGAAATAAACGCTAAAAGTAATTCTTTCGATGTTTTTGCACAGAAATTATATAATTGAACCACTGATGACGAATTTGTGACATTTCTTGTATGGAAATTCGGGGAATAAAATGCTGTTAAAATTAAGTTTTGGAAATTTTCTATCATATTCACGCTGAAAAAAGTAATTTGTTATGAAAAAGAATTTACCTAATTTTTACTGCAGAAAACAGCCTATATTAATTAATGAAAAGGAAGACAAAATAAGCATTAACTGCGCCAGTCATGAACTATCAATTCTAAAAAATTAATCATATGCATGCTAAGAACTTAGAAAGCCAAATTTCAAAGTAATACTCTTTTCTTACTTTAGGTTTGCTTTCGAAGTATAATTTAAAATTTTTATCAACTACAACTATTTTTTTTTTCAACGAATGTCTTTCTTCTCTTTAATTAATTTTTCAAAGCTTCATTACACTTCATATTACGGTGTCAAATATTTCATGTGTCAAAACAAAAGAATTATTCTGAAATATTATTTTTAAATTGTATTTAACAAAATCATGAAATAAATTTTAGCTAAATAATGTTAGTTCATGAAATAAATTTTAGCTAAATAATATGCTTCTGACATTAAAAGAAAAGAAGAAAGAACTCGTATTGGGTGGCTTTGTTATTATTGACATAAATCATATTTGTTGTTTTATCTTTTTAGGTTAGTCCATAGATTTCAAAAATAATTTATTCTTTTATTATTATCAAGAGCTTAAATATGACATTGATTGAGATTTATACTTCTAATTCCTCTATCTAAATTCAGTATCTACTTTCGTTTTTATGGCTTATTGCTACCGTTATTTTGAGAAATGTTGAAAGAAATCTAAGCCACTTGCATAAAGTTTCTGATCTTGTATGCCAGAAAAACGCTACCATGGAGACTGTCGCCACCAGTAATGTATGAGGATCTTCGGCAATAAAATAAGAAAACAGGAAGAACTGCGACGACGTTACAAGTGATATATTCACTGTTTTAAAAGTGATAATAAATTAGGGCGAACGGGTCATACGTATTAAAGATTGATTTTTCACAGAAATATATGCCTGGCATGACTAGAAAACGAATGTGGGGCGTGGAAAAATATAGTTTCTGACCGTGGGAAATTTTATTCAAAAACTGTTAGCTTAAGGAATAATAAATACAGAACGTACGTAATTAATTGGTGAAATAACTCAAATATAATCTATTACGCTACTGAGGGAGAGTCCAAAAGCAGGAAAGGTAAACATTCTTGATTTGAATTTCCTAAGTTAAACAAAAACTTAAAAAAGGGAGATGCTTATAATTTATACATATACACTTTTCATAGTATTATTAATAAACTTTTTATTCGGGAAATTTAGTGGCCAGTTTTTTAAATCAAAGAGAACATCGTAAATATTCACATTTTTAAAGGGTACAGAAAAAACGATATTAATTGTATTTAACTGTATCTATGAAAGACAACAATTCGAAAATTAGTCTCGGATACTTTTTCAAGTCATTACTTTCTCAATAAAGTTTATGTTGGAGGTACATTACAAAGACTTTTAGTTATTCATTTATTTACAACTACCCTAATAACACAGATGGTCACAAAACAGTCGCTGTAACTTCACAGAGGGTCACAACTGTCACAGGACTATCACAAACTAGTTACATTGTGACTTGTGAGTGATGCGACTCCACTGTGTGGTCACTGCGACCCATTCTTTGTGACCAGTCACCAGGTGACGTCACTGTGAAGTCACCCTGTGACTACTGTGTGATCGGTCACTAAGTGATCGCTTTGTGAAGTCACTGCGGGACTGATTTGTGACTGCCGGTTGTTGTGACGTCATAGTGACTGTTCTTTGCGAATTAGCAAACAAACTTATTTGTAATCACATTTTTTTGAGTGATACCTTATTTCAAATATTTAATGAGCAAATGCTAAAGTGATAACGACTAATATGATAAAATCTCATATTAGTCGCTACTACTTTAAAACTAATAGTTTTAAAGTAGTGGACTATAGTTGAAGTTATTAATTTTAAAAATAAACTATTTCATTTAAAAATAATATCATTTATAAAAAAAAAAGTTATTATTCCAAAAAGTACAAGAGTTCAGAATTGTAACCGGAGTCTGTGTAAGGAAATAATGAAATACATATATTTTTGTAAACGTTTACGTCATTGAGCACGTCACGCTCTGTGAGCAACTACCCAGCAAACACACAACTGGCCGCAAAATGACGGCCGGGTACCCGTCGTGCTGGCCAAGTGCCGTATACCGGGAGCAAGGTAGATTGCCATCGTTTGGAAGTCACTGGAGTACCAGTGCCTGAAAAGTGCATATGCGCCGGTACATAACTAGTAACAGCGAACTGCCATGTGTCTATGACATGCACAAAAAAGTTAACGGCGTGGTACTGCTTAAAATGTACCGGGCCAGCACTATTTGGCAGTAATGGGCCTGTATATATTTCGTAGTGTTGGCATAAAATTTCGTTATTTTAATTAAACAATATTGTTTCACATTCATACGGTGTTGAAGTGTTAGGGGATATAAGTTCCGGGCCCCCAAAGGCAGGGTCACTGCAAAGATATATATATATTTTTTTTTTTTTTTTGAGGGGGGGGATGTAAGGGGAGAAGTTCACATTATGCCTTCAAATATTTTAGTACTAAAAACTAAAATAATACAAACGAGTTCAGTATGTATAAAAATGTTTACTACACAGACAGTGGAACCTCCACTCTGTATATGACAGTATATAACCCCCCATTTTGTACAGAATTATGAATTTTAATCTTAACATTTTTATAATTTATATTAATTTTTTACAATTTTGATAAACTTTTCCTGAAAAACATATTTGGAGACTTTTTTCTACGTTAAACCCTTTTAAAATCTACCGAATTAGGGTGCAGAAATATGTTAGAGAGTATTACACAAAGACCAGTCAGGGTTTTGCATGAGAGCTCAGCCCCTGTAGTCTTTTTTTCTTCAGAGAATTTTAGATTAAATTAAAAATTTTAACAGCCTACATAATTGCTTCTATTGACATGTTTTTATTAAAATTAATATAGCAGGGGTAAAACAAAAGATTACTTAATTTTTAAATATAAATTAGGTAATTAATGCTCAAATTTACAATAAAACAAATTAGAGCTCCTGCAGCTATTGTGTTAGAAATTCAGCGATGAACCAGTATTTACATATTATTTCTTTCAATCTGTTTCGATTACTCTCGAATCAAATGTTCTATTTCACACCCTTTTACGGGCCTCCTTACGGGAAGCAAGAGTTCAATATATCTACCCAGGGTCAACTAATATCTCACGGTTGCACGATAAGGCACCAAGAATTCGAATTGTTATCGCGGATTTGGCTATATTAATTCAGATTATTTATACGAAGTACAAATGAATTTTTTATGCATTTGAAGATTGGCGAGTTTTCGTGTCGATTGAGTATAGTAACCCATTCTTTTTTCTTTTGATGTTTCATTTCGTTTTGCAAATCTTGAAACGTTGAGCGGGAAGATAGTTATGAAATACGCTTTTTAGGATACAGTTTTTCCGTTGTTGTTGCAGACTTTCGAGAAGGTTATTGCTATAGATTAGTAAGATATCTCTGTTAGGAGCAATAATAATTATAATAAGATTTGCTTCTGCAGTGATATCTTGCTGGTTATGGATACAGAAAGTGGATTTCAAAGTTTTACAATTGGATTTTACATTTTTTAAACAGTCGGGAAAATATTATAGGTAAAATTTTACTTTTACTGTTTTTATGTTGCTAGCTGCATCAATCTATGGCTGCATTCATATCTTGTTACAGTTATTCGACTTCTTTGTGACTTAAAATGTAAGTATACATATTAATATTATGAAATGTTTGTTTTTACTTTTTTAATTCGCCATTATCTGGAATTTTCTAGTTATGTTTATCTTGTCAACATGGGCCTGTTAACTCCTTAGGCAGATAGCCCTCGTGTAACCAATTTAAAAAGCATGTTTGACGCATAACTAAACTAGAAGGTCCCACATTTTAATAACGTACAAAACTTAAAATACCGTTATAACGAAATTTTAGGGACCTCAAACGCTTTCTCTTAATTTGCTTTGAAAACTAATAATTGCTTGTCTTTCAAAATAGTCCCATACGAGTAATGTCGTGACGAGGGTTGCGGTTGCGACACTTTTGTGATATCGGAGTCCCCATTGTGACCACTATGTACCGGCACATTTCAGTTGCAGTGTGATCGCGACTACGCTGTGACGACGCATTGTAGTCACACCTGTGACTGCGACCGCTCTGTGTCGTCACTAAAGGGTCACAGCGGCAACCGTCGTCACAGTTGTGACTACTCTGCGGGGTCGCATTGGGACGTCACCGTAGGCGGACATAGGGACTGTGGCGGACTAAACGGCGGCGTCACAGCGACTCTTTGTGACTCTAATGTCACTGTTTCGCGTGGTCACTTTTTAGTCACGGGTGACAGTTGTGCTATTAGGGTAGTGGAATATTGCACACTGTATTAATTACATTTTTTAATCAATGTAGAATTATTAGCACTGTAAATATTTAATACAAGAAGAAGTATCACGTGTAAATTTATGTTGGTGAAACATTTCTTGCTATTTTCCACAATAACAAAGTTTATGATATCTTGTGAGATGACTAATTTATTAAGTTATAAACACACTGGAATCTATTGAATACCTGCATTTTAAAATGTGTTCATTTACAGAGATATAATACATTGTATTATCCAACTCGTATTTTGTAGCATAAATACATTACATAATGTTTTAGTGGCATAGTTAAAATGGCTTTTTTATGCTTTATCTCATTAGCAGTAAATTTTATAAACTTGATTTTATACTTCAGCTTGCTTTTCTTTCGGACAATAAAGCACAAAAATCATAATAAAACACTGCGAGTGTTTGATTCTCAGAAATGAAACTGAATATCTCTGCGTTAGAGAATAAATACAACTATTTACCAGTTTTCTCATATTGTTAACCATTTAATCAATTAAATCAACTAAAAATTTATAGAAAAGCAGCTCTGAATTTAATAACTGTATCTTAAACTCTTATTTTTATGGATCAAGAATAATTTTTTGAAATTTGTTTTAAAGTGCAACGAAAGTTAAAATAATTTACTTAATAGTTTTTATTATTTATTCAATGCATTATGGGAAAACATACTTTGGCAGGCCGTCATAAATTAAACTGTTTCTACGAATTACAATCGAACCATAAATAAAAGATTTTTTTCCGAAATTTCTAAAGTTTGTATGATAGGGCAAAGATTAAATCGTTAATTCAATTTACTTATCGATAATCACTTTTAAAAATACAAATTTAATTTATACCACGCCGGAAAAAAGCTTAAAAACAAAACTTTTGGATATCTCACTCGGGAAATAAAATCAGATTGCATATATATAATAACGAAAACTTTCATTTGTTGCGTAGATCTTATGGAGAAGAAATACTGATGAAATATGCTTCTGACATTAACATGACAATTTTGATCATGAAAGTAAATTAGCTTGGTGAAATGAAATATTCAAGTTACAAACTGTTCAAGTCATTTCAAATACGCAGATAAAGTTAGAAATTAAATTGTTTGTCTTGAATACGTGTATGTTAGTGATAGTCAAAATATGTGAATAAATGAGAACGTTAAAACAAAAGTAAAAACAATAAAAAGATGAACGATGAGTAAAATAATTAGCTCAGTAGTTTATCATTTAGTCACCAAAACGCATTTAATTTTGACTAGTCATTGAAAATGATTAAGTACAAACTATACGCTGGATCATTAATCCAGCGATAGTAATACAACTTGTGGACTAACAACATAGATAACTATATGCAAATGAATAGCAATCTGTTAAAGAAAAAAATAATTAACACGTGAGAGATCATTGAAATTCACTCGATGCACTATAGCCTAATACCGCGTGACAAAATCACAAGCAATTAAACCTTCGCCATAAATTACTACGGAAACAACCCAAAAGAAAGACTGGAAAACGTAGTTTTAAACGTAGTCTGTAAATTTCCATAACAACAGTCTGTAGTCCATAGAGAATCCTGCATACATCTTAAGCCATGCTGTTTTATAAACCCATTTTTTTTTCTTTGTGTGTGTGTGTGTCGAGAGCCAAAGACTGATGAAATTATCAAGAGAGGCAGAGGGGTTGGCCGCGGGGTTATTTAAAGTTCTTTAGTCTGTCTATCACGTACAGTCCAGTTATGCTGCAGCTCAAAAGCAATGATGGTCGCCGATTGGTTCCCACGGTCCAGTCTTTATAGAAAGCCAGTCTTCAGCTTATCATCGTTGTCTGTGCTGTGAATGAAAATTCCAAGAATATAATTGATGTTTCAAGTGAATGCACGAGTTGTCATTTTATTGCCAGGGTTAGATTAAGCGAAAGGGCTATTTATTAGGTCGATAAACGTAAGTTTCTTTCAGGCTGATTATCTTGGTTCATATTTAGATGACTGACCTTTCTTGGAATCACCAAAACATATCTTTAATTGATTAGATTGTTTTTTTATGGTTTTATAATTATTTTGTTTTTATATAAAGCTGGAGGGAACATTAACCCTTTGAGGCGCAACCCTTTCCCAATGCTGAAAAAGGGCGGCCGTTGCCATCGCTCGGGTTAACTACCAGCAAGATGGCGGACGATCAAAACGTTCATCACGTGCCACAGATCTAGAGACCTTTTTTTGACGCAGCTGGCTGTGCGGCACAGCATTGGGCAATCTATCCAGCTGTTCTCACATTCTTCCATTTTTCAGCACATGTCAGTGCTAAAAAGTAAAGGATTCTCGTAGAGCTATGTCGCCGGCAACTATTTTTATAGAAATCAAATCTATTCTTTGTGGCTGGCAACAGTTAAAACGTCAGAGTTTGGTGTTCTCAGAGCGGGAACACTGCGTGTTAAAGGGTTAAAGCACTACCCAGTCAGCACAAGCGAGTTCTAAGAACGTCTAGAGAACGTTCAGTAATATTCTCTGAACATCTATTAACGGTCAGAGAACTTGAGTGTGCTACCTGGGTAGTGAGTGATAATCCCAGACAGCACAGCAAACTTGATTCAAACTTGCAGCAAGCTTGATTTATCAAGTCAATAAGCTTGAATTAAGCTTGAAAATTTCAAGCGTGTAAGGTTAATGCAAGCTTGAATCAAGTGTTCTAGTTTACACTTGCCCAGCTTGCATTAAGCTTGACATTGCAAGCTTAAAAAATTTTTTTTCTAAACACACGGGGCGCCCGCGCCCCACATACTTTATTTTTCCGCGCTTTTTCCCCCTCTATGCTGAAATTTTAAGTTATTTTAATCTGTTCCATCAAACGTCTACGGCTGGGTTCGATCCCGGGAACTTTAGGCTGGAAGGAACGCGTGCTAACCGCTCGGCCATTATTGCCTCGGGTGGCTATGACTTAAGTTTGAAGTGACTGTTGTCACGCCAGATCGATAAGTATGGGCGATGCTGATAAGTTTCTTTTATTTTTCCATGGAATGAATCAAAATTTAAATAATGTTATGTGTGATTTATAGACTCTACTAATAGGGAAATAATCATAATATAAACTTAAAAGCAGGACACGTTTTAAAACTTTCAATATCGCAACACTCATCGTTGAGCAATATTGCTGGCCAAAATCGAGACAAACGACTGATTTTGAAATCAATTTCGTAGTATAATTGTATTTTATTTTGAAGAATTTCCATATTTGGAAATATAGAATGGGTTTACTTACTTAACACAAATTTTGTGTTAAGTAATCTGAAATCAAAGAAACAGATAGTTAAACGTTACTTCGAAATGCTATATCACAGTTGCTAACATGTATGTAGTACAAACACTTTAGTCATTTTTGTAAATATTTCTTAAAATAACAAATAATTGAAAAATTTTGCTATTTTTTAACGCTAAAAATTCTCTTTACAAATGTGGTTATTTTCCTACATATTGGTATGCTATATCGATATGGAGCATTTCGAAGAATTAAAAATAAGTTTAAATTAATTTATACAAATGTAAATTTGAATTATTTTCATTGTTCATACTTTATAATTAAAAAAATTATTTAACTTCTGAATTTATTTTTATCCTTTGTAATTTTATTTTAAAATTACAAAAGTGTAAGATGTAAGATATTTGGGCCCTAAAATCTGTAGGCCCTGGGCAGTTGCCCCGTTTGCCCTGCCCGTAATATGGCACTAGTAATAAAATAAAACACATCTTTTACGAACTTTCAGCAAATTTGAGGACGCTAGACAATTAATGTCCATACTCTTTCACAGATGGCGCCATTACTGCGCACTTTGAAAGCACTTTTAAAGCTAAAATCCAGCCTAAGCCAAGCTTGCATTGCCAAGCCAAATGTCAAGCTTGATTTAAGCTTATGTGCTGTCTGGGAATTGTATAAATTTTTTTGAAAAAAAATCGTGAGTATATTCAAGCCACAGGCTTTTTAGATTCAATATGTTGTACTATTTTAGTAAGTTACACTCCTTTTTAAAGATATATCATAGATCTTGAATAAAAAATTTTGCCATTTTTCGTATCGACGTATAAATAACAGGAAAAGTTGAGATTTGTGTAAAAGGCTTTTAGAAAGGATTTTCAGTTTTTTTTTTCTCTACTAATTAGGGAAAGAATTCCTCTTCCCGAACATTATCATTTACTTAAATTTCAAAGAGCATAATTTTATTTCTTAAATTATTTTTCTACAGAGCAGAAAAACGATAGTATTCCGAGCACTGCTACCAAGAAGTTTATTATACACTCTTACTGTTTGGAAATTTTTCCACAAAGCACGGAGTATGTGACTTATGTTCACGAAATATTTTCATTTAAATGCTAATAGAGCAAAAAATAGATATGTATAGTTAATTTCATCTAATGATGCCTTTTGCAAACTCTGTTATTCGATATTCAAACTTTATCACTAAAGTTTTATCACTAAAAAATTTATGACAGAAAGAACTTTCCAATTCCAATGATTAGTTCGCTCTAAAATTATCTCTTAACAAAGTATAAACTAATGGGAACTGCATCAGTTATGCATAATATGTTTTTTTTTTTTTCAGCCTCGCATTTATATCATCACTATAATTATTATTAAAATGTAAACGAAAATTCTTCTAAAATAATTGCCCGGCATTTGTTTTAATCACTCCCTGTTTTGGTGTGCTCTATATTTAGAGATTAGAATTCACTTAATAGCGCCTAAGAAAGTTACTTAATAAACTAAGTGGGTTTGGATATAATCTTTTGAAATTATGCATCATTAATTATGTTAAAATGCTACTAATTAGACAATTTTCCTCACGTTTAAGTGGTATATATTTATATTCTTTTCTGCCCCCCCCCTCTTTTTGTGTATGTATACATTCGTAATAAATAAACAGCTTTGAAACTAGATAATTGCAGACGAACACACTTTGTGAGTTTAGTTAAAGTTTTTTTTTTTTTTTTTTTTTTTTTTTTTTTAAGTTTAGCTTTAAATAAAAGTGAGTTTAGAAAGCGAAAATTTTTTTTTTTTTAATTTAACGCTGAAGAAGACCAGTATTTATTTATTTAATATTATTTAACAAAATATTTAACTATGCTTTTAACGTGATTGTTAAACGTAAAATATTGCATTTTTACAATTATTAATAACACTAGTAATAACAATGTCTATTATGATGTTCTCTCGGCATCGATTCATTCAATTCATACTGGTGCTATTTATATGCATATTAGCTTTTATTTTAAAACAAATAAATATCTTGTAAAACATAATATTCCGCTTCGTGGATGCTCGTTTACATGACGCTCGTTTACAACGAGCGTCATGCGATTTACTAACGAGAAAGAATTAACCCCTGTAATGCATAGTGATTCACATAAGAATCATTTAAAATATTCACCTCTTTTAAACAGATATTCATTAATGTCGCATTTATTTAATACTGATTATATTTCAAGCAATTGTATTTATATTTTTAAAAAATAATTGTTTCTATATTTAAAAGAACTATATTTATATGTAAAAATGTAATATCACACAGCTAAAAGCAAACATTCTGGAGGACTAAAGAAGATTTCAACCTTTACAAATAAAAATTTGAATTATTTACAGTGAATAACTCAATATTATTATTTTTTTTAAATGACAAAAGTTTTTTTCGAATATTCACATAAACTCGTAGCTGTAAAAGAATGCATTAAAATATGAAGTACAGAAGGGACATTCATTCTTAAAACACATATAATGGAATGAAGTACTGCACATATTTTGAGTTTCCAGAAATACTAAATGTAGTAAAGCTCTTTTTTACATGTATTTACTTTCGGCCTTTTATAGAATATTTCTTTTACATAGCTAAGTATAAATTTAGCACAAAGAGAACAGAAGTAACGGCTGAAAATTCCGAATAATCAGAATTTTGGTACCAATATTTCAATCAAACAAATGCCTAAAATATCTTCTCTAGAATGGCATAATCATAAGGAGTAAAGATAGAAATTATAACATATTTTCTGAGCTAAATCTTTTGGCAATCTATACAATACTATGCGTTTCCATCTTATTTTTGTCCGTGTTGAAGTATACTTCGAGATTTTAAGGTTAAAATAAATTTAATAGGAATAAACATTCGTTTCATAATTCATTGATATCTTAATGAATGGTTACAAAACTCTTAAATTAATTCATATGAGCTTTGTAATGTTTAAAAATAAATCTGAATAAATTTTACAATTCAATTTAAATTTTTATTTAATAAAGTTTTTAAATATAAATATAAAATATTGATTAGTAGTTAACTGTCAACATTGCAATTTTTTCCTCTCTGAAATTTCTTTCTTTGGAGGCATGATGCAAACATTCTCAACAAAGACTTACAAAAATTAACAGACTATCTAATTTTTAACCTTTTTTAAACAACCAAACTTTTTTTTACCATTTTTAATTATTGGCATACTTTATAAAAGGAGAATTTTGTATTAAAATCCATTAACAGTGTAATTAATTTTTTGTTTGTAAAATTCTAATAGAATTCTAAAAAAAATTATTTCATCCTTGTATAAAAACAGAAAGAACACAATGCCTGAATAATGAACACTATTAATGACAAAAATTTTCAAATTACCAGAGTATAATGAAACATTCAATGAAGGTGCTGAAAGACACTTTTCTCTATGCAGCTGCTTTTTTTTTAAATGTACCAGTATAGAAAGTTAGGTGCATTAAAAAAAAACAAAATGCTTTTAATCAACCCGAAATGTTGGAGGCAGGAAAAACATTTACGGCGTAAGATGGCGCATATTTTGAAAAATAAATTACTTTTCGATGAATGAATGTCAATGTTGGTTTCTTTGTGACATTTTTTCGCCCTTCTTTCATCGTTACATTGAATATTGAGACAATACAAAAAAAGAAAGAAAGAAATCTAGAAGAAAAGAAAGAAGAAAAAGCATGGGAAAATGGAGACTTTTTTATTTATTTTATTTTTGTTTGTTGTCAAATTCGTTATGACTAAAAGTAAGACGCTTGCGCCAGTTTCGAATTTTATTCCATTAATACAAGAAAAGGGTTTGAAAAATAAATTGTTGCAACCGTTTATATATATATATATGTGTGTGTGTGTGTGTGTGTGTGTGTGTTAGAGAGGAAGAAATTCAAGCTGATTTTATTTATTTATTTGTTACGTTTTTTATTTTATTTAATATTTCTCAATTAAAGGTATATATCGCTCCACAGCATGACGAAGCTCGTATTTGCATCGGAGATATCATTAGAAACAACAGTTTTTTAATATCTTAAAAACAATAAATAAAATTATAGTTTTAAGAGCGTTTAAAAACTTTATTTAGAGCTTTCAAATAATTTGAAATCAGAAAATCAAGATATAATAAAAGCTATCCTTAAAAATCCTTATTAAGTAAATACTTGTCTTTAGGAGTCAAGAATCGGCGTGGCTTCAGCGTTGTTTACAAACAAGGTTGCTCTCTCAGATGCTAAAGTTCTACCGTTGAAATATGGGTTATTTCGAGTATAATCGGAGTATTTTCCTGTTTTGTTAACTGCTGGAGTTTTGAATACAACCTTGCCAGTCTTTGAAGGTACGAATAGTACCATTTACAACAAATACCAGTCTTTAAAGGTATGAATGCTTCAATTTTCAAAACACACGGTCAGATAAAAGCATACTTTACTTATTTTATTCATGCAATCTACTATCTCTTTTAGAAAAATTTTATGCATTGTATAAAGAACATTTGAAACTGCTAGTTAGAATTGTTGATTTTCAGAATGTTCGCACCTTAATCCTCATATTTATTGAGAAAGGCACGTTAAAGCAAACAATAGAAGTTAAGCGAAATACAGTTTTAAGTTTGCCATCCCTTGTGTCCAGGGTTGCCAACCGTCCCGCGACAGCCGGGAAGCCCCTTTAAAGAACTTTAGAGGACACGTACCACGAAAGGTATCTGAGGGACACCAAATGCCCGTTGTTTGAATGGAATAAGTAATTTAATAATTTGAGAAATAATAAGGATCTCAGAAAGAGATTTTAAACATTAAGTTTCTTTTCTAAATAAATATGATCTTAGCAGAAGTGATTGTGTACTTTAATTTTCTTTTCTAAATAAGTAATATTATGATCTCAGTAAGAGTGTTTTAATATATTTTTTTACAAATAAATAATTGCGATGATCTTAGTGGAAAATGTTACTTAAAACTATAAGTTTCTCTTGTAAAGGTATATTATCGATACCTACTTATGTGTTGTTTTAATCATTTTTTTTAATGCCAAAGTAAAAAGGTTTTCTTTTTGATTGTAAAATGAAAAAAAGTTTATTTATTTAATTGCAAATGATAGTACTATTTGTTTTTATTATAAAGAAGAGAGATGGAAGACTTATAAAAAATGTAAATTTTTCATTAGATTGCCTGATTAACTATGTTGTATGTATAGAAATGTCAAAATAGAAGCATAATAGTCAATAAAACTATTTAAAGGGAAAAATTAAATCTTTTTTTAACTGTGTTTCTCATCTTTCTCAAACAAGTAAGTTGAATCCCGCCTTTTTTAGCCATGCCCCGAATTTTAATCGCGAGTCCCGTAAATCCGTATATAAAAAATGGCAAGCCTACTTGAATCGTCGATCACGCTTCCTTCTGCATTTGCAGCTACAGTTTAAAAAAATTTATACTTTTAACATTTTATTATAGGCATTTTTATCTCAATGATTTTTATGCTATAACTCACAAAATATCAAACATGTAAACTTTTTTAAAAAATATCATCTGTATCTGAGCACGTAGCAAAAGACAAATTTTGAAAGAGGTATAGCACTGGTACTTTTTGAACATGCATAAAACCTACTGTTTAATTAAGGTTATAATATGAAAGTAATCAAAATAAAATAACTGAAAAATAAACCTGAACATTCAATTGTTGAATTGCAAAATATCATTATTGACGGAATTAAGACCACAATAAGTAATCTACAATTATTTTTTTCAATGATTAATAATCTGTAATGAATTCTAACTGTCAGTACAGTCATTTTTAGAGCTGCATTTTCCTGCAAAAATATGCAGCAATTCTTTTCCGTCCATCATTAATTTTATCATGCTCTTTCTTAGGTACTTCAACGTAAATCTGAGAACAGTGCATTCAGTTTTATAAATGTTTTCTAAGCATTCAGCATGAAAGAAACAATTAGTGACTCAGAGGACATTTAATAATCTCTAGATGTCACATAAATTACCTTTTTTAATTAATTCAAAAAAGGTAGTTCAGTATCTTAAAAATTTTTGCTTTTTAATTAGGAAGTCACAGCACAATAGGAAATGAGAGAAGAAAGTTTAAATCATATTTAAGAAAAAGAAAAGGCATTTTCTTGCACTTATGTTTATTGTTGTTGTTGTTTCAAAGATTACACGTATGTTTTTCTGCTAAGTCATTTATTTTTAATTATCCTTTTGCATTCTTTACATTCGTAAAAAAGCATGAAATGTGCTTTTATCATTTGTAACATCAGCTGTATCTTTTAAATAATTTTTTATAAGTAATTTAATGTCTTGCAAATAATTTTTTAAAAAGTGCATATAATAAATGCAACTTTCAAATCAAATGAACTATTTTTTTTTTCAACTGAAAGTGTAATGGTACTCAAAAAAGTTACTGACTGTTTCAGTTATTCCTGTTCGCAAAGTGTCAAGAGAGAAAAATTGAGATTGTGCATTGCGAATTTAAGAAAATGACAGTTTTGATCATGCTTATTCAAATTAACACAGACAGTTTCAATATTCATTTTTTGAACTTGTAAAGGTTGATACTGATAATACACTGCTTAATTTATATATTTTTTTATCCCTGGACTGGTACACTTCAGCCATCTCCCAATGTTGACTTACTGACTCGGCCATTGGAGAATAACTCTTGCGTAAATATTTAAACCATAATAAATTGACCACATTGGGTTTTTTTTTTGTGGTGTAATTTAATTTTAGTGTACGCAAAATAAGGTATAAATGATTAAAGTTATATGAAATTTTTTATGCATACCGCTAGCACAATTACCCAGTGACTTAACTTGCCCGATAGAAAAAGTTCATCGCACCATTGCAAGAATGTCGACACTTCTCACCTGCCGAAATTCCCACGTGGTGGTAACAAAATTAAGAAAAGCACTAAAGCGATATCATATTCCCAATGCGAGTGTGACTACATAAAACCTGCCTCATAAATTTACCGCGCTAGTCATTTGGTAATCTAATTTTCTTTCAAAGTAGATTTATATACATCTAGGGGAAAAAAAGTAATTGAAAGTGATATGAATTTTAATACGCGTGCGAACTGCAAAAACGGTCCAGTCACCCAGTGACATAGCTTATCCAAAACAGCACAGCATGAAAGGGTTCACCGTTCCATCGACTGCAAGAATCTTCATCGTTACCATCCTCTTAGGAAATAAGCTATCTTTACCTTTTATCGCGAGGCATAATCAAAAAGGTCGATGGGCAGGGGTCATGTACCGTACAAGGTTATGTCTGGCAGCGATTCCCAGCGACAAATTACTGGCTACTGATTTAATGTTTCGTGAAGGAATTGCTAATGGGAGTCCTAACCCTGCAGTTAGATGGAAAGAAAACGAAATAAAGTGTGTGGTAAATAAAGAGGAAAACAAAAAAAGCAGGGATAGGTCCTCCTCAGATCTTTACTGCTCTTGAATGGTACGGTGCGTTGTTTACAAGCCCACGTTTAAGGAAGGTTTTTTTTTTTTTTGTCGATTTGATCACTGGTTGTTATGCCAAAAGTAGTACTTAGGATGAACATTTATCAAAATAGTAGAAGTAAGGGGGAAAAAACGAAAAGTTTGCTTAAGACTGAATACAGGAAATAGTCTTCAGATTGAATGTCATTCGACATAGATGTGCTTTTAATCGGCTTATTAATCTCGAACGGATTTGTTTTTCAGTGGATGATTATGACAGTTGGAAAATTGAATTTAGTTGATTTAGACAAATAAAGAAATCTTTGGCTAACATGATTCAAATTGATTTGTGTTAGGGAGTTAAGAGAGGGGCGAGAATCGGACTGTTAAATCAGCTGCATCTCAACAGGTCCGCGTCTAGTGAAAAAGTGGTGAATAGCATCTTTAACTACAATATAAATATGTAAAAACTTTGCATCAAACGTACTCAAAATTAATGAATACCGTTTTTATTACAGCTATGTGTGTTCTATTTATTTATTTATTTTTCTAATGTTGGATTTAATACCAGATATATATAAAGTAGAAAATTAGACTGTTAAACCAAAACATGCCGATATATTCCAAATCATAGTTATGCTTAAAATCGTCAAGTTGGAGGTCCATAAAACTTGGTACGTAATTTAAGTAATACATATGTAAATATAAAAACTTTGAATTAAAATAAACAAATAAATAAATTGAGGATTAAACATGCTTGTGTAGAATAGTAGAATTATGTAATGCATTGAATGAAACAGGAAAAACAAAACTTTTCTCCCCAATTTTTTAAACCGTGTATTCACACATGTATATGTATTTATGGATGAAGAAATGAATTCACGCATAAAAATATGAATCTTATCAATGCATTTATAAATAAGCACTGTTTCCTTAATAAATATTCTTTCATTAAGAACATAAGTACAAAGAAAGAATTTTGTTTTATTTGCTTACCGAAGAAAAACAAGACAATACTTTTAAAGAATATAACATAGTAAATTACTTTGATAAAGCAAAAATTTCATTATAAATTGCTTATTACGATAAAAATGATTTAACTTGATAAATTGCTTACGATCGAGAAATAATAGGAAGGAAGACATTTTTTATGATGAGCTTGGAAAAATCGACGCTATGGAAAAAAATAGGAGAACATTTTTACATATATAAAATATCCGTTTTAATAAATGGTGAAAAGTTAATCATTAAGCAAAATAAATAAATCATTTAATTTTTAAAACGTTAATCGAACGCACTGTGTATTTGTATTATGCAATGAGTTTAAAGGGAAAGCTATCATTTGTATTTTCTTCCCATTAACGAGTAATCTCAACAGGCATTTTTTAAACTATAAAAGAGTATCCTTGAAAATGTAGAACATTACATGTTGCCAATGATTTTATTTACAACTTTATTCTAAGTCAGTTAAAGTCAGTTTAGAATATAAAGTTGAAGAACGAAGTTTTTCAAATGAAGGGGACAGTTTACATTTTCATTATTATCTTTTATTTTAAAATCTATAGTACAAATGATGAACTGAATGCAATTCAACGTTAATTTAAAAGTACATTTTGAAATAATAAACCCCTTTAAATTGCACATTTTAGTTTAAAAAAAAAACCAGTTTAAAAGATTGATTTTTTTAAAAACATTACTACATTTTTAAAAAGAAAGATTTTACACAATACTGCGCATGGATATATAGATACATTTAATATTAAGTCTAATATAGTTTTTCTATATTAGACTTAATATTAGATATATACAGTGTAAAACAATAAAATGTTACATATCTTCATATGATTTCTGCAAAATAAAAAATCTGAAGGCTAATTCCATGCACAAATTTCTCAGATACATAATAAAGAACATGTACAAAAAAATTTAAATCTTTATCTCAAATACAAAAAAAGTCTTAGAATTTTTAAAACATGAAATTGAAGAAAATATGAACGTGGAAAAAGCCATCTAAACAGATAGTTTGCCAATGAAATTGCACTTAGTGTATGAACAAAAGCTGCAATATCTCGTAATATTATTGGTGTAGGATTAAAAAGGAGATGTCAAAACTTTAATAATTTAACAGGCTTTCATTTAATATTTAAAAAAGAAAATTGATTTTTTGACCAAATTTGGGGTAAACTGTAATTATGTAAAATAATGTAAAATTCATTTTTGAAATAAGAAAGTTAATCTTCAGTAAATACCCTCCATTTTTATTCATTGAATAAGTAATTGCTGAAAAATATGTGATATCAAACAGAATACTATCACTCCCATATCTTGTTTTAAATTCTTTATTTGAGGAGTCGGTATCATTAGGATCATTTTTATAATTTCATGCTCAGAACTATAATACCAATGTATATGAACTATTTTCTGGAAACTACAATCTCACCAAAAGATCATTGCGTAGATTTTTTAAATAGGTGGACTTTTCATTGATAATACAGTTTTATAAATTTTTCTCTATTTTACACTTTAAAAAAAATAGTTTGAAATACAAGCCAAAAGTTAAAAAAAAACTGCCGCAACAGCAAACTTGGGGCCAAGGCCTGCGCTGCCTATCTGCGCCTTCGTGATCGCAACCTTGGGCTCTGCGATGCGGAAATATAAGCCCCGTATAAGTGATTAGCCTGACGCCGAGACCTCAGTGTTTAACCCTTTAACGCGCAGTGTGTCCGCTCCGGGAACGCCAAACTCTGACGTTTTGACTGTTGCCAATCACGAAGAATAGATTTGATTTCTATAAAAATATTTGCGGGTGACATAGCTCCACGAGAATCCTTTACTTTTTAGCACCTCATTTCCCGTAAAAAAATGGTCATGATTATTTTTAACAGCACTGACATCTGCTGAAAAATCGAAGAATGAGAGAACAGCTGAATAGAATGCCCAATGCTGAAAAAAGGGCAGCCGTTGCCATCGCTCAACTTAACTACCAGCAAGATGGTGGACGATCGAAACGTTCATCGCGTGCCACAGATCTAGAGACCCTTTTATTGAAGCAGCTGGCTGTGCCGGGCACAGCCAGCTGAAAAGGATGAAAGTCTGAAGAGGATGAAAGGATGAAAGTCTGAAGAAAAATATTAGTGGTGACAAAATAAACATAAAAGCGATTAAAATCTGTATTTTTTAATGTCCTTGAAAAAGTATGATCAGTATTAAATCAGGTATTTGATTCAGCATTAAATCTGAAGATAAAAGCTCGCTTTCCAACAAAATCTGAAGATAAAAGCTCGCTTTCCACAAAATCTGAAGATAAAAAGCTCGCTTTCCAACAGAGTTGAAAGCTCCAGATTTGCAAAACATCCTTTCTGCGTCATAAACGTCACCTCTTGGTCGTAATTCGAATTAATTTTTTTCTGCAAATTTCTTTTTCCCATACTGCATGTAACGTATTTATCAAGTTCCAGGTTCCACCATGCCCGAGTGAACATGGTAGGTGGCTGAAGTGTGAAGGTCCAGCGTTCGGGCCTATGGCAAGGCTATCGATCTAACAGTCTTAAGTTTTGGTCGGTTTTCTCGAGATGTAATGTGAATACGCGTAAAAACCCCTTTAAAACGTCTTATAGACAGAAAGCAATAACGTAGCTTTGCCTCAACACAACACATTGGCAAGTTTCAACGAAATACATCCACCAAAACGGATTTAGCGTAGATCTAAACAGGGTAGCTTAAATTGTAATATGCCTGTACATATATTATTACGAAAAATTCTCTGTATACTCATGAAATGTTTACAAAGTATTTATAGCTGGTGTGCGTTTTCAAGAATTTGTATTCAATTAATTTTTCAACTACAATTTATTGATACTTTGAGAGAAACTTAATTTCCCCCCAATTTTCCAAGAAAGTATATTTACTTAACTTTTTATGATGAAAATCATTACGTCATTTTTATGACGTAATGATTTTCATCATAAAACGAAAATAAAAATAATAATGCAGAACAATAAAAAATGCACCGAATGGACTTGAGAAAATCAATATAAAAATACACCATATTGTGACCAACTTTTATATCCTCCCCCTCCCCCCTGCATTGCTATGTGCATTTTACACTGGCGTTTTCATTTGTACTTAATTTCTTTCTACGAATTTAATCTACATTAATTTTCCATTGTTCTGTTAATTGCTTGGAGTTTCCTGTTTTATGCCTTATTAATATTGCATTGATTTTAATTTCTTTTTACGTTAAATACATTTTGCTTTTTTGTGTGTCTGTCTCTATGTGTATGCACTGTCAAAATGCTTTAATTACCTCATCGTTAACCTTTTTTTTCAATATTTCAGAGTTTTTTTTTTCCGCTGCAAATTAATTTATGTCCAGGAACTTTTCATAATGAAGATTTTAAAAGATATTTCGTCTTTTCTCTTTTAAAATGAAACATTCTTTCTTATCTCGTGCTGCTGTATTAAAAAAGAGTAATAAAGTTAAGTTTTTCCCCTTGCTGTGTCAAGCTTCATTATGTTTGAACATCAAAAGAGTAATTTGTGGTTTAAAACAATACGCTTTCACTTATCGTAAAACGGTAGTTAAAAGAATTTAATATAGCAAAGGTTAGATTAAATAATTCTGGTAATAAATTTAGCTTTTTTGAAACGCAGCTGTATATCTCGGCTTTTTACTTCTTAATTAAATTATGATTAAGATATCTTTTAATTATTAAATGTAAAGAATAAATAATGAAATATACTCATGAATACCCAAAATAATTTGCTTAAGATGAGGAAATCAAAGCATTATTAAATATAAAATTAATCTTTGAAGTATAATTTTACTTATTTATAATGAGTTATTAATGAAATTTAAAGTAGAATGTGAAAAAAAAAGTATAAATATTTTAAATATTCTGATTTTTTCAATTGCAAAATTTAATCTATTCAAATACTTAAAAGTAATTAGAGGTGGTAAGAGTTGTGAAGATTATTGGGAAGTATTTTAAATCAATGGAATAATAATCATTACAAAAAGTCATCATTTTTTTTTTTTTTACATAATAACTCTTCAAGTATACGAGGTATTTGTGTTTGCAGAATAATAATGTTTATTAATACCACTGGTCAACACGATTTTTGGGTCTGACTTCTACATGTTAAATTTTAGTTTTCCCTACACCAAAACTAAGGAAAATAATTTTTTTTTTTTTTAATGAAAGTTTGCTTTTGTAGAAATTAAAGCAATTTTTCAATATTTTTTTTTTATAATTCCACTCTAAATTATGATCAGAAAAGTTTTTGCTCGATATTAAAGTCTTTTTTGTTCAAGATTTGTGATAAACAATAACATATAAATGTAAAATAATATGAATTTAATGTCTAAAAGTGAATGTTTTTCGTATTTCTTTTATGTTCGTATGACCAAATAATAATACAAACAAATAAAAATAGTACAAATAATACTACAAGCAATACTACAGAGTTACAAATAATAATACAGTTTACTTTCGGGTTAATCAAAGTGCTGCCATCTTTTGTTTATGAAATAAATTAAAATATACTTATCGACGTAAATCAGACAAAAGCAAACTTTAAGAACTAAAAATGAAAATTTAAGGGTTTTTTAATGCCTAGAATCAGAATTTAAGCATGAGAACAGAACCCCCCCCCCCTTCTTCTTCTTTTTTTTTTTTTTTTTTTTTTTTTTTTTGTTGTTGTTGACCAGTGTAGTCTGAAGCATGCATTAATTAGGACTGATAGTGTGTAAATCTAATTAAAATAATAATAATAATAGCTATTTAATACAAACTCACCAGAAGCAAAGGCGGATCCTGGGGGAGGACGCCCCCTCCGAGAAAAATATATTTACACCAGATAAATGGGCTTTATACAATATTAAGTGGCCTTTACACTAGATAAAATGAGCATGCACGATTTGCGCCCCCTCCGAAAAAAGTTTCTGGATCCGCCCTTGCCAGAAGATTAACTTGTAAACTAGTAAATTAAATTTGAAGTGGATTTGTACAATAAAATATAAGAAAAACAACTGTATACTAAGAAGAGAAATGTGGATACAAAGGCAAAAAAATGAGACTTATGAACAAGTAAAAATGCACTTCTCTAAGTGAAAGAATAAATTATTGTTCACGAAAAACACTGCTATAACAATTTTTTAACTCATTTTCTTTTATTACTTAGAAGACATTTTGAGTTGATGCCAAGTAAGCGAAAAGTATGAAACCAGCGTCAGGAAACGAAGGCCAGCAGCCCAGGGAATTACAATGTCTTCCGTTTCATTTTGGTGTCAGCAACTGTTGTGATAAATGAAGGTATGAAAATGTATATCGAATAACATTCTTGGTGTAACCCGAGCTTCCGCCCGAAGCTAAGTCGAAGTAGAAGTGTTTTGGGAGTGCTAAGTTTGTAAGATAATGCTTTTCGGGTGAGTTGAAGCTCGATGTGGCATGTATATCATTACACATACAAAATAAGTGGTTTCAAAGGCAGTGAAGTGAAGAGAGAAGAGAGAGGTGGTGTAAGTTAATGGTTAAGAAACAACCCCAAAATGGTCTATAGTGCATTCATGTGGGGTTATTGTAGCAGATACTTTAGAGCTTACTATGTAACATAAAAGTTATATTGCAGTTAATAAGCGGTTAAACTTTATAACAATCGGTATGTTAAAGGGCGAACATTTATGTATCATTTAAGTATCCATTATGATTCAATATGTGCAAGCTTTCTTAAATAGTATTCTTGGTTCATAACTGAAACTGATTGATGTCTAAACTTGATATCATAAGTTATGGTCGGATGCATTTATTTTACTCTAGAATTAAGACGTAAGAGATAGTTTTTTGAACTGCTCACACTTTAGTTAGTGTATTCGATCAAAGATCTACAGCACTCAGTTCTTTCCTACACCGATGTCGAAATTTTTAGAAGTGGAATAACAGACTTGCAATTGAAATCTTTCTGTTCCTAAACTTTAATTATTACAAGTGCTTTGCTTCTAAAATTGTAGGTATGATGAAGTCTGATATATTTTTGCGTCTCTGCCACACAGGGGCGTAGCCAGAAATTTTTCATGGGGGGGGGGGTTACGACTACTACAACTCATATATAAATGTATACGTGGGTGTGACAATGTAGTGAAGAATATACATTTTGTATGGCAAAAAATTCCTCATGTGGGGGGGGGGTTAGGGGGTTCAACCCCCCCCCCTTGGCTACGCCCCTGCTGCCACACATTTCGTTTTTCTCGCATTTCCAATTATCAATCATTTATTACAGTGTTTTTTTTATGCACGGTTTTGGAAGTATCTCTAAAACGTTCTTTTTAATTTCTTAATTTCATATTTTAGTCGATGGATTTGACGAATTCTATATGGGCTGTACTCGACTGAATTTTTTTCATACTAGTCTTATTATCCTTCAATAAACCGTTTTATTTGAATCGAAAACACTTGTATAAGGAAATTTCATTGTGATGGGTTCAATTTTGATTCATATTACTGAATGTTTCACTAATGTCGTGAAGAGATGCGTCGATCGATGCCATAAAAGTTTGATTTGACGTTTGGTAAGTCAATGTTATTGTCAGTTTTAAAACTGTGATTACAAACATTTTCACAATCTTATTGCATTAAACACAATTTATTTATAATTTCCATACTTTTTTTTTATCACGGTTTCATATTTTCTTTTGATTATATGATATTCATTTGATTATTTGATATATTCATATCTTATAAATAAAATTCTTTTTTTTCATAAAAAAATATTCGGCCAAAAAGGTTTTGTGAATAGTTATTTTACATTGAAATGTGAGAGTAAAATGGGTATAAAAAATGACATATTAAATCATAGGTAGTTTTCTGTAATGTTAAACATTCAAAATTTTTCTGTAACTTTGTGCTACATAACTATGAATAATGACTATGGATACATTATTCATAGTCTTCACCCCTGTAAATATTATATATAAACTATATTAGTTTAAAATTATAAAATATTGAAATTATTGAGAGTTTTTTTCCATAAAGGAAGGATAAAATGGTCAATAGATTTTAAAAAGCCAAAAAGCTTAATACACTTTATAAAATTTTATTTCCCTCTTATCATGACGGGCAACTTACACTTTAAAAATATTACGCCTAGGATAAGAGTCTGGTTCTAGACAGTAATAGTATTCTGACATCACATTTTTGTAGAGCAAGGTGGGATAAAATAGGTAGAGGTATTTATTTTTGATCAAAAATATAAGCAGTTTTTTAAAGGATATTTTCTTTTGTAGCCTACATATTCAGAGGTTATATGTATTACATCTAAGCTCACCAAAAAGTTTATTAATTGCATTTATAAATATAAAATTAACTAACTTTATACCCATTTTATACATCCCACCACGCTAAAACATAAAGAGAAAGAAAAGCATTTCAAAGAATTCTTACATTTTTTTTTGTTATTATTTAAAAATTCAAAATAATAACAGAACTTCTCAGTTTTTTTAGGAATGCTTTAGCTTCTTGAAAGGTTTTTGAGATACAAGAAGAGATCATGAGTTTAATAAGCAGATTAAAACTAATATTATGTTTCCAAATGTAACTAATAAACTTTTTAATGAGTATCAATGTTGCCGAGTAATGTCTGAAAATATAGGCTACAAAAGAAATATTTAAAACAAACTATTTTTTGTTCAAAAATATATACCTTTTTACGATATCTTATTCTACTCTGCTTATTTGCAACGAATAAAGAAATTCCAAAAAATATACATATTTCTAATAAGCCATTTTAATGGACAATATTGAAACGAAAATATTGCATCTTGATTAACATCATTAAGTTGAAGTCCTCTTCCTGATTTTCTATATCACATATCGTTTCTTTTCAAATATGTAATATTAATTTCATGCCACATACTACAATGTTTCAAATTTTTTAAACACCATTAACCATTATCTTAATCTAGAGGCCATTAAATGTACATCATGTTCTGTGAAATTCTTAGAAAGAGTACTATCAAAGACGCAAACGCTGAATACTTCAATTATTTTTTCTGCTTTATGTAATCTACATTTTTACTTAAGTTCAGTTCTTATAGCCGATAAATTTGATACTTCCCGAATAGCAAATTAAAGTACCTACTTCGAATACTGTAATATTAAAATCCTTGTTTCTGCTTTAACTTTGCAAATTAAAAACCGATTATATTTTTCTACCTCATAGGGGTATTTAAATGTCATTTACTGGGAAAGTGATTACATGCGATTTTCCGTAACGGTCTTTTTATTATTATTATTAGTGTTTTTTCATGGGAAAGAAACTCTATTCGAATTTACTTCCTCCTTTCGATGCCATACATGTTAAAAATATTTATGAATTTAAAAAAACGCCTAATATGCCAGCTACTTTAGGAAATTTACTTTACTTAGGAAACGATTAACTAGCTGCATGCACTACCTTGGAATATTTGCAAAAATATTTTCACAACTCATTTTAATAGCAGCATATTTGTTTTAACAGCAATTTCTTTATTTTCCCCGAAGCACAAAGGGAAAAAGGTGTGGATTATAAAAAAAAAACTCCAAAATTGCCTTAAATGTTGGTGAAAAGTTCTCTTTGTGTGTGTGTGTGTAAATTAAGATATTTTAAGTAAATAGCAAATTTTAGAGCGCGAAAAAATATCTTGATTAATAAAAAGTTCAAATGATAATATGTAGTCTTTTAAAAGCAAAGAAAGTTTTAAAAAATGAATTATTAAAAGAAATCAGCTTTCTCTAGTGAGAAACTTGCGCTTATATATACCTTGCATATTACGTCTATTAAATTAATTTAATAGATGTAGTTTATGTCTTTGCAAAACTTGTCCTTACATCTCGTTCTAATAGTAGAGGTGATGATGATGATAATAGTTTCAACCAGTTCTGCAAAGTATTTAGTTGCATACACAAAATAACTTGTAATATTTTCAATATGACTTACTTGGCCAAACTTATGATTTCTCGCATTTCCATATTAATATTCATCTTGTTAATACCAAGCACTAGCTCAAGCATATGGGGAATGGGGATTGTTTTAACACACTATTATAGAAAAACGAAAAACAAAATTATATCTTTATATGTTTGAATTCTGTATTCGTCCACATTAACTGAACAAAATTTTGAACTTGTGGGTGAACACGGGATGGGAAAGGACATTTTTAGCTATCATAGTAACAGAACCTATTGCTACCACTTAAGTTAGTGAATTCAATCATCAAATAAAATTAAAGTGTTCGAATTTTTACTCTCGTATAATAAGTATACATAAATATAAAACAAAGACTCGTAAGTTATTCATATCCTGCAGTTTTAATCCATACTAGCAATCCTTATATCCACAGTTCAGGCAAAAGAAAACCTTTTATTTATTTTATTCACGTGAAAAAAAAAATCAAACTGAATAATCCTTGGGAACTATTCCGATTTCCAGCGAGTTAATATCGCAAAACTTGCGACACTATTATGATAATGAAATATTATTTGCGTCCAAGCTCAACAATTTTGTGAAATTTCAAAAACGTGACGTCAGACTCTTCACAGAAAAAAGTCTCCTTTTTTTATCTACTTTTTACTCTATCGGAGTAAGTTAATGAATTTAAAAATTGCTAACAATTGATAATCACCTAGTTATGTACTCACTGTCGTTCGATATTCTGTTACATTCGTTATTTACCTGAATCGGTGAGTCACTCACTTAAAGTCCATAATTTCTAACAATACGGAGTTATTTTCACAATTCTACCCAATTTATGCGACATTAATCAATTAATGTTGACAGATTTTAATGAATATGCTGTCGATATTAATGAATTACACCGAAATCTTCCACTTTCTTCCCCTCCCTTCCACTTGCCCATGGTTGTAACTCCACATTTTTTTATCGTTCCCCTTCTCGCGTTTGTCTTGATTTATGATGTTAGCGTTCAGTTTTCGATGTTTTTTTCCTTGCGTTATATCGGAATTTTTTCCTAAAGGACGTTGTTGCAGTTTTTGTACTTTTCTTTTCTTTTTTTTTTTTCTCTGATAAATAAAGCTTCGTATTTTTAATAACACGATGTTCGAGACTTAAAATCAAAGAAATAAAATTCCGATTTTTTTTTCTGGTGATTTTCTGTTTATATTACTTTGAATTACTCTTTTTCGCGTAAATCTTTGATTTATGTGAAAAAATTTGAGTAAAAAAAACATGAGCTGATAAATCATTTCTCTAAAAGAGTGAAAACGGAGTTATATAAAGAACTGTTTATTTTTTGTATTGTAATTCCGTCTTATAAAAATCAGTTTTTATATAAACTAGCTGTAATTAATCATTTAACTAATTAATTAAATGCAACATACGTTCATAAAACTCCTCGATAAACTCTAAAAATTTTATACTGATATCAGAGACTGTTCATTATTTATTTTATTTCAGATCAAAATATGCTTCGAAGCAATTTAGGAAAAAGGGAATAGAGAAGCAAACTATGCATAAAACATCATTAGATAAAACGTAAAGTGGAAATAAAAATGAATTGAATACAGATTAGAAACACATAAATTTTTTTTGAGGGGGATGTAAAATACGATTTGATTTTTCTACTTCAAACTTTGTGTGACTTAAGGAAATAATTTTTGACTGCTGAAATCGAAGGTGTGACTAAACTCTTAAAAAAAAAAAAAAACAAAAAAAAAACATGTTTGAAAACAATCAGTTTTGTATAATTTTAAAAAATGTAGAGACTATTTTGCATTCTCGCAGAGTTTGATTAATACGTCATAGAGGGTAATCATAATTAAACTTCCCCTGTAAACGAGGTTCTACAGCCACACCGGGTGAACGAATTGTAACCAAATTTGGTATATAGATTAGAAATGAGATGTGCTCAAGGAATTTATAAAAAAAATTTCAAAAGGGTTCACTAGGTGGCGCTTTTCATGAAAAAATTGTTAATTTAACAATGAAAATGGCTAATTCGAATTGCACAAAGGATTCCACATTTATTCAATAGTTTTTGGGCATTTATTAACTGATTTGAGCCTTTTTTTGGGGGGGGGCTGAAATCACCATCTGAATGCAAAGCGCCGCCTAGCGGACATTTCTTGAACTAAAATCCTTCAAAGCGCCTCTCGTGTACATCCACACTCCAAATTCGGTGGCAATCTGCTCGTCCATTTCAGCTGTAGCATGAATTTATAGGAAAAGTTTAATTATAACCATCCTGTACTTGGCTGTACCATGTGGATCACTGATTCTGGCGGCTTTCTACATAAATGTCGTGGTAGTATCTTCAGGGGCATACAATACAGCTTTTTATGTGTTTCATATTCAGAAAAGGATTGGAGGTTTAAAATATCCCCTCCTTAAAAAAAAAAAAAAAAAAAAAAAAAAATAGATATCCCTGCAAGATGGGAAATTGCGTTTGCATTTTAAAAAATAGCTTGGTCAGAGACGATACATAAAATATTAAAACCACTAATATATTTTATAAAAGAGTTTTTAAGTAACTAGACAGGGTGTCCCAAAAAGGTGGTAACGGGCTTTAATTCTTTATCTATTAAAGAAATGTAATGTAAATTGGAAAAACGTTCAAAATACGGTAGGGAAAAAGTCTCATTAAAAAAAAAAAAAAAAAAAAAAAAAAAAAAAAAAAAATCTCGTTAATTTTCAAAAAGTGACACTTTTTAAATCTGTACCCGACCCCCCGTACAAAAAAGAAAATTCGTTGAGTAAAATGTGCCCCAAACATTAATGAGGTGGTGTATGAAATTTGAGCAGTATGTTCTAAAAAATGTCAGAGATATGACAATAAACATGGACTGAATTAAACTACTTTCCAATGACTCTCGATGGGAAAAAATCCCGTCGAATGATCCCATTTCAAGGGTCGTACAGAGATTACGAAAGCAAAATGCAGAAGTAGAAAATCTTAGAGTTAGATGAAATATCAAGAAATTTTCAAGCATAATAAGTTTTGAGAAATCCAGGGCTGCAACTCCTATACTTTAAATTATTTGCATCCTCTATCCCTGGAAATAAGAATGCACTCGCAGAAGAAGAAGCACTCAAAATACTGGTAAATTAACGTTCCAGCTCAAAAGAAGGTTAAATAATTCCAAAGTTCACATCCTCGAGAAGAAAACTTGAACAATGGATGAATGTGAATTCATTTTTAGAATATTTTATAAATTTTCAGAGTATTTGTAAGGATAAATTACATAACAGTATGCTTTGTTTAGAATACCGAATTCTTTAGAAAATTGAAAGAATATGAATTGTGATAGCTTTTTAGTATTTCAGAAAATAAATACTGTAATCGCAGAAAAAAAAGAGTTTTTGTATTACGTTAGTTCACATTAAAAATTTCTTGGAAGTCCCCCAAAATTTTCCTGAAACCGTTAGCAGCTTTATACAGGGCTGCTGTTATTCTGGGAGTGTAGGCGCAAAGAATAACCATATTTTATCAAAATAATTTATTGGTTCAAATATACTGATAAGTATTTTACACTGCGATTTTGTCAATAACAAAATCTGAACATTCAGACCTTTTTAAAGCATTTATTGTCGAACTTGGTAATTACTTAAAATTGATTATTAAAATTTCGAAAACCGGTGAAATAAGCTGTTTTAAATTCATGTACATAATAAACAAGATTTGTTCATGAAATAATTAAAGCTGTACACATAAAAATGTACTCATCGATTTGTGGTATTTTATAAAGTTTTGTATTTAGTTATTGTAGTAGTTGTAAAGTAGTTATTTCATCTTTTAAACACCAGTTTCTTTTTGAGTGTTTTTTGTTAGGATTTGTTCATAAAATAACAGCAAGGTTAAATTGATCAGTCTTCTTAATTTATCAGATAAAAAGGATAGTTCAATTTATGAAGCCAAATAGTTATACTGCAAAAGAATACTCCCTTCCCCTCAAAAAACCTATTTTATACAACAAAGGAAAAATATCTTTGTTAATGCTGAAATGTATACTTGTTCCTTACAATAACTGAATAATTCATCTCAGCCTTCCTTGTTACACATCCATCGAACGATTATTTTGTTGGGTCCATTTACTGATCTTATCGGATAGGTCAATAAAAGTAATATATAGAAGAGTTGGTCCAAGAAAAATGCTATTTCATACAAATCATAGAAAAATATTTTCTTTAGTATAATTTTCTTTATTTTATTTAGTTCAGATATTTTAACTTCTTACGGATTTATATCAACATATAATATGTATTTCAGATTACATTTAACATTTGACTGTATTTATGGTAAATATGGCTGTTGCCAGTTAAAACCAAAACCATAATTAGCAAATGAAAATATATTCTTATTGTTAAGAATTACAATAAATTCCTTTATAAATTGTCGTGAATATAATTGATTGGAACGGTTTGAAATAAATCATTTCAGTTCAAACAGCTTGAGTTTTGGAAAATAAAGCAACATGTTTGACTTAAACATTTTAACAGATTAAAAATACATATATATTATAATTTATAGTGCATTCATTTCTTAAAGTTTTGTAACGTTATCTGGAAAACAAGCAAGGTTTTAAAACTAATTTTCATCAAGCTAAAATATCTCGTTTGCATAACAATTATTTTATCTTCTTCATATAATTTAAGCCTACCTGGACCACTTGCAGTTTAAACCAACTAAGTTTGAACCTACTTGCAGTTTAAACCTACTACTAAGTTTAAACCTACTAATTAAGTCAATAAGATCTGCCTTTACAAAGATTTAATTAAAAAAGAAGTTCTGTATAATTGTGTAATTGTTTATATGTTTATGGTAAAGTTCAAGCTATGCAAAATTTATATCATAGTCTTACAAAAGTATTTTCGTTGCATTTGGTAAAGTAGTTATACGTAGTAGTAGTGCGCGTAAAGTCTAGTATTTGCGTTTATTTTCGTGACTATATCAATATTTCTGCTAGAAAAGATTGCGTTCAATGTATTTATTTTATTTTAGCATAGTACTTCGGGAATATAACCTTGGTTCATTTTATTTCATTCATTTTATATCACATCCATATTTTAACCGAAACTTGTCTTTATAGTAAAACTGTCATGGTCCTTGATGGCTCCGTTTAAGACAAGATTTACAGTTTTTGAAACATACTGCTCAAATTTTCTTATACTTTCACGCATTTTCATATAACTTTCATGCAAACATCAGTCCCGCACGGACGGCATTCACCCTGTATGCCTAGGACCCTCGTGTAATCAATCGGCCTTAACCCATAAACAAACAAACAAACAAGTCCCGAGGTGGCCTAGTCACTAAACTCCGTCTACGTAAGAGCACGGAAAGTGAAGCAGCACTCGGTTTGGACAGTGCTTGGGAGGGGGAACTCCTCTCACGACTTGGCTGCTGTGGGACCGTGTACACTAATGGGAGCTGGCGCACGTAAAATCGGTCGTGGCTTCAATGTCCTCCATGTTTAACGCTACCTCTGGAGGTACCGATTTCAGATGGTTGGTCCCTCGTCTGGAGTCAGTTCAAAATTAAGGAATTCCCAGCTAAGTCGGACTTCCTCCCACTGGGGCTCATTAAAATGTAAGCCGAGAATTCCGCTCATCGCCTTCCTATTTGGGGGATCTGGCACTGCTCTGCTGTTGCCAGAGGGCATTAGCAACAAGAACAAATAAACAAACCTGTCTTATAGGGACAGTCGATCTTATAAGAGTGTTTACAGCTATTAATGTCAGTCTCCAATATTTGATAAGTAATCCAACTACTTCACGGCCTCCGGCGAAGCCCATCGGATCTGCCAAGATATTAAACACACGGATAGATTATGAATGCTGTAAGCTAATTAACATGAGATTTTGAACTGTTTACATATTTATACACTGTTCATACTACTTCAAAATCAAGACAGTCCAGAAATCCATCGAAGATAACTCTCGTTGCGTAATTCTTCAGTGTATCGAAAATAAATACCGTGACAAATCTACAAAGCCTTTGCAGCTTATCAACAAGCAGACAAAACATCTCCCAGCAATCATTAAGAGATATTCGGCTTTTCAGAACCATTCATCTTCCATTAAATACACCTCTATCCTTTACAGCTAAAGCTTTAAAGTATTTCTTGGTAAGCACCTGCATTTGCTCTGAAGACATTAGCATTTGAAGAGATCGATAAATTCTTGCGGACACTCTAACGTATACGGATTGCCTGTTATAAGGATTGTGTGTACAAACACGAAACAAATACCCGTCAACCAAGACAAATCTGAGAGAGAGATTGTTAAATGATTCATCAAAACGTGTGGGGAAAAAAAAAATTCTCCAGGAGCGTGCATTTTCCTGCACCAGTTGTTTTTGCCAGGATGTGAATGGGAGAATCTTAAGAAAATATATTATTCATCTTTTCGCTGAAAGTATTTCGGGAATGTAAATTAAAATATTTTCGGAAGATTTAAAAACGAAATGAAATCAAGGTGATTTTTCAGTTTGTTTGCAGGAACCTTCATACGCCAGAATTAAATGCTGAAAAGTGGATTTATCAAAGAAGCTGACTCTTCTTTTTCTGTTTTGAAGAATTGTTTGGAAATAAATATTTACTAAATAATGAGTACATGTGTGGCATGAGAATCAAAATGAACCCATTTCTGTGAAAAATGAGATGGAAATAGTTTAAAGAATGTAGCAATTCCGTTTATGCTCGTGGTAATGAAAATATGCTTTCCCAGAATATTTCCTAGTTTGTGCTACAAATAATGAGTCACATATTTAATACCATGGGTGTGTTAAAAAAATCATCTGATAGAAATTTAAGGAAGGAATTTTTGTTCTTAAACAAAATTATAGATATCATACTTTTTATTGTTATAGTTTATTTCAGGATAATTTGTACATTATTGAAGAATTCTTCTTCCCTCAGTTCTGTCAGTAAGTTTTAGTATTTTGGCTAAAATAGTATTTTTAGTGTTTACTCTTTCCCGATTTCCGTTCTGTTTACGCTTTTTTTAAACAGGTAAACGTGAATATTAATGCAAGAGTTCGTGTGAATTCTAAATAATCTTAAAATCCTAAGTACTTAGTATTTTCCTCCATAATGTAACATTCAAAAATAAAAATTACAATACCACGGAAAATTTAAAAGTTTTCTAACAGCTTCATAATACAGAAACAGAAACTCAGGTCACCAGACATATCATTAGAGAGTTCTCCCAACCTCCCTCCTGCAGCTTTCGAAGATCATCTCAATTTAAATACTCATCGAATGGAACTATACTTTTTCTGTAGATATACGAAGAGGAACGTATGCAAATAACTTGTGGAACCAGGTGATATCTAGCCATCTCACTGGAACATTAGTATCTAATCATCTTTATTATAATTTAGCAATAACATGGACACTTCTGCTTAAAACGAAGTGTCCAGCAATTCTAGATGAAAATAAACACATCTGCAATGAATCAAAGAGATTTCAGCAGCTAAAAATAAATTTCTTCTCTTCTGAGATTTCTTTTCCTTTTCCAAAGAAACATTACATTTAAAATGAACGTAAGCATCACCAGCACCTGAATCTATGACTCCCTTGTGACCTTCCTGCAATTTCAAGTTTCAGGAGATTTGCAAAGATGTATGTGTGTTAGATCTCTTTTGTAAGGTGGGTGTCAAAGGAAAGGTGAAAAGTAATCTAAACCTTGATGGCTGTCAGATCCAAAAAATGTAAGAAAGTATAGACTATATTTGAAAAGGAAAATGTAGACTATTGCCGTTCATTTTTTAGCCATTTCATTTTTCTTTTGAATGTGTGTGAAACTTTCAAAACTAGGTACATTTGACTTTTTGCAAAAAAATTTTAAAAATTAATTCGTTTAAAGGCGTGATTAAGGAATAGTCTAAGAAATTTAAATAACGTTTCCTCATCACCGCACGTACATTGATTGCAGAAAATGTGCTTCTAAATAGCAATCGAAATTTTGTCAGAGTAAATTTAATTATCAAATGCAAATAGGAAGTTTAGAAGGAAAATGTCCAAATGTTATTAATCGGTAAATTATACTAATTGCCCAAATAGAAAGTAGTATAACAGCAGTGAAATATTCAGTACTTTTCACTGAATGGCATATTATTTGATATTGAATGTCTTGCCCAAATTAAAGTGCCTTGACCTCCATAATTCAAAATATCCATTTCTCTACTTCTGAAAAATTTCTGAGGAAACATTTACGAATTCATACACTAAATAATTTCTTATATTTCTAATGCATACTGCTTCAATGGCATATATAAAATAAAACAAAGGTAGATTTCAGTAGATTTGGACGTTGCTCTCAATGAGCTAATTGCTCTCCACATCATCATATGTCTTTTGCAAGGGTGACTGAAAAGAATTTCTGTTCACTGCATTAGCAGTGCTAAAAAATTGATATGTTCTAGCTAAAATCATTCTTTACCGGCTGAAATGAATCGATTGAATTATTATATAATGCCCCTCTTTGCATTGTTCAGTTTTCACCCCATGCTTTAAAAATCAGGATTTTCCCCACATACAACTTCTGCTCTAAAAGTTCGGTGAAAAAAAAAAAAAGTTTGAGAAAATTATTCACACATATCAGCAAACAAGATTCACTGTTCTTCCGAATAATTACTGAAATTCGATGTTATGCGTGTTTGACAACGCGTGTACAAGGCATTGAAACTACGCAAAAAGAGGTCTTTCACTGCAGTTCGGCGGTCGCGTTTTGATGAATTACTTCAGTCATCGAAAATTCTTGCCATTTGTAAAAGAAGATTAGGTCACTTGATCAGACCCTATTATCGTGGTCTTTTTTTTTTTTTTTTTTTTTTTTTCCTAATGGGCAGGCACTGGCCACAAGCCTTTGCCATAACAACCCGAATGTGTGGCCATCACATTACCCCATAGGAAGAGACGGACACATAGACAACCACGCCCAGTCGGGGATCGAACCCCGGCCGCCGGGAGGATTATCGTGGTCTATACTTAGGGAATTACTTCCTGAATCAGTTACTATTGAGCAGTGGTTCTCAACCTGGGGGGACGCACCCACCTGGGCAGGCGTTGAAGAATTTCAAGGGAGGCGTAAGTTTAAAAATTAAATAAATAAATGAAAAGTAAAATTATGATTTACTGAATTCTGCGGTCACAATGTAACCATGCCGTATTTTTGACATTCGAATATGATCGTTGACATAATTGTGAAAACACGATAATTGAGATACGTCTGGTAATGCTGCAAGAGCTTGAGAACAGTTTTTCGGTTAACTGTTTCACCTTTGTTGTTAAATTTTACCTTTCTCCTTTCAAATTATATTTCCTCAAATACATTTGATCTGTATTTAATTATTTGAGATTTCATATGTTCTAGGAATAATGTGTTCCAAATTAAGATATGTGTAGTAATATTAAATTTTTTGCATGAAATAACGATACTAGCGGATATCGGCAAAACATTAGTTTAAAAATAACTAATCGTGGTGTTTCTGTTAAATTAAAATGGATTGTGCTTAAATATATATTTTAGATGCAGATTTCTAAATAGATTTGCATTTGAATGCTTTTTAGGATCCTATTTATCTTGTACTTTTCTTTTTAAGTTGATTTATTCCACTCGGGAAACATTTATGAATACATAAATGAAAATTTTTATTTAACTGGAAACAAACAACCAAATAAACAAGGTAAATAAAATAAAGCTTTAATAGAATGTACACGATTGTAATAAATGAGTATGTCAAATAATTTAATAATTTTTGCTTTGTGTTAGAATCAAACGGATCAGGAGAAATGATCGTAAAACTACTGAACTGTAAAACGATAGTAACTTCCTAGAATAAAAATATACAAAACAGCAGCTTTATGTGTAGCAGCTGAATTAAGGATTCAGAAGCACTACAATAGTGATTGCCTTACCGTTCACTACAACGTTGAACCTTTATAAAATTACCTTTGTGTTTGAACTCAGCAATAAGGATTCCTCAAATTGCGAATAGAGCTTTTTGGCCTGACGGTAATTGTAAAATGCATAAAAAATCATAAAATTCCGTAAATTATAAGTATTATGTAAGAAGGTAAGTGCAATAAATGAGTTATGTCAACCAATTTTTATAAAATAAAATAGAAAATAAAAGATATTCAGAAGTCGTTGAACCATGAAATTACGGCAACTTCCTAGTAAAAATAAAAAATATAACCTTTTCTATTTTATTTTCTATTTCTCCAGAAACACGACTTTCGGGGAGAGAATTTTTATCGATAAAAAACTGTGAACTCGAGAAACATAATAGGTCTGGAGAAAAAAAAAAAACTAGTCGAGTGGTCTTCAAATTTACTTGAATACAGCGAATTACTATAAAGGACTCCTTCAGACAGCTCGTGGTGACTTGACTGCTGCTGCTACAGCTGATTCGTTCTGTTTGTGGTTTTGAAAGTTTGCTTATGTCAAGGAAGAAGAAAGAAGAAAAAAATCGTGTATATGCAGAACAAAAGAGAACTTTCATTTTCAAGGTCAATGGACCTTGAAGGATGGACCATTTTATTTTTTATACGCCGAATCTTACCTGAGATGATACCCAAGCGAGAAAGGTATCTTTGTCTTCTGCAGGAAAACGATCGAAAAATCATAGACTGTTTTCAGGGTTATGTACGAGACATTGTTCAAGGCTGTTTCTCTCTCACTTCACTTTAAAAGAGGGAAATTTTACCAGTTGCACGCAATGCTTTTTACGTAATACGCAGTATTTTTATTTAGCCACTTAACTAAACACCTTTAACCCTTTAACGCGCAGTGTTCCCGCTCTGGGAACACCCAACTCTGACGTTTTGACTGTTGCCAGTCACGAAGAATAGATTTGATTTCTATAAAGATAGTTGAGGGGGACATAGCTCCGCGAGAATCCTTTACTTTTTAGCAAGTCATTTCCCGTCAAAAAATTATCACGATTATTTTTAACAGCACCGACATCTGCTGAAAAATGGAAGAGTGCGAGAACAGCTGGATAGATTGCCCAATGCTGAAAAAAGGGCAGCCGTTGCCCTTTGCCACAGCTGGCTGTGCGGGCACAGCCAGCTGTCGTCAAAAAGGGGTCTCTAGATCTGTAGCACGCGATGAACGTTTCGATCGTCCGCCATCTTGCTGGTAGTTAAGTCGAGCGATGGCAGCGGCTGCCCTTTTTTCAGAATTGGGAAAGGGTTGCGCCTCAAAGGGTTAACCGCTGATAAATATTCTAACATCTGCGCAAAATAAAATATCCAAGTATAGTATTTTGACAGAACTATTTTAAAGTCAATTTCATTTCAGGAAATTTCATTAGTACTTATTGCCATGTTGTGTTACATGGGGGGGGGGGGGGGCGATTGCCTACAACTAACTGAAACGATAGTTTTCGTGAAAGCATTAAACACTAAAGAATTCATTCTGCAGATTAGAAGATCTTAATCAGGATATCTACAATTAAACTGAGGAAAAGAAAATTTAAATTATCTTTTTCTCACTTTAATTGTAGAGAATTGCACTTGTTTTTTTTTTCTATTTAGACTCGTTAGTTCGTTAAATAAGTAAGTAAATTTTTACACTATCTGTACAAATGGGTTACAGATTGCCAACAAGACATGTAGATACCACTGACAAGCCATTGACTTAGAGAACATAAAATAAAAATATTTATTTTTAGTAATATTGAAATAATTAAGATTTTACATAGAAATAAGCATATTTTTTAAGTTATGTATTTTATAGTAATAATGAAACAATTATTTTTAATTCTTCATCATAGAGAGTCTATTTTTGGCACTTTAAACGCCTGCATATTAAATCATTTGATAATTTTTGATAACGAAATGCAATTACAAGGAATATGTTATCGAAAAGTATTTTAAAGCACTTTAAAATTAGTAATTTTCTCCTTAAGCATTGGTTTTCTTTACACAAGTGAAAGATCAATGAACAAACCCTTAAATACCATTGGAAACGAATTAGATACCTAACACTTTTCCAATATAATTTCAGGTTAGTGAACAGTTAATGATGAAAACTCATGATAATTAACAAGTTATTTTTTATAACTCATTATGTGCATGAAATAACTAAGACTCTGCCTGCTAAAGTTTTTGAGTTAATATCGCATAAAAGTTTTTAAAAAAAATTTCTTTTATTAATCAGATTACTCGCACGTTCAAAATCTTATATATAAGCGTCTTAGCCTGATTTGTGATGTCAGATTTGTGTAGTCGGAATATTTAACAGTTAAGTAGTTAGTGAACTAATTAGCTAATCGATTCTTTCTTCTGAAAATTATTTCCAAAAGCTATTTATATTGAAAAATAAATAAATTCCAATGCTGGTATTTGACAGATCGGTATTTAATTAAAATGAAATAAAATGAAATGTAAAAATAATGAGCTTTAAATATATTGCAGGACATTAAAAATTCAGTACTTTATTTCCCTTTAAGTAGAAGCAAACATAGTAAACTTTTTATTTCAAATTTATTCTGTTTCTTATTTTGCAATCTTCAAATTTAGTTCTTTTTCGAACAGATTTACGGACGATCTTTATAATAATTAAAAATAAAAATATACTCCTCAGAAATCTCGTAAAGAGAAAAAGTTTATAAAACAATCATACATTCAATTTTTTTTTCTGAAAAAAATTATGAATTGTAAAATAATTAAAACTTTGTAAAATAATGCACATAAAAGTTACTTATCAAAGTGATGATATCATCATTTTGATAAGTACCTTTCATGCGTGTTATTTTACAGTAACTCTTATTTTTCAAACACCAGTTTCTTTTGAGTGTTTTTTGTTATAAATTGTAGTTGCACAATATTGTTCCAGAATCTCTGCTTTATTTGTTGGATTATCCAGTTCTATATTGATGGCACAGTGGCTTTGTCGCTGCGTTATCACATGTTTGTCGAGATTTCAAACTTTAGTCTAGCCCACACAATTTGTTTAATTTAATTCAAAATGTCTAAGAAAATCGCAGTTTTGCAGACAACTATTGAAAAGCGGCAGATACTTTAGTGTAGCACATGAAAATTAAGAAATTAATTGGTTAGTTAAAGAAAATAATCACCACCGTACTTGGTAATGTACTCATAATGTCTATGAAACAGGTGCGCATGACTAAATTTTAATGCTGGTGAAACCACGGAATTTTCTATACCGAAAAAAAAGGTATAAAAAATAATAAATAATATCATTAGAGATTGGCTTATATTTTATTTATGCATATTTTTGTTTAAGTTAATTGGATAATAAAAGAGAATTGCTTAAAAAAAATCAGCTCTTCACGATTTGAATGATAAGTTCTATTAACCCTTTGAGGCGCAATTCTTTCCCAATGCTGAAAAAAGGGCTGTCGTTGCCATCGCTCGACTTAACTACCAGCAAGATGGCGGACGATCAAAACGTTCATCGCATGCCACAGATCTAGAGACCCTTTTTTGACGACAGCTGGCTCTGCAGCTGTCAGTTAAGTCGAGCGATGGCAACGGCTGCCCTTTTTCCAGCATTGGGTAATCTATCCAGCTGTTCTCGAATTCTTCCATTTTCCAGCAGATGTCAGTGCTGTTAAAAATAATCGTGACCATTTTTTGACGGGAAATGACGTGCTAAAAAGTAAAAGATTCTCGTGGAGCTATGTCATCCGCAACTATTTTTATAGAAATCAAATCTATTCTTCGTGACGGACAACAATCAAAACGTCAGAATTTGGTGTTCCCCAGAGTGGGAACACTGCGCGTTAAAGGGTTAAAAAACCCCGCATGTACTGCTAGTGCCAAAATATCATCAATGTAAACAGCAAAATTTACAGTAAATATTTAACACTCACAGTGTAAAGGCCCCTAAAAAAATGGAGGCCTTGGGCACGTGCCCCGAATGCTCCGCCAATCATTCCACTATAAGAAGACTTTACGATGGACAGGTAATCGCTAAAACGCACCTAAGAGTTAATGGGGAACAAGAGGCTCTCAAGAGAAGTAAGCCAAGGTGAAAGGAAATCATTCAGCCTGATTGAAAAAACAAAAACATCGGTGAAACGCTTCAAAAAGTGGACAGCGCAGACAAGATGAATATGAAAAAGGAAAAGAAAACATGCAAATTTGTGTCAGCCTTGATAGAACTAATTGCGAACAAGCGTGAACAAGAACACAGCATTAGTGATCGAACAAATGAGATTAGTCCGTTTTTTCTTTTTCATTTTTTCACTATAATCGAACACGCCGCAATTCGTGTCCATTTGTAATTGAATAAATAGTGTTATATCCGAATGGATTCAGCCACAATAAAACACCTGGTGATTGGTTATTTTCAGCTGAACAGTGATTTGCGAATATTCATCACGATTTTAGCACCCAATCTATCTTCAATTATTTTTGTTTTTAATAAACTTCGTTGTTTGTAATCAAGTAAAATGGAAAGGGCATTAACGCTTCGCTTAAGGTTTATTGCAAGCCCTAATGTGAGGGAAGGTATGCGTGCGTGCTTTCACCGGATCTCTTTTCTTCATATTCGTTATGAATCTGCTTTAGATATACTTTTAAATAGATTAGTAAGTTTTTTTTTTTCCCACAATTTTTTAAAATAGTTATCTGTAGAATGGTAGTCAAATAAATTTTACTCTCTGAGTAAATAACAGTAAAAACACAGCAATCTAATAATAAGAATCAACATACCGCTAATATCATCACTATACAATAAATATTCTTCCTTAGCATTGTGAATATATTTTTTCATTTACTTAATATATTTTTTATTTCATCATATTTCATAATAAAATCTTCTTGAAAGTAGTAAAGTAATATAAAAGATTTTTAAAAGGTGTGCTAGCTTTGTTTTTAGAAAAATTAATTCTGTGTTGGGGGAAGGGGGAAACAAAAATATTAATTGAGTAAATTTATTAGTTTATTCTAAATACTTTTTTAAAAATCCAGAAATTTATCATTGTAAGTTTTAACATATAGCATTTTATACGGAATAGCTTTATGTCAGAAAAAGTTAGTTTGTTTTCATCTATATTTGTAGCATGATGAAATTTTTTAAAAAATGTCTTACCAAACAATAACTTTCTTTTGACATTTTCAGAAAAACATGTGACTTACCTATAATAGAAAAATAAAAGTAATTAAAAAACAGCACCTGATTATATTGTAATAAATATGCATGAGGCACAAGTATACAAATACATTAATATGCATTTATATGGATGCATCGAATAGGTCAAGGAATTTCTTTTTATTCCTATTTGTAATCGAATTAATATATTAAACTTTGCGTAAAAGCTACTAAATTTTTTAAAATGAATACGCCATGAAGCTTGAAGAATTTATAAATGAAGTAAAAGTTTCGTAACCAATTTGTTTAAAAGAAAAGGAAAGAATAGAAATAAATATTTATTTTCACATTGTAACAAAAGCACTTTTGATACGTCATAGACATTTAAGTTAGTTTCATTTTCCGGAACTCATACCTCCCTGAAGAACTCTAGAAGTTTTACAGCGAAATAAATTTAATTAATATACATGATCACAGTGTTTTGTAAAAATCCTGAAAGCACATAAATTCAATAAACTCCCATATTTAAAATTCTTACCACTCCATTGTATACTTAACTCAATAGAACACTGCAATTTAAAATTGGTATGAACTTACAATAAGTATAATTAAAATTACAGCGAACTCTCTCTTTTAAGAAGTTTTCCTTTGGGATTATAATGATACGTTATTTTGTTTTAGTGAAAAAATGGGAATGTTTTATCTTTAAATTAAAATACGTGTATGCTTTGTGCGTGCCTGTGACCAATTGCTGAGTTTTCATACAAGTGGGAACCAAGAATGCAAGACTTCAGTCAATTATAATATTTAATTTACGCTACAATATAAATACAAATTAAAATTAAAATACCAATATAAATACAAATTTAAAAAACAAATATAGCGAGTTAGCAGTAAAACACATACATTAAAATCTTTTGATCCAAAAAAACTCTATTTTTAATGTTGTACCTGTTTTCAGATATTTTTAACATATTCATAAATTACAACAATGATTGTAAAATTTTTCCTTTCATTTTATACAGCACTATTTTTGGATTTTCCATTTAAAAAACAAAATGGATAAAATTCTAAGCATGGTAGATGGTTGAAGTATGAAAGTCCAGCGTTCTGGCCTACCGATTGATTGTCGATTTAACGGTTTGGAGTTTTGGACGGTTTTCCCCAGATATAATGTGAATAGAACCCGTTAAAAAGTATTCCACAAAAGCACCCTCCACTAGGCAGGTACGCCTCGTATAGGTACACATACACATACATATTTATTTAAAAAATACGCTAATTTACTCTACAGCAAACACCTTCTGATAACTTAAAATTAGAAGCTATGCATTTATAAATTCTCAGTAATGTTCATAACATTGTTTTATGAGCCTAAACTTTTTTTTTTTTTAATCTTGAAATGTAAATCAATTTCCCTTTGAAAGATTGCGTGTTACCATGATAAAAAAAGGCACTTTGGGAATCATAAATTCCCTCCTCCAAGACTTGAAAGATGAGCACACCATTCGATTTTGTGTAATTTTGTGCTGTTATGAAAACATTCGAAAGTAAAAATAATAAAATTAGCATTGGCATTTTGGAGAGAACTTCTCGGATGTTAATATAAACTCTTTATTTATTCATTGAGAACATTAAAGATTCGCAACTATAACTAACCAATTTACATGTACCGAGCAAAAATTAAATTAATTGAGCAAAATTCAAACTTTGATTAAACGTGCTATGTTATACACTATGTTGCAATATGATGCAATGGAGCTTAAACACTGTAGGTGAAGTTGGTTTCTGTTTGGGTTAAAAATCATACTTGTTTCTAATTATAGTCTGGGACGTAAATAAAATATCTAAAATCATTTCAGAATTTTGTAAAATCATACTTTGAAGGATTGCTTGGTTTTAAAGTAAGATATCAAGCATTTAAAATAGGTAAACCGAAAGCAAAACTTAGAAAAGCTAGCTCGAAGACTACAGCAGCATTTTGGAGTCAATGTGTTTAAAAACAACGCTAAGCATCCAAAAAAGAAATTGCCACCATTAGCATGATAATTGGGAAAGGCGCTACGTCCCGGGGAACTTAATCTATTGATAACTCTTTTATTCAAAACACTCACCCAGAGGGAATAGGAGGGGATAACGAGTCAGTACCTTAGTATTCAGCGGCGGTGCACCGGGAAATTTCTCAAATTAAGACTTAAAAGCCTACACTTTGTTTTTTCTGCAAGTAAAACGCTTGACGGGATCGATATCAGATTAAAACAACTTTTAAATCGAAAGAAAAAAGTGTAGTTTCCGTGTTATCTATATATTTATAAATGGGGCTTTAAAATAGTAAAGCTCTTAATTAGATTTCCCTTTCAGAGTGAAGCTGGCTAAGAAAGCAAACGGAAATACATTAAGGGGCGTATTGATGAAAGATATGTGGAATAGTCCTTTTTTTAAATTTACTGTAGAAGAACTTTAGATTAAGAATATGAATATTTTTCTGCAAGAGCAGATTCATCTTTTGAAACTTTTTTTCCTTCATCAAAAGTAAGTCACTCAATGTTTTAAACAGTGTTTTAATCAAGTTTAGAGATACTGTTCAGTTTTGAAACATGTTTTCTTACCTCCAGCTGATATTTGAAGCATATGACTTTTTTTTTTATATAAATGATTGGTATTTCAAAAAATTTTACAATGTAATTCAGGGAAAAGGGGCCTATCATGGCCGACTGGATAAGGCACTAAACATGGTAGACGGCCAAAGAGTGAAGGTCCCGCGTTTGGACCTACGCGCGGCTGTCAATTTAGCGGTCTGGACTTTTAGGCGGTTTTCTCCAGAACTAACGTGAATATGCGTTAGAACCCTTAAAAGGTCCCCCCTGTAGGCAGATGCCCCTCGTATAGGCTTTCTATAACACAAAACGCACTCAAGGAAAAGGGTTCTTCCCAAATTCCTTGCATAAGGATTTAAAAATCTTAAAAAGGATATAAAGAATTACGAAGCAATAGAATGATCTATACAAAGTTTTTTTCCTTACGCCCAGCGTGGCTAAAAAGTTTTAAGATTGATTGAATATGAACTGAATGAATAGCGATTCTGTTTGCAACAAACATCTCGTCTTCTAATGGCATGCGTTGAGTTGTTAAGAAGAAAATTGTGCTTGTTTTAAATGTTGCTTATGTTTGTAATGGAATCATATTTGGAACAGAGATGTAGGATAAAGTTTTCTTTTAAAAAAGGCAAAACTGCTGGCGAAACTTATTATGCAAAACGTTTAAGATAAAGAATGTTTGAGGTATTGTGACGTATTTTAGTGGTTTGGCAAATTTCGAGGTACTAGAGATGATGTAGCGTCAGGAAGCCAAGAAGTATCCCAGAGAAGGACTTGGCAAGAAAGGCTGGCAGAACGTAGAAACCGATGTACAATTCGACAACGGTTATATGTAAAATGATTGGCAAAAGAATTTTGTTAATATACTAACTGCAGTTTTTATGAGCTCTCACCTAAAACCTTTTAGTCCCACTGAAGAATACTGTTTTTGTCACAAAGTAGATGTGAGAGCAATCAGAATCTGTGTCTTGCGTCCAGTTTTAATGTATAATTCTCAAACTTGCTTATTATTCACATAATTCGAAAGTCGCTTTAAAATATCTCTGCAAAGAACTTACGTTGGTTTCCCTTGCAATTCAAAAAAAGATAAACTAGAATTAGGCCCAGTAAAAACTGCATAATGAGCCAAATATTTATGCAGATGTATTTAGGCAGCTTACAAAAAACAGAAAATTGACATCGTTATTTTGCATTTATCATATGAATATTTAGCTTTTTTTTTTTTTTTTTTGGATGAAAATGCTCTGAGACAACATCACTTCACTTCGTTATATTTTCGTTTCCTGAGAGAGTAATGTTCTACTTCTCTATTTGTCTCACACTAAATGGCTGCTATTACGAAAAATTGGAAAACGGGAGAACAAAAGGGATTTATTTCTGGAATGCTGGGAGAAACAGGGAAATAAAGTAGCCAGGGAGAATGTTTCCCAAAAGGTGGGATCTCTACACGGTACACACGTGTATAGAAATTTATTACTGCCGTAAAATAATAATTAGATAAAATCTCCCAGTTAACTCTGTGGGTGGCTCTTGGAAAAGGATAAGAATGTAAAGTTGTTTTCATTCTACAATAACTTCATGTAGTTTTTAAATATAATAATAATAATAAATTTGTCATTTAAGATAACTGCAATTAAAGAAAATAAGTCCTACGTATTACTTCCAAACTTTAAAATTTGAGAAATATTTTTTGTACGTAGGTAAAATTCTAATTCAATGAACAGAGTTTATGGATCCGCTTATCAGAGGGTTAATATATTAAATATTCTGACTTTAAAAATAGACGAAATATTTAATTTTCTAACTTGAAAATTTTGAAGTTGTTAAAAGTTCAAAATAAAACTATCTGAAAGTAGCTAACAAATTGAAATGTGGTATAAGTTTGCTGTTATTGTTATTGTTATTATTATTGCTGTTACTGTTATGTACAAGTTTGCTGTTATTGTTATTTTGTAATCATTATTTTATTTATTTATTTGTTTCGTTAGATCGTTTATAATTCCGCTTTCAAAGTTAGTTAATGATCTGAACAAAAAATTATTTAAGAAATAAATTTTAGGTTTAATTCCAACATGCTCTCAAGCGTTGCAAAAATTGTTTCTAAGAACTTTAAAAATTATCTAGATTATATATATATTAATGTATGTATATATTTTCAAATTTAATACCTTCAGAGATACAAATCAAGCAGTTACAGCCTATTGATATGGAACCTGTATCTATGTTTATGGTAAATTCTTTATTTTATTTCAATTTAGGCCAACACAAAAGCAGTACAGTTAAATCCATTTCTTTTTTAGCGCAATACTGATGCAGCCCACAAAAGTTATTGTTAGAATATCATGTAGGAGATTTCATAACAGAACGCGTACCACTGCCTGGAAAATCAATAAAATTTACAGCAATGAGCTTTACAGCAATCAACTTTACAGGAAAATCAATAACATTGTCAGATAAATACTCGGTGAAACATAAAAATGAAAGTAATACTAATAGTAAATAAAATATTTCTCGATGCATTTCTTTCTTTCGATCACATCATGATGCAAAATCACAGCACAAGTGTTGCAAGAAACATTAAAACTATAATGTTTCTAACAAAAAAGAATTCGCGGTCGAAATTTTGTCTGACATTTCAGAAGTTATTAACATGCACCTGAGTACGCTTACTATTAAGGACTGCAATAGAGCCAGTTCAAGCCAACTCGGAGCAATTCAGTTTTCCCCAATTGTTGAAGAGATTTTTTTCCAGTTCTTCCTGTACAAGTTTGGGTAAGCTTTGTTCTAAAACGTAAGGCTGTTCTTCATGATGAATATATTCAGATCGCTGACTTTCAGCTCAATTTCTGTTCTTACATTTGGTTACATGACTTTAGACTAATATGTCGAAATGACTAAGTCAATAACTAATAAACCAATCAGAATTGTACATCAGAAGAGAATTGCGTCACTTGAACGTTACATAGCCTCTGAAATTGAGACCGGTCTTGGTTGATTGGTAAATGTCTCCTCATTCTGTACCAGAAGAACGGTTCTCATCAACACTTAAGTTTGCTTGAACGTGCTTCTTTATGTAAAGTTCATTCACCACTAATTGGCGCCACTAAATAAAAGTTTGCAAGAAGAAGCTTAGCAAGCTGTGTCAAGTCCTGATTGTGACTTTTCCTTCCATGTTTTTAAGAAATACGACTAACTAGGGAAGTTGGATCGAATATATGACCCTAGTCGCCTTCATTCACCATTCGTTTCTTACAGAAGTTTTGCTACATAAGTTCTGAACCATTCTGTATAACCAGGAAAAAAAAAAAAAAAAACAGTTTCCCAGCCTTCGATTGCGACACCTTTTGTGTTTTCTTCAAAACACACTCTTTCCTTTAATAATTACTCCTTACTTTAATAATAATTTCCTTTAATAATAATAGAATGCTATAAAAGTTGGGAAATCCAATAAATGCGTGGGAATACGACAAGTAACCAGTGTTCATGGGTGGGACTGTCCCAGTCAAGAAGATCTGTGCTACAGTAGTGATTACTCTGCCAAGTTACAAAGTTTGGAAAAAGAACTGTCGATGCTTGACCACCTACGTGATATATCAGACGTCGCAGAGGAGAGAAAAAAAAATCGACCAACGAGAGGGAAAATAATACACCACTATTATTTTCTGGTGACGTAACAGAACGAACAGAAAAGTTCACAATAGGAAGAACCATTAACGGATGATGGATGTCATGATTACAGAACAGGTGGTTTCGGTTTTAGTTTATTCTTTCTCCTTCTTTAGAGCTTCACTGAAAACTGTGATCTACTAAAGGTAAGATGAACTTGGTGGGATTTTCTTTTGTTACTTGAGAGGAGAGTCTAATTGTTGAAAAGAATATCACAAAAGCGTAAGCATATGGAATCACGTTTCAAGTGTGGAAAGGAAGCACGATGATAACGAAGATGATGCGCATTTTGCATTCATCGGCAGAATCGCATCAAAATGGCGAAAGTATTATGTTTTTATGAAAAGAATTTGTGATCACGACATTCAAACTATCGAATGAAATGGTAAATAGAAAGTGGTGAATGCACGTACGTATTTTGCGGAATATAACCGAATACGATATTTCAGATTTAGCTTTAACCCTTTGAGGCGCAACCCTTTCCCAATGCTGAAAAAAGGGCAGCCGTTGCCATCGCTCGACTTAACTACCAGCAAGATGGCGGACGATCGAAACGTTCATCGCGTGCCACAGATCTAGAGACACTTTTTGACGCGCTGGACGTCGCTCAAAAAGGGTCTCTAGATCTGTGGCACGCGATGAACGTTTTGATCGTCCGCCATCTTGCTGGTAGTTAAGTCGAGCGATGGCAACGGCTCCCTTTTTTCAGCATTGGGCAATCTATTCAGCTGTTCTCGCATTCTTCCATTTTTCAGCAGATGTCAGTGCTGTTAAAAATAATCGTGACAATTTTTTTACGAGAAATGACGTGCTAAAAAGTAAAGGATTCTCGTGAAGCTATGTCACCCGCAACTATTTTTGTAGAAATCAAATCTATTCTTCGTGATTTGCAACAGTCAAAATGTCAGAGTTTGGTGTTCCCACAGCGAGAACACTGCGCGTTGAAGGTTAACAAAGGGTGTATTTGAAAAATTAGTTTTAAATTTTGAGTAAAATATTCTGAAATCTTCGAAAAAGAAAAAGAAAGTGTTTGTCAGGTGGGTGTGCCTTAAAATGTGCCATCTCATGAAAAGGCTAATTGATTTTAATATTGATATTTTTCTGAATCTCATAACTTACCTAAATGAAAAGTTTTAATCCAGGCAGATACTTTGCACTTGTATTAGGTTAAAAAAAAAAAAAAATGTATGCGAGTCACATAATATATTAATATGGGTTTTTTTCTTGTTAAAATTCAATTATGCATTTTACTTGTTTGCTTTGTGATATTCAAACTGTAAACCTAATACTCTTCTGAATGTAAAAAAACAATGACACACTTGCATTATGGGGGAAAAAATTAATTTTAACTTAATTGAATAAACTTTAGAAATTTTTTCTGTCATTTCTCATATTATTGTGTTAAAACAAAATTTTTCTTTCTGCGTTATAAAATTATTCAAAACCATTTTACACGAAGAGTCGATATTTAAGGCGATAATTATTAAATTGGTCGATACATATTTTACATACTCAACTTCCTAATGAATATTTAAACGCAATTTTGAGGTATGCGAGATGCTTAAGAAAAATTAAACGTCACAGAAGTTGTTTAATTCAGGAAGCGATAATGTTGAAAAAGTGCCTGGCGCATCACTTATAATAAAAGAGATTATTAATGAAGATTAACTGGTACGATCAGTTATAAAAGTTTCCATAATTTTTCGAGAGAAAGTTTTTAAAAAGACGCCTCCTCTTAATTGAGATTAAATAATAACACATTAATAATAATCAATACATAATAGCGCTTCTTTAATTAAATGCAAAAATAAAAAAAAAACCTATTAGTAAATCATAAATTTTAACTCTTTATGGACAGTGTTTAATTACACTGTACAATTTCCTGTCAGTCTTATAATGAACAAGTTTAAAGACTTCAAATAGTTTACTATTTAGCTCTTATTAAGGTTTTTTTACTTGGAGTGTGAAGAAAATGTTTAGTGCTTCAAACCTCAGAATAAATATTTTTAAATAAACATGGCCAACTTTAATACATATTTGAAGATTTCAAATGTTTTAAAAAAGAAACATTCAAAATTCACAAAAGACATTGAGTCCAAAGCAATTATTATCGATCAGTTCTAAAGCTATGATTTTACGAATCATATATGTGAAGAATTCAATTGTTCTGAAAACAATGTTAACTGATAAACAATGCTGCTTCTGTAATTCAATTTTAAGAAGCGTCATAAATTATTTTAAATTTCAGTAGTTCTTATTTGGATGCTATAAAAATAATTATAAATGTATCGAAATTATATATAATCACATAAAACGGAATTCATCTTTTGCATTCAAAAGGTAATACGCAAGACAAACAATTTAGTGAAAGGTCAGATATTCTTTATGATTTGTAAAACTAGTTTAAATAATTTAAATAGGCAGAATTATATCAGCTGAACAGAAACAGGGTTTTGGTTTATACTTTTTTAAATAAAATAAAATAATATTTCTATCCCACATATAACCTTTGTAAAGGTCAGTAAGCCTCACACCAATTAAAAAGAAATTAAAGGTTCAAAACCTACACCGCTTAAACTCAGGAAAATCAATTTGATGTACTAAATGGCAGCTTCATCCGAAGCCTCGGGGTACCTGTCAGTAACCTGTCAAATGTTCTAATCGCTTACGATATTGTGACTAAGCAATTCCTCTGTAACAAATAACAAATTTAATTCAGTGTATAAAATGCGTTAATGCCTCTTCTCTTGTCAATCCTAAAGTGTCGTAATGATTTTCTTGCACTCCTTACTTGAAAAATGTAATAAGATGCCCCACCTTTTATTAACCGTTTGAGGCGCAACCCTTTCCCAATGCTGAAAAAAGGGCAGCCATTGCCATCGCTCGACTTAACTACCAGCAAGATGGCGGACGATCGAAACGTTCATCGCGTGCCACAGATCTAGAGACACCGTTTAAATATTCTTTATGATTTGTAAAACTAGTTTAAATAATTTAAATAGGCAGAATTATATCAGCTGAACAAAAGCAGGGTTTTGGTTTATACTGTTATATCTAGAGACCCTTTTTTAACGACAGCCAGCTGTCGTCAAAAAAGGGTCTCTAGAACTGTGGCACGCTCAAAAAAGGCACTCGATGAACATTTCGATCATCCGCCATCTTGCTGGTAGTTAAGTCGAGCGATGGCAACGGCTGCCCTTTTTCCAGCATTGGGCAATCTATCCAGCTGTTCTCGCATTCTTCCATTTTTCAGCAGATGTCATTGCTGTTAAAAATAATCGTGACCATTTTTTTACGGAAAATGACGTGCTAAAAAGTAAAGCATTCTCGTGGAGCTATGTCACCAGCAACTATTTTTTTACAAATTAAATCTATTCTTCGTGACTGGCAACAGTCAAAACGTCAGAGTTTGGTGTTCCCAGAGCGGGAACACTGCGCGTTAAAGGATTAACTGCTGTCAAATACAAAAACTATTGATCTTTACATTCTTCGTATCAAGGACACCACACACAAACAGGAAAATAAAATCACTGTTTGGGATACAAATTTCCTTTCCATTTTATATTCTAAATGTACAGACAGACCACCTGACTTTTTTATGCAATCATGATCATGAAAGACAATCGGCATCTTTATTCTCACGGTTTTCTTTCTGCAATAACGCGAGGCACTATTATACAACTTCCGTTGCCGTGTGCAATTTTCTATTACAAATCAAATTAAATCCGAATAGTGGTATGAACTTTCATGAAATTTATGGTTTATGGTTGATTTTGTAGAAGAAAAAAAAAATGTTGTCGGTACTTGGGATGAATACAAATCGCCGACTTGAAAAATGAAAACTTGATTATCCGTAATGGTGTCTGCAGCAGGACATTTTTTTTTTTTTAAACGAGTGCAAGGAAAGGCATACAATTCATATAGATGACTGCTGATTCTCTTTGTCTTCTTCGGACAATTTTTGATAGCTACCTTATATTACAGCTACTGGCTATAGTCGGTACAGTTTCTAAAAAGAATTTATATAAGAGTATAACCTGCTTACAGCTGCTTCTTTTTCTCAGACCAGGTAGTTACCGCCTGAATTAATCTGAATAATTACTAAAATATGTTTAAGGTTTTATATATTTACAGACTTAAACTTATTAATTGTCCAATACTTTTAGTATCTATGCACATACGAAAGTTAAATATAGAAGAGTATATAGAACAGTATTTCTAAATATAGTATGCATTTTAATGTCATATATACCTCTAAACAATTATGGAACAGGTGAGCATAGGTATGTGTCAGTAATAATTTCAGGTAGTCAGTAATAATACAGGAAATCTCAACATTGAGAAAGTTTATTAGTTGCCTTGCATTGTTTTATTTTTCTTATAATTTATGCAGTTGAGTAAAATTAATTTATATTTTATATAACTGTTTGATATTTTTATTTTCCCTCCTTTTTTGAACTGTGTGCCAAGTAATGTTCTCATTTCTATTGTTTCTTAATGGACAACCAACCTTATTATTAGTTTAGGGTTTTATTACGTCTACACCTAAACTATTAACTATAAGCCAAAAACGCAGAAGCTCGTGGCACAGAGAGAGTTTTATATTTAATTTAGGATTTTTTGAAACATTTTGTCCAGTTTTTGACCTCTTTTCTTTTAAGTGTAGCAAAAGATTTAAAATATTACTGTTTTGAAGCCCAATTTATTTAATTTTCAACTGATTTTTTTTCACCCCCTTAATCTTCAGATTTTTCATGAGACTGATATGCTTTTAAAAATCAAAGGGTTTGACTTTATATTGTTATAAGCTAGTATTGAAAAAAACACTCAAAATACTGGTGTTAAACGATAAAGTAATTAAAAAACTTTGTAAAAAACACACATAAGAAGTAAAAGGAAAAAGGATACGCGTTTCGTTCAAAAATTGTTTTGAACTTCTTCAGTCCAAGCCCTTCGACGTAAAGAACACAGGGAACTGAAAAGAGAAAAAAACAAGCAAGATGTTGCCACAAGGGGCAAAGAAAAGTCGAACAAAACCACGGAGAGGGGAGAAAAAAAATTAAAAAGGGGGATAGAAAGGAAAGGAAAGAAGCACAAAAAATACAGAAATAAAAAGGCATAAAGAAAAATAATAAAAAAGGGAACACACAAGTACAAAAACACACACAAAAAAGAGAGAACAGAACAAACAAACAAAAAACAAATAGCACACATTTTTTTTTTTTTTTTTTTTTTTAAACCACGAACAGGACAGCACAATAAATATATATATAAATAAACACATATATACATATATATATATAATTTTTTTTTTTAATAAAAACGAAAAAGAAAGACAGTAACACACGTACATACACATTAAAGAAACAGGCGGAAAAAAAGGGGGGGGGTAGACGAAGAAAGTGAAAAGAACCTTACAACAGCAACTTCCAAGCAGAATGAACGAAAGGAACGGAAGAACCATCGTTCACAAGACGATCTAAGTGCTGGGTAATGGAAAAACCTTCCAAAAAATCCAGATGGGACAAAGACTGAGGAGTGCACAAAATCTTAGCCTCAGTTTTCTAAGGCTAAGATTTTGTGCACTCCTCAGTCTTTGTCCCATCTGGATTTTTTGGAAGGTTTTTCCATTACCCAGCACTTAGATCGTCTTGTGAACGATGGTTCTTCCGTTCCTTTCGTTCATTCTGCTTGGAAGTTGCTGTTGTAAGGTTCTTTTCACTTTCTTCGTCTACCCCCCCCCCTTTTTTTCCGCCTGTTTCTTTAATGTGTATGTACGTGTGTTACTGTCTTTCTTTTTCGTTTTTATTAAAAAAAAAAAAAATTATATATATATATGTATATATGTGTTTATTTATATATATATTTATTCTGCTGTCCTGTTCGTGGTTTAAAAAAAAAAAAAAAAAAAAAAAAAAAAAAAACGTGTGCTATTTGTTTTTTGTTTGTTTGTTCTGTTCTCTCTTTTTTGTGTGTGTGTTTGTACTTGTGTGTTCCCTTTTTTATTATTTTTCTTTATGCCTTTTTATTTCTGTATTTTTTGTGCTTCTTTCCTTTCCTTTCTATCCCCCTTTTTAATTTTTTTTCTCCCCTCTCCGTGGTTTTGTTCGACTTTTCTTTGCCCCTTGTGGCAACATCTTGCTTGTTTTTTTCTCTTTTCAGTTCCCTGTGTTCTTTACGTCGAAGGGCTTGGACTGAAGAAGTTCAAAACAATTTTTGAACGAAACGCGTATCCTTTTTCCTTTTACTTCTTATGTGTGTTTTTTACAAAGTTTTTTAATTACTTTATAAGCTAGTATTGCCTGTTTAGTGACATTTTAATACTTTTGTTTTTGTCCCTAAAAGTTTTTTTCTTTTTTTTTTTTCATTCAGCCTTGACTTTTAGATTTCTGTCGGGGGCGTGTCCTAATAAAATCTGTACATGCATGCGATTAGAAAAAAAAGGGGTACTTTCGTATTATTACGGCGGTCATTACCGCCAAATTATTGTTTCGTAAAATGTGCTGGCAAACTGTTGCCAATCGTATTCGGAATCATCAATAATTTCAAGTGCCCGGCATTTATATAGGTGAAAAATTGCTCGTCTTGGCTGACCGCCGAAATAATACGTATACCAAAAATTGTTCAAAATGATCATTGTTTTCTGTGTATAATACGTGCTTAATTATTTTCGTAATTTAAGATGGATGTTATGTTATATAGTGAGACCATGCCTGCAACGAAAGTGGAAGACCTTTTGTGATGGGGCAGTTTATTTTGTAATGCAAGGAAGTTGATCTTTTGTTGCAAATACAGATGGGAAGGTAGTGCTGCTTCAAATTTAAAAAAGATAGTTTATAAGTGTCAAATACTATCAAATAATCATAATTAATGAATTTTCCTGTTCTTTATTACGATTTTGTATTAATTTTCCTCTCCTTCTATCTCTTCACTGTATCTTTCGCTGCCATTGGCACTATTCAGTGAACGTTGAGGTGTGCAATTAAATTTTAAGCTGCACAAACTACAAGAAAAGAGGTGATTGATACTTCATCTAATAACCTATTGAATGACATTCAATTGAATAAATACGGGAGTTCAAGAAACCACTATTATTCAAATCCGTGCGAGTTTTAGAGTGCAGTAAAAGAGACCTTAAGAAGTTGTTTTGGTTATTGTGTTATAGTAACCTGGAGGAATCTTCTCTTTTTGCCTACATTTTCTTTTTCAAAGAAATGGCGTGACTGCGTCTAGTTTCCTGTTGCAAATCATAACGAATCGTAATTGGTGATGAACTTGCGTGTGTGTTTTACTGCTTCCGTTGTAGCCGAAAAAGAGCTGCAAATAAAGGGAAGATTACGTTGCAAGCGTATTTACCATGACCGCGAGTCATTCGCTCTTGTAGATTATTCAACAAGGAACAACACTAAAAAGGGGGGAAAGTCATTAGTATTTTATACTGGAGTTTCTTTCTGTTTAATGCCGCCTTGGGTAGCATGCGACAATCACTTTTTTACGTCATCGACTTATTTTTTCCCACGGTTTTCTTATTTTACCTGTTCTTTTTTTTTTTTTCACTCCAAGGACTCCACTCGAGCGGAAAGCTTCTAAACAATGGCAGTACGCAGCATCACCTTAAAGATGAAGTGATAAATGGGCGAAGCATAGAGGCAGTTAAAAGGCACAAGAGCATAATTAGATTTTTCAAACCGTCCCAGGTACCTAAGAGTGCAAATGTCACCTCTTTGTGCGGAAGGTTATCAAACTCTTCCCCGTGCGGTAATTCAAAGGAGCTCTGTTTGCCTTTGTAATTGTAGACCTGGAGTTTTGTTTTGAAAATGCTCCTTATTTTTTACACATCGCAGAGGACATTGTTTCGGGTATCATCTCGCAACTGATGAACATGTTAAAGGACAATTTAGTAAATTTGATATAATCAGCTGTTGTGAAGTTGATAAAATGCCTTTTATTATATTGTGTACATAAAATTATTAACTGAAAACCGCCTGATAATAACGAATGAATATGAATTGCAAAAAACAGTGAAGTTTCAATATTTAATGTAGAGCCCTTATTCTTCCACCCAGAAATCTCTATTTTCTAAAAATTTCTCTTTACGCTTTCATCTATTCAGCTCTTCAAATGTGACTTGCGTTTTATTTTATTATTCGTCTTTTAATGACTGGATAGTTAAGAAATAGCGATTTAGGCACTTCTAATTCATGAAAAGGAAAATGTATTTTATATCATAAAAATCTATAGTTCAATATGTAATATAGGTTTTAAACCATCCCTTATTAATTTGCTTTATTTTCCTTTTGAATTCACGTAACATTATGCGGTTTTTGAGCTTTACTTTTCAGTGTGACTTTTTTTTTTTTTTTTAGATTTTTATTTATTTCTGGAAGGGGAAAAAGGTTAAAGGAACAGTTAAATTGTGTGACACGAGTTTGCGAAAATGCTTCAAGTCACATTATTGCCTTTGATTTAAGTAATTTAATTCGACATTCAAAAGTTATAACCAGCTATTTCGATGAAGGTGAATATTTTTGTTTGATTTTACAAGGGGGTATCATAAAAACAAACACCATATTTAAAAAATAAAATTAACAAAATATTTTTCACGATAAAATAAATTTGCGATTTCCATCATTTAACCCAACTTTATTTAAATATGCACTGCTTCATGTATTGCATGATAAACCGTCTAACTTTATTTATTAATATCTTCGATGACTCTGTTGCGAACTCTCATTTTACGTACCCAGACTTATAAAATTTCTTGGTTGACATTCAACACAATTTTGAATTATTCGGCATATTACCTATAATTACCTATCGATGTTAAATCAACTATCATAGAAGTCAATCCTTTTCATAAAATCATCATCGAGCTTTAATCCAGCATTAAGGCTTTGCATATTTAGCTTTATATTGCATAATTATTAGTGAGACTGTATGTATTGAACCTATATTACTTAGAATAGTGCCGATTATTTGTTCGTTTTTTTTTGTTTTTGTTTTTTTAATAAAACGTGTCTATTTGAAATTATAGCTACTCGCAGATAGTGTTTGAGCTTATTGTATTAAATTATGTCTTAAATTTCATTTTATCAAATGATTCAAAATATTACTTGATTTTTTTTTTGTTGTTGTTGTTATCACTGGAGTACAAGGACCTTCTTTTGCACCTTTTTTTAATGAGTTGTTAATGCATTGGGTTGTTGAAAGTTATATATGTTTCCAAAATTCACATTTTCTAACCAGTTTTATGCCAATTAAAGATTGTGTATAAACGATTTTCGCAAGGGAAAGCAAAAGTTATTACTTAACTTTCAGTAAATCTGAAATCTTTTCTTTTAGGTTTACTAAATATAAATCTTTTAGTAGTAGTTTGCCGTTAAAACTTTTTATAATGTACGGCACAAACCTAGCTTCCCTGTTTATATAAATTAAATTAACAATTATTTAATTGATTCACTAGAATTTTACAGCAATAACAATAACATGATATTTTGACAGCAATTAACAATGGGGGCTTGCCCGGGTTCTGTAGTATATACAGAATCATTCTACCACACTTTGGATCTGGGTTCCATTCCCGGCACGGGCTGTGCGTCACTTCATTTGTACCTTCATAGGTGGCAAAATTGGTCCATTTATTAAATACCTCCATGATAGAGTGACCAATATTTCCGTCCTTTGTATTTGGCTAAGGTCTGGTGTTTCCAAGCGCCGCGCCATTAGGAAGAAAATTAAACACTATGAGCTTCGCGTCAGGCTGACCACCTGGTCGGGGCATATGCTTCCACACCCCGGAGCCCTTGATCGCAAAAGCCTCGATGAGCAACACGTGGCCTCACGTGGGCTTTTGCAGCAGTGTTTAGTTTATTCTAGTTAAAAATAGAACGTAGTCAAATAAATTCTTCGTTAATTCACATAAAAGTTTCACACTTCCAAATTGCTGAATTATGCTTTAGTTGATTAAAACAAAAAGGTGGGTAATTTAAATGAACGAGGGAATTATGGAAAACAAATTAAAATTCCATTAATCAGATTAAAAGTTCTTCTTTAATGAAATTATCATATTTGATCATCAAAGAGTACACTGTAAGTATATAGAAAAACACATTTGTTGTATTATTTGTAAGAAATGCGGCAGCTCAAATGAATAAATATCAACCCATAAGGAATTCATAAGACTTTTTCTTAGTATTACATAAATTACGTGCAAACACAATTAAAACACACACAGCCACCTTAAAAGAAGTGTCATTGTCTTCTTCCAACACAGGCCGTCAAACCTTTTAGGTGGTAATAGCTGTTATTTTCATTATTTTTCGCTTATTGGAGTGCGTGTGTGGGGTGCAGGCACATCTGTAGCTGAAGGCGTGAGGCTCATTATGTATCATCAAACGAGAAGGTTTTGCAAGCCTGGGGCCGAATCTACTAAAGTGATACGAATAAACAAGGATACAGAATGCGGTTTTTTTCTTGTAAGATCAGTTGCACTATATGGGTGCACCTTCCTGTGCTTCCTTCCACTTTTAAAAGAAAATAAAAACGTGTCGATTTTTTTTAAACTTAAATAAATAAAGTTTTAATTTAGAGCCACGCTTTACTTAAAATGCCTCGGGTTTTGCTTAGCATTTACTACGCCATTGTTTGCTTAATTAAAACATGAAGTTATAATTAAAAATTTGATTAAATATTTATTGAAATATCTGAGGTGTGCTATGTCAACAGGAACGGTTCTTCCAAAAATTAGTAAAAAAAGAAAATGGGATTATCATTCTAAATTTTTAAATTTTAAAAATGATCACTGAAATAAAGTATTTAACAGTAATTAATAGAAACATACTTTTAAAATGGTAATGAAAGAGAGATCTGTTTGCTAAAACTTTTACGCCTTAACATTACAAAAGACAAATAAATTTGTAAAATTTTTAAAATGTTGTCTAAGAGAGAGTGAGAGAGAGAGAGGATGTGGGGAGAAATTCTTGCTGTTATATTTTTTACAAGCAACACAGTTGTATTTTTACAGATATTTAAATAAATTAAAATTTTAACTCAAAATAAAAGGCAAGTGAAAAGTGAGCTTTTAGCTCGTTTGGTGATGTTAGTGAGTTCTCTTCAAAAGGCCTCCTGTAAGCCAGACCCCCCCCCCACCCGAGCTTAGGCCCATGTCCCCCATATATATAATTGGTGTTTTTAACAAAAAACATCTTAAAAAGAAAATTCATATATCGAGGTAGTTCTCTTCATTTTTCTTATTAATTGAGAGGATAAGAAATTCATTGGGAGAATGAAGATGTTTTGATGCTACTACAATTAAAATCTGCAGTAAAGCAAGAAATGCATTGTGATGTAGATCACATATTTAATATTCACCATCACTTGTTTTCAATGTCTTATTTAATAAGTTTAAAATCAAGCATTTTAACTTTTATTTCTGTTCTAATTGTTTTAATTTATATAATGAAGAAATTACTTCAGAATGGATGGCTTTGTGTTTTAAAGGTGATGTAATAACACATGTTCGAAAGGAGGTTGCTGCATAAATGACAAGGACTTTACTTTCTTTTAAAAATTATTGAAATGCAACTTAAAATAAACATGTTACTCATTAGTCTGGTGGTGGCCATTGTGAAAAAAAAAAAAAAAACAAAAAAACGTCATAATTCACAATCGATTAGCCGTAAAGTGACCGATCAAATTCAGTAGCCATGGGACCAGACACTGACGAGAAAACATTTGGTCGAGATAACCAACACCAATTACAGAGTTATAACTTTCGGCCCATGAAATTAAAGTAAACAAGCTTTTAAAATCGACTGCACGACATCAAAAATAATTGAAATAAAGTATGTTAAATAATAGCCAACTGTGTGTGTGTGTGTGTGAGGGGGGGGGGGGGCAGAAGGGAATGAAATAAAAAGTTACTATTGCTAACCGGCATAGTAAAAACTATTTTTAGCCCAGGAGACGTAGCACAGTCTGAAATAAATACTAAGACTTAGGCGAGAGAAACGAAATACAAATTTTGAAAGCGGAAGTAAGAATAAACGAGAACAGAAATAAAAGTTAAAATCATTGATTTTAAACAGATTAAATTTAAGAAACTGAAAGCAAACGATAGTGAATATTAAATATGTGATCTACATCACTTGCATTTTATAAACATTATCAGTAAGTGGTTGGATCAATATTTTTAAACCACAGATTTTGTAAACAGTTGACGATGCATTAATCTTACTTAAGCTTATAAGTGCAAATCTTTGAACTCACATCACAAACACAAATACGTTCTCCCGTGATGCTTGATGCTTCTTAAGTTCTTTGCCATAAAAAGAAATGAATTACCTTTTAAACACATTAATTTCACACATCGCATGTCTTCAGCAAAAAATTGTACCATCTGTATGTTCGTTTTGTAACGATAAGTACCTTTAGTGTGTGTTATTTTACTTTTGCATTGTTCGCATGCAGAGAGAATGAATTCATGATAGTGAATTTTTTTTTTTCCAACTGTTTAATGAAGCCAATATAAATGCTAGCAGATGTCAGAAATAACTAGTATTTGTAGCTTCTATTCTACGAAAATTTAATCGGAAAGAAAGGTCCTCTAAAGATTTTGAAGAAAAAAAATGATTTGTAGAGGTATAAATATTCAAACATACATACATCTTCCGACCGGATCTCTACTTCCAATATTTCATTCGAAGCACTTTAACCTTTCTGAAGTATCTATGTAAACGGATACACACTTACTTGGATGAAACCATCTGACCGCATAAAAATTACGACGAAAGTAGCAAACACGTCTAACATATCTGTGATGGTGGGAGAAGAAAAAAAAAAAAAAAAACCGCTTGACCCCAGAAAATAATAGCATCCTTCTTTCAAAGAATAAAAAAAATTCCACTCAGTTTTGGAAACAGATCTGTTCTTTGAGTTCCCGAAATCTCTCACTTCCATAAATATCTCATCTAAACAAATAAGCTTTTCGTTTTTAAACAACCTTCATCTTTATTCAACGTCAGATACAAGTGCAAGAGGGGGGGTGGGGAGCAAGCAAGATCCATATGTTTAAAAAACACGGGCTCCTTTTGCAGAGGAATAAGTGTGGATGATGGGAGAGAAAGAGAGAGTGAGGGGGGGGGGGGAGAGAATCTATTCCAAGTCCGCGGGCAGCAGAACACAGGGAGCTAGCTGTTTTAATACTTGGGAGTGTGCGTGCATTTTCTGAGGGTTTTTTTCACTGCGGGGGCGGGGACTTTAGAATGTTCACAGATGTCTGCTGGCCGCAAGGGAATGAGAAGGAAAGTGGTTTGCAGGATCTAGAAATAGCTCATCTGGTTTTGGACTCCTGTGGTAGTTACTGGTGTAAAAGTTCAACTGCATAGAACAATGAACGCGACAAACTTATAAAATCTGCACTTTCTTTCGTTCTTTCTTCCTTTAACCCTTGAGGCGCAACCCTTTCCCAATGCTGAAAAAAGGGCAGCCGTTGCCATCGCTCGACTTAACTATCAGCAAGATGGCGGACAATCGAAACGTTCATCGCGTGCCACAGATCTAGAGACCCTTTATAGGCGACATCTGGCTGTACCGCACAGCCAGCTGCGTCTTAAAAGGGTCTCTAGATCTTTGGCACGCGATGAACGTTTCGATCGTCCGCCATCTTGCTGGTAGTTAAGTCGAGCGATGGCAACGTCTGCCCTTTTCTCAGCATTGGGAAAGGGTTACGCCTCAAAGGGTTAATGAGTCCAGTGGGAGGAAGTCTAACATTGCTCCGGGTCTCCCAATTTTGAACAAATTTTTGATGAGAGACCTAGAACCTGAAATCGTCACCCCTGGAGGCATTGTTTGAACATGGAGGACATTGGAACCTCGAATAGACTTGCACGTGCAGTGTGAATCCACAAGTAAGACCAATGACTTCTGATTTCAAAATATAGCGAGAGCTCCTTCTGACTCCAGACATGATTAGAAAGACTTGTTAGAAGTTAATACGAATAGAATTTTATTAATTTCAATTATTTACTGCATTGTATGCTATTTGTAGCTGTTGCGGGGCTTAAAATATTTTGTAATTCTGCTTGCTCGCGATAGTGCAAATCATTCTAAATATAATAATAATATTTTAAGTGTTTCATAAAGTTTTGAATAAACAGACCAATGTATATCCAGAAACTCACGCAATTTTTCTGAATTAGTATTAAAATATACGTTTAGTAATGTGATTTTCGTAACAATTTTTGAAGTGCTTAGCATGATTTATTATTCATATTTACATCAAACTCTAATTTACGTCTAAATCCACTCTGCAAACGTTACAGAGCGAGTGGAATTAATTCCAATAAAATTCCTGATCTTTATTGGGCCTCTCTGCCATCTTGCTGCGACAAACCATGCGATTTATGCTCGCCCAAACACTCTTTTTCCACGATGCTCGAGAGGACTTTATTTAAACTTTTCCTAGGCGGGAATTAAACCAAACGGTTTTCTGTAAATGCACGAGACATATTCCAACTCCAGTTTAATCTTATTGAAATTGCCTCATAGTTTAAGCAGGGAGACTCATTGCAAGTCGTTCATCCAATCGTCGGAAGTGGTTCTCAAGTGGTGCCGCGGGTCTTATGAAATTTGCATCTTGGCTCGTAGGTACCCCCTCCCGGTGCGGTGCGTTTTATGGCCGATGAGTAATAGCTCGTAAACTCGTCCCGCTACCAACTTTGTTCTTACCGATCGCGCAATCAAATCTATTGAAACCCTTAAGAACAGAAATGGTTAGAGAGCATGCACCCCCCCCCCCTCCCCACCCGCAAGGTTTTATGTGCTCGCTGCGGAAAATTTGTAACTGAAATCCTCCTCGGGAATTTCTTCATCAACATATTGGCTGGGTTTAATGGAGCAGTCGTTGCACAGAGAGAATTTGGTTAAAAGTGGTATGAGGAGTTCGTGCTTCTGGAAAATTGGCTAAAAATGCATGAATTGAAGTTTTGTAGACTAGAGTCACTATGTTTAACTAAACGGCAATACAAAGTATGATTGAAAGTTAAGATTGTATAGGAAATTATGTGCATCGCTCTCTATACAGCAAAATGAGCATTGCAGTGTCAAGATATTGTTACAATTGAATTAATTATTGTTAAAAATTATAAGCTTGAATACTGAAATTAATTTTATTTAATTTGGGTGGTAAAAATAGTAAATAATTAATAAGAATAATTTTAAAAAACGCTTTCCCCTGTCGATTCAGCTTTTTAAAAATTATGATCAACAGTCAATGCTTATAGTTGACTTATTCATTAAACTGCTATAGAAAATTAATGTGAAAGTAATTGGATGCCTAGTAATGATTTTTTAAACTTTTCCAAAACAGAAATCATACGGTTTTCTGTGAATGCAAAGGTATATTTCAGGGCACTATTTCATGACAAGATTTCGGAGATCAAACAAGATTATTAAACACAACAAACTCTGAGCCATAAAAATGATCATTTTGTAATTTAAGTTGTGTTACATATAATAGGTAAAGAAAATGTGGTATTCAGCTTATCAAGATAATGGTGCAGCACACATTTATTTTGATTATTCTATTTGCATTTGATGAAGTGTTGAATCTGCTATTCTCGAAAACAAAAAACGAAAACAAGAAAACTGAATTTACAGAAGGTGAAAATGAAAATACTCAACGAAATGAAAATGCATTTCAGGAAGCAGCCGGTTTACATTGCCAGGATTATGGCTCATACATATTTAATCAAATGTAACCGTAACTGTAGTAGAAATTGGTAAAGTGAGTTATTTAGGTGCAATTTTTTGCTATAACTTTAATAACGCAATTTGAATTCGTAAAAGTTATAATGAAAATGATCGTAATAATTTAATCTAAAATTTTAGTTTTAAAGAAGTAAAAAAAAATGGCAAGACAAACTAAATAAGTAATTTGAAAAGTGAAATAATATAGTTAAGTTTAATACTTTCAGTGTGCTTATCATATTATTTTTAAGCAATTAGTTTAATGTAGGGTTCTTTAAAGCCAATCTAATAAACTTATCAGTTATAACTGCTGTCTTCGTTTTTTATGATCGCATTTCATTTAGAACATATATACTTTCAAAGTAATTTGATTATTTGTTACCGTTCTAAATAGGTATTAAAATGCTTTAAACTGTCTATCCCTGGAATTTATAACTGAAAAAAAAAAGTTATACGCATGTTTAAAGCAATTAAATGAGTGTAATCTCCCTTAATAGGAAAAAAAACAACACAGTACTTCATAAGCATTTTGATTAAGTAAATTTATAAATCTTACTAAACAAAACCCTGTTTGGTTTTTAAAAACATCTAGTCTTATGAGTTTCACAAAGAACAAAATATTAAATTTCAAAAATCCATTAGAACAAAACAAATTGCCAAACACGCTTCTATTGCACAAACGTGAGTTCCTCTCCAAACATAGAATCAAATATTAGTATATCCAAACAACAAAACCAGGCTTCATTTCTTATTTCAGTTCTGAAGAACTAATCCTCCAACGACACAAGTGCGCCTGGGATATTAATTAGGGCACTTTTCACTCAGAATTTGCATTCTCGTGCCTGAATAGTCTTGGGCTCTTCAAATCCGGACCCATTTCCGCTCTTTTCACTGCAAATGAAAGAAAATATGCTAATACGCGTTCTTGAAGTATTATCAGCTAAGTAAAAAAATATATCTCTGGGGCTGTTGAATGCTGTTAAAGAATTTTGTTGGTTTAGCAGGTAATGGGGATATTTTAATTTAAATTATCAGTGGCTATTTTTCTGCATGCAATGAATTCCAGAGATTATTCCAATATTATATTGCTTTTCTTGCATAAATCTCCAGAAAAATTTAAGATGCTCGAGGCAGGAAAAGTGGAAAATGCATTTTCTGTAGATGTTTTTCTATATGAAGAAACATCATGAGTTTGGCGGTTATTGTTTAAAGTTTTGTTAGTTAAATATGTGCATTAGACTGTTCAAAAATAATCAGTGTCATATTTTTCGCTGAGTAACAATGGACTTAAAAGCGACAGTATCAGTTTAATTGATTCTAATGCCTGAAAACAAATAATGCTCATGGTAATTATTTCGTATATATAAATTTTATTTTACAAAAATAATTTTTTCGCATATTTCTTTGTCAAATCTTAAAATATATTTTTCTGAACAAAGTATTACAAAAGAGGTAAAAAATTTTGACTAGCCTTAAATTTTAAAACTAAAGGTACTTGGATGAAACTTGTTAGAAGTATGTTACTTAAGCCTAAAAATGTAGTTAGAAAGTTAACTATGGCAATTTTAAAGAAAAAAATACATAATTTGATCTAGAAACTGTTATATTTACCATAGATTTTATTTAACTGGTATTTATCATTATTTAATTACTACAGTTGCATAAATCTACTTGCATAGTATACTACTTGCAAAATAGTTGCATATATATATATATATATATATATATATATATATATATATATATAAAGCAAAGTGTTTGTTTGTTTGTCTGTCTGTCGATCGCATAGCGCAGAAACGGGTGGTCCCAGACCTTCTACATTTTCTATAGGAGTTCACTAGGACAGGTCCTAACACATCTCTAAGCGTTTTCTTTTTCGAAATTCGAAGGCTTTTATTTTATGTTTCTCGCGATTGCTGGCATTTTTTTTTCTCACCTAATACATAATAACGGCGGTAATTATATTTGCAGTAATACGATATTTGGATCATCGGATAGTGGAGAAAAATTCCTTTTAAAAAGTCTTTGTTCAAAATATGTAACATAATTTACTGATTTTTAAGAGTTTTTAAAAGAAGATCACTTTTGACGGAAATTTTCACATAATAATTTTTAAACTGTTGCTTCTGTAATTCTATCCGTCATAACTTTCTGATATTTAGACAAATGATGAAAAATTCATTTCGTCCACATTTTATTTCAAACGAGTTGAAGTGGATGGTGGAATTTTTTTTTTTTTTTTTTTTTTTTTTAAGACGAAGAAGTGCGAACCATTTTCGTGTCACCCGAAAGGTTCGCTTGTAACGATAAGCACTATTTTATGCGTGTTATTTTACAAAGTTTTCATCATTTCATCTTTTAAACGCAAGTTTTCTGTTGAGCGTTTTTCATCGCATAGTTCCCGTCTGGTACTCTTGCAGTTGGTTTTAACACTTTAACGCGCAGACGTTGCCATCGCTCGACTTAACTACCAGCAAGATGGCGGACGATTTTTATAGAAATCAAATCTATTCTTCGTGACTGGCAACAGTCAAAACGTCAGAGTTTGGTGTTCCCACAGCGGGAACACTGCGCTTTAAAGGGTTAAGACGGAAGCCGCCCCTTTGCCCGACGACAAGTCCTCGCGGTTGCGAGAGAGAGCATTGGCACTATCTTCTCTTATAAACAACTAAACTGCGTAAAATGCTCAAATTCTGCGAAGAAATGAATTTACATTTCGTCCAAATACTGTTAATAACAACTAACCAATAATCATTACCTTATAACTCACGTTCCAGAAAAGGTATACCTTTTTTTACAGGTCCTTCTTTAAACCACATTTACTTCTTGGTGCTTCTACAATTATAAATTTTAGAATTTTATTTCATGCATTTTTTAATCATAATAGCTTCGCTATGCTTTACCATAAAACATGAAAGACAGAATTAATTTTTATTATTTATTGAAAACATGTAATGGAGTATAATGTAAATGGTATTATAATATCCCTAGTAGCACAGCTAGTTCAAAAAACGTTCAAATTACGTTGGGAACACGTTTTTCGTTGAACGTGTTTTAAATGTCTTTTGGACTAATTGTGCTACTAGGGATAACTCTTAATAGCAAATACTTTTAGTACCATCCAATAAGATAAAATTAAGCAAATAATTATTAAATTTTAAAATTATTATTTTTAAGTTGACATAATTAACTTCTAAATGATTAATAAAAATTTTAAACAAATGAAAAACAAGTGTTGTATTTAATATATATTGAAATTCAACGAAATAATATAAAACAGCAAAACTTCTTTTAATAAAAAATAATACGATTGGTTTCTTACAAGTTACGGAAGACTTATTTTAGAAAATAAAAATTGTAAACAAACTGCTTCTTAATTTCACCACCTCATTCCATCTTACGATATCGCGTTTTCAGTTTACTAAAGAAAACTGCGATGACACAGGTGATCAAGCATGTGTAAAATATAAACCATATAGTAAATAATAAAACAATCAAGATGCATTCGAGTCTGGCTTTAAAAATCACGCACTTAATTCTGATTATGTAAACAAGCAACATAGTTGAAGTTAGACAATTCACGCTTAGAAGGTTGGTGGAAAAGCCAAAGTGCCGCGTGCGATTTACTTGGTAAACAAACATTTTTGTGAGGCGTGATACTTAGAAGCAACAGCAAATTAAGTAAACAAATGTTTGTTGTCATTCAAATTATGTGTGCTTTTTGATCTGAAGAATTAGAAACGTGAAATTCTTATTGACTGTAGAAGCATTACTTTTAAAAACAGCAAACCTTATATCTCAAAATATTAAGATATATTGCTTTTAAGGAAGCATTTTCTTTGTGCGTTTTTTCTTTTTTTTTTTTTTTTTTTTTCTTAAGGAGTTAGATGGAAGAGTATTATTATTTTATATTTTTGGTACTGTGTATTTATTTTTCGCAGGTTACAGGAAAAGGATTCAGAAGCTTTCATAATTAAAAACGAAAAAAAAAATTATAAAATGGCCTTTCTTGCATTAGTTTAAAATATTATTTTCGACAAATTTCTTCTACATTTACATTTTGTATTTTGGCAAACTATTATAGAAAGATACACGTGTTATGTTAAATATTTTATACAAATTAATACAATATACTTCAACCCCTTGTGAGAAACCAATTTTGTCTGTTTCTAACTATTTCCCCTGTGTGAGACTCGATTCTGTATTTCATGTTGGTAAGTTTATGTATTAGCTTCTTAAGCTTTTTTTTTTTCATGCTTTTATGGGTCTATTTTTGGATATATCTAATGTATTTCTTAAAAAAATAACAACAAAATTGTGGCCCCCCAAAATTATAAACACGTATTTTTATGACTGATATTCTGAGCAAAAGCTAAATTCATGAAAGAAAATCTCTTTTGAAATCGTTCTTAAGTGGTGCGTCACGGAATTATTACGTCAAAACTTTAACTAATTTTCTACTCGTTGTAAGACAATGAACACGGCGTAAGATATATTAATGAAAAATAAAAATAATTTTCCCGTGTCAGGATTTCTAAATACTTTATAGCAACTACTCATTTACACAAAGCGAATTAAATAAGAAATATAGCCTCCATTATTAAATTCTACCTTAATCTTAAAACCTGATGAGCGCCGCAATTTAAAATGGCAGATTTTAAGCAGCTCACACAAACCATATTACTCAAGCCCATAAATCAAACCGTGTGTAGGTTTGTTGAGAAATAACAAAAGCCTTACCCTTAAACCGAGGGTCACAATAAATATTAAACGCCGAGTCATAAAATGTTCAACAATGAACAAACAATGTGAATTAATTGATAACTGAAATGAGAGAACCAATATTTGCTTAGAGCCGTGGGAGAAGGAAAATAATTTCATCTCTTTTAAAATAAGTTAGAAGATAATTGCTTGAGTTAGTTATTTATGTGAGCGGTCGGGGAAAAAAATATCAAGTTACGTAAATTTATCTGCTTAGGGTATAATGCATTCCCGTTTTACATTATCATCTTAAAGTAATTTACATTTTTCAATGTTATTAAGCTAATTGTGAGTGCAGCATTTTATGCTTAGGGATGATTTGTTATCATCATTATTATTATCGGCATTTATGATTATTTGACTAATTTCAGAAATTTCTTCTGCCAGTAGAAATAAATGAGAGAGATTTTTCTTTCGGTGCGTTTACGTATTTGTTCAAAATAGGAGATAGTAAAATATGAATTCCTTTTCTTGATTTATTTCAGGGAATTTCCTATCTCATTCGAAAAGATAAAATTAAGTTGTAAAATGGATAGCAGTACGGGTTGCACGCGTTAGAGTAAACAAAAAATTCATTAAACTTTCTAATTTTTTGTATAAAAACACTAAGGCAGTTTCAACATTTATGTTTTAATTTTTTCTGTCACTTGCATTAATATCATTTTTTTTTTCTTGGGGAATATTTTTTGTCCACGAATTATTTTTATAAACAGATTTTCGAATAACTTATTTCAAGTACTAGTTTCTACAATTCATAGAATAACTACATAGAAGAAAATTTGTATTGACATGAAATATATATATAAGTATTTAGATATGTTGCTAAGCAAAACTATTTTATTATTATTATTATTATTTTGAGATTATCCTTTTTCTTTCTTTTCTTTTTATTTTGATAGACATTTCTTCAAGAATCGTAGACTTGATTGGACATACAAGACTGTGATTGCGTTGCAATGCAAACAGTTATTTTGTTTGCTAGACTTTGAATAAAATTGTGAATGTTTTATGAAACAGATACTACACAATTCTACAAATAATGATTCTAACACTCTGAAAGCATGCAAATTAGAAACATACATTTTACGAAATTCAATATATTAAAAACATTCCTCGGTAAAACACAATGTTTTTATATACAGGGTGAATCTAAACTCATGGGCAAAACTTTAAGGGGTGATAGGGCACACAATGAGGAATCGTAAGCACGTAGCAATCTGGGGTGAAAAACGCAGTTTTAACTTACCCGGTAATAATCACTTTTGGAAAAGCATTGAAGCGTCCGTCTAATTTCTTAACCAAGTTCCATAAACATTAGGCTCGTCTCCGAAAATTTCATCCATGAGATAAAATAAACTTTTAAAACTATCCATTTTAGTGTTCTGTTTTCGGAGAAAAATACAGTAGTTTCTGATGAAACAACGGTCGGAAAGCGCACTGTTGTTTCAGCACTTTTTCCGAAGTGATTATTAACAGCTACACGAAGAAGACGTTGCCGACCCCACAATGCTATGTCATTATGATTCCGTATTATGTGCCCTATCACCCCTTAAAGTTTTGCCCAATAGTTTAGATTCACCCTGTATATACATTCCTGTACTAAATTATGAACTAAGAAACTTTTTAGTTTTATATCAATAAATAAATAAGATTAGCTTTACATTAATAAAATAAAGATCAATATTTATGAATTGTATTTACTTATTTAAATTATTTGCTTTGTTATTTTACTTATGAGTCACTTCATTTAGAAGTCTTCATAAAGTCTTTATTTTATTAACTCACAACTAAGCTTATTTATATTACGATATAAACAAATTGAAAATTTTCTATATAATTATGTCCAGGTAAGAGTGTAGTACAACTTAAAACACAATAATAATAAAATAAAATTCATTATTCAAAGGGAGGAAATAAGATGAACAGCTTCTAGATGCCAGTTATTAACTCAGTACTATCATTTGAGCATTTTTTGCCCTGGTCTCAAAAACCATCACTATCATACAACATATGTGCGCCGTACTAACTCATAAAATACGTATTTAACATTGGTAGGGGGGAGAAAGAAAAAGTCAGGCAAGTATATCTAGGCAACTTTTATAAATTCAGACTTCTCGAAACTGTTCACATCCTGCACCCAGTCTGAAGAACCGGGACATAAATATGAATGAGGAGAGAGTGAAAGAACCCGGGTGTCTGAATTCAGATAATTAAAAGCGCACCAGCTACACTTTATACCCATCCGCCGAGCAAGCATGCCGCTGTTTCTAATTATACATTTATTTTTAATTCGAGCAGCACTATCGGGAGAGAAAGGCAGTAAAACGGAAAATTGCGGCGTTTTCAAACGTGGCTGAAAAGGGCTTGAGTTTTATCCACGGGGGTAAGAAAAAAAAGTTTAGATTTCAGGTGAACACTCTTAAGATGGATCTGAAGCGCCTTCTTGTAACGGATGTGTTAAGAGTGGTCTTGGAAGTGTGAATATTTTATATTTTCTGGTGCAGATAAATGCATGCTATGCTGCTCTAGTTTCCCCGTTATATCCCTGGGATACATCTGCCTATTCCCTGCATATTTTTGAATATTAAATATCTTTAAATATCTCTTTCGCGATGAAATAGTGTACTTTCAGACAGGTCAAGTACAAGGGAGAATATGCTGTATATCTAAAACTATTGCCTTCCTTTGTGAATGCGTGCAGCCACACTTGAGCTCCATGAATTCTCGTTGTCACGCTCAATGCGGTTGCACAACAGGATGGTCTGCCAAACACTTATAGAGATATCTACAGTTTTTCCAAGTAAATTGGAGATGAATAATCCAGAAAAAATTCTGTACATGTATTTAACGATATCTTACGTAAAATTTATTGTAGTTAATTTATTACGATAATAGTTACATAAACTGTCTTAAAAAATATTTATACTCCTATAGCTAAATGAAAAATTTAGAATTTATTCCCATCAATTTCTTTACGTAATGCGTCGATAGTTCCTTTTGTGCTCTTATGAACATGCTTGTTCTAGGAAATCAAAGAAGTTCTACGAAACAGAGCAAGCAATTCAATGTTCAAAACGTTTTACAATTGGACATAGAAAAACAGTCGTCGGTCTTACAGAACTTTATAACTGATTCCGCCTCATTCTGTATACCTGTATTATTATGCGTTATTGTTCAACGAAATTTACTTCTTTAAAGTTGGATAAAAACTTCCAGGAATCTATCAACTCGAAAGTATAACTACTGCAACTACAATATAACTGTTTTTTGTTGAGAAAACAACATTTTTCTGCATTATTTCAATAATGAGAAACGCTCACAACCCAATTGTTGAATTTTTTAAATTCAAATTTATATATTGTATTTTTCTGGATTATTTCAATAATCCTTTCTCATTATTGAAATTATTCAACATAATGTTGTTTTTAACAAAACTAAGTATATTGGAATATAATTATCGCAATACTTTCTCATTCATGGATGGAAGTATTTTTTTTTTATCACACTTAAAATAAATAATTTTAGTTAAGCTATAATACATGCATACATATTTAGCTTGTTAAGTATAGTTTAAAGCGTTTAATTTACGTTTAAAATAATCATTTGCGGTGCTGTTGTAGCATATTCAGAAGTGAAAACAATATTGATTTTGATTGAGGATATCTCCAGAATAGTACTCAATCTGCGAACACAATTTTTTGACAAAGCTTATTTACAGATTAAAATTTGAAATGCAGGTATATAATCTAATTCACACAACGTCCAAAATCTTAATTAAATTTCAGAGGCAATATCAAACGCAATGTGCTATAGTCTTAAAATAAAACAATGCTTTTGACTTACTTAATTAGTTTTAACAAAAATTTTGTTAAAACTAACAAAAGTTCAAGTTATTTGGTTGAAAAAGCGTCAACCAAATTTTTGTTGAATCAACAAAATTTTGTTAATTCAATAAAATATTTTTTCTCGTAATAATTCAGAAACGAAATATTTTGTTAATTTAAATTAACAAAATATTTCGTTGAATTAGTAAAAATTTTGTTGATTCAACAAAAATATTTCTTTGAAATAGAATCAACAAGACATTTTTTCGGTGCACAGAAGCAACAGGCTTGATCCCTTTTTTGTACTAGTTACTTCACTTTAAAAACTGCAGATGCAGATTAATTTTACTTGCAATAAATATATTTGTTTGCAATAAATATATGTGACACACGTTTACCTCCTCAGAAAAAAAAAAAAAATTCCAGCCTATTGCATAAAAAAAACCGTGCAAAATGCATGGACGAACTCTTTGTACCAGTTACTTTTATTACATTCAAAGTAAACAATTTAGAAAATCTTCGATACATATTTTTAGAAGTATAAACGGTATAAAACCTATTGAGTCATTTATTTATTACGATAAATATTAAGTAATTTTTTCTTGAAAATGTTATTTGTGATATCACTACTGAATGAAAAATTTCCAGATTTATTCTCCACATCAGCGTTCTTACTTTGAACGTTCCCTTTTGTTTCAAATAATGAACTTCTCTCGGAAATGTTCTTGATGATCAAACTGTCCTTGTTGTTCAGAACAAATGGAAACAACTTCTCATGCCTTCCTGAAAGAAGATATTTCGGGCTGTTTATTCAGAATGATTTTTCTCAAATGCCGGCTGTTGCGATCGTAAATTAAGGCCGCTTTACTTTAAGGAATTAGATGTCCTGCTGAATTTCGAAAAGAGTCATTATTCAAAAGAAACAAATCTGAGTTAGGAGAACCCTGCTTACGGAAGCGAACTCTTCTCAAGTAAGACATATAACCGAGCAGCAGATCGAAACGCTTGTGTGTTACTCGTAAATTGCATTTTACCATTCTTTACAAACAGCAGTACGATTTTAATTGTAATTTGTTGGTCCATCACGATCGATTAGATTAAAGTGCACAGAATGTAAAGGATGAATAATTAGGTTGTTAAAAGAATTTATACAGTAGGTAACAGGAAAGCAGGAAATTCCATTTAAATGTTTTATATAATTAAGTTTTCGAAAGTTTATTTTAATGCGCACTCGCGTATCACAATAAATTGTGGCTGTTATAGAACATTTATTATTTATATTGAAGTTATTCGCAGCTACTTAATAAGAGAAATACTTCTTTAATATGCTTTCCTACGATCTTCAACAATGTGTACTTAATTCACTTAATATTATGAATTACATTCACTGATATGTTAGAATGCAGAAAATACCGGGCGTATAATACGCACCAGTAAATTGAAGATATATCTTACGATAATAATTATCGTTTGTGATGCAATGCATATTTGTAATGTTCATTTATAGATTTTTTTATATTAACCATTTTACATTCGGTATATAACACCCACACGAAAAAAATGAAGTAATTTTTTGAAGTTGAAAGCGCGTGTTATACGCCGAGATATACGGTATTTGAATTTCTAGGGAGCACTCACATTCAACCAATCGAAAAGAAATTTGAGAAAATAATTATTTGAAAATATCGATTAGAGATTGTGGTGAACATTTGCAATCCAAAATCTACAAGTGACAACACTCTTTTCCTTTGCAAAATGATCAGCGTATTGAAATTGAATTGAAATGATCGGCAGATTACTGGAAGTTCTGTTTAAATGGCATGAGTGACGTTCAATTAACACATGAAGGAAACTATCGATCAATCGTGAAAAATATAAGAACTACCAAAGGCCTTCAATATTAAGAAGATAATGTGAAGAAAAAAAAAAGTTCTAAGTACATAAATAGCTTCAAGTTAAAGCACAGCACTGAAATGCAGATCTACAAGATGGCTAAGCTCAACATCTTAGAGCAGGATTTCTCAAACTTTTTATTGGATGGAGAAAGCTAATTGTTGTTCAACATTACGTCATCACAAGAAGGCTGACTGACTGAATGTTAGTATTTATAGAGCACCACAAAGAAAAAACCTTTTTCTCTAGTCATGAGTGCACTTGAGCTTGAATTTACAGTTCTTCTTAGAATACATGACATCCTTTTTTTTTCAGGCAATGAAAGATAAGTAGACTATCTTTTTTAAGCAAGATTTTAAACTGTAAATCAATATATTTTCTGGTTAGTTTATTTAAACATCCCCCCCCTTTTCATACAAAGTGAAAAATTAAAACTGTGTACTACGAAGCAATGTTTCACTTTCTATTGCGCCAGGGAATTGCGAATTCATTAAAGTTATTCTAGTCAAATGACTGGATTTTTTAAGTACGAAATGTGTTATTTTAATACGGATAATCAATTCTTTTGAAAGATCGATTAGAAGAATCGTCAACCTCACCATGGCACAGTGGTTATCCACTGAAAATGGTAGACGGCCGAAGTGTGAAGGTCCCGGGTTCGGGTCCCATCGCGCGGCTGTCGATCTAACGGTCCGGAGTTTCGGTAGGTTTTCTCCGGATGTAATGTGAATACGCGTTAGAACCCCTTAGAAAGTCTTCCTACCAAGGCACCCCCCTTGGCAGATCGCCCTAGTGTAGCGTTGCCATAATTACACACAATCAATAGAAGAATCGTCAGAGTGTCGTGAACAAACATATTAGGTTGTAACGAAAGTTTCCCGCCACCGCAAACATCGTCAGCGCACAGTTCGTGTTGGCGTATTTGCTCATATTTTGTCAAACGATTTTCGGCATTTGAAAGAAAGAGGCTTACTTTATAACACCGTGTTGTGAAATCTGTAAAAAATATAGTTATGATTAAGTACAAGGTGTCTCAAATGGAACTATCACTCTACAGGATTAGAACCATCATTTACTTCCAGTTGTGTTGCAAAAAGTCAGCTACAGAATATCAACGAATTATGAGTACAGCTTTAAGTATTATTGTTGTATCATGTGACACGGTGCAGGTATGGTACCGAAAGTTCAAAAACAGTTATCTGAGGAGTTAGTAGTTTTTCAGGCAGATATGGCGGAAAACTTTCGTTACAACCTGATAAAAAGCTGTTATCTTAAATTACATAATTTTACCTCAACGTAGCAAAAAGAATTCTCATGGTGAACTAAAACAACTAGAAACTTTATAAGCGTCTATTGTGGGGAAAAAAAATACTTGAACGAGCCGCCTGTCTACAATGACGTCCAGTAAATTATATCGATAAGAACTTTGGTTTTCTAGTCCATGTGGCATTACTTAAATAGGCCAATAATCGCAAAACCCCGATGACTAAGACAGCGCTCAGAAAGGAACTGAACTAAAAGGCTTTTTCGTCTCTCTACCAAGGATCACTGCCTAATTTGCATGGAGTGATCAAAATCAGGCGTTTCGGAGCAAGTGCTCAAACTTCACCCACGCATGCAAGCTGTATCAGTCCACAAGACGATCCATCCGTCTTGCAGACCTTCATCGGCCTGCCTCCTCACATTTTAACCGTCCACAGTTAATTACTGGACGATAAAAAGTAAGAAAAACTATCTTACACGCTATTAATGGTAATTAAGCATGATTCCTGACTTGATATATTATGTCTGAGGTTAATTAACGTTCGTCTGTCCCGCCCCTATCGTTTCTTTGTAACGAAAGGGGTAGACTCTCGATAGCTTCCCGATTTGTTGGCGGATAAACTTTTAAATTAATTCCGGTGATGCGTGATTTCCGTACCTAAAACTCGTGATGATTAAGAAAAATATCCGATCTTACCTCGCACAAAAGAGTCGTTGATTTTAAGATACTGAAGAGCCGGGGTATCTGCTTCTGATTGTTTTATATTAGAAATATTTGTTTTTGTTGTGGTTTAATGGCGTGAGAAAATAAACGAATCTTCTTATACTTTTGCCTGCCCGATAATGTTCTTGAACCGTGAGTGAAAAGTTTAACGTGACATTTATAATGCTTCTCAATATTTATTAGTTTCTAAAGTCTTTAAAAGCTCTGGTACCTTTTCTTTTCCCTTTATTAATTGGTCTTTTGAGTTTTCTTCACCTAGAATGGAAAGAAAATGGTTATTATTCCCTAATGGTTATTTTCCTATAGTAACCTCTTTGTAATAAAATGGTTACCACACCATACCATCTTAGAATCATCAATCATCTCTCTGCCATAATAGTAGAACAGTCATCCTAATCGTAGCCCAACCCCTGCTACTTTAAAACTGCAATAATATCGCAATACGTGTTTGTTATAATCATAACAAAATAGCTTCAACAGGAACAGAAATACTCTTTTAAATTTTAAATTTATTTATTTACTTTCAAAAAAAATTTAATCCTTCAGTACCAAAAAACTAGCCAAAAATGTACGGAAGAAGAGGGAAATGTTAACATTATTTCACTCGATTCATTTAAAAAGTAATTTACAATTTAAGCTTTCTTTTTTTTTTTTTTTTTTTTTCTAATGGAAAACTGCTCTCTGAAGACAAAGTTTTAAATTTGGTGGCAACATTTTCCTACAATTGTGATGGACCGCGGTAAGGAAAAAATTCCATTATTTCCCTTTTTGCACTTTTAAAGTTTAAAATTTATTTATGGAAAATCTTTAAAATTTGGCCAAATAATGTAATTTCAGATTTTTAAGCCAACGACTCCGCCCAATATTTTTAGCATATCATGCCAACGGTACTGATTTGAATACAAGGCAGATATTATTTTTTATACATAAATACATCTTTATTTTTATCCTGTAAATTAAAAATTCAGTTGCTCATGAGCGCCCATTCTATCAAAGTTGCGACAGAATATACTTTGGCTACGCAGAGGTCTAGAACGCCCACGAAGGATTGTGTTGGAGTTCGAATCTCAGCGAATTATTCATTTATTTAAAGTTTTCACAGGTTCATTTCCTGAAATTGTTTTATCTATATTTAGTCCATGCCGCCTCTAAAAATGATCTAAACAATCTTAATAACACCAGGCACGGAGAAAATTTTCTTATTTCCGTCTTTTTTTTGTTCTGGGCTAAATATTCTTTTGGCGATAGACTGGAAGAATGATTTTATGGTGTTCAGTCTGGAAAAAGTTTATTCTGTAACATTGCACTTAAAGTTTTTTTTCCTTTTTTTTAAACCAAAAAGTACAGTGTACGTTCTTTATTTCTTTACACAAAGAGCAATTTAGCCGAAATGGACTTTTTTAAACTAAAAAAGTGTACTAGCTCGATAAATGATTATACCAGTTTGGAACATTACGCTGCACAAAATATCGACTGTATGAACTCGATAAATGACAAAAACCATTCTAGATCATTTATACTACACAGCATATTGAATTAAATTTTTATCTTTTGCCGAATCTTTTAAACAAGGTTTAAAAACTGGGCGGAAAGCTCAATTCAAATCAAAGCATGTAAGTTTTGGAATCGGATTTCAACAGTTAGGTAGTCATAGAAACTGTTTGATTTAATATTCTACCATAGCCCTCTTTGGACACATTTGGTAGCTAATGAATTATTGTTTTGGTAATTTATTACATGTTTGATAAGATTGTGTAAAAAAGGATCAATACCATTATGTATAGAACCACATAATGTTTTTTGATACTACACTCATGTCCATAAATTAATGATAATGAAGTTCAGGCAAAGAAAGAGAAAGAAGCAAAACAAATTTGACTTATTTGTAAAGTCTATTTATTAGACAAAAAGTAAAGAGCAAAAAAGATGCTATATGTTTGACATAATTAATAAAAATTGCAAGTTTTACTCCCTTGACCAAATTTCAAAAAAGAACCTATTTACAAAAAACAGTATAACATGGTTAGTAGGATGGTTAATACGGAGTATGTCTCCCGGACGATGCAATACAGGCCTGACAACGCCTAGGCATGCTGAGTATCAAATGATCAATCTGATCTTGGGGAATATTACACCACTCATCAAGCAATGCACTCCGAAGTTCCGGTAGACAGGTGGGAGGGGGTTGACGGGCTGCAATTCGTCGGCCAAGCATATCCCACACATGCTCTATTGGATTCAAATCCGGTGAGTATGCTGGCCAATGCATACGGGTGATATCCTCCGATTGAAGGCATTCGTCTACAATGTTTGCACGGTGAGGACGGGCGTTGTCATCCATAAACACAAATTCAGCACCCATGGCGCCCCGAAACAAACGTACATGTTGTTCCAGAATGACATCCCGATAGATGTGGCCTGTCATCGTTACACTCTAGACATGCAGGTCAGTTCTGGAACCAAGAATAATTCCTCCCCAAACGAGCCATCCTGCACCACCGTAACGGTGTCTTTCAATGGAGTTCTCTTGGTGGTAACGGGTACCTGGCGCTCTCCAGATGAATGTCCGGCGAGAATCAGACTCCAAACTAAACCTGGACTCGTCGGAAAACATCACACAAGACCACTGTTGCGGTGTCCACAATGCATGCTCTCTACTCCAGGTTAATCGCAGGCGACAGTGAGTTGCGGTAAGCGGAACACATCTGACAGGCCTACGAGCATATAGACCAATGTGCCCTAAGCGTCTGTACACGGTCTGCCTTGAAACTGTCGTACCGGTAGCTGAAGAGAGCTGACGAGACAGGTCTGATGCTGTACTCCGTCTGTTTCTTTTGGCAGTAACTGCCAAATAGCGGTCCTAGTTCGGCGTTGTAACTCGGGGGCGACCTGTGCTGTAACGTCTACTCACATTACCATCATCTTGGAATCGTTGCTAAAGCCTGGAGATGACACTCTGGGCGATTCCACGTTCCTCGGATACTTCCAGCTGGGTACGTCCACATTCCAGTCGTCCGATAATTCTGCCACGTAAAACATCATCCAAATGCCTCCTTTGTGCCATAACTAAGCGGTTTTTGCACTGAAAGGCTTTCACAGCGCTTGTGAATAATTTTACTTCTTTGCCACCATTCCTTATATACCCCTTTCTTACACTCTCGTCATTGTGACGTACCATCCACGCCATCTGGCGGTTTCCTGTAATTTGCATATTCTTCTTCAAGATGTGTGTGATCATTCCACAGGTGAAATTTTTATTTAGAGATCAATTTCTGTGTGATTCTGAATTATCCTTAATTTGTGGACATGAGTGTAGAATAAAATGACTGAATAAATAGGGAAGTCATTACGACATTTTATAAATCATAAAATGATAGCACTTTATAAGCATAAAATATCTTTAGATTTATAAGTATAAAAAGTGCTTTTAACCATAATAATCTAATCCGTAAAACAAAATCTTAGATAAAATCAAAATTCATTTTTAGTTGAATTACGAAAATGAAGAAAAAATATACCTGTAAAGAAAATCTTTCGAAAAATATATGTTCATTAGAACGGTTTTGGGAAAATATTTTCCTTTATTTTAGTCGAACGAACTGAGCTATTATTTAATCGTAAAGAACGTATCATTTTTTATAATTACATGAGAATAATTGTACTTTGCAAATCATTTGACTAATGGTTGAGGCTCCTGTTTATTTAGTTTATCAGTATTTCATTGTTTTTTTCTTTACTTCCAAGAATTTTTTTAATTCTATAAAGGTCATTTTATTATTAAAAAGTAAAGTAACTTTAATGATGAGGGGATTTCTAGAACATCGTAATATTATTTAAAAATATTATTTAAAATTTCATTTTCGAAATTTTTTATGGTTTCCCATTTTTTAAGTCTCATGAGCGCTTTCAGATATTTATAGATTCTTGAATTGAAATTTTTGTGCAAGAATAATGCCCAAAAAAATGTACAATTTGATATAAATTTGTTATGTAACTGAGATTCAAGTTTAATGCATCACAGAAATAAACTTGTGTAAATTAGTGCTTGTATTACCTCGTATTCTACTAAAATAAATATCGTAAAATATATGTTTATACATTTATTTATAATACAACACCACTTAACGTTTAACACAGAAGAAGGAACCTTAATATTCTATGCAAAGATTTTAAACCTCAGACAACATTTTTTATCTTTTTGCACGATATGAAATTTGCATATATCATCTTCGATAATGTGAACGCGTGTTGCTTCATCTAATATCAAATTTATATCGAACTATTAGATTTTATTATTTTTAAGTAGTTTCTTTGTTCCATGATCTATCATGAAGGATTACTGCATGATTACAGGTTTGTAACTGGATATTTCAGAATGACGAAATAATTTTTCCTGCAAGCAAGCGTGATCAAATAATTAACACATTTTCTTTATTTTAATTCAGTAAGGTAATTATAGCTTTTCCATCGTGATAACCTAAATTCTTTTTTATGGGAATTCATACCCATATTAGTCGTTATATCTGTAACTTAATGTTATATAATATAACAATTGATACGAATTAACAAGGTATATTAAATTATAGACATTTTTTAGAGCTTCACAAAAGCTTTGTAATGGATTTATTGTGTTCGAGAAGAATTTTTTTTAACCCTATTGGCTTTAAAGATGTATATTTCTTTTAATGTATAAATGATAAATCTTTTAACTAGTGCATTTCTTAAAGTTTTAACATAGAATTGCAAGTCCTCTAAAATTTTTATTATTTATAAATACCTTTTAAATTATCTTGTTAATTTTGAAGCAAATGTACTAATTTTCTAATGTGCATACGAAGTTTGTGAAGTTAAAATATTCATTTTAAAAGACGTATAAACCAAAATCATTTGCAAACTTACGAGTTCATTTCGAAAAATCTTCCATTTTAATTTAATCAAAAATACAAACTTTTTACATTTATAAATAATTCTGTTATTTTATTTATCTTCCAACCCGAAATTCACTTTTAATCACGATACCAACAATTTTCATCAACATTACGTTAAAATCATGCTCGGGAATCAACTGATACATAAAAATAATGCGAGAACTTCCTAGCACCACAACAGCATCATCAACAAGCTGGTTTAAAGAACAGCACAATGAGTTACTTTTTTGGTGTGTGCAATGAAACGTCCTCCTTCTTCCTTTCATAATAATCTTAATAATTTGACAAATATCATACCCACTCGGATTCACGAGCGATTACACCCTGCGCATTCACACAGAGGATGAATAATAGGAGCCGAAAAAAAAGTATATATATTATGACGTCGAAGACACCTATGCTTTAATTTGTTACTACACTCCAGTCCCTGGTGTCTGATTCAGCGAAACCTTCCATTATCCTGTCGAATTACGTAGGGGGGTGGATGACGAACTCGCAAAGAGAAAAAAAATATGGTGTGTGTGTGTGTGTGTGAAGGTTTTTAACCACTGCCTTTTATTCGGCAACAAGATCGAAGGATAAAGCCGAAAGTGATACATATTGCTTCTACATTTTTATTACTTTAATTTTTATTTATTTTTTTTTTTGATTTTGGTTTCAGGTGAGGTAAATTAAAAACACTGATTTGACTGAAGATGGTAGTGGGAACGGGGGAGAGGAGCTAATTGCAAATATTTGTAAAAAGACTTGATTGATGTAAGTATTTATATTATAACAGCACCTATTTTTAATGTGTTACAAATAATAAAAGACATTTCACATTTAACTAGACATTTTCTTTATTATTTTTATTGATTTTTTAAAATTATGAACACATATGTTTTAAATTAAATTTTGTTGTGTGTAGACGTACGTACACGAACCTAAAATTTGCAGAAAAAGCTTTTCGATATTAACAATTTTTAAAACATCAAATTGGAGTTCTTTGTAGCCATTCTATAATTTTCTGTTCAAATGTTTATACTATGTGAAAATATAAGTACTTAAACATGAGAAACCTTCATATCTATTTTTTATGTGGAAATATTTTTTAACTGACAATTTTCATTAAAACTAAGTTATACGCTACGGTTTAGCAATACGGTGTATACTTAAATTTGTGTTTACGGAAACAAATAATGTTTTAAATAGTTAATTAGTTTTCAATTATTTTCATACTATTATTTTTCCTTAATTTTTTTCAAAATAATAATATCAAAGGTATTAGTATTTTCCTGAGTTAATATGTCCAATATAAAACCTATTGTTAAGGCACATTATATTTCTCTTCATAACTATATAAAAATAATTTCAATTTCTGCATCAATAAAATTTAGTAACATAAAACTGCATTTAATAAAATTCTTTACAGTATTTCTTTACATAAAATAACTGTTATTAAATGCAAAACTTTGATCTCTCTCTCTCTCTCTCTCTCTCTTTTTCTCCCCCTCCTCTCTCTCTCTGTGTGTGTGTGTGTGTGTGTGTGTGTGTGTGTGTGTGTGTGTGTGTGTGTGCAGAGTAAATAATAAAAAAATACAAATAAAATTTAGTGTACATGCTTATCCAATAAAAAAAGGGCTGAATTCTCCAACTTTTATGTCAATTTATATTTGTTACAACATCATTTTTTTACTAAATTAAAAATTTAAATTCCTTAATTTATCAAATTTAGAATAGCATTTATAAAAGCGTAATTTAACTATACTTGTAAGGTTAATTTTTTAATGTTTAAAACATCATTTTTTATAATTTCAATATAACTAGAATATAATTATAATATAATTATAGCACAATTCAAATTTATGTATTTAATCGTGTAACTAGTTCAATACTAGTTCAATATAACTAGAATATAATTATAATATAATTATAGCACAATTCAAAATTATGTATTTAATCGTGTAGAATATAATTAAATACAGAATATAATTAGAACAAAAAAAACTTTTTAAAAACTTATTCAGTTTATTAATTTTTCAAAACACCACTTACTTGCAAATTCGAACTGAATTTTTCGAATTCTAAATGAAATTGTTACATGCAGAGCCTTATATATTTTTCTTTTTAAGTGATACTAATCTAAAATCACTGGAGCTTCCGTTAACTGAGAATCCTAAGAATTATCGTTATCGATTTGGCATTAGAGTAATCTGAAGAGGGGATTAGAAGATTTTCGGCAAACGATTTATTTAAACACAGTTTTTGCTTTCTTCACTGTTGTTTACATTAGTAAAGTGATTTATTAACGTCCTCTTTTCCCTCTTCTGAAGTCTAATCGATTATTTTCAGTTCAACACGACAGAAGATTTGTAAAGCATTTTATGTATATTTTCAATTATTATCACTAAACTGTAATCAGTTTGTAGCATTATACTGTGTATATTCCATGTTTTGTCAGTAAAATCTTTTATTTATTTTTTTTAAGCAGCACCAGCAACTGATATTAAGAACTGTTCAATATTTATTCTATTCAAATAATACTAAACAGATTGCAAAATGTTTCATATGATGTGTGGCAGTAAAGGTGTAAAATAGACATTTAATTAATTTATTTTTAGTTAATTTGTTCCAGATATAATTTAAGCATTTTTTAAAAATTGTAAAAGTATATATAATTTTATATATAAATATAAAATGATGCATAGTATTTAGTACTGAGGAAAAAGCTGAGTAAATAGCCAGAACCTTATTATCGCATGGGCAAATCGGGACTTTGCCCTGGGCCCTCAATTTCAAATGTTGTTCTGAAATATTCTTTTTATGTCAAAATTTTATGAAAAAGAAAACAAAATCCATATATGGGGACCCCCAAATTCATCAATGCCCCTGTTGGTCATAATCGGGCCCTGTAAATAACAATGAAAACCGTTTTATAAAAATACACTATATCCGTTTGTGAATCATTAGGATTATATTTGGATCCTCAAAATAAACTAAATTCTACCAAAAACTTTTACAAGAAGTACTCTGTTTCACAATTCTGAGTATCCATAGTGAATGGTTTATAATTTTGCTGAAATTAATTGAAAATTTAGTCTTAAATTTCCAACATTGTGTATATCTTCAGAATACGCGCAATGAATACATATCACATATAAATATTTGTAAGTAAGAAAATCACCTTCCATTTTCAATGTATTTAGTGCACTAAAAGCATTGTATGGAACCCAGGCAGAACATAAATAGCTTAGATCTGCCGTTCATGATAAATATTCTTATTACATGCCCCCATAGTGACAAACCAACGACGACCTTGAATGCAAGAAATGCTCAGAGCGACTGACCGCCCTTGGCAGAAAAATTAAGTTGAATAATGCTCATGAAATAACTTTCATTGTCTCTTCCACCGAATAAAGTAAGAAAATAACTTCTCACTTTCGGATATCACTACACTGTAACCTGTCTGTAACTCAACTACGATTACTTGAATGAAATGCCTAGGGTGAAACCTTTCTCATTTCCTTTCCAGAGAAAGATTGAGCTCTCCCTTACTACATTACTACTCCCAGTTCAAAAAAGGAAAAGCTGTGTAAGTCAATTAATGAATGTTTAGGGTCACAGCTCCGGTTGAGCAATCTTCTGTGGCTCCATTCTAGCAGAGCAACTCAACCGTGAATCGAGCGATAAGCAAAGAATATAGCGGTAAGGGAGACGAGGTGCTGATTCTTCAATCAAATACTTGCGCAACACCTTACGGTCATTCCAGTTAACATAAAATCTGACTTCTGTCGTATGGTACGGAATAAAGTTGGCTAACTTGGCATTGTTTTGTACGAAGGTCTGCTATCTAAGAGTTTTGCAAAAGCTTGATTAACTCACAACGCACTGCAAATTGATATCGAACCAAAACTGTATTGAAAAGATTTTAACGGACTTAGAATAGATCTGTGACCATACTAGTCGTAAAAGTATGTAAAGCAGATTAAATATTATCAATATCATCAGTGATATATACAGTGATATTATTACTTTTACAAAATAATATATCCGCTCAACAATGCTGGATATATACATATTCGTAAAATATCCACTGGATAAAAAAAAAGAAGGATGAACCATTATAAGACGTTATAGTCATATTAATTTATAGCATGTTTTACTCTATCTCGTTTTCTTTCAAGAGTAAAGTTTTGCTGAATAAAATTGTCATGTAATCAATCAAAGAAGATCTATCTTGCGCGACCATATCGAAATTCTTATATCACGTCTAATATATATATATATATATTTCCCTGCATCATCCAAAGATTAGATTCTGAGTAACAAAAGTTAGGGCTTTTTTGTGGAACTGTGTTTTTCGGTACAGCACAATAAACAAATGTGAAATGAAAATAGTTTAAAATATAAAATATCTTACTTTTTTTAAAGCACAAGTTAACTGCAAACAGCAAGTGTTTAAACAAAGCAGTGGCCAAACGAAGGAGGAAAAATGTTATTTTTAATTACATGAGGTAAGCGCATAGGTATAAAATGGATGAGTACTATCCTTCATAATTATCGCAATTTTCAAAAACTAACACCATACATTATTGATGCAAACATATATTTTACTGTAATTTTGTGAAAGCTTCACACAACCTCTAAAAAGCAAATAACTCCTTTTAAATTGTTCTCAAAACCTGAAGCAGAATCTTTTCTGCTTTTTTCTCCCTAAAGAAGGATTTGCTTCAGGAGCAAGAAAAAGTCTCAAACCACGTAGGTATGCTGCTCCCGAAATTACTTTCCTGTGAATATTTTGACACCATATAGAGGTGTGTATGTGTTATGTGTTTTAATTTATTCAAACGTTTCAGCTTAGGACTCATTAAAAACGATGAATGGTCTTTAGAGGTGTTCTTGATAATATTAATAAAAAAAAAACCTCTCAGATCTTTAAAAAAAAATCTAGGTTTCACTGAAGACAGGTCTTTGAAGTTCTGTTTAGCTTAGTCTCACGGTTAATTTATATGCCTCTTCTATATTAACATTTAAAATTTGACTTAATTTGAGAAGGATAACGATAAGATTTAATGAATGATGTATGTATATTTCAAAACAAAAGTGAAAAAATATAACAAAATTATTTTGACAGTTCTTGAAAAAACGAATGTCGCAATTAATTGCACACAACGTAAAATGGCAAAAGTCAATGACATATCCTTTTTTCTTTTAAGCCTCTAATGAAAATTTTATTTCTCTCATATTCATTCAAATCTATTGAAACGGAAGGTATTTCATGACTAACTTAAAACATAAATAATGCAATATAATAAGAGTAAAAGTAATATCATATTCCAATAAAAAATTATTTCTTTCAAAAATAATGAAAAGCACTCGAGATGAAAAGTCCTCTAGACTACATTTCAAGTGCTTTCAAAGAGGTGTTTGAGGAAAGCTTTTATTAAATGTCACTATGTTTTGAATTATTTTTACACTGAGTGAAAAACAATGTTTTTATTAATCAAGAAACAGAGTTTTTTTTTTCCCTCGAACTCCGAAATACGTGCTGTACAAAAACCGCTGACAAGTTAGTTTCATTCAAGATTACCGAATCCAAACTTTTACTACAAAAGTTAATCATCGGCTGGTTTAAAACTAAATCAAATAGCTATTGAATCTACTTGTTGTCAGACAGAAATTTACACTTTCAAGAAAGTGTTGAGTAAAATAAAAACTTCCAATATAGCCTCACAAGCGAATCATTACTCAAAAGATAAAATAAAAAGCGGGAACTCCGTGGTACACCACTTTTCCATTAAGAAAGATAAATATCCCACTCAAAAATAAATAAATTCCTTCCGAGTCTTTCTACTGTACCACACTCTTGATGTATTATTTTCTTCACACTTTGCTGCCTGCTTTTGAGTAATGCTGCCCTCTGACCGACGCGGGAACGGACCTCAAAATACTGGGCTCTACACTTCCTCTTTTATCTAATTGTGGCACGTTCACAGCGGAATCATGATTCGTACTAATGGAAGCACAGATGAATTCATTCCGGTAAATGAATTGACCATAAATAACGCAGAAAACGGCGTGCTATGCAAAACAGAAACTAATAAAGGGCGTAACCGAAGTTCCACTGCAAATGGCCCAGCGGTAACCCTATGAGGTGCGCATCGTGGATAGTCAATAAGACTTGGTTGTTGTACGGTTGCTCATCGAAGGATGAACTATGTTTTAAAGCGGAAATAATGGAAGCCGTTAGCGGTTTAGGCACCTAACAGACCGAAAAGTTCTAGCGGCAAAATGATTGTTCTGTTTGTATTTTATTTTTACTGTAACTCTTTTAGTGTATGAGAAACAGTACAATTTTTAAAAAAGGAGTTGTAGAACATCCTCCAGGCTACAATGCCGTTCTGTCAAATCGTGATCCTATATTTAGATCACGTCCTTTCTAAGCTCACGTAACTAGTTAACGTCTTTTTCCTAAAGCATTTATTTGAATAAAATGTTATCAAAAGAGAAGAACACCTTATCAGTATTTTTTAAAACAATAATTATCTTTCTTTAGCTACAAAGTTCTTTAGCTACAAATAATTATACTTTGTGTTATTTTCATAGGAACTGTTTATCTTTAAAATTTATATCAATTATGGTACACCCTCTCAGAAAAGTACTCCAGCGTAAGTTAAATCTCCTACGTCAGTTTCATATTTAAAATATCGTCTTACTTAAAAAAAAGCATCATGCCGTGTATAACAATAAAGTCTCCCATTTCTTTTGAATTGATGTATTTTCCAAAAATTAATTAGTCACTAGACTAAAATAGTAAATTTAGCTATTACTCGAATACTTTTCTGACTCGGTTTTAAAAATATATATTATGAAAAAGCTTTCTTGGTAAACTTATAGCTATATTTATATATTTTTATTATTTCTGATCCAGTCTAACACAGCCTGCAAAAGTACAAGTGGTATAAATATGACGTGCCTACAAGAAGAACACTCTGCCCTCATGCTCTTACGTCGCATTTCCCCGCTAAACATAATACCCAGCGTGTAATGACGCACATTATTACCTCAAGAAAGCATACTTGACACTCTCATAAAATTTACTATTATTCTGAATGAACGTACGCTTTCAGCATCATCCCCCGGTGTTCCCTTCTTTGTTATGATAGTAATAATCATAAGATGTTCCTCGCTGCACCAGCTTCAGACGTCGCAAATCATCTTCAATATCGGAGAAACCGTTTATTAAGACGGATGATTCCGCGGCTAAATACTACAGCAAGAGAATAAAAACTGCACTCAGTTACCAAGACACGAATCAAAGTAAATGTTTGAGGTCTTGTGTCCTTTCGTGTTGTATCAGAGACCCAATGGGAAATCAGCGAAAGGGGATTTTGGAAGCGCTGTAATTGATTTTTCCTGGATTGTTTATCGATCGATTAGTCATTTGTTTCAGCAAAATAAATACATATGACTGTCATTGCGTTGTCACGTTATTTGCTCACATACTCCAAATATTTATCTATAGTTTTTTTTATTCAATAGATATTTTTTTATAAATTGATCTGAAAAATTTCGATCTGTTTGTGTTTGCGAATGTGCGCTGTAAATTAAAACGGAAGATGAAAAATAATGTATTTTTGTTAGATCGAATGCTCAAGTATTATTCGCAATAATTTTACATCAGTAATAAGTTTAATGTGTTTCTAATATTAAATGAACATTGGTGCAAGACGGCAAACACTTGAAAAATAAGCACAAAAAATACGTGTGATAAAATAAAAATCAGTAAACTTAGAAGAAAACACATTAAAGCTTTATATTTGTGACATGTCTTGGTTTACTAAAGGAATGTACATGTATATTTATCCGAAGTATGTGTTTACAATTCGTTTTACGTTTTTAACATTTTAAACGTACTCCACGGTGCTGGTAAATTACTAAGAGACATTTTTACGTTTATATCGAAATTGAGTACCTATTTTCAAAAAATATAAACTCTGATTGTTGCTGTTGTTGTGGGATTGCGGCCAATTAGCTACACGAGGGTTCTAGGCCAAGGGGTAGGGTGCCCACCGTGGGAATCTTCCTGAGGGGTCCTAACCCGTATTTACGGTAAGTTTCGGAGAAAACCAAGGAAAACTCCGAACTGTTAGGTCGGCGGACGCGACCTGGTTTTGAACCAGGCATCTTCCGTCTCCCAGTTCAGCGCGCTACACCACTGGTGGGGCTATATAAACTCTGGAAAGATGGAAAAGGTCAACCTTACTAGTACACAAATGCTCGTAAAATGTAGAACACAGTCACACATTGGTAAAAAAAGAAATCCATTCAATTAGACAAACAAATTACCTCCTTCTTTATAGCTGATATATTTGTAAAATGGCATACCTAGAAAGAAGAAAAAAGACATTAAGTAAACACAAGAAGAATTGTGGATAAATATGAAGACATATACAACAAATATTTTTCTTTTGCAAAGTATTAATTTAGAAGTTCATCAGTTATTTTCCATTAGTTTTAATCAACGTGTATATTGAGCAAGTAACAATGTTGTTTTGAACAAAAAAGTGTCTGTCTTGATTAACTTTAAGAAGTGTGGTTAAAATAATGATTCAGTTTTATATTTTCAGTATCAGTTATGTTTTCAGTAAGTAATTTCATAATCAAGACTATATTCTTCATAGTTAGTGACTACATTTTTTTAAAATATGAATTCAACAGCTTTTATATTATAGCGACTTTTTAAGAGATGTAAAGATGTAAACTGAATGTTACATGAGGAGGAAACGCTACCCTGTTGTTATATGAAAAAGTACCACTTTTTATAAACATTAAATGAATGCGAGGAACGTACGCATTAAAATTGAAAATCAATAGCGCAAATTTAATGCTTCTATCGATTAAAAATAAAATAAATGAAATGATAGGTACATAGACTAATGACATTTTTAAAACTTTTAAAAGATTCCTTAATAAACATATTTAGGTTTTTCAATAATTTAAAATAGAAAGTAAAATTAGGATTTGAAATTTTTAAAGAATCTTCATTCTTCCATAAGAAAATCCTAAAGTGATATATTTTTATATTCTAATATAATTATGTAATTAGTATAACTAGCATGAAAGCTACAAAGTTTCAGACTACTATCCGATAATCTGCTGTTCAGTTATACAAATTTAAAATCTGTATAAGAATAAGGTAATGCTCTTCCCACGCTTACAAATGCATATAGGATTAATTGCAATACTGGTGTTCTGTCTATTCCATTCAATCATGCTTGAAAACATTTCACCCATTCAAACAGTAAAGGACATTTGGCCATCAGATAATTTTACATAACGGCTTTTGCAACGAAGACGATCTATGGAATCAAAAGAACCCTATCACCTTTTAATCTGGAAAATGACCCCTATCATATATAGAAGATTAAACAAATAAACAGGTATACCCACCCACTACCTTGTGTATTGATTAAAAAAAAGTGCTCTGCCAATCCTCGGTAATTATTACAGAACGGCGCTCCATATTTGTTAAGCACGGACTGATTGGATCGGTTGGGTCACAAGAAAGGCTCTCTTCTTTTGTGATTACAACAAGCCTTAAATTAATGATAACTAACCGTCCCCTTTTTTTTTGTCTGGATCAAGAGTTCAGTCCAATAGACGGGACGTTGAACCTCTTTATCCTCAACGCCGTAAGAAAATGAGGTGTAACGAGGTACATATACACACACCTTGAAAAGTTGATGGAGGGGGGGGGGGGGCACAGCCTCTAAAAGGCATTGCAATAAAGGGAGTGTTTCTCTTAAGACAGACGGTGTTTTAAAGCAATGCCCGGGTAAACAAAAGGGGTTTTAAGAAGAAGACCGTTCTCGAATGTTGAAATGGATTGAGGAAGAGATCCGTTAGGACTGAGGAGAAGGTGCAAAGTTCAAAGCCACTTTTGAAACGGAAAATGTGAAGCTCAAAGGAATAGATTGCCGTAAGAAGGTAGACACCTAATATTACCTGCTGGACAAAAACACAGCCGTGGAAGCACTTTAAGTGAATGATTCTTGAAACATTAAATAGAAAGTAGTCATGATTGCAGACTAACTTCTATTCTCGCCCCTTTCGTTTTTTCATAATAAAATATTTCCTTTTCCTTTGGATGACTTGACTTTTTTTTAAATTTTGGTGGGTTTACTGACATAAAATGATACGAAAGAATATTAGCTTTTTGATATATTTTTACACGAAGCCACAAACCTAAAACTTATATTCTTTTATCGCTTTACGCTTTTAAAGATGGTCTTAATTTTTTATTATGTTGTTAGATTAGGCAAACATACACTAGGGGTACATGCTTGAGAGGAGAAGGACTTTTTAGGGGGTTTTAACCGTCAATAATAGCAAAGTTGACGTTTTAACCGGTGTTCACGTTACATCTGGAGGGAACCGCCGAAACTCCTCCAGACCCGCAGATCGACAGCCGAACCGGGCCTTCAAGCTATATCCATTACCCATGTTCAATCTCTAATCCACTTGGTCATAGTAGGGCCCGAATTTTCTTATAACAATTTCTGTCAAGCTTTTCACTGCAACTGTATAATATTTTTTTTAAATGCACTTTTTTTACGCCATGTGTAAGAGATCACGCCCCTTTTGAAAAATTGCTACTAAACATTTAAAATTTTTCAAGTTTGGAATTGATTATGCAGTTACTGTCTACGAATTTGTGATAAAATATAGCATTATAAAATTTTCGTTACAAATTTTACCATGTATTGGTTATCACATATTAAAACGTGTCGTATACATCCAGTCTAAATAAACTAAATATTACAATAGTTTATTCAAGTATTATTGATAATAATATGTACAACAAGGTTAAAAGCATGCGTTAATAAATAAACTGAAAAAAATCTTTTATTTTTATGCGTAAGTGGTTGAGTAATTTTGTGTAAAAAAGTTTTTGTCTTATAACTACATTTATAAGAGTCCAATAAAATATCTTAATCCATTAACGCCCAGCTATCTATTTTTAGACGGTTACAGAATTTTCTAGTCGCAAAAACATTTAAGAATTAATTTATTTTCCTGTTTTAATTTCTCGAACGATAAATCTGATTTTTAGAAAATATTTAGCAATACCATTGTAAAATAAGGATCATTCGCTGTCTTATTAATATTTTTAGAAAACTAATTACAGTCTTCATCCCACATAAATGTCGGGAATTTATTTATCACTTCTAGCATCAACATAAATTGGAGATTGGGCTGAAAAAAGTCGGGGGCTAGTGGGTTACTAATATTAAACAACGAAAACAGTAATAGTAATTATAATTAAAAAATTTATAGCAATAGCAATATTCATACAGCGAGATTTGTGCCCATTAATAGGTACGATTCACACATTTTTCATAGGAAAAAGAATGTGACGTGCATTTTATGATAATCTAGCAACAGTGTTTCTCTAAATTTACAACCATACGCAACAATTTTCATTTAAAGGTTGAAGCCATTTTAAATCCATTTTCAAAAAAGGAATGCCATACACTTTTTTTTTTTTTTTACATTTCCGTTACTTATAACGTGACATTCCCTAGTGTATGTATGATAGAAACCTTTTGATATACCTCTAAATGCATCCCCTGGTGCCATACACGCAAACTCTGAAAAGCACAGAGGCACACAGATAAATATTAGCATATGTATATATGCAAATAAAAGAATATACTGTTTTGAACATTCATGAATTATGAGCAGATGTTCTTTTTCCATTTCAATTGAGAATACTTTATGAATATAAGTTTTTGAGCGAGCAACTTTATTTGAAAACAATTTAAAGAATTCATACATGTTGAAAAATATTTTTCAGGCGATACACGAAAGTTTGAGCCTGTAACATATGAGGAACGGTCTGCTATTATTTATTTAAAATTCTGTATTTTCTTTAGAGGTGGTAAATTATATTTCTCTTGAGTCTCGTATCTTTATTTTAATAAAAATGGAAACTTTCTAATGTACCTGTTATAGATTTGATTGCATGGAATAAATTTAGAGCTTGTTTGCTCTTTGATATTTATGACATTTTATCTCAAAGCGCATCTATTTCAAAACTCTGCATCAAAGGTTCGATTTGCGTTGCTGGAGTATTGATATTCATTGTACTGTTCCATCCCCCCCCCCCAAAACAAAAAATAAAGAGGGAAGAAATACTAGTCTTATTTCAAAAATTTACTATCACAACACAATCAAATGCGAAAATTGGAACACAATCCCTAATAATATATTTTCAAAGATATCTGATGATTGAACTGTTTCATCCCCTTTCTTAACCATAGATTAAAATTTTTTGTCTTTCAATAAATTTGATTTTATAATTTTTAGCAAGCACAAACTAATGGTTTTCTGTCGTTTTTAAATCATCATTGAACATCATTGACACATTGAATATTTGATATTAAATAATTTTGCTTTTGAATATGTGTCAGAGCATACAATACATACACAAGTGTAAGATTTTAAGATTTTCATCATCCGCTTTGTAATAAAAACACAAAATAAAGGTTAAAAATAAATTTTAACAAACTTTTTATGAACACACATGTACAGAAATAACACTGTACGTATGTTTCCAATGATACAAAAGGTTCACCCTTCTTAAACGGCAAAACTTGTCGATATTTTCGCTATTCTACTTCTGTATGTGAGTTGGTGATTTTGCTGATGGAGTCGGGTAAACTAGGCTCATATGAAACATATATACTACGATGTTTCATATGATAAGAGTCTGCTCATACAAAGTACTTTTAATTTTTTTTCCGATTATAAAATGTTACGACATTTTTATACATTTCTTTTCTACACACTGAAGAACACACACATAAAAGCACATATATAGCACATTGAAGAAATTCCAGTATCTTATAAAAGGAAATTCCATTATTTTGTTTTTTCACTTTTATAACATTCCGAAAATATAACAAGTAAATCTTATTACTATAATCTTTACGTTCGTTACGGTTTTTTTTATACTCGACTTTCTATCTAGAATAACAGTAAATTTTACAACTGTTATAAAATATTTAATTAAATTGTTTGATAATATAAAAAATGAAAAGTAAGAGACACACGGCCATGCAAGAATGGAACAATCAACAATGAAAATAATATTTTCAAAGCCAATTCAGAAGCATAAAAGAACTAAATGAATCCACAGCAGACATTTAAGTATTTGGAGAGGAGGAAATCCCAGTGCTCCAGAAAGATGTGCTTTTATCATATCCCGAATCATATGTATACATTATATTTATTAAATACAGCAAAACTTTTATTTAAAATTATTTAACGTTTTTCCGCCTATAACGTCTTTGGTACGAATATTTTCTTGTGATTGTAATGTTAGAAAAAACCGATAATAACATTACATTCCTCGCATTGAAACTTATTATTTCGGAATCAGATAGCTTGTATCATGATCCAAATGGCAGTGATATAGGACAAAAAATGCTGAGTGATTGAAAACGATCCAAGCTGTGAACTTTACAATAAGCATTGAAGATCAAGAGAAAAATCTACAAAAGCTCAAAGACATTGAGAATGAAATTAAGGGTCAAAGAGTAAAAATAAAAAAAATAAAAAACGCTTTCTTTAAAAAAAAAAAAACTTTTGAAGACGAATGTCTAAATTATTGTAAAGGAATAAACAAAATATTATGTAACCTGAGTTACACTTTATTTTTCCCGAACTCGGGTTTAGCGTTTTCCGGCGTATAACGTCATTTCTGTACGTCTGTTACGGTCCCTTGTATGACATTAAATCAGGTTTTCACTGTATTTAAATCATAGATATAAAAGTAAATTAAGTTCAGAAACCGTTCAAGACCATTAGTAGTAAGTGGTTATTTTAACACTACGCAACAAACAATAAGACATATTATAACCTTGAAAAAAAATTCTACTAAGGTAATTCTTTTCAGTAATTTAGATAAATAAAATCAAGCGTTTTCCTTCACCTTTGACAGAAAGTATCATTTTTGTTAAGTATTCAGTTTATATAACTTTTAATGGCACAAATTTTTCCTTTACATCGTACAGTAAAAAAAAAAAAAAAGAAAAAGAAAAAAGAGCATTACAACAGCATTGATAAAACATGGAAATAATTACGCTATTCTAAGAATTTGATTAAAATGCTTTATAAATAATCGTTTTATGATGGTTTTCAGAAATCTATTAAAAATTATGAATTATCTTAAATTTGCTATGATGATTATTCAATGCTAATGGAACATGATAACAATCACTTTCCTGTAACTCCCGGTTTTACACCATTTGGAAAGCATCAATAATTTTCACCCTAAAGAGCACTTAGTACCAGTTTCAACACGGTATGTTAGCGGATCATTACGTCACTTCTAACCTTAAAAAGTTAGCTTCTGTAACTGCAGTTAAAGCGCCGCATTTCCGCGCTGTAACCGTTATGAAGGGCAAAGTAGTTTTACAGGCGAAATGTAGGAAAGTTTGCTCTAGCCAATCATAATTTTAAAATGTAGGAAAAACAGAAAAAAACATTGGAAGTAAATTATTTTTATACATTAGAAGAATTGTTGCGGTATATTCTAGCAGCTCGTGACCTTGAAACCGGCAATAAGAGCGCGCGTTCTAAAAAGTGGAACCAGGCAAACACTAACAGAAAATTAGATCCTCAAATTAACGCGGACTCACTAGTTGTATCGATAGTTTCAGTAACGGAACATTGTCTAAATTCTGAGTTTAATAATAAAGGTGATCATTTAATCATTATATAAAATACGAAGACAGGTGTGGAAAGACACTGTCTTTCAAACTCTACCTATCCACTAGTGTGCTTTTCGATGGTACATACCAAAAATTTATAGTCCAAAGCGCTAAAAAAAAATTTACAAACTCTGATAAAAACAGCTTTGATTTTTCGCAGAGTTTAAAATCATTTTTTGTAAATAAATTCAGTAAAATTGTTCACTAAAAAAATCTGCGTACTTAAATGTGTACAAATCGTGTTCGGTCCTGGAAACTATACTATTTAAATTGGAAATAAAAATAAACTGCAGATAGGAAACCACTACAAATGATAGTAGAGAATACCGGTGAGTTTGGGCTTGTTTCTGATGACCCAAGCTTACAGTAACTATGTCAGAGCTTGAACTGAGAAATCAAGTATTTTTGTAATTGCAGCGCTTCACTTTACTGTTTTACTATAAGCTCTTAACAACTCTGTGCAATGTAATTCACTCACACACACAAACACACTCGTTTTCTTAAAATCACTTTAAACGTATGTATTCATATTTTTCAAAGCACTACAATTTAAAAGAAAATTTCTTTTGGGGGGAATACTCCGCCCCCCCCCATTTTTATTTTTATTTATTTATTTATTTATTTATTTATTTATTGGGGGGGAGTACGAGAGGGGAGAGCCTTCTTTTGATTTCTAACTTGGGAAATGTGGACAATTTTGAGTCCTATTTTTCTTTTCCCCTTTTATTTTAATGTTTCATTTTTTGAATTAGTTTCGTAAGAGAGGAATAAGGTCGACGTAGGAATTTTAAGACATTTCCCAACATAATGAAGCAACAAAAATAAATAAGGAAAACGCATGGATAATGATGCTCTTTCCAAATTAATGGAACTAGAAAGAGTGATAGGGCTAACACGTGGATTATGATGCACTTTCAAACGTAATGAAACAATAAAAACAAATAGGGCCAACGTGTGGATTATGATACGCCTTTAATAAATAGCACTTTAGTGAACCGTTAAAATACGAAAGTGTTCCAGATTTTTTTTATTTTTGTTTTCCCCTACGATTTCAAGCAGCATTCGGTAAGCATCCATTTTAGAACTTTCCATAGGCACATCATTACCAGTTCTAAACTTTGTTAACCCTTTTAAGAACAATCGTTTCCCAGCGTCGGAAAAGTGCAGCCGTTGCCATCGCACGATTTAACTACCAGCAAGATGGCGGTCGATCGAATCGCCAACTGCTTGCCAAAGAGCTAAAGAACATATCTGTAACAGCTGGCTGTGTGGCCGGCTGCACTTTTTCGACACTGGGCAGTCTATCTAGATGTCCTCCTTTAGTATTTAATTAAAATCAAATTTATTCTTCGGGAATCAAAACAACTCCAAAACACGGTGCATATGATGATTATACGGCGAAAACCACCCTTCGTTAGATATTCCATTTCTCTGGAATATCAGGGGAGCTCCGCACACCACACCTCGCAATAAATCCGATACAATTTCCGGGGAAATTCTCTTCCCCGATCTCATTTAAATGTGAGCCAGGGAGAGAGAGAACATACACACACACTGAACCGTGCTTAGAACAAACACCGGCACAATCCGTGTGTCCTGTCCTCCTGCCGAGAGGTTCCGTAATCATCCCCCAATTCGAATGGATCATTTCGCCTGCTGATTATCAGCAATGGGAGAGGACGTTGGGAAATCCGACAATAAATTTCAAAGCAGTTCTAGTGATGGCTCGGCTGATAGTTGCTTTTGCAACGTGCCACCGTGTCATCGTCGCGCTCTGTTGCCTTCCTGCTTCCTTTTTTGTGCATCCATCCCTTTTTACACGTGGAAAACAAGAAAGATTATTCATATTAAACGCATTGATTATGAAATGTTTTACAGTGCAAGTTTGTTAGCCATAAAAGTACAGCTCACGTCACCGAATGTGTCGTTTAGAGGTACGTGCGTCCTGCCTGAACTTTCCCGCCGCAATTTGGATCGTCATCAAAAAGGGGAACTTCTGGATATTGGCGCCCATTAGAAACTGTTAGAGACTGGCTAGGGAACTTTCGGAACGACAAATTTAGCTCACATGTACGCAGCATAATCACGGTGACCTTCAGTGGTATGTTGGAATCGAACCCGCAACCCTCCGGTTAGCAGCCTAACGCCTTAACCAGTGGGCTACCACGGTCCCATCTAGGCAACCAGTATTCACTTTCAGATGGAGATCATGCTTCCATAAACCTCAACAATATGTACGAAGTTTATTTTACTCGAAGTCTTTGAGGAATTACTTCCATAGACTTCAATTTTTAAAAAAATTCTTTTGAGTGCTCTAATAACGGAACTATCAAAACTATAGATACCATTGTTTAATAGGTTATATAGTATAGTTACTTGGTAATAATAACATATATAAATTTCTTAACCATTGATACTTATTTAATTAAATAATTTTTTAACTAAGGGAAATTGCGTAAGGTTATAAGAAGTTTCGAAATGCTGTAAAAGAATATTAAGAGCACTTCAAAATATCTATATAATTAATTTTTGTTTTTAATCTTTAGTTTCTCATTAAAATGATAAATTCACGCAAGTATTATTACGCTAAACTTACAGAAAGCACAAAGAACATGAGTGACAGATGACAAGTACAGCTGACATGAACCACTAAATAATACGCATTCCTTCCAAGTTCTTTAAAAATGTCATCATCATGAATGACACTTTTAATTGTTTATAGAGTCATACTTATTGTATAGGCCTTAATGATTAAGAATAAAATAAATCACGTGCATCGTTTTTGGGTCAAGCACTTCCAACAATACCATCATTAGAAAATATCTGATAACTTCTTGAATGTTATAAGTTTAATGCAATCAAGCGAGAAATCACAATAAATGCAATCTGTTATTGATTGAATAAAAACGAATGAACTCAATATATTCCTAATAGTTTTCCTAATGTTCGTATAAATTTTGTCTTTGAATAAAATGTTATTGTATTATAGATTCATTCTTTCTCAAGTGTATTTTTACGGGTTGGGGGAGTTATGCTACTACTATTAAAATTATTTATTATTTAGCCATTTTAATTTATAAGAAGTTATTAGCCATTTGAATTTTTGAACAATTTAACATTTTCTTATTGAGGTAAGCATTTGTCAAAATAGTACATTTGTATATCTAAACGTAAAGCATCAAAACTCTGAAAAGAGAACACAATAGAAAAAATATCAGTTTCGACCATAAATTGCAAAAGAAAGCACTAAAATGAAATGCTAACAAATGGTTACTGAGCTATTTCGTCATAATGTTGGAATAAAATCAACTCAATTTTATTCACTTCAGTTCTTAACCATTTACGACAAAATGTCGTTATAAATAACCATCCGGCGCCTTTAAACTGGATGAATTGTTACTGGATGGATATTTAAATGAAATTAACTCAGGCTCTGAACATTACATTTTGATCATCCAGTTGAAATGAGGGTAAGGTTTATGAACTTCACATACCCATTCCACTTGTTTATACATCAGTAAAATTAATTTTGGTTTCCTTGGTATAAAAAACGCACATTTTATAAATTAAAATAGTTCAAATGTTGAAAGTGCCTGTCAAGATTCGAATATTTCATACTGGCACAAAGCTGTTTTTAAGGCGTTTACATAGGTAAGTTTTAAGGTGAAATGTGCCTCTTAAAAATTCATTTATATGTATGTATATTTGTACTTTCTATTTTTAAATAAAATTTAGCATATACATAACTATATAAAATATAGACTTAACCGTTTGACTGCTATGCAGCGCTATTGCGCTTTTGGAATGTACATCCTCGAAAAGAAGCATTCGAGCAAGAGAGAAATTTCCTACTTTGGTTTCGTATATTAAAAATTATTTATCATAGAATATGAGTTAGGCCATGCATAAATATTACATTCCATATTTCTATTAAGTTGTGCGTTTTTCAAAAACTCAATTATTTTTCGCAAATCTAAAATAGGAAATTTCTCTCTTGCTCGAACACTTTTATTGGAGGGTGTATGAGGATTAATATCAGAACATAATTTGTCATGAAATTAATAATATGTATATTACACTTTTACAAAAATTTAGCATATACATAACTATATAAAATATAGACTAATTTCATAATTAGTCGTGAAATTAATAATATGTATATAATATGTAGAACTGCAATATTTATGAGATAACCAAATAAATGTACAGTGCAAACTTAGCCTTTCTCAAGCAACTATAATTTTAGAAAATAAAAGAAGATGTATTTTCTCAAAATAAATTTCCTTACGTATATTAGTATCATGTATATTTTTTCTAAGAAATTTCCTTACCCAAGAATAGTAGATAGGGGTGTTTAACAAGAATGCAAGTTCTTTCTGAAAGTTTATCTTTCCAATGCAGAAAAAAAAAATTTAATAAATTATTCACGCAAAGAAACCTAAAACTTTACTTTCGCACTAAGCTTGTAATAAATATTCTGCTGAAGGTTTTAAGAATAATAAAGAAATGTGAGAAGATATTTACTTTGAAATTAAAGAACTGCAAGCGACAAATTTAATTACCGTAAAAGGATAAGGGAAAAAAAAAATAAAGAAAGAACGAAATTGTTTACGCTTCTAATCTACTGCAGTACTACATCTATCAACACGTCAGCATCTTTAAAAAACACTAATTTGAAAGCACAAAAATAAACAATTTGATTTATTCGGCTACCAGTATTTACAAAAAAAAAAGCTTTTCCTGTGAGGCTTAATAAATTTTTGACACCTGACAACATCATTCCAGCTGGATTTTTCCAAACACGCCCTATCTGCTTTTCGAAACGCTTTAATAGCCGCCGTGAGATGACGCTGGGGGTATGCAAAATATTCCATTCCTCGTCCTTACTTTCCTAACACATATATTCTTTAAGTTAATGTCTCAAGGAGCCCTCAGAAGTAACTTTTTCCGGGCACGTTTTAATCAATTTAATAGTTAGGCATAGCTGTATCATTTACTTTTATTTACTTTTTGGTTTTTTTTTTAATTCTCTCTTGGCAACAGCTTGAAGCAATTAATTTTTCAGGGACACACGTCATGAAGACATTCGTGTCTTGTTTTAATTCGCTTCCGTCGCTATGAAAAGAGTAATTTTTACCCGGTTTTTTAAAATAAAATTTAAATGCTTATTTGGAGTAAAGAGTTAATAGAGTGTGTGTGTGGAAGAGAGGGGGGGGGTGTTAAATGATTTCTGGGAACTGGAAAGCACACCGGTGAGCAATCATGGACCGAAGAAAGTAAACACCCACGTGTGTAGTCTCTGGAATAACATATTTCATGTCCAGAAGTGTAGGAGCCAACAGGGTGTCAGCCGGAGCAAATTTAATTAAATTAGTGTGTTATACTCCACACATGTCTAAGAAGATTGATTTAATAGTGTCCACCGGAGAATTCTTACATGATTTAAAAACGTAGCCTTGATTTTATTCGTTATTATTATTACGTTTGTTTGGTCCTTTAATAGCCCTATTAACATAAAAAAAATAAAATTTGATTTTGCAAACGAGAATAAGCTGGCAATTAATATGACAGTTTCTGCGTCTCTCTTTTTTTTCTAGTGCAATAAAGTAGCCTTCTTTTAAGCTGCTTCTCAGAAATTAAGAAATTCTGCTGCTAGTTCTTTCTTTGAAAAGTCCTTCGGGTATTGGAACATGTTTCGTTTAATTAAAGAACGAGAAATATCAGTTCTTCCGGGCACATGATACAGCCATTGTTTACGGCGTACTTTCCTACTCAAAAGCATTTAATGTGGTATATTTCATTATAGTAAGCAAATGCATACTAGGTTTCAATAAAGAGCGAACAGGTTAAATGAAAAGAAAAACCTCATATATTACCTAATGTTAGAACAATTAAAAATATTTAGAATATATATTTTTTGCATATTTTCAGTGACCTAAGTAAGGCTTTTAGAAGCGAAATTTAATTATTAAAATGATAGAAATAATATTTCATACTTTTCATTATTTCTTTCTTAATTTAATTGAGTTGATAGTTATAAATTCAATTATTTCAAAGATATCTTTCACTTTTTACCGGTAGTAACCAAAGTTAAAAATTATCTTATTAATGACTATGTAATTTTATCTCTCACTCCCTTTATTGAAAATTGTCCGAAAAATGTGTCCCAAAAAAGCGACATAAAAATGCGAAATAATTTTACATATATTTAAATACTATTAGTTCACAGCAGCTTTAATCTACTGTTACAATATTTCGTAAGCTGTAGAATATGTATCACATGCATTTTTCTATAAATAGGTTACAATCATAAAAATTTCCACATAGGGTTACCAGGCGAAATACACGAAAGATGAGAGGTAAAAAGACATAGTCAATTAATATCGTTTTAATATGGCAATAATGAAACTAAAAAATTACTTCAGGGGGTCTCCCCCTGACGAAGCTCGAAAGCTGAGTTTTAGTGTTATGTCTTTTAGACTTTGAAATTGCGCCACTTTTAAAATTTTTCTCAAAGAACGAGACTAAAATGCAGCTCTTAACACACTTGCATACACAATTTTCTTTTATCTACACCTGACTTGAATAATTAGTCTCTAAATCCTCCATAAAAATTTACAATACTTTATTTAAAAAATTCCAGCTCATTAATTGCTATTAAGTATGAAATTCTGTAAGAAATTAAACAGTCGACCATCACACGTGACTCTCTCTCTCTCTCTCTTTGGAAAGAATTTAGGTAACTCTTAAGTATCTTATCGTGAACACAACTTAACTGTTACAACCAACGCGATTGCATTAAATGATCAAAAAGAATTCTTCTCCCTGTGTGTTTCCGAAAATAGCAGATACATTTAATTTGTTTAACAGTTCTATTAAATCTTAACTAATCGCTTCGGATAAAAATCCGAAAACTTCTCAAAAAAATAAATATCCTTGGCAGCAGTACTCCTCTTCCAAATTATTATCCTTCGAACGAGCGAGATGCACTGCGAAATTGCCTCAAATTAAATGACGCGTTAATTCAACTGGCAAATAGAATCACAAAAAGCAAATATCCGCAGCATTATTCCAGGTCATTAAAGAGAGAAACTTTCCGAGTTGGAAAATTGAATATAACTTTGATTCCCAGGAAAACTTTCTACCATCCTCCTCTTTTTTTATGCTTTTGAAGGACAAGTTGAAATTCATTCGAAAGTAACACGCGAGCTTACGTGTTCGGAAGCGATTATGAAAAGTGGAAAATGAAAATGGTGTTACATTCCATTCTCCGGCACAAAATATAAAGAGGAAAGAACGTGTTCATAATGTTTTTTGGGCATCGGATTTCGCATACTTGGGAAAAGTGTACATATAACACGTCTTATCACTTATATTATTGGAAGTGATGCATTTTGTTGTTTTCTCTCGCAAAACATCTTTATTATGTGTATGGTTATTATACAAGAAAATTATGTAGGTACACGCGAAAATGCCGTAAAAAAAAAAAAAAAGAAATGTACGTTTTTGTAAAAAAACAAGAAAATAATTTCTATGCTAATGACTCTCATAATACAGATTGTTTCATTAATCTCAAATCCATAAATAATTTTATTGCAGGATTAATTTAAAGCTAGTCGCGAATAATCATTTTGAAGGGATAAATTTCCTCCTAAATCGAAAGTGGTATTAAAGAAACAATACCTGATTAAGCTGTGCCGGATTATTGAACAAAAGAAAAATGATAGATTAACTTAATCTAGCCCCTGGGAAATCATTTTCCTTTTTTTCTTTTTACATAAAAGACAAAAAACTTGTTTTTACACAATGTAACATTTTATTGGTCTTTTAAAAACTGCCACGATGGCTGTAATAACGTTTAAAGGCAAATGATAAATTAAAAGAAATACATGTATGAAATAACACATATATTATTCACGTATTATACTCACTAGATTACGGCAAGTGCAATAACTAATGCAGCACGGTGCATTGACGATTATGCTCGAAATATATTACAACGTGAAAAGGTCTATAAAAAGTACGCATTGGTAACTTACTTATTGTTACAAGCAGTAGTAATTTTTTGCCATTTATCATTAATCTACTTCTGTCGGTTTTAACGTAAGCTGAATTTAATATTTTTCTCTTGATATAGTATGAATTTGCTTTTTGTTGTACGTAAATTGGTAAAAGAAATGACGTTTTATTGGTTATTCAGTTTTCATTGGAAACATTCTAAACTGCTCCAGTTAGAACAGTATCACAAAAGGTAATTTCAGCATCTTATTTTGACGCCAAATTTGAACTGTACACACCTCAGAAATCACCAAAATGGACGACTTTTTGGTTAAAATATAATGATATTATTTTAAATGAATCTCGCAACATGAATTTTGAGTTTTTAATCGATATCTTTTTAACTAGTTTGAATTTTAATATTTGAGTACGCGATTTTATATCTTTGTATTTTAAAAATGTTCTGACGTTCACGCTTGCCCGTTCGAAGTTTGGTTGTCGAAAAGATAGTGAAAGCACACATTCACAAATACATAAAATGTTTGCTCTCGTTTCTTAGTCTTAATAATGCGGAGGAAAATAAGTGTTAATAAATAGTTTTATGATAAATATTTTTATAGCTTTTTTAAACTTCTCAGCCAAGTGTAAAAGTATGTGTAGAGTATTTATGATTTCGATTTGTCTGTAACTGCAGCAAAATACCGATCTATTAATACTGTAGTATTTTTGTTATTGCAGTGTTATTACACCATTTATCCATTTGAAAACAGTATATTATATCACGAATCCTTTAGTATTGAAAATAAAGATAAGATTAAAAGTTCTAGTCTTAATAACATTATAATAATATTTTTTGTCATCATCATGATCTTATTATTCTAAATATAATTATTGTAAGTATTGAATTGATTTTTGGTTTTTCTACATCCAAAGTAACATAAGCGTAACCATTTTCAGATCGATATATAAGAATAACTAAACATGCTGTCCAAAGCTGAAAAAGTGCAGCCTTGCCATCGATATATTTATTCATGAAAACATTTTGCTTTAATGTACATTTCCTGTTGTTTTTTACTATGATCCCCTTCCCTCTCCAAAAAAAAAAGAAAAAGAAATATAAGTCTGCCACTGCATACTCAAAAGAAATTTACTGTGCCTTAGCACAAATGTGAGAAACCAAGTAAAGTAAAATTAGTTTTTAGGCTAAATGATCTCGCCAATGTAAGAGGAATCAGAAAGTGGAATTAACAGTAACAATGAATTTCTTTGTTATATAAAATGCATACAAATTAAGAGCAGTACCTCTCAATAAAGATATACTGCCGTAGAAGTTAGATAATTGTACAAGTCTTGTTGGTATCAAGATGTTAAATGTATTAACCTCCTCTTCAAAAGATTAATTAATTAAAAATTAAATTAATTCATTTTTGTTTAATTTAACCAAACTGATATTCGGTCTAAAAGTTGGCCAAATATTTGATATTCGGCCAAATCACTATACGTTGTATCTTTCGAAAATACTTCTATCAATAACAAAGAACAAATTGGACTTTCGCTGATAGCATCCATTCTGCCTCACAAAAACTGCACCACGATTTGTGTGATTCGCAGTGTAAATGAAGGAAACAAATGCCTTTATACAGTGGGCACCTCTCTGTTCGGTGTAATGAACTTCATTTCAGAGATAACGTGTAATCAAGATAGCTCGGGTCATGTGATTTAAGGGGTGTTCGGGAGCTTTTCCTCCTACTCCATAAAGCCCTTTTGACAGTTTCGGGTGCGCAAGGAGCATTCAGCACTTGCTGCGGGATTGTGTTGTCAAGCAATTAAAGCTTCTATCGCCCAACTACATGCATATTTTATCTCGGTGATGTGAAAATGATACATAAAATAGAACAGGGAGACATTCTGAAATGCATATTACATGAATACTAATATTATTGCATTATAATGCACTGATTGCGATCGTTACATTAAAATTGTTTTACACAGTGAGTTTTAGGAATAAATTTAACATTAATAACTATTTTTCCCTTTAAGTGTAACTGTTCTTTGGAGTCAGCAGTTTCATTAAAATCTATCCAAGTTCTCAAATGTGTGAGGTTTCTACTAACAAGTAAAGTATAACATAATTTTTTCACCGGTAATTCTCAATAGCAATTTCATGCCACTTTTGTTTTAATGCTTAACCCTTTAATGCGCAGTGTTCCGCAGTGGGAACACCAAACTCTGACGTTTCCACTGTTGCCAGTCACGAAGAATAGATTTGATTTCTATAAAAATAGTTGCGGGTGGCATAGCTCCCCGAGAATCCTTTACTCTTCAGCACGCCATTTCCCGTCAAAAAATTGTCACGATTATTTTTAACAGCACTGACATCTGCTGAAAAATAGAAGAATGCAAGAACAGCTGGATAGATTGTCCAATGCTGAAAAAGGGCAGCCGTTGCCATCGCTCGACTTAACTACCAGCAAGATGGCGGACAATCGAAACGTCCATCGCGTGCCACAGATCTAGAGACCCTTTTTTGACGACAGCTGGCTGTGCCGCACAGCCAACTGTCGTCAAAAAAGGGCTGGTAGTTAAGTCATCTTGCTGGTAGTTAAGGGGAATGTTGTTTATAAGACAAGAAAATTATGTTTTCGTATTAGTTAACGGAAACTGAAACCAGTTATAAGATGAACTGTACCCTTTCCCAGAAGTCGCATAACTTTGCTATTATTATAATTATTGTTACTTTATTAACACACCTGATATTTTTTGACTAATCATTTCCCGTTAATAAAATGACTAACGCTAATTATTTGTTTTGTGTTGTGCTAAGCCTACACGAGGAGAATCTGCCTACGGGAGGAGGTGCCTTGGTCGGGGGACTTTTTAAGGGGTTCTAACGCGTATTCACTTTACATCCAAAGAAAACCGACAAAAACTCCAGACCTTTAGATCTATAAACGCGCGGTAAGCCTGAATGCAGGACTTGACACTTCAGCCGTTTACTATGTTTAGTGCCTTATTCAATCCCCCATGGGGGGACACTTGACTCGCACCAAATTCGAAGTCTTAATTTACTGTCATGAATGTAACCTGAGTGTTTAGTGATTATTAAATATATGTTTATGTGACTGGATTGTAGTTTCTTTGAATTCTTTTATAAAAAATGAATGGGTCGCTATAAATTCCAATTTTTTTTTCAAAGTGTCTTCATGAAAAATTGTGTCACGTTACATTCGGACTAAATAGTAGGGGGTTTCTTTACTTTGAAAAACAGACTTTAATCTAATCAGAGATCAGTGCTATGCTAGCTGAAATTTATATCAAAAAAGATTATCTTGTATTATCAGAAGCACACAAGTTGCATATTATTACAACTCATGCAAACTGTACAACCTGAAAATTATTAAACTTCCGAAAATTTAATCCCCCTTTTTGCTCCTTGCAATACGAATATGAGGCTCCTTTGTAAAACCGTCATAACACTTTAAAAATAACGAAACATCCTCTGATTTCACTTTTAATTTGCAAACTGAGATTGAATTTAATGGCTGACCTTACGAATTGCCAAATCCGAGACTCGAAAACGCTCGTTACCCAACAAATAAATACTAATTATTCTCGAAAGCCATCAAAACAGTCGCGTTCAAGCCTTTAATAAGCATGAAATATCGATCGCTGTTTTAATTAAATAAATCCTAATTTATTTCAAATAATAGCGAAATCCCAATCCCAAGTCATTCATTGTAACAAAACCTTTCTGAATTTAAATACAGTTTTCAATATTCATTAAAAGATGCGCGCAAATACTCGCTAATCAACGCGAAAACTGAACGCTGCTCATCGTCTGTTTAATCATCCGCTTATGGAATCGAAAGAATCGTCCAAGGAATTAGCCACGGCCTCGAAATAACACATCAGGATTTTTAAAAGTAAATAATCTATATTTGCACTTAGCCCACGATCCTGGAAGTGCCGTGTTTAGCTTCTGCCGAGTGTGTATATAGCTGCGGAATATTTAATTGAAATAAATTTAAATTGCAATCAGCAATCGGATCAGGAGAAAACTAATATTTATGGATAAGAAATTTTATTGCGATTCATTGCAAGGCCCCGAAGTCCTTCTCAACTTTGTTTTCTTAAATTAAAGCCAGCATTATGGTGTTTTACCCCTCCCGCTTTTAATAGCCCTCCAGGGATCGCTAAAGACATTTTCGAAAGTCATTGAAAAAAAGAGGGACGCAATAAATTTTGACGTTTTTACAAAGATTCTAGTTTCGCCCTTAATACTGTTAGCTGAAATGTTCAATAAAGCCTAGCAGCTTTCTTTTCTGTAGAAAGATATATCCGAACATTTAGCTGGAACAAAGCAAGTATTTCTTTTATTACGCAATTTATTTATTTATTTTGGAATAAAAGTAGATTGTGTGCGCTGGATGGAATGTTGAAAGTTCGCAGTTTAACTTAATTTTAAAGTAGCATAAGATATTTTTTTTTTCAAAGAAAAAAAAAATTACTGCCATAGAATGTGTATCTAATGTTTTTACAAAAATTTAATAAATATTATATATCCACACACCTTTTACCTCACCCTTTCCCTTAAATTACAAATGCAGAATAAATTTAGTTTAAAAAAATCTTTACTGAAAGAAGTTTTAGAGTAGAAGACTAAACTAAGAGATTCTAAACTAAGAGAAAAATCTTCAGTAAGAACGTTTTCAGCTGGCAGAGCTGTGCTTAAATTTCAGCATTTCACTGAAGATGTTCTCTAAGGCTACATAATTTTCGCATGACAATCTTCAAGTATTATAACAATTATATATTTTGGTTTCGTCAGAAAAAAAAAACTAACTTTAAAATCTAAATCACAACATTGAATGCGCACCAGTAATTGGAGAATAATTTATTAAAGTATATGCTACATATTAAATTACATATTTCAATGTCTGATATTCTTCAGCACATTTGCTGTACATATTTAATACGAAGTTACATGTGCTCCATATACTTTTTTACAAGTACGGTATCCAAAGAAAACGATAGACAGCTGACCGTGTGATATTCAACATATTGTTCTTGATTGATAAAAAGAAATGTATATATTATATATTATATAATTTATTTACATCAACGTGTTAATCTGTAAAATAATAACGGAGTTAGATTATATTCTATTTCCATTAAACATCTAAAAAAGTTAATTAAAGCTAATTAGTACCCAGGTTTGGCTACATTAGTCAGTAGACACTATTAGAACAAAACTAATTTATAACCATTATCTTATAATGCATGCAACATACTGAACTTTTTTAAAAAATTCTAATACGTTAACATCAAGCCAGAGTACCAGGTCCCACAATGGCCGAGTGGATAAGATACCGAACATGGTTGACAACCGAAGTGTGAAAGTCCAGGGTTCTGGTCGATGAAAATACTGGAGTTTTGGGCGGGTTTTCTTCCGATTTAACGTGAATATGCGTTAGAACTCTTTAAAAAGTCCACTGCCCAATGGCACCCCACCCTAGACAGATAGCTCTCGTAATATTGGACCCTTCGTTTGGGAAAAGCTTGCACTTAACCTAGTCGCTATATAGATTCATACATACCGGCCTCTAATTAAACAAGTATAAGGACTGAAGTCATTCATATGAGACTTGAATTTGAACATTTTGTGCTTGTTTTAACTGTTTTGATTTGGGTAGAAAGTTCCTGGAAGGCTCCATCAGTTTAAACTCCAGTCCTGGTCTAGCAATAACAACCTGCATAGTGTGACAGTTGTATTGTAAATTAAACCAGTGAGCCCATTTACAGTTTGTACTTCAAATAGCATTTTATTTTGTCATTTTCATTTTATCCTGGTATAAAGAGAATGTCGGCATTCTCACCGAGCCTAAATTCTATATTTGTGAACATTCCTTTTATCAGCTCAATTTAAATTTGAACTTTTTTGCTTTCTAAAAATAATTATCTGTAAGGATATTTTTCATACCTGCGGGGAAATGGATGCAGAGAAATAAATCGTCTGCAGATACAAGATACATTTTCACTTAAATCCACTTTTCGGAATCAATGGAGAAGTTTAATGGATTTCCGGAATAAATTGACGAATATTTATGACTTCAGTCACTGTCCTTTTTCCGTAAAAATAACTTTTGGAGGGGAAAGAGAAAAAAAAAGAACTATAAATAAAATACTTTAAATACCCATAAATTGATTTGAACTGAACATGCATTTCTATTGTGGAATCAAGCGGTCTCGGTAAAATATGCAACAGATAAATAAGTTTCGGCAGAACTGCATAAACAACAACAGAAACGTGTTTTCATATATCAACAAAACGCGCAGTCAAAATAAAGTGGGGGGGGGGGAAACCTGTCCTATTTCCATACTTCATTCAGCAAGTTCAAAAGGATTAAACGCACACATCACAACAAAGAAAAGAAAAGGGGAAAAAAGAAAGAAAGAAATTTATCCCTTCATAAGTAACTTAGATTCAGATCCCATTAGCGTCTCGCACATTCGGAACATCGTTTCTTCTTCACTTTCAATAACCGAATTTTGAAATGCGATCGATGATTTATTTTTTTCTCTCGTGAACTGGATCATGATCTTAGCTTGTCATTGCTAATTGAAGTATCATTCCAGTGAGAACTCGGAAAAGAGAAAGATGAAAAAAAAAAAAAAAAAAAGAATGTTCTTAAGTTCTTCAAGAGTGCTTTCATTTCTTTTTCGTTTGAGTAGTGAAGAAAGAAGCTTGGGAAGAAGAAGAGAAAAATGTGATTAATCGCAACATTTTCCAAGCAAGGAGGATTAATGGCGAATATTTGAAATGAATATTGCGGAAAGAAAGTAGAAGATGATCATCTTGTGCCTACTGTTATCTATCGTGCATAAATTTAACTGCACTTCGGAGGAATGTAATCATAATTTTTATGGATCTACATTATATTCTTAGGTATTTTTCTTTACAGGAATCATTTCGTGCGGTGCATAACTTATATGCAAGCTCTTAAAAATTCTCACTTAGCAAATTTTACCTCATATAACTATGAGTTTTACATTAAGTTCCTGCTTAATTTCTTTGTATCAGAATATGAATAGGACATTATTGTGATATTTGACGATATAATCGACATCGAATTCTGTTTCACTGCACGCTAAGCCTCATTAAATGGGATTCTTCTACAACTTTAATACGTGTTTTTTACTGTATGAAATAACCTCCAAATTTCAGGGCTAAATTATATCAATAATACATTCAGAAAATCATATACTTAGTATTTATGTCATTTTCTTGCTATAAACATCCATTAATTAATTCTCAATTTCTTACTTATGTTGCCGAGTGGAAAAAAAGACGCTGAACTTGGTAGATTGTTGAAGTGTGAAGGTCCCTATTTCGAGTCCATTGCGCAGCCGTCGATCTAACGGACTGGAGTTTTTTATCGGTTTTCTCCAGATGTCACATGAGACGTGAATACGCTTTAGAATCCCTTATAGTCCTCCGCTTAAGGCACCTCTTCCTTGGTAGATAGCCTTCGAGTGGCTTTGCCTTAATACACATTGTAATACAATTCTTACTTCTGTTATACATAAGTTTATAATATTGTTTCTCATTAGAGTGAAAACATTCATGTAACATATAGGTGCTACATAAATGTGCATGATAGGAATTGTACAGAAAAATAAGCATCTAGTCAGTTTATCTATGGCTGAATCTATCAAACTGTCTAAAAAGGTTTTTCAATTCCTTTTGTTTGAAATATGGTCTTTCAGAAATTTTCACGCGTTTTATACAACTTTCTAGCATTTTTGTAAGCCAAAGGTTTCCCCAGTAGCCATAGGAAAAATAACTAACTTTACTGATATTAGTTTAGTAAAAAACATAAAGAAAGCTAATTTGATGCATTGATTTATTATCAAAAAGACACACTTTGGAAATTTTTGTCCTGGTTTGAAAATGTACATTTTGTTTTCAAAGAATAACGCGCACATCAGCGAGCGCTGTCTAAAAGTTTTTATCAGAAAGCAAGAAGATAGTAACTATATTGCGCCACCTAGCAATACAGTTTTGATGAGGTTTTCTGAAATGTTTCTTGTATAATAACTTAAAATTAGCTTGCAATACACCACATAAACAAAATCATATCTAAAAGCTGTAAATTAGTGATCAAAGCAATCAATAATTCGCATATACTCGATTCAAAGAGTTTTATTTGTTTTGTTAAATGTTGACTGATCATTTTCATACAAACAGACAGATATATTGCATATTGAATTAACATTTTAAGTGCAATACCGACATTATAAATTAAACGAAAAGTTGTACAAAAGGGTGTTTTTCGTATTTATTTCAGCTCAACATTGATGCCGTTTACTAAAATGAACATGCCCAACGATTCTTAAAAATCCTATAGTTACGATAAATTATATCTAATTTGTATGCATAATATTTTCTTTCTTTTTCTGTTTCTCTTCTTGTCTAGTAGCCTTACTATAGGCGCCCCACCATCCATTTAAAGAACTCGTTCAGACTTCTCAGCTCAGACCATTTATTTCTGGGCGGGGAAAAATAGTACTTCCAACTTTATCGCAACAGTGGGAAACTCTCATGCCGAAATAAAATATAAAAAAAGATATTCCAGTGCATAATACTCTCCAAACCCAATATGTATTTTCTTTTTACAACTTTATCAGTAATTGTACTTCCTCTCGAAAAAAAGAAAAAAAAAAAAATTGGATGTGAACCATCTTTCACAAAGAGTCGAAGTATTAGACTTTTCCAGTAAAGCTCAATCTGCTATTTGAAAAGCTCGCGCAAGAAAGTTTTTACGGATATACGCCGAGATTTAGTACGGCGATTTTTGTTTTATAAGACTCTACGGAATTTGGCCGAAAGTCCCGTCAGCAGCGATTAAAGTGTCACGAAAAATAAATAATGCCATCCATTCGGTCGAGAAAGAAAAGTGATGTAATAGGGCATGCTTCTAAAAAATTGTCCATGTTCTGGGGTCTGAAAGAGATCAGATCGTTATTAAAAAAAAAAAAAAAAAAAGAAGAAAAAGAAAGAAATAATAAAGAATGGACGGGCGCGAAGCGAAAAAAAATTGTCATTTTTGTGATTGCTTTATAAAAAAAAATATATCTGACATTCTCTCTTCTGGTAAAATATACTTATTCTCTCGCTTCTGTGACATTTTTTTTTTTAATGAAAGGGATAAAAAATGAGGATTTATTGCTAGTTTTTTTCCTACGCTAATTCTTTTAATAAATTTTAGGATAAAAATTTAATCTGTTTTTCTTATAAAGACTGATGCTGTCTGGGGTGAACCATTAGATAATAGGCTGATAAATATTATCGTCTTTATCCGCGTTTACTGTCTTTTGTTATGGATCAGCCGTTAAGAGTAAATGAGTGCCATAAATTTAATTTTCAGATTTTTGGGGAGGTAACTACATAATTCAAACAAAATTTGAAAAATAAAAATCCCGAGAAAGAACTATAAAAAATAATCGTAAGAGGACCAGGTAAGTGAATGTCGGCAAAAAAGTCAATTTTAATTTTTTTATTGCATGAAATATTTTTTATTTTATTTTTCCCATTATATATTATCTTTTTTATTGAAAAATACAGAAATATTAAAAATATCATAAAAAGTATCTTTATGAAGTAATATTAGAAGTGATATTAAAAGTATGTGTAATCTTTAGGCATTTTTTTCCCCTCAAAACATAAATTTCGCAAGTTTTTTTCCCTCCCTCAATATTTTTGAAACTTATGAACTTAATTTTTTGATGTCAGGCATACAATTTTATATTACATACTTTTACACGAAGGTTTGATGGTATGTTCAAAATTATAAATTTTAGTCAACAAAGTTCTATCAAAAATGCAATATAAAAGTGACTGTTAATAAAAAATTTAGTAATCATTTTTTAGTTTTACTTTAAAAGAAATAGATGCGTTGCACAGATATATGCGTTATATAAGTATGTAAAACATATGCTAATGTAACTGCATTAAAAATTTCATAAAAGTATATTTTACCTGTTCTGAGAAAACGGTACATAAAATTAATGAATCTAACACGGCTCAGATAGGCTGACCGGGTCCCTACTTAAAAACCCAAGTGGAACTTTTTTGAAACAAGACGTTTCTTTTCCCTTTTTAAACTTGTTCTTTAAAAAATGAAAACGAATCACCTTACTTCTTGAACAGTTTAACAAATAAGCAAATTACTTCAAAATAAAAATAATAATGATAATTCAAAACATTTCTCGCTGTAACATATTCAGAGTCTGTAACAGTTCCATGAACGAACATTTCAATCGAAACATCTCCTCGAGTTTTGGTTCTGCAGACGATTTTTCCCACCGAATTCTCAGATATTTAAATGTTTGCATTGAAAGTATTAAACTCTGGGGGTATAAATCTTGGCGGAAGAGTTCAGAATTAATGAATTTTCAAACAAAGGGTAGAGTTGAGTTGCTTTAATTTAACTCCCACTCCAGTTAAGGTCTACCGGCTAAAATATTGGTCTTCCCTAAAATGTTTAATGTTTCTTAGTAATGGGGGCAGCGAATAAACAGAGGAGCTGCTCTACCGGCCCTGTTTGATTCATTGAGCTGAAACCCTGACGTGCCATACTTCAAAATGAGAAACTTCACCTCGTTCTCCGAAATGCGCCCCCGAAAAGGGCGTTGGAATATCGACAGTTTATCATATTTGTGTATTTCATGTCAGTAACTATATAACTGCATCGGCGTTCTTGAATTTAAACCTTATTCCCAGGAGGTAACATTTAATTTAATGTGTTCGTTTGTTGGTTCACAAGAGATGTGGTATGGAAATATATTCCAAAAAGACTGCGGAAGCGACTGAATCACTCAAAATTTTGTTATTGTTGTTGTGTTGTGTTCAGCCAAAGCTATGCGAGGGATATCAGCGTAAGGCGTGAGTGCCTTTTGCGGTGAACTTTTTAAGGAGCCCTAACACGTATTCACGTTACCCAAAGCTCAAGATCGTTAGATCGACAGCTGCGCGATAGACCAGAACCCTGAAACTTCGCACTTCAGCCACCTACCATGTTCAGTGTGTCATCCTCTCGGCCTACTCATAATTTTGAAGTATTTTGCTTATTTATCTGAGGATGTTTAAACACAAAATACGTGCTGCAGATTATGCAAACATCTGAGTCCGTGGCGGATACGTAATTTTTTTTTTGGGGGGGGGCGTATTAATTAAAAAAAAAAACTTATTTGACTTAAACAAAATGCAGAATAAAGCAAATATTGTTGCGTTAAACCAGAAGTTCTCGAACTTTTTCTATGATAGAACACTTGAGACTCTTTGAATTCTGGCGGAACACCTTGCACCAGCTTTATGGAACATCTAGTGTATGTAAATCCGAGTCTAGTGCAATTTATAAGACATTGATTTATTATTTTTTTTCGGAGAGAACTTGCTATCTTCACTCGAAGATCTAATGCTTCGTGGAGCACAATTTCAGAAACTCTGCGCTAAAGCAGCATAATTTTTTTTCGGAGGCTCTAATTTATAAAAAAAAGCACATTTAACTTAAACAAAATGTACATTCAAGCAAAACGCAACCTGTAAACAACGGCTTAAGACTGGAGCCTCGTAGCCCATCCCCTGAATCGCCGTTGATGTGAGTTACATTGCGGAAAACGGAAAAATAATAAAACATTAGTAATTTGTTGGAAACTCAAAACTGCAGATAATTTTGGAGAAATTCCAATATGTGTAAATAAAAACTTAATGCTAAAAATTTATTTTGTTTACTAATTTACTTAAACAAAATATAAAAACAATTCTTTTTAAAACAAAATCTTTGATATGGGAACAAATTGTGAGTATAGTTCAAACTAAAGCAAACTACCACACACACGCACACATACAATTGTATGTTTCTATAATTTTTAGAAAAATCATAGTATCAAAATAAATAATGAAAAAAAAAGAATAAAATAAAAACGAAAAAAAAATTCTGATAAATGATAATTTTTTTTATGTATTTTCTAGGCAAAAAATAAATAAATTTTTGTTTAGCTGTTTGTTTACATCTTAACTAATAAACAAATTAATTGTTTAAACAATAAACCGCATAAAAATCTGTATTCCCAAAATTGAAAGATAATTTTAAAGAAACACAACTGTAAACTTAATAAACGAAAAAAAATATTCCACCTATCCAAACTGTTATTTTTTGGCCTAATAAAAAAAGAATTTTAATACTAAAACTAATAAGGAAATTTTAGACATAATAAATTTACCCAACTGTGTGTGTTTTAATACGAAACTAAAATATTACAACTTACGGCATGTCGTGTTTTTTGTTGGCTATAGCAATAATCTTCAACGTTTCAAAAGTCTCTCCCAACTTTACAGTTAAAATAAAAGTGCGGTTAAATTTTTCCCATCGTTAATTGAAGAATCTTATTTTGCTTCCTATGCCATACTCATCTTTCTAGAGAGGCCCTTGCAGGTACTCAACTCTCTTGCTTCAGCTTTAAGAAAACCTTCTGATTTATTGCCTCCATTTTTTTTTCCGCGGGGGAGGAAAGGATTTATTGGAGATTTCACGAAGTTGAACACAAAGTATGAGAAACAACGCTGGGGCTTTCGCTTGAGAACTAAGGGACAGCACTCCTAAAATTCGCGGCGGAAGTCAAAAGGATTTATTGCACAATTTATTTCGTGTAGCGCTATGTGGAAGTAAATGTTTAAGTCTGTAACCGTTCCACTTAATATGCATAAAACCCCCACACATTAAGAATTTCAGGCGATGTATAAAGTGGATATGGAAGGAAGAAACTGGCTGCTTGACAAGAAGGGAAAGTTAAATACATGTGAAAACTTGTGTGTATAAGTAGAACACCGTTTAAGGTGCTCCGAAAATGTAAAAATACAGGCTTTAGTGAATTCTATTTAAAGCTAGTAGAAAAGGCATATTGATGACAACTCCTTTTAAATGTTGTATTGGTTTTCTCCAACACACGAACAAGATGAGAAAATCGTGTGATAAACGCTTATATATATATATATATATATAATATAATATAATATAATTGCTAACTTAAGTTAAGTGAAATCCCAAGATAACTCATTGATGAAGTGAAAAAAATATAAAAATAAAAAAGCAGATAGCACATGGTGCCAATATTCAATAATTCTAGGGGTAATAACCACATTGCAATATTTTAGAATAATTATTTTCTAGAAAAATTGTATCACATTAAGTAACTTAAATACTTTTTATAAACTGTATACTTCTTTTTTGTGTGTGGAATGATTGCACTAACCTTGTTTACAGCTTTGGTTACTAGTCCATGCCTAATGAAGTTTATCATGAGAGTACAGCGATTTTAATAGTCTTATATTACTATACCATAGAAAACGAAAAAGCTTTCTATGAGAAAGTTCTCAAAGTTCTAATTTAAATCCTTAATCAGATTTAGCCGTTCAGAGGATTTAAACCTCAGTTATCATGTTTGTATGATTTCGCCAAAAGTAGTATGCCCGTTACCATACTCAAAAATGTAAAATTTTATATTCATTTTTCGCACAAAAAATAGAAACTTTTTCACAAGCGGGAGTTAATTTTGTAATATTTTTTAGCATACAAGATAACGTAAGTATAATTAATAGATAGACAATAGGCTCTTTAAATCTTTTTTATTGTTATTTCTAAAAGTATGTCAAAATTAAAAATGAGCACTAGTTATTAGTAATTAATTTTATTTAGCTGTAACCATGAGAATTTTGTATTTATGTATGCATTATTAAATACAAAATAATAAATGCAATTCCATTAAACTTTTTAGAGGAATAAAGCAGCTCGGAAAAGAAGTCAGACAAAACAGTTTACTACTTGAAACTTTGTCAACCACCACTAAGGATTGCTGTACATGTTTTGGGCTACTTGGCCTTCATCAGTGATTCACTTCGGAAGCGAAATAGGTTTTCTCAAGCCAGGAAACAATGATATCAGTTTATGGCATCCTTAAAGATTATCGTATTTACTTTAAATTTAAAGAGGCGTGGGGGAACATCAAATAGAGCATTATAAGTTTTTGTAAAAAGTAAATAATTGTTTTGTATCAATAAGCTATTACAAACAGAGCCTTATTATCGCATGGGCAAATCGGGACTTTGCCCAGGGCCCCCGGCTCGAAAGGGCCCCCAATATCGAATGTTGTTCTGAAAGATTATTTTTTATATAAAAATTTTATGAAAAAGTAAAACAAATTTCATTGGCCCCCATTGGGGCCCCCAAATTCATCAATGCCCGGGGACCCTGTTGGTCATAATCAGGCTCTGATTACAAAGGTCCAAAGACCCCTCGTTTCTGTTTTCCTGTTATTCTGGCTGAGCTAATTATATTTTACTCAAAAAAATCTTTTGAATAAAACAATAACCCTGGGATTACTTATTTCGCCTAAAATATTTCACATTCATTTCTGTTTTTCTAGACAAAAGTAAATTCTTACAGAGAACTTTGCAACAGAATTAAACAATTCAAATAATCATGCCATAAAAACAGTTTCAGCAGGCTGCATCTGGTAGTTTTATGTGAATACTTCGGATAGCATTACATCTTCACATAAGTGCTGTTCTAAGTTTCTTTTTTCTTTTTTTTTTTTTTCCAACTCTCACTGTTTCGCAAATGTAGTCATTTTATGCTAAAAAAGGTATCATCAACCTTTCGGAAGCGACATCCCATTTTGTTAAGGTAACCCTCCAGTCCAAACAACGTAAATGATTATTTTAAACATGGTACTGTCGTCTCGCGCCAAAACTTTGTAATCCCTGCGGATTATTTTAACCTCAGACCAGACTGCCGGAAACAATCTGCAAAATTCGTAGATGTTTTCCAAAACGCTTTGCGGTTAAGTTAGTAATCTGCTAAATTCAGACCAATGGTGCATAGAGGAATGCCTTCTCGTTTTTAAAAGCGTTTCCATGCTCCTAGTTATGACGTCATCAGTAGAGGATTTATGGAACGAATATCCAATAAATCATCATCGGGAAGGAATGCAATGTTGGGTCTTAAAGATTAATCGATATTCAGCGCGTGTATTGTGTTGATGTCTCGTAGCAGTTTGCTGTGAAAAAAAAAAGGGGGGGGGGGGGAAACTTTTTAAAGTAAATTTCTTTCGAATTCAACGACCTCTGAATGGCAACATTTTCGAAATTAAATTGGATGCTTTTATGCAATGGCTCCAGTATGAATGGCTTTTTCCCGAAAAGTGCTACACCGAATTTCTGTAAGTTCTTGTAAAATAATTCAAGCGTAAATAAATTTTCTTTGACATAAACTTTGATTAAAATTTTCTAAAGAAAATACTTTGGCATTGAAGGAAAAAATTGCTTTACTTTCTCTTTCCCCTTAAGAAAAGCCATGTTTAGTAAAATTGCATTTACTTTAAAGAACCTGAAGATATTGACATTTTTTTATTAGAGGGACTCTTTATGTTTGTTATAAGAAAAAGTAAAAGAGAGACATCAGATCATGTTATAGTCTCATGGCTTGTTCTTGTATACATGGGCGCCGGCAGAATATTTCCCAGGGGGGGGGGCAAAGACTACTCCAGGGGGGCAAAGACTAAGCAAGGGGGGCAAAGACTGCTTCAACGTATGGTTGCCATGTTGGAAAGAGCAAAAAAGCAAGGGAAAACTCTGCGTACAAAAATCCAGGGGGGCATTGCCCCCCCTTTCCCTATGCTGCCGGCGCCCATGCTTGTATATATATTTTTCGGGGAGTAAAAGTTATAGAGAGATAGGCAGCACATTCTCAGCACATAAGGATGTGTTTAAGGCTGTCGTTTGAAGAAAATAGGATTATTTCACCGGCCCTCACCTAAATAAAAAAAATAGCATGCCATGTTAAAGGCTTTTTAAATATCAGAGCGTTTCTTCTCAAGCTATATTATACCCACTAACAGAGAATAAACCTATCAAAATTATGAAAACTTAAAAAAGAAAAAGAAAAAAAATACCACAGTGTGTTTTCAGATGCGTTAAACATTCAAAACAATATTGCATGCTCAAGAACTTTTTTCTAATATAATTTACAAATGCAAGTCCTTTAGGTTTTAAAATTTCACTCAGAAACGGTCGCTTAAAAACATGTTAAAAATTGATAAATCAAAATACTCCAATTTGGCATCTATCCCAAATAGAATTTTTCCTAAGTATACGCTATGAAAAATCTCTGGAAATATTCAGGAATTTTTGCCCTAACCCATATTCACGCCATGGTTTCGGAGGAAACCACAGAAAACTCAGAACGGTTAGGTGGCTGACGCGACCTGGTTTTGAACCAGGTACCTTCCGTCTCCCAGTTCAGAGCGCTTTGCGTTCGGCCACTGGAAGGGCATATCATTTATTGAATCCTTTGTCATTATACAAATATTTAATATAAGAATATTTTGGTTTCTTCGGATTCCGTTAAAACACATTATAGCGTACTCATAAATAACTTAACAGGTTTGAAATTAATGGAGAATTTTGTATTTGACACGCACACATAAAAAATAGTGCAGGGCACATAATTTTTTATGCATGTGGGTTAAATAAATTTTTTTTTATTAATTTTCACTTTTAAGTGCCAGATCCTTCAAGTGTTTTTATTAATGTTACTATTTGTTTAAAAAATATTTTCAGATTTCTTTAGTATCATATAATATCTATGACGTCGTCGAACATACAATCACTCCGTATAAGGATAATGATTTTTTATTTTTATTTATTTATTTATTTTAAGAACAAAGCTGCATCTTGACATTTAGAAAAACTGTTTAAAACCCATGATAAAAATGAAAATATAAAGTGCGAAGCAAATTGATTAAAAAAAAAAAAAAAACTTTTTTTTAAACTGCAAAATTTTCTTATTTTTATTTTGTCTGGTGCTCACGAGGCAAAAGTCTGTTCATGTCTGGTCAAAAACTGCTCCTGTGAGGCACGCATCCCGTAATTGCTTGGTAAAACCCGATGTTTTGTAGCTTTGCTGTGCGTTCGACAAAGCCCATGTCTCACGTTTTTTCCCCTTTAGCCGAGCACGCGCCGCATAATTAGTAAGGAACAACATAGACATGACTGATCCATTAGCTGCCTCTCAATCGGCACGAACGGTGAGATTTCGTCAGCCCCTCAAGACGAACGTTTGGAATGCGTAATGAAGCAGAACAGGCATCAATTTCTTGAAGAAGGGGTAGTAGCAGGCAAAATGTCTGTGATTAAAGTATCAATGTTTTTCCACTGGCAAGCATTAATTTGATAGAAATCAAGCAAAATAACCTGTACAATGCCTTTGTTTTAACGTTATTATAGTAGTTATTCTGCAGTCATTGCTGACTGTGAGCTAAGGCTTGAAGATTTTTGAAGCTGGAAGCAAAAAATATAGCGATCTTTTTTAAGCTGGCAGCAGAAGCTGTTCAGCTTACCGCAAAACCTTAAATTTGCAGTTAAGTTTTTTCGCTTAGCTTAAAAAAAAATGAATCAATAACGTAATGACACGAACTTGGATGTAGGATGATCATCGACGTATTCTAAAATAGCTAAACGAAAGTTGCTGTAAGATATCGCTGTGAGTCGAAATCATTACTTTTATGTTATGCGCACGCGCGCGTTAATAGCAGATTACATCAATACACGTCACTATGCACCGATCGAGTCGTCGAGTATACTACTCAAGTAATAAAGTTTTAAATACTCGCAGTTTTAAATACTAGCCGCGAGAACTCTAAATCATCCGAACTATTTGCGTTTAAAAAAGAAATTAATGTAAAAGATCCTATTTTACTTCCATAAAATGGACGTGTGTTTGAATCTTCCAACTAGCTGCCCCCACCTACAAAATTGCATTAATTCATCAGCAGGTTGCAGCGACTTACTTCGAGCCCTGTAATGAGCAGTCCAGTTTTGCTCTTCAGTCTTTATATTGTATGCATAAAGCAGTAACATTAAACTGTACAGTAGATGTAGTCGTATAGATATTGAACTACAGATACCTTAAAGGTCTGTTACAGCCAGATTGTCATCCCGATGCATGATCTGACTTGTGTCAGCTAGCAAAGTTTCAGACTTTATTAGATAGTCAGCTGAGTGAAATTCTCAATAGAAAAAATATTTTATATTCAAACTTAACGTTTTATTTTAGTTGAAAAGCTTTTAATGTAAAGGTTATTCCTCTTCTGTAATTATATATTGTTTGATTCAAACTACAGATATTTTAATATTATGCCTCTAGAAAACTGCACAAATTTCGAAAGATCTAAAAAAGCAAATAAACATTAAAAAAATAGATTTAAAAAAAAAATTAAATAGCTAACTAATATATTAACTTCGAAAGCCTTGTAGTGATTCCATGTTTAAAAATATTCCACAATTTCGCAAGGTTTTAAAACTTTTTCAAACTCAAAAAATAAAATAAAATTAGACATTTATTGTTTTAGACGTTACTGATCATCATATTAATAATTTTCATTCTATTCTCTAAACCTGTTTTTGAAGCATACGAAAACAAACATTTAAACAATTTTTACAAAGTCTCAACAATTTGAAATATATGAAAAACATTTTGGCATCTATTGTTCACACATTAACCTGTCACATAACATAATTCCAAATTTCATTCTATTTCATAACAATTTTTCAGGAATGGAATAAAAATTTTCTCTATTTTCACAAAATTTCAAAATATACACACAAAAAAAAAAGAGATAGTTACTATAGTTTAATTGATTATGCTAAATTTTATTTCACCAACTTCAAAGATTTATAAGTGATAGACAAATAAATATTTACACATTTTAAATGAATTTTCTCAAAATCCCAAAAACTATTCCAATTTTTTTTTTTTAAATGGACTGCTGTTAGGTTTCATGTTCCTCTATTATGTCACCAAATTTCAGATTGGTTTCTTTAGTCGTTCTCGCGTGATGTTTGAAAAAATTGTGCATTTTAAGAAGATATTAAAAAAAAATCGCAAAATCTAATAAAACTTTTTAAAAAATTCGTTGCTTATAGTTTAAGTCCAGTTACCACCTATCATGCCACTAATTTTCATTTCTTTCGCTTTAGTCCTTATTACATGATGCGCAAACAAATATTTACGCTTTTGAAACGATTTTCGCAAAATCTCATCAAAACTTTTTTAAATACTGAGGCCAATAGTTTAAGTTGAGTGACCACTTATCACATAAATTTCATTTCAGTCACTTTAGCGGATATTAAGTGATGTGCGAACAAATATTTATGCAGTTTGAAACAATTTTTGCAAAATCTCAAAATCTGATCAGTTTTTTTTTTTTTTTTTTTTCTACAAATTCGTCATTATAGTTTAAGTAGAGTGATCAACTATCCTGATGCCGAATTTCAATTCGTTTGCTTAAGTCATTATTACGTGATACGCGCACAAACATTAACGCAGATGGAAACAATTTTCGCAAAATCTCAATTTGGTACTACTTTTTTTTTAAATTCGGCTCCCATAGTTTAAGTTGAGTGGCCTTCTATCATGTCACTAAATTTTGATTCATTTTCTTGAGTCATTTTTACGTCATTGCATTAAAAATTGAATCAACACGTCATCTATTCATTTTTTTTGGTGCCAGTTACTGGAGCAGGAAGTGTCAGTCACTGGAACCAAAAATTTTTTCTTGATGTCAATTACTGGTGTCGCTACCATAACAACATAGAAAATATAGAAAAAAATAGGAATTCCCAAAGCTCATTTAAATTTTGAAAACAAAAATTTTGTTTCTAGATAGTTTTAGTAATTAGCAATTACTAATTAATGCTTATTATTGATCTTAAAGTGACAATTACTGATGCTCTTACCCTATTCTATAAAACAGTGTTTTCTTATATTGAATGGGTAGTTCAAGCAATAAACTTTTATTTTATCCTTACCCACTTCCAAAGAAGTTGCATGACTGCTCTTATGTTTTACAAAGCATATTTTGCCGCATCTACGCATCCACGCATGAATTGCATCTGGAAAATATTTGCTATAAAATCAAAAATCTTTGAGCAATAAGAATAGAAACCTGTCAAACATTTTTAAGTTTCAAATGCTTTTTGGAAGGTAAACATATACATCTAAAAAAGGCGCACCTGGAATTTTAAATTTCTGGGAACGTTTATCTTTGGACAAATCGCAACTTTATCGTGTTTGAAATTTGAATGCTTATAAAAACTTGAGAAATCGGGAAGTAATTTTATCACCTATAGGATAAACTTCTATTCTGGGAATAATGATAGTTCCATTCTGATGTCATGTAAAATACGTAAAGTAATTGTAATAGAAGTCCCGTAAAATAATCACGTGTTCTGATCTATTTTTCAGAACGTCTGGACTACATGTGAACTTATAATTTCTTTCAGAAATATTACACGCGCGATTATAACTTTTTATTTTTATTAAACTCACAGACATTTCTTTTATAAAATAAGATATCAAATATTCTGAATCGATGATGTCACAAAAGTAAGCACTTATTTTTGTGAAATCAGACACTTAAATAAAACACTCAGTCTATTTATGTTATCATGTATAAAATGTGGAGAAAGTATAATAAATTTTATACTGTTCAAAGCTTCCAAAATCTGTTTGTATATCTAAAGTACCTGTTCTGGTAGAATTTTTTTCTTTTTAAAAGTTTATTCTTCGAACTTAATTAGAATAAGAAAAGAACAGTGAAGAAAAGAAAAAGATTCATATAAAAATATATATATGGAAGAAAAATGAGATTTTCAAATCGTTGCCTGCAAAAATAGGCAAAATAGAACCTTGATTTTTTGAGCTAATTAAGACCTCTAGTACCCCGAATATCGGACATCTCTAGGGATGGACGCGAGACGGAAAATTGGCGTCTCGCGTCTCGCAAAACAGCTTAAAAGCTTGTCTCGTCTCGCAAAAAATCTGTAAATCCCTGTCTCGTCTCGCAAAATATCGTCTCGCGTCCATCCCTAGAAATCTCGGTTAACAAAAAAATGTGCATAAAAACGCGCCGTGGTCGCGAATTTAACTTTTTTTAAGAACCTTTTTTAAATGATAAAAATATAGTAATGTTTCACAGTTCAACAAATTTAAAAAAGGAATCTCAGTATTAAATTTTGAAAAGCAAATTCAAAATTTTTTTAACTGTACTAAATTTAATGTTAAAAGATGAAGGCAGCGTTATCATCTAGGTAACACATAAACTAGTTGCGTCATGAGTAGAATACCTCAAAAAACTGGGTTTTATCATATCTTTTATAAGGTAAGCACCAACTTTCCTATTTATTTAGAAATACAGATTTTAATGTACAGAAATATGACTTGGTTTACTGTATAGAGTATGTTTTTAGATGTGAATTACACCTGTTTAGTTTGTTATGTTTCTCGGTACGTTCCAGTAATATGACCTAAAGTGGGCAGCCACACTGCCGGGTAAAATGATCCATCGAATCATTGAAGAAACTCCTGTACCTGGTCCTAGTAGTTATGGGAGCCCTTCAGACGTTCTGAAAATGCGCAAATCCCCATTACATCATTTAATTTATTTTTACGTTTATCGTAAGCCATAATTTTTGAATTATAGTTTTGAAATGTTCCATTTTATTATTTGTGAAACTTTTTATTTTAAAGTTTTCATTAAAAAAAAATTGTACATGCTATGGGATTGTAAAACTTATTTTATTTCATTATAGTCATAATTTCTTTTACATATTTTATTTTGCCGATAAAAAAACAATTTTTAATTATTTTCAAATAAAGGGTCATTTTGCCCTTGGATGACGGTAAAATGATTTTTTGGACTCTTTTTTCAAAATTCTGCATTTTTCGTTACTCAATTTGGGGTTTAAAATAACATTAAAATATGTTTATGATGCAAAATATAGTGTAAAATATTGTGGCAAAGTGCCAAAGTTTGGTTTAACATAAAATTTGTTGAATTTGCATTAAATTTTATTTTATGCAAGTTTCTACTTAGAGATTCAAACTTCGTTACTGATTCGGTTAATAGAAACCTCGATTATTCAAAGCTCGTTTAATCGAGTTTCTGCTGCACTTGTTAATTGCTGAAGGGATTTCGTTCGTTCATAATGAAACAACAAATAAATGATAACTCATGAACAATATCTATAAAGCGACTATAACGTTATATACATATATTTGAGTAAGACGTATACTTTTTGGACAAAAGTTTAAAAAAAATAATTTTAAAAAAAAGATTTTTAGTAACGCGGAAAAAAAATGTTTTGTTAAATTCAACAAACAAACAGATGCTATTTTAACGTAAATGGACAGAAGTGTTAAGTCAACGAAAAATTTGTTGCGTAAAAAATATATTTTGATGAAACAAAGGAATCTTGATGGTTCAACAATATATTTTTTAAACAAAGGAATTTTGATGGTTCAACAATATATTTTTTGAAACAAAAGAATTTTGATGGTTCAACAAAATATTTTTTGAAACAAAGGAATTTTGATGGTTGAACAATATATTTTTTGAAACAAAGGAGTTTTGATGAATCAACATATATTTTGTTGAAACAAAGGAAATATTGTTGAATTAGCAGAATAATTTTCTCAAATTAGGGGGCAGCGAAATTTTTGTTGAATTAACATTTTTTTTTTTTGGTTTGTTTTGTCAGTGAACATATTCTTTCTAAATGGCTCTTAAATTTGCTTCTTCTCCTCCTTCTGCTTCTTCTTTCCTTTTTTTAATTTACTTATTATTTTTAAAGAAATTGCTTTTAAGTATCATTTACGAAAAAGTAAAATCTGCTATTTAGTTACAGCTAATGGAAGGGTACGAAGCTGAACACAATATCACTTTTCATCAGGAAAACAATAATTCATTATGCGTAAAACTCCTCCCAAGTCATTCATAGCCATTTAATCACTTTTAGCACCGCAATTTCACAAATGTGAATAAAGCGTAGCTTTTTAAGGAATTGGAATCTACTCATCTTCTAAAAAGTTTTCTGGTCCAAATGGAAGGGAATTATTTTCCAATACGAAGATTACTGCAGTTTAAATATTCACCGAAATGGCTGTGCTAGCGCAATAAGCTGTATTGCTGGAGGCTCTGTTTATTGCATTTCAAATGTGTTGGTATTTTATGAGAAATTTAGGGTGTATTTTTAAGGAACGAATTCTCTGAGATCGATAAATGTAACACAAATTTGAAAGAATTCTCAAATTTTATGAAGCAAGCATAAGTTAAGGGGAGATATTTTTAACACAACATCAATATGCTTTGTGGAATCATAGTTTACTATAATAGTTCAATAGACTGAGTTCCGCGGAAATCAATTTAACAGGAATTTATGCATTGCGTACAATGGGGCAGAATTTCCCAAATTGTGGGTCGCAACACAACTTTGAAAGCACATCTAGTATATCTTTTTTATAGTGTTAGTATACACCTACACATCGACGGACTCACGGAGGGGGGGGGGGCTATGGGGCTAAAGCCCCTCCCCATAGGTGAAGAGTTAGAAGTAAAAATCTTTAAAAATTGAAAATTGTCACTTAATTAAAATATTTTATTTTTAAAAGTCGTCTTCAGATTATTTCTAATATATATATATATATATATATATATATATATATATATATCAAAAAAAAGACATGAATTTTTAAATAAATACTCGCAGTTAGTGTATGAAACACAGTTAAACTCAGTTACCTCAGTTACAACATCACTGAAAAATTCCGATAATTATTTAAGACTCTATAACGATTTGCATTAATAGTGTGCATGTGTTCTACAAGCAAGTAAAGTGGTATCGAATATTTCGACGTTATAAAAGAGTTGTAACTAGAATTGATGTCGCTACAGCCGAGTTCAGCAGTATTTGTAGTCCAACCTATATATATATAGTGTATACCTATATTTTATACCTTAGTAAATAAGTTCTTAAACTGTGGTCCACGGACCCCTGGGGTCCTCATAGATATTACCAGGGTTCGTGAAATTATGAAAAATGGTTACAAACATTTCAATACGACAATAGAAAGCCGAAGCGGGGAGCAATAAAAAAATATTTTTAAGCAATAAATAAAACGTGAAGCTATTATTATTGTATGTTATTTTCATGTATTTTTAATATACCATATTGCTTAAAAATTATTTGATATTTACACTCTCATACTCTCATTTAAATTTTCTCAGGAGTTGACTTCCTTTTTCATGTTTTTGTATTTCTGCTGACAAAGTGGCAACACTGAAGATTTACATTTTCACCAATCTTTATTTAGTTGTTAGAAGTATATGATGTTTTATAATCATCATGATTCCTATGTAAAAGTTAAAAAAAAGAAACACTGAAAAAATAGAATGTTGTACTCATCAAAAGTTTGTTGGCATTTTCTTATTGTATAATTTTGTTCACTCAACATTTTCGTTGATATGCTGTTGAAAAAATAATTTTTGTTGATGATTTGACAATGAGATATTTTGTTAATTTAACGAAACATTTCGTTAATCCAACAAAATTATTCGGTTAAAACATGTTCAGTCAAATTGTTGTTGAATTACAAAATTTCGTTGTTCGTTGCTTTTCTCAATATAATGCATTATATACATATTATATATAAAATGCTGTGTATAACATAGTATAGAGATAAGTTGACAAATAAATGAGGTACTATCACAAAGGCAAACCTCTAACCCTCCCTGTGGACATTTTCAGGAGTAACAAACACCTACAAATCACGAAATCGCGATCTTTCAGAAGTATCTTACCTTTGCCATGACTGCGAACTACTTGATCCTCTAGTGGCTTTATCGCCTGTTTCTTCACAAACGGAAGCGTTTACGATTTATTTTTATTTATTTATTTTTTCAGGTATGCAACGCTCTTAGGGAGAAATAATAAATAAACCGATGACATTTCCTGCTGTTAGAAAAATGGTTCTCTCGTTCGCAGTAAGTAGAAGTCACAGTTGAAGGAAAAGACATTCATTTATCTATGTAACAATGAAAGTGCGTCTTCAAGTTGACGCTGTTATACAATGTGATGTCGAAATGTTCGTGAAAAATCACGAATACTCAGTACGGAAATACGGTTTCAATTAAAATCTTATTAAGACAGTGTACTCTGTACATCATGTTAACACAATAATTTATCTTTTAGCACTTAAAATTATTGTTTTAATGAAATTGAGTTTTAACAATTTAACTACCTAGTAAGTCCTCAGCTGTTTTACAAATTTCTTTGACAATACTGTCCACAAGTATAAAGTTGACAGATTCATTTTTAAATATGTATGTATGTATGTGCACACATTTCTAAATTTATATTGAAATGTTGCAAAAAGTAAGGCCATATCGCATTAGCTATGCTTAGTAAAATTTTAAGAATAAACTTTATTTGGAAACATTCCTCAACCACGATTTTAAGGTAATGTGATTTTATTTTCCAAAATATGGTTTTAGAAATAAATAAAATACATTTATGTGTACTTGAGTGAACATTCAAATGAATACATTCAATAAACGCTTGAAATTTCATTACATAAGTACTTATCTTATTGATTATCTAATCTTGAAAAGATTTAGGCTATTTAAGAATTATTTCGGTATATTCTTAAAACTTCCAAATCTGTCTTAAAAATCAAAATACCACCCAAATACAAGCAATTTCATGATAAACCCATATTTGCTACAATTGTTGCATAATTACCTTATTTGACCTTCGTATTAGAAAAAAAAAGCAGCAAAGGAAGGTCATAAATAACTAAACGACTATTTAATATGATGCCACATTTATTAAATCATGTTTTTTTTTTTTTCTTGCATGAGTAATCTTCAGCTTGCTGAGCCACAGTGTCTGGCACTTTGTACCGGACTTGAAGTGAAATCGTGCTTACGCTGACATACATGGGCTCCTGTCATATACATCCCATTCACACCTGCTGTCAAAGATGATCGAAGGCTGTCGATGTTCTAACTTATGCAAATGAGAACGTGATGACCGGATAAAAAAAAGATAATTCCAAGAGTGGAACTGGGTTTCCCGAAGACGTGATTTTTCTGCGAAGGTCTTTGTAAGGATCTCATTCATTAGATGTGGGAAAAATACAGGTGCAGGTAATCTTTTTTATGTTGGTTTGATTTGACATGTCCGAAAAAAAAAAAGAAGAAAAAGTAAAAGTGAAATCTGTTTTGGATTTTCTTTTGCCTTTCACCCCCCCCCCCCGCCAAAAAAAAAAACCCTTTTTTTTAAGTAGCTTTTTATCTTTGATTCAATCTCCATCTTGCCAAAGAGTGGGGAATTCAAATGTTAACCGTGGGTAACATAAAAATGTCAAACTTGAAGAAGGTAGAATCGTATCTAAAATGTTACCTATACATGCATCTAATTAGAGAGTTTCATCCATCAGATAATTCTTTATTGAGAACAAATTCTTAAAAATAATTGGGAGAATTATATCACTTTGTATCCATTAGAGATTGTGCTGTTGGGCTTTTGTGAAAGGGGGGGGGGGATTGGAGAGAGTTAAAAATCAGAGAAGATACTATTTAAATAGAATCAGTTCAGTTATAGGATCATATCAATTTATAGAGTTTAAAGGGAAGGTTGAAAGTTTTTATTTGCTAAAACTGAAGGTTAGTCGTAATTGAAATGAGATTTAAATATTAACCATTTTTTTAAAAGTACTCTTTAATCATGAAATAAATGTATTTCTTCTACTTTTTGGGAAGAGGGAAGCTGGGTGATTAAAACTGATGTAATTAGCCAGCTTTAAGTCAATAATAAGTAAGCAGAACTGAGATAAGCAGCGAATACAAAGTAAGATATACTGTGCACGCATTTAAAGTGTATATGGAAAGTTTTAAAAATAAACTATGTAAATCAAACTTTTCTGTAAAGTTTAAATAATGAAATAATAGTTATTTGCATATTCCACGCATAAATAATGTATTTTTATGACTTGATGTCAAGATTTTTAAGCTGCTACTTTTAACTTCCTATTTCCAATTTTTAAAATAAATGCTCATGTATCATTTAACCGGAAAATATAAATATTTATTTTCACTATATATTGCACAAATTTTTCAACACTGTATTTTGTTAAAATCAGCCTCTTTTCATTTTATCAGACTATTAATCTTCTCAGTATTGACATTTAGAATAAGTATGAACAGAAAATGTTAAGTAAATAAATAGTATTATTTTTGAATATTCATTTTTTTAAAGTTTTGAGAAAAAATGATCTAAATTTGAGTGTTTTTCTGCCATTGATTACTACATTTTTTTTTTTTTTTTTGTATAGTATAGGTAAATACATTATTCCCGAAAATATCATTAAAATGAAATAATGTTAATTTTGGTATAAGAAAGGTGCTCTGTAGTATTACATGTAGTATTGTTTTAAAAATATATCAGTATCCTTTCTGAGCTATGACCACCTGTTAGAAAAATTATTAAGATGGCTTTGTTTAAGATTCTAATGTGTGCGCCATAAGACAAATTTATAAGAGTAAAATTTTTAAAAATGCACTAATATTAGGTCTTCGCTCATTCTAATCTTTCAGATGTAATTCCAAACTAATGGCTCTTATTTTATTAGCCAAAAATTGCTAATACTGCCTTAGAAAACTTTTTAGAATAATAATTACCATGCCAACTAATACTAAAAGCTTCCCCTGAAATAATTATTCCTTTTTAGTATTTGCGAATGCGATTGTTCAACACACGCGATGATTAATTGAAAATATTTGTAATAATAATTATTATGAACTAGACAAGCATGCATTGTTCCGTGAACAAGCAAAATGAAATTATAATTATCAGCGTCATTTAAAGTACAAACTATGATCGAAAAAAGAAGACTACAATAACACCGATATTCCGACAACGCAGGTCATTATTAATGTCATCATTTGTGAAGCAATAAAATAGCCGAAAGAACAAGCCTGAAAAATAGGAAGAAAATAAATCCATGAAAGAAAATTTGAGAAAAAGAAAATTGCTAATCTTTCACCATGAAGAAAATGTACCAAGACCATTTAAGTAATAGGTTTTGGAACTCGTGTCATAAAAGGTGCCTTTTCTTTATGGATTATGACAGATATGTGTGGTCAGGGAGTGCAAGATTCATTTTAAAGTAATAATGAGATGACAGGTTTATGCAGTTCAAGTTACACTGACATAGTCTGCTTTATCATACGGAGGGAAAAGTTTATTTGAGTCCCCCCCCCCCCACCTTCCCCGTATCAGTATGAATAACTAGTTGAATTGCTATGCGAGGAGATTGTTCAACTATTCTCCTTCAAGCTAGTAGGGAGGCGGAAAAACAGATGTACAGGGTGTCTGAATGAATATGCCCTATTTTGATTGCAAACACATATTAATAATACTTACTTTTTAAAAATTATGAAGCGTTTTATGTTTTTCCTTGAGTCGTAGTTTCAATCTTTAAAAACAGTTGATACTAGTGATTTAAGTAAATATCATGAAATCGACGCATTAACATCGCAAGTGAGGAGAAGAGGTAAATGCGCAAACTTCAAAAAAGAAAAGCAAAAATCATGTTGATTTCTCTCTTTTTATATTTTTTCTTAAGTTTCTTAATTTATCTCTCTCTTTACTTTTCTTTTATCACCCAAGTTAAGAAAGAAAATAATAATTCAACTTTTGAGCTAAAAAAAAATTATTTTCAATGGCTTTGCAGTGTACATACAACAACTCAAATAACTATTAGCATGACATCAAATTAATTTTAAAAGATGCACATACCCTTAGAAAAAAAAAAATCGGGACCAAACATCTTATTCAAAGATTTAAAAATTCATTTTAGATGTAAAAAGGTTTACGCAATGATATTAAGTTCATTACATAACAGCACATAAAGAACACACTGAATTTATATCACCTTAACCGGAATTATACTGGTGATGATATCAAAAATACTACACTAAATATTAGAAAAAGGGAAAATGTAAAAAACGAGTCCTTTTTCATTTAATGCATATAAAAACAGCTATTTCTTGATTAGAAAATACATGCTTAAAAACATTTTTTTCATGCGTCTCTTTTTCTGTTGTTTTTTTTACTTTGAAATGGTGAAGCATAACTCTTTTCTCGGGAGTACAGAAAAAATAAAAATATACATCGGGAAAAAAGAAAATTAATGCAGACTTACTCCTTTTCTATTAAAAAAAATCGTAGCTGGAGCTCTTGTTTTCTTTGCTGACTAAACATTTTTATGTTTTTAGAATAAAAAATGCTGCAGTGCAGTGATTTAAAACCTCAAAAAGAAACAAGTAAATAGAATTTATTATTCTTTTTACCTCACGAATTTAATTATAGATATATTTAAAGTAAATGTGTAATGCAAATATATATATATAATCGAAAGTAATATAAGAAGAGGGAAAAACATACGCCACATATACTTTCAAGCTCTGTCAGCAAGTTTATATATAAACTTTATACAACCTGCCAATCAGGTAAATCACCCGGCAAATATTTAAAACGTCACTTAAATGTCAAACGTTTAAAACAATACATAAACAGGCAAACATCTACTACACACATGAGCCTCTTCCCCCCCCCCCCCTTCGCCTATCACTGAAGCATGGACCTGTCATGACACAATTGTTAACGCAGCAGTGGATATACAAAGGATGGACACGAACACAACAGAGATGGGGAGAAACACCCCAATACACCTGTTGCTTTCCCAGAGCACGTGGGTGGCATCATCCCGTACCTGAGGGATCACAAAACTATTCGTTTATTGACCGCTCGTGGAGAGGTAAGAGGGCTCTCTCTCTATACCTGGAAAGCAATCGGTCACGGACCGGCGTTTCGGGCAAAGATAAGACACCTACAGGGGTTAAATGGACGCTGGAGATGCCACACTTGATCTCCGTTGTCTCCTCAGACGCTAAATCTCAATTGAGCACTAAAGTCTGCTGCTCGCGGATTTATGTTAGCGTTTATCTTCCCTATCGCAAGGCACTCTTTGGAGGTCTTTAGATAGAGCTCCAGTGGGTTTTTTTATTGTGGGCTCGTAGAAGCGAACGAGAGGCAATGAGAGCTGAGCAGAGAAATTCCTTGCTTGGACTGGTAGAAGGAAAAGGAGGCAATCAAAAATGTCGGGTAACAGGGAAACCATTAAAAGAGAATCAATTTTACATCAAACGATATCTGTTAGATGGACCCGCGTTTTATAGCCTTAAATTTGCGATTGCAAAAATAGTTATTTTCGTCCCACTCGCTAATTTTGTTAGGGAACTCAATTTGCAAATGCTGGATACTCTTGTTTCTGATTTGCACCAGACATAATATACCTTTTTCAGATACTAGGTATAATTCATACAAGTGTGTAAGCTAGTAGAAGTCATGCGATGGCCAACATTCAATGTTTTGTCCTTAAAAATAAGCTCAGTATTAACTATTTTTCACGAATTTCAACAGAATTTTTACTTTTTTCTTATTACTTTATTTGTTTTTTAAACTATTATTATTATTTCTATTGAATTGGAATAATATTTAATGTAAATCATGTTTTTGGTTTTTTTTCTTGATCAATTGCATTTAATCATGATCATACATACATATTTGTATGTATACAGTGTGCCTGCTAAAGTCCGTTGTCACCCCAATAATTTCTGAACGGCTAGAACCATAGTCAATGTTGTCATGCCCTATACAAGAAAACAGCTTACAGCGCTACCTTGCGGCTAACTTTCAAATTAGCGTTCTTATCTTAAAAATGATCCGAGATACGAGAAAAAAGTCAATTACAAAGTGGTTCAGCATCATCGTGTTAAAAAAAAACTTAATTTGCACAGGATGCTCATTATTTCGAACAAAAATGCTACGGATAAAAGGGATAAAACTTTTTGTTGTTGTTGTTGTTTGGGGGGGGGGGGGCATGTGTTTGGTCGAATATTCCAAAACCTTACTAATTTGAGATCAAGCTCATTCATTCTTCATGCTAAACTGTTTTGCTTCAGCAAAAATACACATCTGGAGGCTGGTCTGCAATTCCCGCTGGAAGTTGTGCGATATGTACGCTGGCAAAAGCATCAGCAATACGTATTTACGTCTTGCATTTTAAGCTTTCAATTTTTAACATTAATGTGCGCTAGGTGTCTTTCCTTAATAAATTGGTCGGTAGTGCTGAACAACTTGGTAATTTTTTCCCGTATCTCGCACCGTTTTTGAGATAAGAACGCTAACTCCAAATTTTGTCACAAGGTGTCGTTGTAAGTGGTTTTTTGCGTAGTGCATGGCAATTTCACTGCACCTACTTTTATGAGTATCCCTCTTGCCGTTCAGAAATTACTGGAGTGATAACGAACTTTAGCGAGCACACTGTATATAGTGTGGGCGTATACGTAGCAACTAAATATAAAAATAAAATATTTATATGTATAAATAAGTACATATACATACATGTAATAGACAAATTATATAGGGAGAAAAAAGAGTTATGAAATTGAATGATCATAAGAAAATAGACAAAAAAAAAAAAAAATCAATTACTTGCTCCTTAAGCAGGTTTCAACAATTTTAATTAAAGATAATAAATTGTCTCAATTAAGAAACCCAAAATTTCAATCATAATTGTTCAGCTCATATCTAAGAAATCTTGTAGGAGAAGAAGCCTCCAAAGCTTCCTGGAGGCAAAGATCAAGTAGTTCGACAACATTTGGGTGGATTTGTTTGTTCGCTTTAAAAAAGCACTTGATGAAGCATTTGCCTTCAAGATCTGTTTAAGGTGTGGAAGAGAAAAGAAAATAATAATGGATATAGCAAACTTAGAAAGCCCTGTTCAATGTAAGTACCTCGGGGCTTTTACACATGCATGCGCGCGAATGGTTATTAATTTAAGTCATTTGTGAAATTTAACACATGTATGATTATTGATAGCGTACTGCAACAATAAATTTTAACTAGATCCCTTCCTTCCGAAAAACGCATGGTTCAGTACACGTGACAGTCAATACAGATTTAAACCAAACTAATTTTTCTTATTAATCCTTTATTTAAATGAAAACCATTACAAAATCATAGAATTTATGTGTTTCCAAAAGTCGTAAACAGCTTTATCTTCAAAAGTTAATAGCTAACATTAGCATTATATGTGAGATTTATTCAGATTTAATCTTTTGAAAATTTTAATAGGTACTACAAAACACTGTACCTTTTTTTTTTTTTTTTTTTTTTTTTTTAACCGTGTCTTTGTAATTTATTGTATAGGTCTATGATCGATATTTAAGCAATAGATCAGTGTTTGGAGGACACCCTATATATACTTGTATGCATATTTTAAATTCATGGATAGTCATTAGTTTAGTTCCTTAACCTCAATGTAAAAGGTCCTCTGCGCAGTTTGATTTCATCGTTTAAAAAGTTGAAGGATCTTCATTCACAAGGTGTGGCTTTGCAGTATTTGAGAACATACCCCTAAAAACCTATCGGTGATCAATCTTCTGCAATAGATCGCTTTCTTTACAATAACTTGTCTGTTTAAAAAAGAAAGAAAGAAAGAAAGAGAAACGATAAGCTGTTTAAGATATTTTTGACAGCTAAATTGGACGCTGGAACCAGAAGAGTACAATTGGTTCTTCTAAATCAATTTTTGTTCAAGGATTCAATGATTACTGTACTTATCTTCAATTAAGTCTTAAAATGCTGGTTTTTAATGTGTTAGTATTTTTGTCAGAATGGATAGATGTACCGACATGACTTTAATAAATCAACTAGCATTTTACCAGCTTTTTTTTTTTTTTTTTTTTTTTTTTTTTTGTAAGAATTAGATTTTAAACTCTCAAATTAATTTGTTTTGTTTGAGAATAATTGTTTATTTTTTCATACAAAATGCCCAATTTTTTTACAGTTCTTCCTTGACTCTTACTGAAAAAAGTCAAATGTAAAAAAAAAAAGAAAAATTATCCAACGTTTGTCGCCCACACACGCATTATTGTTGCAGTACCGGCTCCTACATTAAATGCCTGTTTTTCAAAAGAAGTAAGCATTGAATTGATTGATATTTGAATTATTGGTTCTTAACATATATTTACATTTGCGAAAATGCTATAAATAAGGTACTACTTCCTCATCTAAGTTTCATCAGTTCCCAAAAACGCTGCCATATTATTATTATTATTATTATTTTAGGCTTCCTTGCATTTAATGAGAGATCGTATGTACCGAATGGCTACACTTGTAGAATAAATCGCTCCCAGAAAGTTGCTCTGGAAACATTACCTCATGAATTTTTTAAATTAAATAAGTATTTACTTAAAAATACTGCTTTTATTCATTAATTAATTACATTTCAATAGAAAAATCAAACTATTTAAATTACCTTGCTTTTGCTTGCAAATATATGACGTCTGATATCAGTTCATTTCTTGTGCATAATTATGAATTCAAGGGTGGATTTCCTCTACAAGTTAATTTTGAAATCGTAGTCAAACCCGCTTAATGGGATAGCCCATTCGCCACCAAAATTTATTACGGTTTGGTATTTCTAAAATTCATTACAATAAGCGGGGTATTACTTTAACCGATATTCCGCTAAGCGGATTTGGCTGTAATTTTAAAATATACAATCGGCTCCACGTTTTAAAATTCAGAATTCTGCGGATAGGAAATTTTATTTCAGAAGCGCTCGGCGACATTATTTGAAGTGCGCTTCATGCAAATTACAGACGATTGCCGTACAAATACTGAACGTCATAACCTATTTTGGCACCTAGATGCTGTATCAAAATGTTGCTTGTTTGTGTTTTGTCTTAGCAGTTCTGACGTTCCTTCAAAGCACATAGGGGCAACCGCCGGCCCGCGGGACCGGATTTGGCCCGCCACGGCTTATGATCCGTATATTATATGTAAACCCCGTATAGAGCCCACATAAACCATTCAAAATCCCATCTGAATCCCAATTATACGGCCGGCAACTTCGCTAATATTCTGAAGTTTGGCCCGCGACTTCGCTAAAATCCTAAAGCCAAAGCTGGCCCGCAATTTCTTAAAGGTTGCCGCATACCTTCTTTTAAAGCGTCCTGTGGGGTGAAAGAGGCGGGTGAAGAATTTTGATCCAATTAAACACCCTGTACCTGTTGAGAACCTGCGAGAAATCCCGTTTTAAGAGGCGGGGCCCTGCAAAGAATGCGTAGAGAAACGGGGAGACCCCAAGAGCGATCTGGGATGAATGGAAATACCCCTTCAGGCAATACACCTGATACAGAAAACCAAAAAGAAATGCACCTTGCGGTGTATTTTGGAAAGGTAAACATAGGAAAAAAATATATATGTGTTCGAGGCGGAATCCCCCCCCCCCTCCTGAAATGCTTTTCTTATTTTTTTACTTTTACAGGAAATGCTTGTAAATAATAGGTTTCTTTTATTTTTCTTTAAAATAAATGCTTTTCTGTTTACCGACTGGAAAACTCACTTTTATTGCAGCTATCGTAAACCGCCAAAGTAGTTCTATTGTATAGATGAATGCCTCGCGATTGAGCTAATATAATCTGTATTATGTGCAGAGGTATTTTAACACATCTTCAACAAAAGCATTCATTCTACAAAAGTACAGTACCCTTTCGTTATATTCTATCGCGATTTTTCAGCCTCCCAATTTTATTTTTTTTTTTCTGTATTCTGAATTTGTTACTTTTCACGAGAATTATACAGCACATTTGAAAAATACAACACCAATCACATGAAAGAAATTCAATTAATTTTCGCTCACCGATCTTTGCTAAAAGACAAGTCATGAGAGAAAACTCGAATCAGAATGACTTTGGATAGTCATAGTTCTTCAGCAGGAAATGAAATGTGCACTTGTAAACAATTTTCAAATGGTAAATTCTGTCCTTGATGTTCAAGTAATTATCTATTCTATTGATTATAGTATTTATACTATTCATTTTATTATAGTTTAAGTTCATGTGATCATAAAAGTAAAATTTCATCACATCATGCGTCACTTCACACTTCACTTGGCACCCCCCCTCTCCCCTACACCCTCCGTCGGTTATATCGGGCATTTTTCTTGTTTTCCGACAAACGCGATATAACGAAGGGCTACTGTATTCCAGTCTGTAGTATTAGTACCTTTCATGCTAATTAAGCCTATTTTCGCAATTTTTATTTTTGAATACAATTTAACGTATTTTAGATAATGTCAAATTTGTATTGCGTACATATTTTCAATTAGATAGTTTTCCCTCTTTTGCTGTATTCTGCTCTCTTTCTACTGCTCACTATAAGATAAGCTACATGACCAATTCTAGGTACTTCGTTAGTTTTGGTCTCGATATTAGGTGATTCTGAATTAAATAAAACTGTAAGAATGTTATGTAATTTTAAGAGTGTTTCTCTTGAAAAGCGAACAGGACTTCTGAACAGTTTTATAATGAAGTAATCAGTCGAAAAAATAAATAATGCTTCTTCACTAACTGCACTATGAACTCACATTAACAGTCAATCTATTTCTCGTGCAACTTTCAGATAAATTTCATAAGCACAAAAGTTGCCTCCAAAAACGGACCGAAGAGTTACTTGTTTAGAGAAGCATTACTAAACACCGTATGTTTAGCGTTCTTCTTTCAGTTTTCATAAATCTCATTAGGTTGATTGTTTGCAACAGTTCACAGTACAGCTTGTAGAGAGCAATTCTAAATTTTATCGACTGTCTGGTGCAATTTAATCCCTTAAAAAGCTGTTAAAAAGTTGCTTGATTTTCTAAGAAAATAGCCTTAATGTAAAGTTATTGTAACACTTTTTTTTTCTTCTTTTCTGAACAATTGATTTCAAATCAGCTTTTTTAGGCCTAAATCACCTTTCGCACTTGTATTCATAGTTTTTCACCTTCTATTGCGCAAAATTCGCTCCTCTAAAATAAATTAATCAGTATTAAATATGAATTATGTAATGGTTAATTATTTAACTTATATTTTTTTCTTTCTGAAATAAATTAAAGAAATACTTTAAGCATCATAAACACAAAATATACTTTGAAGTTCTGTTTCTATGATTGTCTCTGACTGTCAATAGAAAATATTTTCCAGTATGGTATGGTCCGTGTGGTATGAGTGAAAGAAAATGGTATGAAAATGGTGCTAGTGAAATAAAATTCTTGAAAGCATATGTTTAAGAACGTTTGAACATGCTGCAGAATGTTCCTCTCCAATGAGGAGACGGTGCAACAGTTGGGAACAGATTTCGGTATCGAGTTTAATCATTTTGAAGTATGTTTGCAAATCCTATGGAATGTAGATGTTCGAGATCAAGAATGTTCTTCTAGAATGTCCCTAACGTATTCTAGAAGATTCGAATTTTCCTGTTTGGAATGTTTGAATCCCATATCTCTTTCTCATCTTCGGGATCTACCGAGCTTTTTTCATGGGGAAGTGGGCGTGCTCTCTTCGAGAAGGTAAATTAAAAGTCGAATTAACAAAAATATATTTTTTGACAATTTTTCGAAAATTAGACGAAATTCTACTTAAACATTTAAAAATTCTGTGATTTCTTGAAATAATGTCTTATAAAAGGTTTTTTTTTTCTTTTATATTAAAAAAAAAGTGAGCTGTCTTTCCCATGCGAAGGAAGAGGCCACTCAGCTGGTAATAACAATAATCTTTTGTTTTGTAGATGAAAACATACATCTGTATAGTCAGTTATATCATTAGTAGACCTTGAAAAGTACTTAGTAGTACATTTTGATTACTTCCTTCAAGTGAGAATTCTCATTTTTCCTTTCAAAAAACAAAAACTGCATTTCCCCCCTTTTTTATACAACATTCAATGTTTGGGAAAAGGTTTTCTGAAGAATACGAAAATCCCTTAGAAAATTCGTGCTTTTATAATTCTGTACTAACATAATATAAACATAATATTTTTTCTTTTGACTATCATTCTTTCATTCGATTTTCCATCCATCTCCTTCATTACAGGAAAAAAATATTATCGTTTAATGTTTGAGAAGTTTTTGAACATGAGATATCTGTTTTAAATTGGGGTGATAAAACAGTAAATTAAAAGTAAACAGTAAATTACTCATTTGAAATACGTTTCAATAAAAGTGCAAGACGATGATTTCTTGGCTTGAAAAATCTGTTTTACAATGTAATTGTGTTATTCTTTCTCTGTATGCTTTTCTTTTTAGAGAAATTTCCTTGCATCATGGGCGTCCACAGAAATTTTCTAGGACGGAGGGAGCGGGGAAACCTCAAATTTGTAATAACTTCGGTTCCGATTTTGGTTGGTGATACTACTTTCTTTATATCATAAGGCAGTAAGCTGAAAATCTGGGGGAAACTGCCCTACCTTCTTCCCCCTATGGACGCCCATGCCTTGCATACTCTTCTTGTCTAGGTCTGTTTTAATGCGTGATAAAATACAAGACCGTATCAGACAGTAACTAGATTACTGGACATGGGCACCTCTAGACATAAGATAGGAACTCTAAAGCTTTGGAAAAGTCTGACTACTAATCAAAAAGCCATAAAAACGCAGATTCCTATTTTTCAAAAATTAATATGTCCAACTCAGAACTCAGGCCGTTTCTCCGCCGTAATCATATCTTACTCTGAGGCGTGAAAATGACTCCGCTCTTAAAAAGCCATTAAACCTATAAAAATGCCCATTTTTCATTCTATCTCAGAAACAAAAATGCTTCAAAATCAGAGCTGTCCCACTATATTTTTGAAAAAAAAAAAAAAAAATTGGGGGACCTACCTTTATGATCGGATATGAGCTCGCAGCGCGAAAGCATATTTTTCGTTTTACCTGATCGAAACTGACCACCAAGCCTTGAACTTTAACCACAGGTATTAGCGGTAAAAGTAGAAAGTGTGTAATCGGTAATATATCCGTTTTCACCGGTAAGTGCTTACTAAGAGGCGTTCTTGAGTGAAAAGAAATATCCTGGTACGTGCAATTTGGAGGAGATTCTTCAGGTCGTTTGGTCCAGGACTCTTGCCCCACCCTGATTCATTTGAATCTTTCTCCGGGACATCATCCATCCTCAGAAGGTCATGATTTTGTGGGCCCCAGGGCCCTCTCAACCTTTTGAACCAGCGAGGTGGGGCCTTTAATAGCATTTTCTTATTCTTTAAAGAACCAGTGGAGTATCGGAATTGAGCAAATCCGATGCTCTTTTCTTTTGTTTTTAATGTGTCCGCTGCAAAATATAATTTCTGAAACATGTTAGGATGTGAGCCCGTGGGAAAAAAAGGTGTAATTAGGGTGTCTGATGCCATTAGCCGGAAGTTAAGTTGATGGGTAACTTATATCACGTTAGATAAGGCGATTAATTTCATGATGTGTTTGGATGTCGGGATATCAATACAATCCATCTTGAGGTATTGGTTCTCATGATTGGTAGTAATTATGTGTTCATCATACGAATCACTTGAGGATCATTGAACAGTTTATGTATGTAAATAATACAAATATGAAAGTGTAATTTAGTACTTTCTTTTTCCTCGGTCGATTCTTGTACGGTCGAACATTAACGTATATTATGTAATATAATGAGATATTAACGATAAAAGTTGAATAAAGTAGTGTAGCTTTTTTCCCTTTGTAAGAGATTAATCGACAAAAAAGTATAACGTTGATATATATCAATCAAATATTAATGGTATGACTTGGTATAGTCACAGCCCTCCTCGGGGAATCATGTACTACAGCAAGAAATTTATTTAAAAAAACTTTAGCTTACGTGTACATAGAACAAATCAAAATAATTAAAAAGTAGGAATTGAAAATTAATTACTACTATTATTTATAAAAAGATCCTTCAGTCATCCATTCTCCCTTATATAATGCTTTGTCCAGTATTTATCAAAAACAATGAAAAGCGCAGTTTCTTTAGCATTTAAAAGATTTACTCTTAAATATCATAGAAAAGCCCGCTATTACGACTAGTCTTCATGTGACTAAGATTCAAAGGATGTGACAGTGCGAAAGAAGGACATTCATTCTCTAATATCTCCGCGATAATTTCTTATTTTAAAAAGACTGTTCTCCTTTAAATGGAGGTAATTTCAACACCAGTTTCTGCAATGAACTGGTTGTTTTTTAAATACTATGTTTTAAAAAACAACCAATTTCTTAGCGCCATCTTGCTTAAAAAATAGTTATGGTTATATTAGTCATAACCTAATTCACAGTTTCCCTGGTAATTATAAGCAATTCTCAAATTTATCACTAGTTTTACAAAAACGTACACCGTTTTCAATATGATGCACTTTTCCGTACATACCAATAACATATGGATTTCATGCCAATCGGTATTGTTTTCGACATTAGAGTATGGACAGGCAAAGCCAAATTTTTCAAGAGTTAAAGAACCGTTTATTAGAAATGGTTCATAATTTTGTGAACATTTTAATTAAGAGACAAAATATTTTTTTCAAAACAAGCACTTTTGGGGAGGTGTGAACATAATATGCATATTGAACCTCTGTTTTTTTGTATCCAACTAATTCTACATACATGTATACCGGAAAAGGGGTTTGACAGGTTTTTTTTTTTTTTTTTTTTTTTTTTGGTAAATAAACATGTAATTTCTACTAAAAATATCGCATCCATGACAAAGAGAATATCATGAACATTCTTTCGAGCAAACATAAACCACTTACAAAAACATAAAGAATTTTTTTTTTAAGATAAAGTATATTTTCTTGGCCAATGATCTGTAAATGTTAAACAATAAGTAGTGCTTCAACATATATTTTATCGTAACTCACCTTATTATTTTGCATTACCAGGTACTGAATATTTTCCGTAACATGCCAGCGTAAAAGAGTACATTTATGAACTAGCGTTTTCTATGCATTGTTTTAAAGCAAACAGAAAGTGAAACTATAAACGTTAGGAGCCAAAGAAAATATTTGCTCAGGAAAAATAATATAAATAAAAAAGCATATTCTAAAATTTCTCATTTTACCGAGCAAACTCAGATCATGGAAATTGTTTCACAACGTGTGAGATTAAAAAAGAAATTGCGTTAAAAAAAAGTTACACCGTTTTGTTTGAACAAAATACAATTTCTCTAGGAAAAAAAAATCATTGACTTCTCATCAAGTTACATACTTCCGAAAAGGTTTTTTTTTTTTTTTTTTTTAAAGAGTCACCGTATTAAAAGAGAGAGGGGGGGGGGAATTGTTTTCTATGCTAGTAGTCAGTGTGTAAAAATTAAAAAGTATATTATTATGCAAACGCAGCTCACATTTAGTCCGTCCATCTCTTTATTTTGACTCATTCATTTATTTAAAAAGAGAATGGAGAATAGTGAAAGTATTTTTCATTTTAATAGCGTAAGCTGAAACTGAGAGCCAGGAATATATCACAAATATATTCTAACGAGAAGAATTAATGTTAATATAGCGTTGCTAGATTATATGGAATAAAAAAAGAAGAAGAATTTAAAGTTCAAGAAATACATTTGTTTAACATATATAAATTTTGTGCTGCCAATAACTAATTTGTTTTCTAAAAAAGGTTTTCAAAAAATGAAAATTTTATTTAATTTCCCATGGAATTTAAGTATGGGGGGAAAAAACTGTCATTTATATTTAATTTTTAAAAAGTATTTACATTTCTATCTACTTTTATATTATAATTAACGAAAATTAGAGCAAATTTTTCTATTTCTTTCCTTCTTTCGTCTTGTTTTCTTTCTTTTCTCCCATTTTCTTGTGAAAAAAATGTTCTTTTTTGCAGAGTAAATTTAAGATACTAATAAGAAAGTACATGAAGTTTTATAAGAGTTATTACATAATATCAATACAATAAATAAATTACCTCTACACTGAAACACACATTTCGCTGAACACACTGAAACACACATTCTACACTGATTTACGGTGAACATACCTAAAAAAGAAGGAAAAAATAATTAATGGTATTTTAAGTATTGATTACTGAGAATAAATTTTATAACTCTCACTTTCTAGGCGTGAGATATTTATTTAAATTACATTATTTTTATCAAAAAGATTACATTGAAATTTATCATAATTTAATTTGAAGGGTTGACCACCTATAGAAATTTAAGGACGTACCCCCATAGCGTAACCCCTCTCTCTTCCCCTACCAATATTTCCTGAATATATGGGCAATGATTATGTAGTAATTTAATGTTTTATTTTATTTAACCTATTCGCCTCATTTCGTTTCAAAGACGTGGAAGCATATGGATCTCCTTTGTATGTCCATCATTGCTTCCGGGCACTATAAAATGCAATCTCAATGAAATCTCAGCTCAATGCAATCTAGCGTTTCTTTTGAGCAAGGCAGTAGCCAGCGAGGACATGGGGGTTTGATTTACACCCCTTCGTGGGGGAATATCTTTATCATGGAGCCCGTTTTTCCTACATTCCTATGGATCTCAGCTCTCGGGAAAATGTAGAAAGTCAACTTGCTTTCCAAAGAGCTTTATTGTGCTTTATTTGTGCTTTCCGTGTCCATATTTTCATCATTATGAAACATATTTTTCCATGATTTGGCAATTGTTTGAGCCCTTATATCAGCCCAGGCCCCCTACAACCCAATAGGTAACATCTTTCACATTAACGCGTTTCAATTTGTCAATCATGTCTCGCCCTTCATGATTTCTTCTATCACTGTAGATAGGAGCTTTCTGCGATAGTTCTTTTTAATAGTTTCCATCCAGGTGTTTCGCATCCAATGAAAAATTTTCGATAGGTCAGTTCCTGGCAAAAGAGAAACAGTATATCGAAAAAGGGGGCGGGGTAGGCGACGGGAAGACACAGAGTGTTTTTTTCGTCGTAGAGTGAAGGTGTAAAAATCAAAACATGACCATTATAGAATTTTTCGGATAAAAAAAGGTCATCTCTGCACTGGATCAAAGATTTTGTAGCTCTCCGTCGCTTGCCAGACATCGGATAATACGGAATGTCGGATGAACGAAGGTCGGATAAGCGAGACTCTACTGTATGTATATTCTTTCAATGAGTTGTCTACCACTGATTTACAGTTCCACTATATAGAGCTTCAAAAGCTCTCTTATAAAGAAAAAAAGAAGAAAGAAAAGAAAAGAAAAAAAGAAAGAAAGAAAGAATTACAAGATTTATCTGTTGCCTTAAAAAACAAGAAAGATAAATCATACCAAACGCATATATTATAAAACACTTTCCGATGCAAAAATATTTTTGCCACAAATTTGGCGATGTATTTTCCTTAAGACTGGCGAGATTTCGTAGATAATAAAATGTTGTGTTATCAGTATAAATGGAATTTTATGAGACCGTATAAAAGACCTTTAATTTTTTTTAAACGTTTAACTGAAGAATATAAAAATTTTATACTCATTGTCTTGTGCTAGAAATATATTAGTGTCTCTCAAATGTATTGGAATTCTTTTGAGTGCTCCTTTAGAAGAACTATTCATAATACAGACGTCATTCATAAACTGTGTAATCTGGAAAAATTATTTTTACCAAATTGGTATCCCCAATTGTATGACGTCGTTTTCACTTGAAATAGGTAAATTTTGTCACGCAAATGATTCACTTTTTTGACTCTCGAAATGAAATGGTGCTGAAAATAGCGAAATATCGCTTAAAAATGAGGGAACGGGTGGAATTTCAGATTTTTAGGGTAGAACAGATTGTTTTCTATATTTTTTTACATAGGTGTGAAAATTTTCAAGCGGATCGTACAAACGGTGAGAAGTTATTAGACTTTTTGTCCTTGACTTTGTAATCTTTTGCAGTAATGGCGGAAAAAGTTTTATCTTAAAGTCAGGGATCAGCGCAACTATATAGTAGGATGATACGCTTTAAAGAATAACTTCCCATAGAGCGCAATGTATTGGGAATATTTTGAGTGCTCCTGTAGAAAAACTACAAATGCTACAAAGACCATTTTCAATAGGGTACATGGTACAGTAGATAAGAGTAACATATCCAACCCAGAAATTTTAGTCATTGCATTAGTAGTTTTTTTTTTCATTGATTCTGGAAATCAATTACAGGTGAAAGAATTTTAGATCTGCAAATCCCCCTTCCTCAATTTTTTGCCTTGCTTTTGTGCAATCTCTGACAGAGCTCATTTAGCATACAAACTTTGCTAAACATATGAGGCTGAAAGCCTCCTATGCAAAAGTAACGAGTGGCTTAAAGACAAAAATAACGAGTGGCTTAAAATATAGTAAGACCTAATAGTAATATAGTAAGACATAGTAAGACTTAAAATATAGTAAGAGATTAACCGAGTGAAATTTATCATTGCTGGACTATTAGCTACCACTAAACTTGAAAGAATCACCAACGTTTGTGATAAATATCAAATAAATCTGCGACAGTTTAAAAATAGACAGTTAACTGTTCAAATAAGCAACTTTTCTAATTTCCTTTCCTTAAATAGAATGATTTGTCACAGATTCCCATCAATACCTCCCTTCATTTCCTGCAGGCAGACAGGAATAAAACTACTCCATTCGCCCGAAATCCCCCTTGTCCGATAGTAGTACCTCTAAACAAAAACAAGATTATGTGTCTCCACGGCGCGTAGGCAGGCAACTGCTCCAAAACATTAAATGTATCTCAAATAAAATCAAGTCTTTCACACTTCCCTAATGCTCAGGAAATCCGATCCCCCCAAACGATAATATTTTCGTGGAAACCGGGTTAATTCCAACAGTTATTTTAACTGACCCGCTATCACGGGATCTGATTCGACTTTGGATAACTCAGTTATAGGAGAACCAGGAATTACTACAATATGAGCGTGATTCCCGAATGAATGCAGTTAACACCGGAGCAGTTGAGGTGGGCGTCCACCACTTTTGCATTCATCGTTTAGTTGGGGTTTTTTTTTCAATGGATTCAGGAACTCAATGAGATTAACGTGATTACACACAGGAATATTTTACAAAAACTTCTGAATAATACGGAATACGTTTTTATTCGACTGCATGACCGTGACTGATAAAATGCATTCAGATTGTATTTATTATTTTTTTTAAATTAAAATAAAGTTTATTCACCCCCTTTTTATTTGTGAATATACAAAAAGAAAAGATTTAAACATAAAATAGAAATTATGATTTTTTTTTTTTATAATTGCATCAGAAAAAATTCCTTTTAAGAATCCAATTTTTTATAATTTTGAGATAATTTCCTCTCGCCAACACAAGATAGATGGAAATGTCTACTGTTAAATACATTATTCAATTTATAATTCTCGCCCCTCTTTCAAAAAAAAAAATTAATAATAAAAAATTACTGAACATGGACCGGATTTGATTTACTAGGTATCTCCTTGTTATTTCACACATTACACCATGTAATCAATTATATTTTGTTAGTTTCAAATTCAATGTTCATTTCCCCTAACTGTTCCTTTGTTGCTTGCAGTTGTAATATGGGATCACAAGCCGCGAAAACTATAAAAATTACAGGTGTAGGTATACTATAGTTTTTAGTTTTATTAATTTTGTTTGGGTTACAAACTGTTAGATGTAAAACTAACTAAAAGTTTAAAAATAAAAGCAAAACTAAAGATATGATGCTTTTATTTATCCCTTCGGGCCTAAATTTTGAATAGAGCAGATAAAAAATCAATGAGTGGTTAGATGTGCTGCACTATATGCAAATGTCATAAATTTGAAATATTATAACATTCAGTAAAATGCCAAACCATTTAAAAAATGTTCTAATATGGAACACGAAGCTATAATTGAGCAAAGTGGGGAAACATTTTTACAGTTATTTTGTACGAAACCTCTTGAACAATTTCTTTGTGCGTGAAATACTTCACACTTCTCATGCATTTTGATTGCATGCATGCATTCATTCATGCATTGATAAAGATGCATTTAACTTTTGACTTCAAATTGCTCGACACGTCCATTATCTTCTCTACTGGAAATTTTCTATCATCTACCAAGCAAAAATGATAACGTTCTGCTATTCTTGCATGTATTAATAGCAGGACATTATAGGTTTTGGTGTTAAAATTCTTGATGTGTTCTAATTATAGGATGTCAGGGTCGAAGGGGGTTAATATTTTCCGTTAAGTAATAAGTTGGTTTAAGCAGAAAGTTGGCATACTTCACGTTCATTTAATTACTTTTGGTGTATGCTTACATAGACTTTGCAAAGTGCTTCTAAATAAAGTAAAAACTGTGGTCGAACATATTAAATATAATACTAATTCTATCCACACAAACGTTATGTTAAGATAACGGAGTTTTTCATTATCTTTCAAAATAGTTGTAAATAACATAGCACATCTTGAATTAGAATAGGTCCTTACATTCTTTCTAAAAATATACCCCCATCGCTTTTACAACAAGCAGACATAACTACTGCGTGCTGTCTTAATTAGTCATTGTGTTTAAATTTTAAAAAGAAGAATAAATAAAAGGCCTATAAAGGTTGTAGTTGGAATGATGTCAAACTATTCTTTATAGTCGTTAG